>JAEOAD010000651.1:0-670000 GCA_036365145.1 Orientallactaga sibirica | reverse complement strand
CCCCAAGACCACACCTCCTTTGTCATTTGAAGTTCTATCGTGGGTAGGAGTCCACCACCTTCCAATTTCCTTCTCATTTGCATCTGTGTTCCTGTTCACTCACAAGTTCAATCTCCAAATATGGCTATAATTTTGTGGTTTCTCTTAGTATTGATTGCTTGTCATGAATCGCCTTAATTTGTACTTGTATTAAAACATTCTTGGGGGATGGAGATAATGGCTTAGTAGTTAAGGTGTTTGCGCGCAAAGCCAAAAGACCAATGCTTGATTCCCCAGGACTCATGTAAGCCAAATGCGCAAGGTGGCACATGCGCCTGGAGTTTGTTTGCAGTGGCCGGAGGAGCCCGTGGCGTGCCCATTTGTCTCGCTCTCTCTGCCTCTTTCTCTCTCTCAAATAAATTTTTTAAAAAATTATTGGGGCTCAAGGAATGACTCAGCAGTTAAGGAGCTTGCCTGCAAAGCCTAATGACCTGAGTTCCATTCCCCAGTACCCACATAAGGTTAGATGCAAAGTGGGGCAGTGTCTAGAGTTCATTTGTAGTGACAGCTAGAGGACCTGACATGCTCTCTCTCTCTCTCTCTTTCCTTATAATTTTTTTTTTTTTTTTTTTTTTTTTTTTTCGAGGTAGGGTCTCACTCTGGCCCAGGCTGACCTGGAATTAACTATGTAGTCTCAGGGTGGCTTTGAACTCATGGCAATCCTCCTACCTCTGCCTCCCGAGTGCTGGGATTAAAGGTGTGTGCCACCACGCCCGGCTCTCCTTATAAATTAATAAAAATATTTAAAAAGGTCTTAGGCTAGAGAGATGCCTTAGTGGTTAAGGCACTTACCTGCAAAACCCAAGGACCCACGTTAAACTCTCAAGATCATATGTAAGTCAGACACACAGGTGATGCAAGTGCGCAAGGTCACGCATGTGTACGACATGGTGCATGCATCTGGAGTTTAATTGCAGTGGCTGAAGCCCTGGCATGCCAATTCTTTCTCTCTCAAAAAAAATAGCAAAGAAAACGTTGTCTATCAGTTTTGAGACCTGTTGAGTATAGTGATCTTTATTCACAGCCATTTATACTCAGTACTTGAAATGTATCATTCCATACTTTCATAGCTTTGCAGGTTGCCAACAAGAGACCTGAAGTTATTGTGATGTTTCTGCTTTTTAATGAGTTGGCTTTTTTTCCTTGCAACTTTTAATAGCTTTTGCTCTGTATTTGTATTTATTACTTGTTTGTGCATGCATGTGGGAACACATGTATGTGTGTTTATATAGAGGTCAGAGGTTGACATCATGCGTCTTCCTTGATTATCCACCTCTTTATTTACTGATGCAGGGTCTCTCACTGTCTCGCCTGCTCTCCCTAGCTACTATGCCACAGGGAGCCTTTTGCTGCCCCCATCCAGTGCTGGGATTACAGGCGTCTGCCGTATCACGTCTGCCATTGGGGGTCTAAGCCATCTCCATGCTTGACCAGCCAGCACTTTATGGCCCAAGCCATCTCCGCAGCCCCTGATTTGTGTTCTCGATATCTTGTCTATAATATGTGATGGAGTTTCTTCTCTTGACACATCTACTTGGGCGTTCTAAATGTTCTAAACGTTTCCATTTCTTTTCCTAGGTTTGATTTTTTTCCCTGCAATAAAGTCATTGACTAAATTGTCTATGCCTATACTATCTTAGCTCCTTCTTCAACCCCATTGATTCTCAGGTTTGATTTATTGGATGCACCCCAAATTTCTTGAAAGGTTGGTCATATTTGTTGATTGTCTTTGTTTGAACAGATTATCTTGACTTAGTCCTGAATTACTGAAATTGTTGCTTGGCCCTGTCTGTTGATGCTTTCAACTTTTTTTTTTTTTTAATTTGATTGGTTGAGTCTTAACATTTCCAGAATTTCTCACTTCTCTTTTTAGAGTTACAATTTTCTTGCTGAATTTTTCCTCCATGTTTTAAAATATATCCTCCAAATTATACTTCATCCACTTTGATAACCTTGGACCTAAACTGATGTCCTTACTTTATCTGCATGTGGTCTCTATATGATGATTTTTTTTCTTTGTAAAAGTAGGACTATCAAGTGATTTTTTTTTTTAACTAGCTGTATTTGATGTTCAGTGCTGAGGTGCCATGGACTTGTGTAGGTGTGAGTTCAGTGGGTTGTTGGCCCGTGTTTTTCTTTTTTGTGTTTTTACTTGTTGGGATGTGTATCTCCTCCAGTTTTATTTTCCCCCATTCCTTTTGTTTGTTTTGAGTGAGCCCTACTGGTGACTGTGTTCAACGGTATTGATGTGTCCTACTGTTATTTAGGGAGGGCAGCTGCAGTGACGGGTGGTATTACCAGACTGTAGTCCCAATTGCTGTCTGTGTAAGACACCTGTGCTTGGGTCCCTGGTGTGGTCAGAAAAAGTGGCACTAGGGTACTAGTGGAGGGAAGTATTTTCTGGCCATAGGTATCAATGTTTAAGTAGTGATATGAGGAAGGAATGGAAAAGGGGGAAATGAGGAAAAGGGAAGAAAAGGAAGAATGAGAAAGAATATGGCTCATAGGTATGAAATAGAGAAAATGTGAGACACAGCTATACACAACCAAACAATACATGAAAATACATGTTAGAAAATAGAAATTAGATACATATGCAATGGAATGAAGCTGAAGTATCCTGACTTCAGTCAGTGTTCCTCCTGAGTTGGGAAGATGGGGTTTCTTCTTCCCTGTGGACTGTCTTCAGCATCAAGTCTCTGTGGGCAGGAAGGGCTGGTTAGCTCAGTGATTCAAGTAAGTCAATGTGCCCTTCCAGATGAAAATGATCTCTGTGACAGAAGTTCACTTTCGGCTAGAATTCCCCGGCGTGGTGCTTTGATTGAGGTGTCCCCCATAAGCTTAGGAGTTCTGGATGCTAGGTTCCCAGCTGATGGAGATTTGGGAATTAATGCCTGCTGGAGGCAGTACATTGTTGGGGGCGGGCTTATGGGTATAACAGCCAGTTTCCCCTTGCCACTGTTTAGCACACTCCCGTTGCTGTTGTCCACCCGATGTTGGCCAGGAGGTGATGTACACCCTCTGCTCATGTCATCATTTTCCCCTGCTATCGTGGAGCTTCCCCTTGAATCTATAAGCCATAATAAACCTTTTTTCCCACAAACTGCTCTTGATCAGATGCTTTCGGCCAGCAATGCGAACCTGACTGGCTGCAACACCCAGTCTGAGTTTCCACTCCACCTATAAATTACAACCTTGTTTCTGGTGGGTTCCCTGCCCCCCTTCCCTATGCATGGAGCTTCCTGTGCCTGAGGCTCTGGATGGCTGTGGAAGGCCTGCCCTCTTGTGTTTACCGTTGTCACTGCAATGTTGAGAGGTCACTTAACAGCAAATTCCTGTCTGCAAACCCTTCCCAAAAACCTGTGTAGCTTGCCAAGGCAATGCCAAACATCTCCCTGGTAACGGTTAAGAATCTCTCCATTTCATGGGCTGGAGAGATGGCTTAGCGGTTAAGGCGCCCGCCTGCTAAACGCTGGTTCCAATCTCCAGTTCCAATCTCCAGGTCCCACATTTAGCCAGATGCAAAGTGATGCAAGGGCGCAATGTCGCACTTGACCACAACGGGGCGCACGCATCTGGATTTCGTTCACAGCAGCTGAAAGGCTGCTGGCGCGCCCATCTCTATCTGTCTCCCTCTCCCTCTCTCTCTGTGTCTCTCTCCAAAAATAAAAATAAAAAAATAAAGAATCCACTTCAGATCCCTTGCCACACCTATGTTCCTTTCCACAGCCTGCACCTCTTCTCTCCGCTGCTCATGACAATGGGCGCATTTCTCAGCAGCCATCACTGACCCGGGCACAAGCAGTACGATGCCACGTTTGATTGGCTGCTGCTTTGTGGTGAAACTCCCGCCCAGCCTCATTTGTTTCCTTTTTTTCTGTCTTAATGTTATGTAAAGTAGATATTTCCAGCTGTCATGTAATCACCTATGTTATATGCCAAGATTTTTACCAGTTCCTGATATGTACATTATAAAAGCTGCACTGTATTAAAAACCTCATTATTAAACTATCTCAAGAGCTCTCTAAATTATGCTGAACCTTCTAAATAGATATATTACTTTTTTTTAAGGTTCAGAGAGACTTTAGTAGATTAAGGAAAGAAGAGGAAGTACTGAGGGAGGCAAAAGAGGTAAAGCCACCGTGTGACCCAAACTGGGGTCAGTTATGATTCTGAATGGGGCTGAGCTAACCAGCCATCATGACCCAAGTTTAGGGCTGAGTTTAACCAACCACAATGTCAGGATCAGATCTAAACCTTCCAGGAATGTTCCTTCCCAGGGAGGGGCTCTGGTTGTTTATGGAAAAATAGGTTTAGAGAATTCCTTTGTGCCAGAGATGAGAAAAAGTCCGATTCTTCTCTGACCTCTAGCAAAGTGGAGACTGCAAGTGCAGGGCCAAGGGCATTCCTGCTTTTCACTCTCGGGGCTCTGTCACCCCAAACTGCCTCAGTCCTCCCTGTGAAGAAGTAGCCCTAACTGCCATGAGGGAACTGGGGACGACACACATCTGGCTTCTTCAAGCTAAGTGGGGTCACTGGGTGTGGCAGTTGGGAAACTTCTCTAGTGGAACTATCTAAGGGAGCCCCAAAGTGCACTGATGGAGTGCAGGGGACAGTTCTGGAAGAAAATGTTGGGGAGAAATAATAAAAGCAAGGATCTAAAGAGAAGTGATCACACAGCAAAATGAAGGCCTTTAGCTAACTTTTCTTTAAAAGCAACTATTGGGCTGGAGAGATGGCTTAGCGCTTAAGGCGCCTGCCTCCTAAGCCTAAGAACGCTGGTTCCAATCTCCAGGTCCCACGTTAAGCCAGATGCAGTGACGCATGGGTGCAATGCCGCACTTGACCACAAGGGGGCGCATGCATCTGGATTTCGTTCGCAGCAGCTGAGATGCTGCTGGGGTGCCCATCTCTATCTGTCTTCCTCTCCCTCTCATAAATAAATAAATAAATAAATAAATAAATAAATAAATAAATAAATAAAAGTGTTCCAGGCCACCCTGCGACTACACTATTGACAAGCCAGAACTCTTGTTCAACTTTAAAGTATCATAGACTGTGCTTTGTAATCTTTAAAGAAATGAAGAAGTACAAAAAAGTTAGCCGCTTTTTAATGTTCCTCCCTAGTAAAGTTCATCTTATCAACATATGCAAAAGAAAGAAAGTTGCAGTGCACGTGTGCTTTCTACAAACACTCCAAAAGTGACCTAACCCTGCAAAGGAGTTCATCCTACACACATATTTTCTTTTGCTAGTCAAGTTTTTCTTCCTCAGCCTCCAGAGTGTTGAGATTACAGGCATGAGACACCATGCCCATTGGTTCTATTTCATTTTTGTTGTTGTTGAGGCAAGCCCAACAGACTAACGTTTTGTTTGTTTGTTTTTTGAGATAGGGTTTCACTCTAGCTCAGGCTGACCTGGAATTCACTATGTGTTCTCAGGGTGGCCTTGAACTCATGGCGATCTTCCTACCTCTGCCTCCCGAGTGCTGGGATTAAAAGTGTGTGCCACCACGCCTGGCTAACCTTTTTTTTTTTTTTTTTTTTTTTTAATGCAGGAGAGTGACAACAAGAGTGAGAGACAGAGAACTGGTGCACCAGGGCTTCCAACCACTGTAACTGAACTTCAGACATGTTTGCCACCTTGTGTGCATGTGTGACACTGCTTGCTTGCATCACTTTGTGTGTATGGCTTACATGGGACCTGGAGAGTTGAACATGGGTTCTTAAGCTTTGCAGGCAAGTGCCTTAACTGCTAACCCATTTCTCTAGCCCCTATTTTATTTTTTTAAATTAATTATGTATTTATTTGCAAATAGAGAGAGACATAGAGAAAGAAAAGCAGAGAAAGAGAGAGAGAGAGGTAGAGAATGGGCGCACCAAGACCTCTCTAGCCACTGCAAACTCTAGATGAATGCACCACTTTGTGCATCATACTAAGAACCAAATCCAGCTTATTAGGCTTTGCAGGCAAGCACCTTAACTGCTGAGCCATCTCGCCAGTCCGTTTTATTTTTTAATCAGCCAACAAAGCAGCTGTGAGTGGTCCTCATGCTGAGTAGCACAGGGCTCTTCTTCCCACTGTCCTCACTGCTCTGCCCTATAAGGACTCTTTCTTACCCCAGGTCCCATCATCTTCTCACAGTCTGGCCTTTCCTGTCTGAACATTATTTCGCCTTAAACCCTCCCTCTCCTAGAGTCTTCCTGAGCCCTCTCACCTTTAGTAGAGCGTTTAGTCCTAGAAGTTTGTTTGTTTACAGACAACATGAAGTTTATTTTATATTTTTAACTTTTATTGACAACTTTCATACATATAGGCAATATATTATGATCATAATCTTCTCCCCACCACTCTCCCTTTTCCCACTCCCACATCCTCCCTCCAGTGAAGCCCTTAGTTCCAACTAGGCTTTCTTCTATTTTTGATGTCATCGGTATTTTCCCCTCCTATTCTTCGGGCAACATCAGCTCTGTGAGGTCATGAATATCACAGCCACTTTGTGTCTGGAAGACAGTATTGCAAACACTTCTCCCTTATTTTGACTCTAGATAACAGTTACCTATGCCTAATAAATTTTCAATTGAAGTGGGAATGTTGGAGAATGAGGTAGGAATAGAGGAAGAAGAGGAAATAAAGGACAAAAAGAGGGTGGACATATTATAATGGTATATGCTGATATACTGATTTTTATTGAATAATATAGCCATTCACATTTTTATGTATTATATATTCTCCCATAGCAGTATGACTTTGATCAGACAATACAGCTCTACGTACTCGATAAGGTATTTCCGTTAAAGAACTAATTTGAAGCTTAGAGTTTCCCCAAGCAAGTGCATGATGAGTTAATCCAGGCAAGACACTAAAATTTCTTTGGCATTCTAAAAACTTTACTGCCAAAATTATTATTTTATTCATGAGTTAAGTAAACAAATATAAGCCTATATTTTAATGCTATTTACTAATACACAACAAATAACAAAAGTTAGAAAGCAGAAGCATTCAGTCTGAATATTACAAAGTTCTTGTCAAGCTTACTAAAATAAGTATTAATGTTAAATATACTTTTACCCAAAGAATATAAAATAGAAAATGTTCAGTATTCTGGACTTTAGTTTACACTCAATATATAAGTAAAAGTTTAAACTAATTAAGTATAATTATGTTACAATGTTTTATATTTAATGCCTAAAACATCAAGGCATAATAAAATATTTTTAGTATGAACAATATCACTATGTTCTGATTAATTATTTTTTGTAACAGGAAGGTTATTTCTATAAAGATTATAGGTCCAGATGATGAAAACAGCTGAAGCTTGTTTTGTGAGCTTCTTCCCAATCAGTCAGATAGGAGGGTGTCAGAAGATGGCAGAAGAATGTCACTGGCCTCAGAAGTCACCAGGCCACCAAGGCAATGGGTTCCAGAAGAGCGTGGTTGTACTTACTATTAAACAACTCCCAGTGAGATGAAAGCCTGCATTTTCACTATCAATGCTACAACGATCTCAACTACGGGGCACGATTTATATAGGTCTGTATCAACAACATGGAGCAGGAGCCTTAGAAATATACCTGGACACAGTCACCTCACAGTGACTGAAAGTGTTACCCCAAATATGCCACACAAGCTTATTTCAGCTCCGTGGGTGTTGAAGATGGAGACACTTCTTGGCCTGCAATGCAAAATAAACAATGAGCAGACACGTACAAATATTAATTTAAAATAAAATAAAGCACAGATTTCTGCTCCTCTTAATAAAGATAGCAAGAGTCAATAAAAATTGAGCACAAATTTCTACCTTGCAGCCCAAACGAGTGGGAAACATGAGAAGTATGCTTTGGTACTGGGAAGCAAGGAGAGCTGGCCCGCTAGAGACATTCTTGTGCTGAATCATGCCTATGCTGCTGGAAGGTTCTGACAGCTGCACTCCACAGTGAGCAAGGCCTCCAGAGGCCGCTTAGTACCCTCCCAGCTGCAGAGGGGACTCTGCCACCTGTCCCTCTACTCCAAGTCTCATGCTCCTTTACTAATGAGGGCCCTTGTCATTTATGCCAGCACATCTAGGATATCTGCAACACACACACACACACACACACACACACACAAAACAGTAATATTTGTCTCATGAAAGGAAAGAAACATTAACAGGAAGCTTTGACTACACAGAAAGTTTTAGCAACAACTATAAGTAGCAGATTTTCATATTGGAAGATAAAAAGACATCTTTTGGTTTGGCTATTCTTTGTTTGGTTATTCTTTATAAAATGTAAACCGTGACAGACAAAGGAGAAATCAGTCATGGTGGAAAGAAACCAGCACCCAGCACAGGAAGGGCTGATGTAGCTCATGTGCATGGGCAGGGAGTGAGAGAGCTGGATTTCAGGGGCCATACACCCATCGCCACGGAGCAAACCAGACGAGCAGGCCCTCCTGCTCCCTCTCGAGAACTATGGGTGCATTGCTTTGAGGATTTTACTAATCTTGGATAGCTAAATGTTGCTCTGAAATGAAGTAAACCTTGTTGCTAATAGAAGCACATGGATCCCTATCACAGGCCTCCTTAGGACCCCTGAACTCTGTTGTGGCCTTTTTGGCCCTTTATAGCCACTCTGTAACCTACACACATCTACAGATATAACTACTATGTGGCATGTACTATGTGATCTAAGGGTTGATGTTAGTAGTTAAGATTAGAATGAAAGAACCTGTGTTTGCCCTGGCCCATTATCAAGGGAACTCAGGACTGCTTGACAAACTGCAGCCAAGGAAACTGATGCAGGTTGTGAATCTATTCTTATTCAATAAATTATGACACTGTACAAAGACAAACATGTCCATCTGCTTCTAATATGCAATGCTTATGACACCACACACAGAACAATGAAACGGGATGAAGCCCCAAATAAACACATAGCTTTACAGCTGATATTCACAGAGGCACTAAAAGACACAGGGGAGGGTAGAGTCTCCATTAAATGTTACTGGGAACACTGGATAGGCACGTGCCAAAACTGAAAGCTGGGCGCTCATCTCATACCATAAACAAAATCAATTTAGAATGGCTTAAAGTCATAAATAAAAGACATGAGACTGTAAAATTATAAGAAAAACTAGAGGGAAACTCTCCCAGTGTTGGTGTTGGCAACAAACGTGAAAACAAACGTAAAAGTCAGTGAGGTTACATTACGCCAATGAGCTTACACACAGCAAAGGAGGCAACCAACCAACTGCAAATACAACCCATAGAACAGCAGAAACTGTCTGTCTGATGCAAGGTCAATACCCCAAATAAAAAGGAATCCAAAAACTCATTTGCAGGAAAGGAAATAATCCAATTAAAAATGGGTGAAGGAGAGCTGGAGAGAAGGCTTGGAAGTTAAGGCACATGCCTGCAAAGCCTAAGGACCCAGGCTCAACTCTCCAGGTCCCACATAAGCCAGATTCACATGGTGGCACATGTGTCTGAAGTTCATTTGCAGTGGCTAGAGGCCATGGCGTGCCCATTCTCTCTTTCCTCCTCCCTCTCTGTCTCTAATAAATAAATAAAAATTTAAAAAAAAACTTAAAAAAATAAATAAAAATGGGCCAAGGAGTTGGGTATGGCATCTTATATCTATAATGTTACCACCCCAGAGGCTAAAGCCAGAGGATCACCAAAAGTTAGAGGCTAGCCTGGGCTACCTAGGGAGTACCTGACCACCCGAGTTCCACAGTAAGACTCTGTCTCATAAATAAAACAAACAGCGTGAGTTCCAGGTCAGCCTGCATTAGAGTGATACCCTGCTTTAAAAAAACTAAAGAATAAAACAAGTAAAATAAAATAAAAACAAAAACATGGTTAAATGACCTGAACATGGAGCTGGGAAGATGGTTCAGCAGTTAAAAGTGCTTGGTTGCAAAGCCTACCAGCCAGGTTCAATTCTCAAGGTACCCAAGTGAGCTGGACGCAAAAAGCAGTGTGTCTGATGTTTGTCTTTAGCCCACCCCACTGCAAATAAATAAATGAATAGACAAATAGATGTTCTTCAAAACAATATGCACAAACTACTAATGGATATATGAAAAATGCTGAACATCACTAGTCATAAGGGAAACAGGATAAAACCACAGTTAAATGGTAATTCGGATCTCAAAATGGCTATTTTCAAAAAGATTCAAGCTGAATGCTGGCACAGACATGGGGGAAAGGGAACCTTTGGACACTGTTGCTGGGGTGCAACTGAGCATAGCAACCACAGAAATGAGCATGGAGGTGCCTCCAGAAAATAAAAACAGAATCACTATATGGTCCAGCTATCCCACTCCTGGGTATAAATCCACAAGAACAGGAGTCAGAATTGCAAAGAGACAGCTGCACTCCATGTTCATTACAGGTTGTTCACAGTAGCCAAGATACATGACATCATCCCAAGATCCAAAAACAGATGAATAAATAAAATATGACACACACAAAAACATAAAAGAAAATTTTCATTTGTCATTTGTGACCCTGAAGACATTATGCTAAGTGAATAGGCCAGGCACAGAATGGCTACACTGCCTGATCTCACTTATGCTTGAAATCTGAAAGATCCACCTCGTGGAAGCAGAAAGTCGAATTGGCTACCAGGGCTTGGATAGAATGACTGGAGAGAATAGAGAGATGCTGATAAGCTGCTGTGACCTGCTGCCCAACAGGGTGGCTACGATGAATGATAACATACCGTGCATTTCAAAAGTGAGTAGAGCACAGGCTGCGGGGGTTAGAATATATGCAGTTGGGAGGCTGTCAGATTTCAGGACTGTGCCCACTAATTTTTTTCTATAAGATTCTTTATATTTTGATACAGGTTTATCTACAAATACACTTGGAGGAGAAGAATTTGTAATAAAAAATAAGTATTCATTTTTCAACTTACTAAAGTAGGCCAAATATTAAGACAATTCATAATTATAGAATTTGTAAAAAGTCTAAACGAGGGCTGAAGAGATAGCTTAGCAGTTAAGGCACTTGCCTGTGAAGCCTACCAACCCAGGTTTGATTCCCCTGTACCCACATAAGCCAGATACACATGGTGGTGCCTGCGTCTGGAGTTCATTTGCATGGCTGGAGGCCCTAGCACGCCCATCACCTCTCTCTCTCTCTCTCTCTCTCTCTCTCTATCTGCTTCTTTGTCTCTCTTTCAAATAAATAAATTAAAATAAAAAGTCTAAACTACTTAAAACAATAAGATGCTACAACACTATTGACTGTGAAGTTCAAGGGCTCTTCCTTTTAAATTAACACCAGCATGGCCATCTTTTCTACTTGGAAGGAGAGTGATTAACAGGTTGCAGAGCACAGATGGAAGAAGGAAAGCCATACAGCGTTCTGCACATAAAACACAATCAAGGGGCTCGAGAGATGGCTCAGCAGTTAAGGTGCTTGCTTGCAAAGCCAAAGGAACCAGGTTCAATTCCCCAGTACCCATGGAAAGTCAGCTACACAAAGTGGCACATGCATCTGGAGTTTGTTTGCAGTGACTAGAAGCCCTGGTGCGCCCACTTTCCTCCTTTTCTCTCTCTCTTAAATAAATAAACAAATTTTAAAAAACATAACCAAGTACTTCAGATGCGTAAGGAAACAAGGCATCCTTCTCATCCTTAGCCAAAGCAATGGAACCCCAAGATCACAGTATGTCACACAGAAGCAAGTGGCCAACAATTACCAGAGCCATGGGAATTAAGCGTTGTAACGGCCAAGCCATCGCTGCAGCCCGTATCTTATTAGGAGACACATCGTGAGGTAAGCAAGGTAGCCACTGTGGTCACCACCAACCCCTGTGGGGCCAGGAGGTGTGCAGTTCAAGCTCTCCCTCACCTGGACTCTTGTCAAGGTCTTGGGGGTCCTCGGGGTCTTGGTTTGCTTCTTTTTCTTGGGGACCTTCAGGGTCCGGTGTGGACCGAGAGGACATGGATGCTCTGGATATCTTTGGGGTCCTCCTGTCAGAATCACCTCGCTGCTGCTGCTGCTGAAACCACTCGTCCTTATAACCATTGCTAATAAGTTTGGAAAAGTTTGTTGGTGAGCTGGTTTTTTGACTAGGCCTTAAAAAGAAAAGAAAAGAAAAGAAAAGAAAAGTCAATGTTAAACATAAGTACAAAGATTAATCAGGAGAACACCAGAAGCAGTACGCATGGAACACACGGAAAAGACATCAGATGTGTCAGTGACGCACAACGTGAGGGAGCGGTGGTGCTAGCTCTGCCTCCTTCCCCTCCTCCCCTCTCATTCTTCTCCTTCCCCCTCCCTGTCACCTGTTAGTCACTTTCTCCGTATTAAATACAAAAGTTGTAAGCCAAAGTTTTCCTTATATCATAGTGAGAACATGTTTAGTTCAGTTTCCAAAACCTTTCTTTGCGTTAGCCCTTTACAACGTGGTAACAGTTCTGCTATTTCACAAGGAAGACTTCAAAAACACCACCTTCCAGATGCTCATGGCTGTGTGGAACAGTCATGCCTGTGAACAGTGATTGCTGTCTAATGAGCCCTTCCTTGTCCTTAAAACTCACCTGCCTCCACCTTACTACACAGCTCCGTCTCTCCATTTGTCATTGCTGGCTCAGCTTTCACCATTTCATCTTATCAGGCTCAACACTGAAGAGCGGCAGGATGGAAGCAGCCTGAGCCCTCAAGTCTGCCAAGGTGGCTGGTGCACACCTGCCCCTCCCAAGCCATAGGTTTCTGACTGATGAATCACCTATTGTTAAGGGTTTTCCTGCTGGGTCCTCCCTCTCTGTCCCAACAGCATTAACATAATTGTTTTCCTGGATGAGGAGCCATTTGAAGCATTAATCAAGCAATCAGGCATTTGTTCTCTCCTCAGCTACACTTCTGGGAGGTAAGGAGACGCAGAGACCTCGGGGATCCCTCTCCAGGTGGAAGATCAGCACGTGTCAGCACAGGTGTCCTCCAGCTGAACACAGAGCCTGCGCCCACACTCACTCACACGCACAGATCCTGAATTCAGATCTTAGTGACAGAAACCAACAGGACTGAGCAGTTTCAGCAGGGACAATTGGCCCCACCCCATAGGCCTGTATGACAAGCCTGGCAAAGAAGGGAAGGCGTGTGCTCAAAGGGGCAGAGGCAACGTTAAGAAGGTGGTGGTGAGCTGGCCAGGTGAGCCATGGCTCTGGGGCAGGGTTGTGGGAAGGCCTGTGAGTACCGTCACTGTCACAGTTGTCACCTGGATGAAAGACAAAAGAGTAACTCCAAATCTCACCCACAGAGCGCTTGTTCGTAGGTCAAGACTTACATAGGGGGGAAGGACAGTCTGCTGCCCGCAGGGTCTTTGGGGCCAACCGGAGTGCCTGCTTTGCTTGGGTACTTTGAGTTGATGGCTGGTAGCTTCACAAGCTGTGTGAAAAGCAAACAAATCCCTGAGTTAGGAAAAACTCACCAAGGGCAGCAAGGATAGAAAACGTAGAGTACTGGACGTGCAGTGTAGTCATAAGCAACCCCAAGGAATATATTCAATAGCGACCCCACTCAAGAGCATGACTTTGTGAAAGTGACAATAAGGGGTTCACAAACAGTTGCTGCACTTAAGTAAAGAGGACATCTCCTCGGGAAGAAAAAGCAAGGTGGACGAAAAGTGGGGATACAAAGGGGCCTTGGGAGAGGCCTGTCCTAAAGGGACGTCTCGAGAGGGTCCACAAGCCTCTATGAAGAGGCTCACAAGGCCCTGTAGTAATCACGAAGAAGTGGAAAAAAACAAATGCCTATCTGCAATATTGCCTAAACAAGCAGTACTTGGTCTACAGAGGAACACAGCTCAACCAAACTAAAGGACTGGGACCTGACGCTCCTGACAAATGCTGTACCCATATACCGCGGAAGCTGGACTATGTAACCTCAGATGTTGGACTATAATCCTCAAGTGCATAGCACACATGGCAGAAGCTAGGGCTAAAATATTACCGTCAGTAAGACGAAGCAGTGATCATGCAAGTCACCCAAAGGCACGATCACAGCTGGATACTGGGACAGTTGGAAGAACAAACAGGTGGTTAACTGCAGCCAACTTAAACTGTCTTGGTTTTCAACTACCAAGTTCTCAAATAAGTTGAAGGCACCATCTTCACAGTAACACTGAGACTCAGGCTTGGGAGTTGGGCGTGGCCAAGACACATCCATCTCCTCACCATTCAAATGACAGTGTTCACCCCTGTTCTCATCCAAACACCACTGCAATCTCTCGTATGAATTCTATCACTTCACTCACGAATCTCCATGTACTGAGCACTACGCCACATTTCAGACCCTGGTGCTGGCAGCGGAGCAGAGCCCTCAGCAGTCTGGGCAGCCTGACTGTGCTCCGGGAGGGTCCTGGGAAGGGCACCAGCCAGAGATCATGATAAACCCATCTTCAGAGCAGACTGCTCCTGGGACTGCAGTGCTGTTTACAGTCCAGTCTTAGGGCAGGCTTCACTGTCCGGTACAGGCACTCCTTGAGAGTGCAGAAGCAAGGAAGTCCTCGTCCCTTCCAGCATGACCGGCAAGGAGCATCCAAGGACCCAACGCTCATCCAAAATACACACAAATGTTCACAAGCCAGGAAATAAGCACATGTAACCTTCCCTTCCTCCGCGTGCTCAATGCAGAGTGCTGTGCAAGTTTTCCCCCGGCTAAGCATTGATCAGTAAAAAGCAACCTTATCTACACTGTCAACGTGCTCACAGAAAAAGACACTGTGTGTGGCTGCTCGCCTCTCAGCAGCTACTTGACTAAAGCCACAGGCCCCGCAGACACTGGCGCGGCAGCCAGCCCTGTAGGTCCTTGCGCAGCCGCAAAGGCCCAGCAGAGTGGTGACACCTGTCTATGATCTCGGCTCACCTTTTTCTCTTTCTTTTCAAGTTCCTCAGCCTCTCTCTGCCAGATTGTTTTCATGTCGAAGTCAAAGGGGCCTCTTCTGGATTCGTAGCTACCATTGGCCTGGTTAGGGTTGAATTCTTCATAAACCATGTAATCCGGCATGGAGACCATGGGGACTCTGCAAGGACACACAGGACAGTGATAAGTCAGTCCCTGGCACCATTTCCCTTGCTCTCTCCTTCCCTGTTCTCTCTCTCCTCTCTCTCTTCCCCTCCATCGTTCTTAAAGACCCACGTGGGCTATTCCCTTCCTTTCCTGCTGAGTGAACACACCAGGCCTTCTCCATGGCAGCCATTTTGATCACTGGGACAAATCAGAAATGTCAGCGTGGTGAGAGAGTGACCAGGGGTGCTAAGTGTGAATTTACTCCACAGGTTACGTAACTGTCTGCTTGAGAAGAGCACCGACTACTTTGTTCATGCATGTTCTTTCAAATGTGTGTGTTGGGGGCAGGAGGAAAGAGGCAGAGAGAAGCATGCGTCCAGAAGCGTGTACTGCTGTGTGCGTCTGGACTGACATGGGCACCGGAGAGTCAAACCCGGCTCAGCAGGTTTCATCCACTGATCCGTCTCCCTAGCCCTACGTTGTTCATTTTTGATGTGGGTGTTCAAAGATCTAAGGTCTTCCCACACAATGTATACCAAAGAGTCCACACCAAATTTTCTGTCCCCTGTTCGAGCTCTGCCTCATTCCCTTTCTTTTCTGAACTTAACCCAAACTGTTATAAACACAAGTGTTGCCGGGCGTGGTGGCGCACGCCTTTAATCCCAGCACTCGGGAGGCAGAGGTAGGAGCATCACTGTGACTTCGAGGCCACCCTGAGACTACATAGTGAGTTCCAGGTCAGCCTGAGCTAGAGTGAGACCCTACCTCGAAAAAAAAAAAAAAAACAGTGGGAAAGGCCAATATTCCCTTACCACAGGAATGTACAATTTTGTATGTTCTTAAAAAAAAATAAAATAAATATATGGCCAGGTGTGGTGGTGCCCATCTGGGATCCTAGCGCTCAGGAAGCAGAGGTAGGAGGAGGAGCTTCAGGCCAGACTGGGCTACACAGTGAGGCCCTCCCTAAAAATAAAATGACGTAACATGACCTAAATTAAAATACAAAGCAAATAAAACAGGGTGAACCGGAGTCCTAAAGACAAAACCAGAAAACGTTGGGAAACAGGGAGAGAAGATATCTACATTGCAATTTACACACACACACACACACACACACACACACACACACAGCCAGCCAACCAGAAAAAAAAAACTGTAAAGCATTCTTCACTTCATGTGTCCTCTTAGTCCAAGAGAGGAGGTCTGGAGGGTCAGGCCTGCACAGCCACAAACAAGGATTCTTAAACGTTTCCAACACGGTGAGGGAACAATGGCTCTTGCAGTCTGTGGTCATCACAGACACCGGTGCTGTGCACATTTCGAGTTGTGTATAGTACATTTCATCTGTAATGAGAAGAAAGCTTCCGAACAGGCTGCTGTTCTGCGGCAGACAGATGTGGTCAGGTCCCATGGGACAGAGAATAAAATCCTAACCCTACTCACTAACAGGTGGTCCAAAGACCAGACCTTGAGGAGGCAAAATGTTCCATGGTCCCCCAACTTTGGTTTCCTGACAACCTGTGCT
The DNA here is from genome assembly GCA_036365145.1 of Orientallactaga sibirica. Taxonomy (NCBI): domain Eukaryota; kingdom Metazoa; phylum Chordata; class Mammalia; order Rodentia; family Dipodidae; genus Orientallactaga; species Orientallactaga sibirica. The sequence goes on along the minus strand of JAEOAD010000651.1, from coordinate 653,432 downwards.
ATGTCCCTCAGAGTACTAGCGATATACGACAGTACCTGGAGCTGGAATATCACCTCTGTGCTGTCAGTGTTGGATATCTATGATTTTCCAGCTCATGTTGCGAATGTTTTTAATAAAAATGAGTGGGGCTTGAAGGTACTCACTCTCGCCGGAGGGATGTTGGAGGTTTGCTGTGGTGGGTATACCAGTCAGGCAGGGAGTAGGCCACCGGGGAGCCTTTCCTGGTCCCAGGAGCAAAGTGCTTCAGCAAGTCTCAAAGAGAAAAAGACACAGCTGTGTGTGATCCTGCTGCCCTGCGTGGCTTGAAGCATCGTTCCCAGGACAATGGAGCACAGAGGGAGCTGTGGCACCATCCTGGGCTGGCTTCTGCTGAGGGTCCTGACTGTTGCTCAGGCAGGACAGCCCACATGTGTCCTCCACCCCACCTCCCTTCTCCTCATGCACCTGCACAAGGCTCTCAGTCCTGAGCTTGTGTCTATGCCAGCCACCATCATCACTTCCCCCCCAGGGGTTCATCTTTCCACTCCTCAGGTGTCCAGGGATGATGGCCGACGAACCCCAACCCTTGGCTACCTCAAAGCTACTATGCACCCCTATGGTAGTCTGACTGTCTTCCCCGCCACTGTGGGTCTGCTTCCACCCGCACAGCTGCTTCCGAGGTAACTGGACCCTCTAGGTTCCCAGGTGGATTTGCCAGTCTCTTCGGAGCTACTTTGAGATACACAGTACAGTTTCCTCCTCAGTGGGCTCCTGCTTCTTGACCCTCCCACTCCTGTCCCTTCCCCTGGTGTCCAGAGGCAGTGAGCGGAAAGAGGCAGTTTTGTTAGGTAATGCCAATAGCAAGACATTAAAATGCTGTGTTGGTGGCAGCAAACTCTTATTCCTCTCAGTGCAGCATTTCTAGCTTTCCATTTTTAACTTGAAAATCTTTCTGGAATTAAATGTTTCAGACTTAACAGCAAAGCTGAACAAAAGACTGAATCCTCTATGCCCTTTGCCCCTCTCCCCACTGCCACCATCTCTGTCACCACTGGCTTGGGCCGACTGGGTGGCTATGGACCAAAGTGATGTCCCTCATCCTTGGGCTTCAGTGGCTACTCCCAAAAGACAACCCTAACATAACCGAGCACCGTGAGCAAAACGAGGACCCGAGCGCTGATGGCAGGCCGGCCTTTACAAATGTATAGGCCTTAGTCAGCCTTTGCTAATCTCTTAACCAATGGCGGGGGGAGGTGGAGCTAAGGAAAGGCTGCCTCAGTCGTGTCCGGCTGTGTCATGTCTAGTCAATCAAATGGTGTGGTCTGGCTTTTGTATGGGAAGCACAGATTTAATCACTGGCTTCCCATTCCTTCTATGACATTCTCAGTCGGGGCAGTGACAAGCAGAGGGGGGAAACGCTTAGTATCTGTCAATGTCAAGTACTTCAAAGGCTAGCTTACCATTTGGAATGGGATCCCTTAACCCTCTAACCACTGGTTTCTATTGAACTAAATGTGCCTCCATTGAATACTTGTATAAAAGTTGATTTTCATCAAAGATTATACCTGTACTTAATGATCCAACATCCCCAAAGGCCTATGGAAAAAACCACAGGTTATAATATTTTATGTGGGTGAGATCAGAAGCAATCCCTCACCCTGCTCACAAAGGCACCTAGCATGTCAAATGCTTACCAGGTCTGCCACCTTGCTTCGCCAGCTTCACATACTCTGAGTCTGTTTCCTTTATCCAATACCGCCGAGCATGGGGCATGTTCCCTTCGTTGGGTTCTCCCACATCACTGAGCCCTGGGATTTGAGATGCTGGTGGGGCACCCACAGGTTTCTCAGAGCGCTTCATGGGGAGGTGGTAATACCAGTCTAGACAGGAAGGAGGCCAGAAACATCGTTAGTGCAGGTGCAGGGGACACCTACATCGCGAAGGGCCTCTCATCCATGCCAGGCTAGTATCTGATTTCTCTGAGCGTGACACTGGGCTGTGAGAACAGTGCAGGCCACAAAGCACACGAGCCAGGAAGGACTGCCCACTCTGGAACAGGGGTGATGACAAAGTCTCTGGAGTCCAAGCTCACGAATCACTGGTGCTAAGGACAGTACAGTGCCCTGCTAGACTGGCCTTCTCCCCATAGCTGAGAGCCGAGCCTCTGCCACTGGTGTGTTAGCTTCCAGGGAGCTATCCAAGGCCCTTTCTGTCCATCCCTTCTCCATAAAATTCTTAGCTGCATTTCTGCACATGGTGGGAAATGTGCAGGCCTGTAAAATCCTAGATCATTTAAACAATTGTAGGTAAGCCTATGAGCAAATGTTGGCCAAGATTTAATAAGCTTCATATATTAAAATGATGACATTTAGATTCTGTCACAGAGAAACTAGATACAATACATGATCAAACATGCTTGACAGGGGGTGTGGTCCAAGAAGCCTCACCTACTTCATAGCTGTGTATAGGAAGTTACCTGCCTGCCTCCCACCCCAGCCAATACACAGTCAACCATGTATCCCAGTGGCAGCCCAGCTGGAGACCAGAGTGGGAAGTATAGACACAGAGGCCTGTGTAGGAAGGGGGACTTGCTAGGCTGTACCAACAACACATTTTGGCAAACCTTCTTAAGCCCAAAACTCCTAGGGACTTCCTTCAGGAAAGACCGAGGTAAAACACAGTCACTACCTATTGTGTGACAGGGAATGGAAGACACAGCTTACAGGAAGTAGGAAAGAAAGGACTGTGGAGAGCTAGCCCTTGGTCCTAATCCCCTGGTGACATAAGCAGCTGCCAACACCCTGGCTGATGGCATCCCGGGCTGGCATGGCACACCTTGGCTCACAGCATCCAGGGCCACTCCTCTGGGCTGGCATGGGACCACTTAGGAGAGTCTCTGAAGACAGCAAGTCCCCAGAGAAGGAGTTTCTGCCACAGCTAGCAGAACTCCAGGGCCACGGCGTTACCAGTGCTGTTTATATGACCCCTAGAGAGAAGAGATCCGGGGCTTTTAGACTGTAGGTGCTTTAAGTGATTCTGCATCAGAAACTGGTTAACCAGAGGCCCAATGTAAGGGGGGAAATCATATCAACGGAAAAGTTTGGAAACAAAGTCCAGGAAAAAATAAACACAAAATATACAACTCATGTGGCACAGTCACTGGGTCTATTTAATCGAGCTTGTCAAAGTGTACTGTCATGACAAATTCATGACACTCCGAGTCAAACACAATGTCTATGAGGTTGAGGGTGAGGCTCACCTGGCAAAGTGTCACTTGGCATAATGTGCAGGAAGCCCTGGGTTCGAGCCTCAGAATTCCAGCACTCAGGGAGTACAGGCAGGACAACCAGAAGATCAAGGCCATCCTCAGCTACAAAGTGAGTTCAAGGACAGCCTGGGCTAGGTGAGACTCTGCCTTACAAAGAGAATGCCTGGTTCTTCCTGGCAGTCATGACGGTAAACTTAGGTGTCAATTTGGCTGGGCCACAGTACCTTTTGGACTGGTTGTTATTACAGATGCCTTTGTGAAGGCATTTTTTAAGTGAGAATTTATCATTAAACTCAGTGGAGTTTGAGTAGAACAGATGGTTCTCCAGCAAGCAGTTGAAAACCTTAAGGAAAAAGAAAATGAGACCCCCCCCAAAGGAAGAGAGAATGCTGCCTCAAGATGGATTTTGAACTTGAACTTCAGTATCAAGTTCTCTCCTGCAGATTTCATTCTTGCCACAGTCATGTGAGCTCCTTAAAGTAAATATTCCTCCTTTTAAAGCTGGTTAGACACACTGTTCAGAAGTCCAACTTGTACAGCTGGTGCACAGGGAAACAGTGCTGAGCAAAGGAACTCACAGAAACAAGAAGCCTCTGTCCTCCAAAGCCAAAGGCTTAAACCTACCCTTTCTCCTTAGAACGAAAGCTGGATTCATGCATACAAGAAAATGACACTTAACCCTGACTTCTGTAAATGCCTAAAGGGTACTTACTAGCCGAACCCTTATCTAGTTTGGAGAGGAAAGGAAAGAACACGGGTGAAAGCGTGGGGAATCACACGCACACACCAAAGCCAGAGCATCGGCATGCAGCCTAAGAGCAGGCTGGTCTACTTCACACCACTGTGTTCAGCTCCAATACTCCCTCTCTTACGGGACAGCCATTGCGTTCTTGCTCTGTTCTTGTAGCTGTTTTGATTACTAATTAATCCACAGAGAACAGTGTATCTGACTTCTCATTCCTGGGAGCTTTGGACAGACACTGAACTCCAATCCGTTTGTTTATAAATGCATGCCTGGAAAGATCTCAAGAAAGCAAAGGTCCCAGCTAATAGGAACAAACTGTTACCACCGACCACACTCACACACAGGAGACTAAAGGAATGAAGAGGTTCCATTTAGCTTTGATCAAAGACTGCCAGTATCTGTATGACCCCACACCACCTACTGTCCACCTGCTTTCCTCTAATAGCTTTCCTGGCTTTTTTTTCACATGATGCTAGGAGTGCCTTTGTTCTCCTTTATCTAATTAACGAAGAAACAGAGGCTGCGAGAAACTGTGAACCAAACTTTGAAACCCCGCTCCTCTGGTTTCTAAGCCACAGGCAGTGTCTTAACACCCACATGCCCACAGGGGCTGATGTAGGACATCAGCGAGAAAGCCACCTGGCAGGGAAGAATACTGAGCAGCTTCTCAAAACACCGCACGCCTCAGTTTCCAGGTCTGTGAACTGGGATGTTCATGTACTTAAACTGCGCAGAATATGTCTGGCGCGTGTCCCTGTCTATCAGTGTTGCTCACACTCAGACTACTTCCTGCAGCATCAAAGAAATTAGATGTAGGTCTGCAGCCCAAGTTGTGAGAACTGGCCAGACCTCCTGAGTTGTACAGCACCACCCCAAGTGTGCTCAGTGTGGCCCTGGCATCATCACAAGTGGCCCAATCAGAGCCCTTAGAATGTAGAAGGGCCACACGTTGTTTCCCCCAGATGTGGACGGCTGCCACTGGTCCCTCCCAACTGAAAACCTGGGCCCTGCTCTCTCCCCTCTGTCTCCAGCACCTTTCAAAATGCAGGATGGGGGAAAAAAAATTAAATTTAAATTAAAAAAAAAAAAGCACAAGAACAAGACAGCCTTCTCCTGATGTTTCTTCCGCACTTCTCAGCTTCAAACGTGGCACACAGAACCACGAACCTTTACTACTGAATTCTCCATTCCGGTCTCCAGCTCCTGAAATCAGGAAATATTTATGTCGGTGGGGGTCTACCTTAGAAGAGAGCTAGCAAAGTCGCTGAAATACCTGGAGGAAAAGGGGGAGGGGGGGTCGCAGCGGAAAAGGAAAAGTTTCCTTGGTCAACGCTCAGGAAGACAGCACGAGAGTGGTAAGGTTCCCGTGCACCCTTGGGGCAAGGGCATGGGAGTGGTGGAGGCTGACAGGTGTCCCACGGGGCGGGGAGCCGGGGAGCCAGTCTCTAGCCGGGCGAGCCTGGTCCCAGGTCGCGGGGCTCCAGGCAGTGGGCATCACTCACCGCAGGGCGCGTAGCGCTGGGAGGCGCCGGGCACCTCCTTGCTGGTGTTCCTCATGGCTGGCGCCGCGGCGGGCTCTCCCGGCTGCCCAGATGCCCGCGCCCCGGCCGGACGCCCACCCGCTCACGCACCGAGGGCGCCCCGCAGCGCCGCGCCCGCCCAGCGCCGGCACATGAGGCTGGGCACCTCCCGGAGCACGTTACGCGGTAAACAGCAGGGGCGCGCGCACGCACGGCCTGGGTCACCCTGTGCCCCTCGGCCGCTGCCAGCGATGACCCGGCGATGCAGCCGCCGCCACTGCTCACGTTTGGACGGTGCCGGCCGAGCGACTCGGAACCACAACAAGCCCGGTCGCCGGGCAACGGCCCCGCCGGCCAACCAGCGTGCACCACGGGAGGGGCCGAACGCCAATAGGAGCAGAGGAAGGGATGAACGCCGGTTAGCCAATCAGGGTGAAGGCAAGCGAGATGGCCAGACCTAAGTCCTCCGCCCCCCCCTTAGGACAGGTAACCTGCCTCTGCCCTCCTCCCACTCTAGTAACTTAACGCAGAAACATCTCTCAGCTTGTTTTCCAAACAAGTGATTATCTCACCTTTAAACAAAAAAAAATATATATTATTTATTCATTTATTTGAAAGCAGAGAGAGAAGAAATAGAGAATGGGTGCACCAGGGCCTCTACTGCAAACGAACTCCAGATGCATGTGCCCCTTGTGCATCTGGCTTATGTGGGTACTGGGGAATTGAACCTGGGTTCTTTGGCTTTGCAGGCAAGCACCTTAACCGTTAAGCAATCTCTCCAGCCCCTGATTATATCACCTTGAATAATCATAATAATAAAAATAATAATGATGGGGAGAGAAGGAAGGAGAAGAAGGAGGTAGGAATCGGAAGGAGGAGGAAGAAGAAGCCAGGCATGGTGATTCTTAACTTGTAAACCCCCTTATAAAACTTGAGAGGTAGAGACAGGAAGTTCAAGGTCTTCAAGGCCAAACTGGGCTATATGAGATCTCAAAACAATACAGTGGCTTATTTTTTAATTGCTTTATTATAATTTTAGCTTATTTAAAAGAAAAGGGAAAGAAAAATAGGCATGGCGGTGCACACCTTTAATCGCCATGAGTTCAAGGCTTGAGATTACAGTGAATTCCAGGTCCGCATGGGCTACAACAAAACCCTACCTCAAAAAATCAAAAACAAAACAAAAGGAATACAACATTGGAAAGATTCAGCAAATAGATATTTCAGCAAATTGTGTCAATAGTAAAATTATTATGTAATTATGATGTAAACCAAGAGACTCCTTTAAAAAGCTCTTACCCATATTTCTACTGCAGTGCTACAGATGTTGAGCTACCTGTGAGGTGGCCCTGCTGGATTCCAGACTACAGAACATTCAGTGATCATGTTCTGAATGAGGTTTTCCAAGAATGGGCTTTGTCTGGGTATGACTGACGCGACGGAAACCCACCATCACACCACCCTGGCTGAGTAATGGAGAGAATTGCCCATCATCTACCCTTGATGAGAGTGAGGCAGGGACAAATTATTTAGAGCCTTCAAAAAATTTTATTTTAACCACAGAGACAACTGTAAGTATCTTTGATTTCTTTTTGCTAAAAATTTTCTCTAGGGCTGGAGGGGTGGCTTAGTGGTTAAGGCACTTGCCAGTGAAGCCTAAGGACCCTGGTTCAATCCTCCAGTACTCACATAAGCCAGATGCACGAGGTGGCACATGCATCTAGAGTTTGTTTGCAGTGGCTAGAGGCCCTGGCACACCCATTACATTCTCTTTCTCTCTCTCTCCCTCTTTCCCTCTCTCTCTCCCTCCTCCTCTCTCTCAAATAAATAAATGAATAAAATCTTAATTTTTTTCTGTAAAAATCAAGTCTTATGAGACAACAGTTTCCACCATCTCAAATCTTACTCAATATTGTGTTCAAAATCTTACCTAGAGCAATGAGACAAGAGAGAGATTAAAAAAAGAATGAAAATAGGAAAGGAAAAATGAAATTGTCCTGATTTGCAGATGACATGGTTCTCTATTTAAGAGACCAGAACTTACAAACTCTATCAAATAACTCTTAGGTTTTATAACCACTTTCACCAAAGTTGCAGAATCATTTATACCAATTAAATTTTTACATTAAGCCCTGTCCCTGCCCCTTTCCCAGTTGTAGTCTCTCCTTCACAAAGATGTACATGGCAGTAGCTGACCTTTGGCATCTTAACTTGAAGCCTCAGGATCTAACGGACACTATGAGCTAATGTAACTTTTAGGAGACAGGCAGCGTTAATCCACAGATGGTGAGCATGGACCATGAACACTTCACCACCTACGTAGTTCACCTGAGGAAACAGTGCTCTCTGTTGCTGAAGACTGCACATGATTGTGCTGCACAGTCACTGAGAAATCAAGCTGGAGCTGAGCTGAAAACCTCTTCCCTGTGGACCAGCTGACAGAAAGCTGGAAAAAGCTGTGCTGCATGCAGCCCTATGTGAAAGAGGAGTCATCAGCACTGATAAACAATGGTGGACATTGCAAGCCTTAAGTTTGGCCAGCCAGGCCAAATGACCCAATGGGTGCAATAGTGGCATGTCTGTTATGGCAGAAACCAACCACCCTCTAATTGAACTGGAGGCCCTCTCCACAGAATGGAATACATGCCTGATACTGAAAACCTATGATGAGGGAAGTCATGAGCCCTAGGGGTGTAATGCCTGCTGTTGTCTGGCTCAATGCATATATTGTGCTCACAAACTGCCCTGTAAGCATTTTTTTAACATTCATACTGTTGCAGTCAGGTTCACATTGCTGGCAGAAATCACCTGACCAAGAGCAAAGGGATTATTTTGGCTTACAGACTCAAAGGGAAGCTCCATGATTGCAGGGGAAAATGATGACATGAGCAGAGGGTGGACATCACCCCCTGGCTAACATAAGGTGGGCAAGAGCAACAGGGAAGTGTGCTGAACACTGGCAAGGGGACACTGGCCATAACACCCATAAGCCCACCCCTAACAATACACTGCCTCCAGGAGGAATTAATTCCCAAATTTCCATCAGCTGGGAACCTAGCATTCAGAACACCTAAGTTTGTGGGGGACACCTGAATTAAACCTCCACACGCACCTGTATATTAATGCTACACTCACTTTTGGTTACAGAAGCTTGTCTTTTCAGATGCCAGTAATGACTGGGATGACTCCTATGGCACCATAGTGCTGAGAAGAAGGGACAGAGGAGTGCTCAGCACTGAAATATCTCTATCACAACTTCCAAGGCTCAGGGCCCATTGTGGAAGAGGTGGCAGAAAGAATGTAAGAGCCAAAGGAAGGTTAGGACTGCTTATGATGCAATCTTCCAGACACAAAATGGCCTGGGTATCCATGACCTCACAGTGCCTGGTGCTACCTACACAAGACCATCATAGTAGGAGGAAAACATGACATCAAAACAAAAAAGAGGGCTGGAGAGATGGCTTAGCGGTTAAGGCGCCTGCCTCCTAAGCCTAAGAATGCCCATTTGAGTCTCCAGGTCCCACGTTTAGCCAGACACAAAGTGATGCAAAGGCACAATGCCACACTTGCCCACAAGGGGGCACATGCGCCTGGAGTTCATTCACAGTGGCTGAGAGGCCACTGGCATGCCCATTCTCTATCTTTCTCTCTCTCTCTCTTTCTGTCTCTCTCCAAAAAAAATTAATAACATAAAATTTAAAAATTTTTAAAAATAAAAGACTAATTGAAAGGGGGAGGGGATATGATGGAGAATGGATTTGTGAAGGGGAAAGTGGGGAGGAGAAGGAATAATCATGGTTTGTTGTTTATAATTATGGAAGCTGTCAATTTAAAAAGTTGGAAAATGTTCAGGGTGTGGTGGCATATGCCTTTTAATCCCAGCACTCAGGGAGGCAGAGGTAGGAGGATCACCTTGAGTTCAAGACCACCCTGAGAATACATAGTGAATTGCAGGTCAGCCTAAGCTAGAGTAAGATCCTACCTCAAAAAACAAAACAAACAAACAAACAAAAAGTTGGAAAAAAAAAAAAAACCTATCAATCTTCCAGCTGAAAGAATCTTATGCACAACACCACAGTGACTCTGAGTGGCTGAAAAGTGAGCTGAAGCAAGATTGCAGGCTCTCCCACTGCTGCCTGGGAAATCCTGGAAGCAGCAGCTCCTCTTCTGGGGACATGAAGGGATCTTTGAAGCGTCTTTCATTGAAGAAAGGAGGCAGGGTCTCACATCGTTAATTAACAAAATCCAATCTCTTAACTTTCTGCTGTGTGGAGGTACAAGGCCGGCACTGCTGTGTTTTGCGCCCACGTGAGTGTGTGCCTCTTCTAAATCTTTCTGCATGGGCTTCTAGGCCCCACCTCTTCTGCGGTGGTGTATAACTGTTTAGCCTTTCCAGAGACACCAATAAACCTAAATAAACCTCATAATTTCTCCCTAAATAAATTCAACAACTCATAACTTATCCTTCTCAGTCTGTTCTTTTCCTTTTTTTTTTTTTTCAGTTCTTTGTTGAAATAGACAAGAGCCCAAAAGTTGGATTTTATGAACTCTCCTTGAATTTCCAAAACCTGCATCTGTACCTGAAGGCTGACCTTGCAGGGAGGGGGCGGAGCTTGTGCTGGCAAAGCACTTGGATACATAGTGATGCTGCATGTCATGGGAATTTTTCTTATTTTTAGGATTAAGCAGGAAGGCTGATTGGGTAGATTCCTGCCTTTGCTGCCTCCATGGACGTTTCCCTCTTGGGGAAGGCGGTAGATACTCTAAGGCTCTTATCTTTCTTCTAGGCCTGATCCCGGTTTTCTCGGCAGTTTCTTGCATTGATTTCTGTCTCCCTTGATGCTTTTTGTACCGGTGCTCCTCCCAGCATCTAACCTGGCTTTTCTGTGCAGGAGGATTATGGGTTTTCTGGGCTGATCATGGCTGCTGCATAGCTGGAAGAAAGCCTTTGGTAGTGGGGAGTTACTGCTGCCAAGACGCCCCTGTGGCCTTGTATTTTTGCTATCTAAAATGAGTCAGATCAGGACAGGCATTCCCCCTCCCAGCGTCCTTGCTACTTTTTGGCTCAGCTTTTGGGTTTGGTGGCTGCTGGGATGAGGGCAATTCACCACTAGCCTGGTTCCTCTCTAGGTGGTAGGAAAGGGCACCCCCCCCATTTTGCTCCCCCACGGCCTTCTCCCATCCTAAGTAGTGCTGTCCCTAGGGCAGAAGCACACGAACACACCACAAAGTCTGATTTCTCCTGGGCACTTGCAGCTGTTGAAGCAGGCTCAGAGCTGTTGCTGTCCTCCCCAGCTTGGTCACGGATTATTGAACTGCCGGCTGCACTTATTTCCCATGGAACGTCAGCATTGTCCACAGTAGGTGAAATGGGGCCTAGCAGCTGGATGTGGATTTCCGAAATTTTGGAGGCTGACGCAGCTTCTCGAGGCTGGCAACTCTCTGAAGCTTTTGTCTAGAAGGTGGTTTGTTTGCTGGGGTCTGCTCTCTCTCCAAATTGTGGGACAAAAGCTGATTAACTCTGGGCCGGATGAAAATTAGGACTCTTGGCTTAGAACCCCGTGTCATGGAAGGATTGGAATTTTCTGTTGAAAGTCCTTGGGGGAAAGGATTGGTGATCCTGCTGGGATCCTGATCAGAGAGATTTGGGTTGGATTTTGACTTGAGACTTGTAGCTCATCAAACGGCTGAGCCTGATCAGGGGCTCAGAGGCTCCACCTCCCCAGCGTTCATGTTGGTGCAGTCCCTGGAGAGAGGCGCCCTTTGCCTTCCCACCTCCCCAGGGTTGGGGCTGGTGCAGCCGTTTTGATTTGTATCATCTGTTACAGATTTTAAAAAGAAAAGATTTCTTCTTTCATTGTGCCCAAGCTCTGAGAGCGTGAGACCTCATTTTTACTGTGTATATAAACCTACTCAGGGGTTTTATTCAGCAATGTTTATTTTTCAGTCAGACAATGTCATAGTCAATATTCTTATTAAACAATGTAAAGCCAAAAGTATTTACAGTTATTTTTTAGCTGTATGTATTCCTTCTTGATCACAAAAGATATTGCTCCAAGCCGGGCGTGGTGGCACACGCCTTTAATCTCAGCACACGGGAGGCAGAGGTAGGAGGAGCGCCATGATTTCGAGGTTACCCTGAGAATACAGAGTGAATTCCAGGTCAGCCTGGGCTAGAGCAAGACCTTACTTTGAAAAACCAAAAAAAAAAAAAAAAGATATTGCTCCAATATTCTCTCTGATTTAATTACCTCATCTGTAAAATACAGAGGTTAAAGGCCAGTGTTCGTCTAACCCTCTCAAGTCCTTTCCTTCTTTGAAAAGAATAATTTGTTATTTCTTTCAGAGAGAGAGAGAGAGAGAGAGAGAGAGAGAGAGACAGAGAAAGACAAAGAGAAAGGGATAGAATGGGCTCGCCAGGGCCTCCCAGCCACTGCAAACAAACTCCAGACATATGTGCTGCCTTTTGCATCTGGCTTATGTGGGTCCTGGGGAATTGAACCAAGCAAGGTCCTATACCCAGGTAATAGGACATACAGAGGATGTTCACTATTCAGATGGTGTGAAATGTGGTACACTTAGGCATGGGAAATGGGGAGGAGAATGTGTGCACAGCCCTGGATGGGTGTGGCCCCCCGAGGCCATTATGATGTCTCACAAAGAGAGTGACGTAATACAGAGTTGTGGGGCTTTCCAGAACGCCCCCACTCCTCGTTTCATCTTCAGTGGAGAAACAGCTGTGAACTAAGACAGTAGCCACCATGTGAAGCATCATGTTCTCCGTAAGCTAGGAAAGAGAGATTGAATGGTGTTCTGCATCTCGCTGGCGACCTGCTGAGGAATGAGTGGACGAGCGAGGCAGGTGAAGGGTGCCCAGAGCCCCGGAGGCTGCTGGGGAGAGCCCAGCCGCAGCTCCCCGACGAGCGCCGTGCTGCCAGCGCACGGGAACGGGTACGGCACGGGCCTCGCAGAATGCTTCTTTCCTTTCCTGTCCTTTCCTTTCCTTTTCCTTTTCCTTTTCCTTTTCCTTTTCCTTTTCCTTTCCTTCCCTTTCCCTTTTCTTTTCCTTCCCTTCCCTTTCTCCTTTCCTTTCCTCTCTCCTTTCCTTTCTCCTTTCCTTTCCCCTTTCGCTTTTCCTTTCCTTTTTCCTTGCCCTTTTCTTTCCTTTTCCCTTTCCTTTCCTTTTTCCTTTCCTTTTCCCTTTCCTTTCCTTTTTGTTCTTGTTTGGTTTTTAGAGACAAAGAGTCTCACATGGTAGTCCCAACTGGCTTCAAACTCGTGGCAGTCCTCCTGCATCAGCCTCCTGAGTGCTGGGATCGTAGATGCGCACCACCACACCCTGATACGGTCTGGATGATCTGATGATGTGCATCGTGTGTGTTTGGGCCCCGTTTAGCTGTAGAATACCCCAATAGATTTTCAGAAAAGTCACTTCCACCTTCCTCTGTACTGCTGGTGGCATCCTGGCTTCTTTCTGTTCTGTTGTGTTATTTAGTCAACTAATTACACTGGACTGGAAACAAAGATTATGAGGGAGGAGTGGTGCTTTCTGGAAGAACGAATCTCTGCAGTAGACATTTAAGTGTACAGTTGACTCGTGTCACCACCAAAGTGCTTGGACTGTCATCCCCAAGCTCCAGCCACGCTGATGAGTTACTGCTGGACTAGGCCCTAGGCACAGAGGGCCTGTATTACACCCTTGGGTGAGACTGACTAAACTTGGAGGGTAGATATACATTTTGAATTAATAACTGCATTTCCTTTTGTAACAGGGTTTTTTTTGGGGGGGGGAGTTTAGAAAAAGTCTTTGAACTCCAAATCCTGAGTTTATGTCTGTCTTTAACCAAAGAATTGAGGTTAAACAAACTGAGAAGGATAATTTATAAACATTACATTCTATTCAAAAATGTCAGGGATATGAGGGAGTGGGAGGGTTCTAGGACCAAGAAAGGGAAAGTGGATATACCCATGTAGTTAGGGGAGAGGAAGAGCAGAGTTTGCAAGCCAAGGAAAGAATGGACATACCCACGTGGTCCAAATGCCTGTGTGGGAGAACAAACATGGGCCCTGGACACAAAAACATGGGTGGGGTCTACACAAGAAAGAGAGAGAAACAGACAGAGGGAAAGGGAGATCTGGTTTAGTGACGTGCGCAGATGCTGCATTCAGTCCTGCAGCTGAGGAAGGTGGGGTGAGAGTGTGACATGGAAAGATTTCCCTCTTGCGAGCCTTTTCCCTGTATGCCTATGAGCCAGAGCTACCTGACTCGTCCCTCTCCCTCTGGCAAGAGCATGGCAGACAGTCCCTGGCAGAGAGGAAGCTCTGGCCATGCGGTGAGCCACATCTGTTCCCTGCTGGGAGCACAAATGACAGCTGTAAGTAATGAACCAACACGCTCATGGTGAAGAAGCTTCGCACAGACACAAGCTCCCCATAGATTATGAAGGTTAGAAAGCGGCAGTTAGAGCAGCGCTGGAAATGCACGCCTACAATGTAACGGTGCATGCCTGCCTTAAACTGCAGAAGCCCACGGGTGGGGGAGGTATGGCGTTTCCCCAGGCAGAGCATGCAGAGAAGATTTTAGTTTTAAATAAAATGATTTTGTTGTTTAAAAAAAAAAAACAACATTTGGTAAACATGACGATTAAACTTTCATTTCATTCAGCCTACCAAGGGTGGCTATAATTAACCTCTAAATGGCATTCTTTATATATCAGACCCTGTACCACTTTGCATATTGATCCATTCATTATATTTAAAGAGGGTATGTTTTCCAAAAGCACAAAGAGAACTGGGAAAAGTCTCCTTTTCTACTCTGTCCCTTGCCCTGACTTCATATGCCATTACTGCCTCATGTAGCCGAGGCGGGCACCTCAAGATTTCTGAACCAGGGGATTGAGCTGTGGTTTTACACGGCTGGACTGTATAGTTCTAGAGTGCATACACCATTCGTTAGACTAACTTAACAGCTTAACTAATCTGTTCATTAACAGTTGAACGTAACATTAATCGAATACAATGTAAAGAAATGCACATATTGCCATCTATATTACATCATGTCCAGATGCCAGCCCCTGCCCTTCCTTGCAGATCTATCAGTTGATGGACTCTAGCTCAGAACCAACTAGTCAAGAAATGAAGGCCACACGACAGTGACTTGACATTCTGGAACAATGTCATCAGCCTTTCCTAAACCATGACCCAAGGGTTCTGCTGCTGCCTCCAGTTGCCATTTACAAGTAACAAATGGTTGATTGCAGTCTGTTGTTTTTTTTTTCCCTAACATTTAAGAAGAAAATTTTAATTTGACAACCTAGAATACTTTGCCCAGAAGCTTACAGACTTCTGCTTCAGCTCAGACCACTTTTGCATTCCCTTTCTCTTTTAGGAATTTGTATAGGGTTGAATGTGGGGAATCTGGGTGTAAGCCAGTGGCAGAGCACTTGCCAGCCATGAGAATGAGTGAGCCCTTGCACACAACAGCATGAAGGCTCTCAGATTGCCGAGAAAAGGCAGAGATGGGGTGCTGCTGGGACAAAACCTTCAACCAAAAGCAGCCTACTGGATGGGATGGCTTACTTCAGCTTATGGTTTCGAGAAGCTTCATGAAGCAGGGCATTCCATCTTGCCACAGCAGCTGGGTGGGAGCGTTAAGAGTGAGCTCTGGCAAGCTGGGCTAAAAAAAGATCAAGGTCTGCTTCCAGTGACACGCCTCCTCCGGCAAGGCTCCACCTTTCAAATTGCCACCAGCTAGAGATTGAGAGTTAGACTTAATTACAAACACATGAGGCTATGGGGGACATCTTTATATTCAAACTGCCACATGGAGTGATACACACGTGTGCACTACAGTATAAAACCAAACTGTGAGTGGGATAGAGCTCAGGAGAGTGGTCACTTTGCCAGTAGAAGGTATGGACATGAGAGGGGCTGCTGATAAGATGGGAGTATGTGTCTGCTTGGGAAGTCTAATAGCAAGGCTCTAGTTGATATGGATTTGGTGAGCGTTCTCTTTCTTGTTCACAGACACAGTCTTACCGTGTCCTCACACAACACACACACAGCTCTGGTCTTGCCTTTATAAGGGCACCAATCCTATCAAGTTAGGGCCCACTCTGGGGAAATAATTTAACCTTAATCACGTATCTATTAGCTGATTCTACATTTTTTTTTGAGAGAGAGAGTCAAAGAGAGAGAGAGGGAGAGGGAGACAGATAGAGATGGGAGCGCCAGCAGTCTCTCAGCTGCTGTGAACGAAATCCAGATGTGTGCGCCCCCTTGTGGTCAAGTGCGGCATTGCGCCCTTGTATCACTTTGCATCTGGCTAAACGTGGGACCTGGAGATTGGAACCGGGTTCTTAGGTTTAGCAGGCAGGCGCCTTAACCTCTAAGCCATCTCTCCAGCACTGATTCTACATTTTTTTTGAGAGAGAGTCAGAGAAAGAGAGAAAAAATGGGCATGTCAGCAGCCTGTCAGCCACTGTGAACGAACTCCAGGTGCATGCGCCCCCTTGTGGGCAAGTGCAACATTGCACCCTTGCATCACTTTTGTGTCTGGCTAAACGTGGGACCTGGAGAATCAAACGGGCTTTCTTAGGCTTAGGAGCAGGCGCCTTCACCGCTAAACCATCTCTTCAGCCCTGATTCTACATTTTTGACCTCTAGGATACCCATCTTTGTTTACTTACGAGAATCTAAAGAACATAAATAGACATCCAACAACTGCTGCCTGTGTGGGAGGGACATGAATGTATGTACACGCATCATAATAAAAATTGTTCCCTCTCAGTTTCCAGGATAATGGATTAGCACTTAACTTAGTTCACAGAATCAATGTAGACTAAGGAGGAATGAGAAGAGATGAATCAAGTTTGTTGATCTGGATGTATGAGCTAGTTTAAAGTCCAAGTTAAAGGTTAATAGTAAGAGATACAATTGATACATTTTAAAATGTTCTTTTTGTAGGTTAACTCAATCATGGAAGATTAGCCTATGTACAGTGGTTGTCCTGACTTTCCTTCTTGTGGGTAAGTCTTGCCAGTAATAACCTCTAAGCCTATTTCACAGAATATGTGGTGAGAGAGATCACAGTGGACCCAGCTGTGTTGGGAAAAAATACCACAGAAAGCACTGGACTTCACTGCACAGTCCTGAAGCTTTTCTGTCTTTTATATCCTATTGTAAAAGTAAGAGAAGTTTCTTCATTGAAAATTTTGAAAATGATCTCTCCGAACTGTAGTTTAAAGTCATAGAATTTGTGTGACAGTTAAAAATCTTCAGTATGGGCTGGAGAAATGGCTTAGCAATTAAGGTGTTTGCCTGCAAAAGCCAACAGATCCAGGTTCGATTCCCCAGTACCCACGTAAACAAGATGCACAAGGGGGTGCATGTATCTGGAGTTTGTTTGCAGTGGCTAGAGGCCTTGGTGCGCCCATTCTCTCTCTCTCTCTGCCTCTCTTCTATCTCTGTCTCTGTCTGCTTACAAATAAATCAATAAAAAGTATTTTTTAAAAATCTTCAGTATGCTTACTAGAGACACATTTCATTCTTAGTCTTTCTCTGCTGTGGCCCTTTCTGTGGAGGCCTGACTGAGTGTTGTCCTATGCCATCATTTTCCATGTCACCAAGGAACTGATACTATTTTAAGTCAACCTTATCTGTCTGTCTATCCATTATATATCTTTTTAATCGATCCATTGTCTATTTATCAACCTATGATCCCTCCTATGAACTTGAGAAAATCATTATTAATACATGTAAAATATTTTATAAATGTTCCAGATAAGTCTTTAATAAGACTTTGTCTTTTCTTTGACAGGACTTCAAAATCACCAATGGCTTACAGAAACAGAGTTTCCTCAAAAATCTCGACAGCTGTATGCCATAATTGCAGAATATGGTTCACGGCTGTATAATTACCAGGTGATATTTCATTAATGTTTTGTTATATGTCATTCAGTTAGAATCTAATATGCTACAAGGTAAGTCTAACTTGCAGTATATTGTCTTGATGTTTTTTTGAGAGAATAGTTAGCAGAAATCCTGTAGGATTATCTTTAGTTTTTTTTTTTTTTTTTTTTTTTGAGGCAGGGTCTCACTCTAGCCCAGGATGTCACTCTGTAGTCCCAGGCTCTCCTCGAACTCACAACGATCCTCCTACCTCTGCCTCCCAAGTACTGGGATTAAAGGTGTGTGCATCCCCACACCCAGCCAGATATGGCATTCTTTCAAGTGGTTTAATGGCCACGAAACTTAAATTTTTCTATAACCTCTGATCTCCACAGATACCCCAAGAGAGGATCCAGCCCAAGGGGAATGCCAGATGATTATTGCTAACCTGACTTAATCTCTGGTCACTGTAGTTGTCTCCTCTGCCTGGAAGCTATTGAGATCTCAGACTGTGATTGAAAGACTCCCTGCTCAACCCGGCTCCCCATATGCCCCTCCCCAGCATTCAAGGCTGAGCCCTTCCACTCTGTTCTCACTCCTTAGAAAACTAGAGGAAGGCGAAGGAGCTATGTCCGTGTCACCGCTGTTCTGTGGGAAGATGGGACAGACAACTTGACCTAGTCTTACCTGTAGGCTGACCCTTGCCACACAGTGCTCCACCTGGTCGAAGACCTTGGATTTACAGACCAGATTAACACCCACACTGCATGACCTTTTCCCTCAGGGCGTCCTCAACTTCCCAGCCCGTGGAGAAACTAGAGGGTTTTTGTTTGTTGGTTTTGTTTGTTTTGAGGTAGGGTCTCATTCTAGCTCAGGCTGACCTAGAATTCAGGCTGACCTCAAACTCACAGTGACCCTTCTACTGCTGCCTTCCAAGTGCTGGAATTAAAGGCATGCACCACCACACTTAGTGATAATACATTTTTTAAAGTACTTTATCTATTTGAGAGAGAAAGAGGCAGATAGAATGGGCGCACCAGGGCCTCCAGCCACTACAAACAAACTCCAAATGCATGTGTCACCTTGTGAATCTGGCTTACGTGGGCACTGGGGAATCAAATCCAGGTCTTTTGGCTTCACAGGCAAGTGCCTTAACCACTAAGCCATCTCTCCAGCCCAGGACTTACTTTTTTATGGATGCTAATGGACATGCAATAGATGCTGTTCAATGGCTTAATAACCATATATTTTAAATATGTCTCTTTGCCCTAGGGTATTATTTTATTGTCTATGGCTATACAATTCAGAACACTCCTTATCTTGTCTGATCTCAGATGCTAAGAAGGCCTGGTTAGTAATTGGATGGGAGATATTAGTTTATAAAAGCATTTTATGAAGTAATATTCAAGCAAATATCATTTAATAAATATTTGTTTCTGATTCATTGAGTTGTTTCTCATTTTTAATATTATAAGCATTAACATTCTTGTGGCTGAATCTTTTACTCATCCCTGGCTAGTACTTAGCATACACTCTTAAAAGAAGGATAAAGAGCCAGGCATGGTCCTAATCCCAGCATATCTCAGAGGTTTGCAGTGATTCCAGCCTCCAGAAATCTGTCTTCAGGTCAGGTGAACTAGAGTGAACCCCTACCTCAAAAAAACCAAAAAAAAAAAAGGATAAAGAATACTCACAATTTTATGGCGATCTTTTTAGATTGAAAGTTAGTGACGTGATACAGCTTTAAAAGCTGGATATGTGTCTGGGGAGATGTCTCAGCGGGTAAGAATGTACTGTGCAAGTATGAGGCCCTTAGCGCCAATCCCAGCACCCACATTCAAAACATCTAGGAATGACCACGCACACCTCTAACCTCAGAACCGAGGGGAGGAATACAAGGATACACTGAGGCTTGCTGGTCAGCCAAAAAATGGCAAGCTCCAGGTTCAGTGAGACTCCGTCTCAGGGAAATTGGGGAAGAATGACACAGGACACCCAACATCTTCCTCTGGCCTTAGTATGCATGTGCCTCTGTGCACATGCATCTATGTGCTCATGCATCTATACTCATGCGCACATGCGTCTATACACACGTGCACACACGGCACACACCAATAAAAACAAAACAGCTGTGTTATGGCTCCATCTCCTGCCATGGAGAACAGAATACAGAATGGTAATTGCATCAGAGGACATCCCAGCCACTGTGAATACATATTTCCCTTTATCCTCAAAACGACCCTGTAATCGAGAGAATTGTCATGTCTGTTCATGGAACAGGAAGCTGTGTCGGAACAAGAAGGGGCTGCGCAGTCACAAAGGCTGCCAAGATCCAAGGACTCCCTGAAACTAGAGCTGTCAGGCATTCCCCACGGTGCACAAGGACACCATTCCCCTGCCAGACACGCTTCAACTTCAGCTCCTTAGGCTCATGTCACAATGAAGAGTTGAAGGCCAATCATTTCAAATTAGTTTCCCCAGCATCTAATTGGTTTGTCTCTAAACTCCTATATTAAGCAGTGAACTGTAATTACTTACCCAGAGGCACAGAGCGCAACCATATTATTTATCTTTTACTCTTCATCTGGAAGGTATATGGTTTAAAATTAGATGTTTTACTGCATTTCACGGAAGAAATAAACTAATAGCCAAGTCATACCCACTACATTTGTCCCACCTAATTCGTGGAGCCATAAAACACCGAATATTGAGTTACAAACATCATTATTTTTGAAAAGTGCAAGGAGGCAGGCATGGCGCCACACATAGCCATTGCTTGGCCTCTTCGCCCACTGCCTTCCTTCCTCGGGAGACCGTAAGCCACATATCAGCTCAGGTGGCTGCACATGGACACCAAGCTCCCCTTCACGGATTCGGGCCCCAGATTGACACAAAGGTTCTGTCAGTCGCTTAGCAAACCGAACACAGACCCTTGCAGGCTGTGTCATTGTAGTGAGTGCTTGGCACAGCCAAACCCTCCGCGGACTTTTCCTGCATGGAGGTTTGCTGTAAGGCCGACAGCACACAGTGGGGAGTGAAGGAGGGTCTTAGAAATCCCAACACTCATCTTACCACTAGTGTGAGGGGTTCTGAACTACAAGGAAGCAGCTGCCACGGTGCTTTTCATCTTTTCTTACCTGGTGGGTGCTGTGACTGTGGCTCACTATGCGCCCAGCCCAGCATGCTGCTTGGGACGCTCACAAACAGCACCCTTTAGGAACTGAAGGTCCATCTCTGCTTTATCCTTCTAGCATCGTCTTCCTTTTCCAACCCTTTTCTCCTTACTCTAGTATCCCTATTTTTTTGTCTTACATGTTTCATACGATATATATATATATACACATACATATACATACATACATACATACATACATACATACATACATACATACAGGCCTAAAATGCCTTTGTCAATAAGGCAAAATAAAATTGTTTTTTAAGTTGTGGAAAGTATTACTATTCAAGAAATTTGAAGTTTCATTTGCCAGCAAATTAATTCAGGAAATTTCTCTATAGTACACTTATGGACAGAACAGAAGGAGAAACAAACTGAAAATGTGCTCCCTCGGAGCAGGAATTACTTCCAACAGAGACGGAAAGTCTGACAGGAGCTTCTCCAGCTAACACTCTCCCAAACCCATGCCCTGTTGAAGAGAATGTTAAGGACAGCCTAAAAATTAAATTACTCATTAGGGAAAAAATATTAGAAGGTGTGTTTTTTTTTTTTTTTTCTGTGCCACGCTGCTTTCCGTTCTGATGCTGCTGTCACACATCATACAACAGGGTCTTGAAAATACCTCTCTGCACATTCACCATTCAGGGCAGTACAGACAAAGGCACAGAGATTCTTTTAAACAGGAAAGCAGATCCACAGAGGAAGATGAACCATTATGTCCTAAGTAGTTTGTGTGTGTGTACACACACGTGTATTGCTTGGTCGAATCCGTGTATCACACACGCAAAGCCAGTGCTCTACCTACTGAGCCACAGCTCAGGTCCCAGATAGCAGATTGGCGGTTACTGTAGGGAGTTGCGAGGTGACTCCCTAAAGACTGTCCACATCATGATCTCTAGAACCTGTAACGTGGGATCTTTATTTGGAAAAAGGTCTTTGCAGGTCTAATTAACGATCTGGAGATGAAATCAACCTAGACTAGCAGATGGACCCTGATCCCATGGTGGCATCCTGATAAGGCACACAAAGGACAGACACAAAGACAACAAACAGGAAGAAGCCATGTGAGAATAAGACAGAGAATGGAGTGATGGAGCCACATGCCAAGAATGACAGGGTCTACCAGAAGCTGGAAGGGGCAAGAACAAACTCTCCCTCGGGGCTTTGAGAGGCAAGTGACATATTGACCTCAGACTTGTGGCCTCCAGAATTGTGAGACAATGAATGCCTCACCTTTTAATCTCCCAGTTTGCAGCCATTTATTGCAACAGTCCCAGGAAACCATATAGTTACTTTGGGGGTCCTGAAACATGAGCATTGTTACAAAAAAAAAGAAAGAAAGAAGGAAGGAAGGAAGGAAGGAAGGAAGGAAGGAAGGAAGGAAGGAAGGAAGGAAGGAGAAAATGTGCTGTGTGCCCCGATGTCTGCTTGTCAGCCCTGCAAGAGAAATATGCTGAACCCTCTGTGACTGCAGTGTAAGTCCAAGGGAACTGACTGCCTGAGCTGGACTGTTTTTCTTTCACTGTCACATCTCCACTGGGATTGTATTGCTTTCTTGGCACACAGGGAAGCATGCAGCACTCTTGAACCAATGATAAGCCGCGTTCAGAAACATCTGCCCGGGGAAGGTGAATTGCAGAAGGGAAAGAAGCACATCAGGGCTGGAGAGATGGCTTAGTGGTTAAGTGCTTGCCTGTGGAGCCTAAGGACCCTGGTTCGAGGCTCAATTCCCCAGGATCCATGTAAGCCAGATGCACAAAGTGGCGCATGCATCTGGAATTCGTTTGCAGTGGCTGGAGGACCTGGTGTGCTCATTCTCTCTCTCTCTTTCTCTCTCTCTGTCTCTCCCTGTGCTTCTTTCTCTGTCTGTTGCTCTCAAGTAAAGAAATAAAGATAAATCAAAATTTAAAGAAAGAAGCACGTCAGAGGTCATTCCTCCATGGGCACTGCTCACCAGTCTCTTGGACCCTCTTGGGAGAGATGCCATTCCACGCCTCTTCTCTCATCAGCCTGGTTGTGATGTTCATGCACTTGAATGTGGAGAGCAGAGTTCTGTCTTTTGTTTCTCTTCTCTCTTTGTGCACACTTTACATTAACCTTGTCTGAGCAATCGGATTATGGCAGGTATATGTATATACGTACATATATCTGCTGTGAGTGTATTTGTGCACAGAAGCCTATGTGTGTATTGAAAGTGGTACGTGTGCGCATGCAAGCGCATGTTTCGTGGTAGTCACAGGCAGATGTGGGGGGTCTTCAGAGTGCTCCAGGCTACTGACCATAAGGCACCTGATGTATCCATGGCACCGGCCACTGTCATGTGTGGCAGAGTCTGGAAGACACACATCAAGGTCAGCTCATGGGCACAGGCACTGACCTGGTGAGGAGACAGCAGGGAAGAGCGGTGTCGCAGCCTCTCCCAGAGCACTGGCCTTCATCTCTCACCCACTTTCTTTCTTTTTATATTCATTTAAAAAATATTTTTATGTAATTGACAGAGAGAAAGAAAGAGAGAGAGAATGAGTGCACCAGGACCTCCAGGCACTGAAATCACCTCCAGATGCATGCACCCCCTTGTGCTCTGGCTAACATGGGTCCTGGGGAATCGAACCTGGGTTCTTTGGCTTTGCAGGCAAATGCCTTAACTGCTAAGCCATTCCTCCAATCCTCTCATCCACTTTCTATGTCTCCTCATGACACCTACACAGTGCCCTGAAGCCACACAGTAGCAGCTTGCTGTCCCCTGATCTTCTTTCTTGATTAAGGTGCCGGTGATAAGCAAATGGCAGCCATGCACCATCCCCAGTATTTCTGCTAGTCTTCCATACGTAATCACATCCCTTGCCTATTTAGAAGAAGGAAACCTTGCCTGTTTACAGCAACAAGACCCAAAGCATGGCCCTCTGACGTCACCTTGGTCACCTGGGCTCCTCCAAATCATCCTGGCACCAGCCTTGTCCTGTTCCTCTCCATTTTTGTCCCTCCTCCCTCCCACTCACCACCATGGGAACCAATGGCTACAGCTCATGGCTCCCATTACATGTCCCCGCTCCTCACTGGGTTTGCAAGCAGCTCAGTATGTGTCAGGCACAGGGAGTCATGGGAAGGCTGTCTGTGTTGCATGGTATATTTCAAGGTCCAAGTGTCACTTCAAAAGAAAGTCAAGCTGTGGCTGCACTGTTGCAGTTCGGTGAGACTATTAGTTAATTCCAGGTCAGCCTGGACCAGTGTGACCCTCAAAAGAAAGTCAACTGTCAACTACTTGAATATTCAGCACTCAAAATCATTTCTCTCTCTCTTTTTTTTTCTCCCCAGGCCAGACTTCGTATGCCTAAGGAGCAACTGGAGCTTTTAAAGTGAGTAAGCTTTTCTGCCATGTGCACTTACTGGCGTGGTTCCAAACAGTGAAAGCCTTTTTTTTTTTTGGTTTGGGTAAAATTATAATACTGAAACAATTTACCTATAAGATTAGGCCTTTTTCATGCAAATCAAGAGCATTTTTTCCTCTTAGCCACCACGAAAAGGCAGATTTATTTAAAATGCTATATAAGCAGGGCATGGTGGTACATTCCTATAATCCCAGCGCTCAGAAGGCTGTAGGAGAAAGAGCCTCAGTTTGAGGCTAGCCCGAGGTACATAGAGGGTTCTAGGCTAGCCTGGGCTACATAGAAAGTTCTAGGCCATCCTGGGCTACAGATTGACAGCTTGACTCAAATTAAAGAAAAAAATGGCCCGGCATAGTGGCTCACGCCTTTAATCCCAGCCCTCAGGAGGCAGAGGTAGGAGGCTCACTGTGAGTTTGAGGGCACCCTGAGACTACATAGTGAATTCCAGGTCAACCTGGGCTAGAGTGAGACCCTACTTCAAAAAACAAACAAAAAAAATTAAAATTAAAATTAAAAAAATGAATATGCATGTATCACTTAGGAAGGCCTGTTTTCCCCTGAGCTGTTTTCATCTTCTGGAACATTCGATGAAGCCGTGCGGCTTCCCAGTTAAATATGCTAATGTACAAATCGATCACTTCTGGCCCTTCAGTCCTTCTCTGGTTTCTCTCCCACACGCCTTGTGAGGTAAGTCTGCATGTATTCACAAAGAATGTAGGCACGACGTCAGCAAATGTCACTGTTACAATGTCAAGAGTGGGATCTGGAAAGTTCTTCCTTGCACTTTCCTATATTTCTAATTTTTTCTTTATAGTAATAACATGCCTTTAAATCAAAGAACATTTTTATTATTTCAGGAAATATCTTGCCATTTTATATATTTACACTTCTTTTCATGGGGGGGAGAGTTCGAGGTAAGGTCTCATTCTATCCCAGGTTAACCTGGAACTCACTTTGTAGTACCAAGCTGGCTTCAAACTCACAGCAGTCCTCCTACTTCTATGGATCATGCCTTAAAAAAATATACCCTGGATATGCTTTCAATATTATTTATAGTTTATAAAATAAAGCGCAATCTAAATAAGAAAGATAGGCCAATTATTGAGTGCATTAGGGTGTATATATGTGATGGGGAATTATGAAGCTCTTAAAGTCATTCTGAAATATCCAATCATTTGAGAATACTTTGAGACACGTTGACACATTCTGCCCCTGTTTATTCTATTTAATAAAAAGATTAG
This sequence comes from Orientallactaga sibirica, assembly GCA_036365145.1. NCBI lineage: Eukaryota > Metazoa > Chordata > Mammalia > Rodentia > Dipodidae > Orientallactaga > Orientallactaga sibirica. The sequence continues at coordinate 628,229 of JAEOAD010000651.1, read as the reverse complement.
AAAGATTCCAATATAGTTTTTACTTTGAAATACTCATGCCAATTTTAAACATTTATTGTTTTAGATTTGAAGAAATATTAGAGAATTAGTGATTATATTTTTCAACATTAAGAAATATTATTTCTCTCTCTGTCTCTCATAAAAAAAGAGCTGGAACCAGATGTGGTGGCTCAGGTCTTTAATTCCAGCACCCAACAGGCAGAGATAGGTGGATCGCCATGACTTTGAGGCCACCCTGAGGCTACATAGTGAATAATTTCAGGTCAGTCTGAACTAGAGTGAGACTCTACCTTGAAAAACTCAAAAAAAAAAAAAAAGAGAGAGAGAGAGAGAGAGAGAGAGAGAGCTGGATAGAATACTTAGTGGTTAAGGCACTTGCCTGTGAAGCCCCAAGGACCCATGTTCTACCATGTTCTACTCTCCAGATCCCATGTAAGCCAGTGCGCAAAGTAACACAAGCACACAAGGTTGCACATATGCACAAGATGGTACACGTATCTGGAGTTTGATTGCAGTGGTGCACCACTTCTCTCTCGCATAAGAAATAAATATTATTCACTTGATGTTTTACACTTTGAAAAGTAGTAGAATGCTTTTTTGTTTTTGTTTTTGTTTTTTGAGGTAGGGTCCCACTCCGGCCCAGGCTGACCTGGAATTCATTATGTAGTCTCAGGGTGGCCTCGAACTCATGGCAATCCTCCTACCTCTGCCTCCCGAGTGCTGGGATTAAAGGCGTGCGCCACCACGCCCTGCTCCAGAATACCTTCTTGAAGGAGAGTCTTGTGCACGCAGACAGGAAAGCCAGCAGCAGTTGGGTGCCCTTTGCCTGTGCCCCAGCAGCACTGCCCAGGGCACCGGTGTGGAGCTGTGGGCGACAGCAGTTGAAATGCAAGGCATTTCTGCTTGAAGAGGCTGTATTTGGGGTCTAGAATTCACATGTGTGAAGTCACCAGCTGAGGACGGAATGCCCAGCACAGAGAAAGACCAAAACACCCTCAAACGCGTCTCCTGAAAGTCTTTGCTTTTCTTACAGAGTGAGATGTGGTGGTTCACACAGGCATGTTCTCCCTGCGGTCCCCACCCTGGACAAGTTATTCTTCTGCAACATAAAACTCCTCTTCCTGCGGCTGCACTGTAGCCAGTGACAGGAATGCCACACTACCTCTCTCATCTTTTGCTTCTCTGTATACAGGAAGGAGAGCCAGGCTTTGGAGAGCAATTTTCGTGAGATTCTGGTTTTAATTGAACAAATAGATGTTCTGAAGGCATTGCTTAGAGACATGAAGGACGGCGTGCACAATTACAGCCGGCCTGTCCACAGAGACACCACCCGGGACCAGCACAGCACTGAGGCGCTGGATGAGGCAAGGCCCGGTGGGGTGTAGTGGGCAGGGAGTCAGAACCTGGTGCCCTTGGGTGCTCATTCCATCCCTTCTCAGTGCCAGCTGACACTGGCTTGAGGCTTCTGAAATCCTGCCTGGTGTTCGTTTTCTTTGTCTAGAGCCTTCCCTGAAGCCCCCTTCTCCACCAGTGCAGCACCAGAAGACATGTGTTGTATTGCAGTGTGACTCACTTCCCACCCAAGTATATCACCAATCCTTTCGTTTTCCAGCAGAAACCAAATGGTGATTGAGTAATGCTAGTCTCTGAATGTACACAAACACTTGACTAGCCCGGGGCTCTCCGCTGGGTTCCAGGAACTATGCCTTTGGTCGAGGGAGCCCCAGTTAGGCAAATGGTGACGAAAGTGAGGCTTCGCTCTGCCTGCCCTCCCTCACTCAGAGGACTGCCACGCTCCTCCTCGTGTCTGTTCTGAAATGCACAGACGTCTGACACAGACCTTCTACTGTTTTCCAGGCCCCATTTTGTCCTTGTCACTGAGACAAAGTGTAACTTGGTGGCAAATGAAGTGTTTATGCTTTTGGGGGGGGGGTACTGCCTTCTCTTTTAATAAGACTGTGCTTCAGAACCCAATATTAATGCAAGCAAATGAAAATTTCTGATGTAAAAAATCTGATTGCTTCCCAAACAACTACAGAATGTTAAAAGTATTTTTATTTTTATTTATTTATTTGAGAAACAGAGAAATAGGCACAGAGAGAATGAGTGCACCAGGGCCTCCAGCCACTGCAAATGAACTCCAGATGTGTGTGCCCCCTTGTGAATCTGGCTTACATGGGTCCTGGGGAATTGAATCTGACTCCTTAGGCTTTGCATGCAAGTGCCTTAACCACTAAGCCATCTCTGCACCCCTAGAATGTCATGTCTTTATTGCTAAGCAGAGGACACGCTAGGAACATGGAAGATACCTGGCACAGCCCCTTCTCACTCCTCACTGGGAGGGCACTATGAACAGAGGGGAGGGCTTCCAAAGGGAGGCCACTTCCACCTGGCTACATGACCCTGGGAAAGGTCCTGAGCATCTCTGAGCTTTTATTCTTCATTTGCCTAGGAAGGGCTACTCCCACCGCTGTGCTGTGATTCCAGCTGGGCTCTGACAGCAGCTGGGCGTGGTTCAAACTAATATTATAGACAAGGGACTATATCCAGGTCAATGAAGTGAATGGTCAAAACTCAAGCAGTTGGTCGAGATTGTTAACATACAATTATTCTGACAATTTTTTATAGGAAATGTCAAATTTGGTACATTATGTACTTAAAAAGTTGAGAGAGGACCAAGTACAAATGGCTGATTATGCCCTGAAGTCGGCTGGTGAGTATAGAAAACATGTAATGATGAGCATATTTTGGGGTTGGTTTTCGAGGTAGGGTCTCACTCTAGCCTAGGCTGACCTGGAACTCACTATGTACTCTCAGGGTGGCCTCAAACGCATGGTGATCGTCCTACCTCTGCCTCCCAAGTGCTGGGATAAAAGGCGTGCACCACCACGCCTGGCTGAGCATACTTTTTAAAGGAATGCTTCAAAACAATTTAACTTTCTTTATTTGAAAAATATATTTATCTATATGGCAACTTGAGAAGGGGCAAAGTTAACAAATACAGGCAAAAAAAAGATGTTATAGATAAATGATTGTCACTGATTGGCTCTTAATGCAAACTGCACCAGCTCATTAGCATGTATCTAAAGGACCAGGAAAGAAAGCTGAGCTGCTGGGTGAAGCTGGAGAAGTGACAGCACACATGGTGACATTTTTTGTTAATAAGTATTATAATAACAAAAAAAAATGTGTCCTTGGTTCTTAAATGCCAATGTTTAAATCTGTTTATGAAGAAACATTCTGAGTGTCTTCAAAATTAAAATGAACTTTTAAGAGCTTTTTAAGAACCCTTAACCTTAATAAACTCTCCACTAGTTTATGAACAGTGGAGGAAGAAAGGAGGGAAGGAAAGTGTGAGAGACTATTTAGATGAAGTAAACTAATTTCAAGCTGTCAAAGGTCACTTAAGAAGTGAACAGTATAAATTAATTAGAGAAACTGTGCTTAAAACCCTTCTCAAGAGGACACTAGGGCTGGGAATATGACTCAGAGGTAGAGTTCTGCCCGGCATATACAAGGCCCTGATTTTGGTCCTTACACTGTGATAATAATACAAATAAGTAAACACATAAATATATAAAGTAAAAACAAAAAATCTATGCTTAGATGGTTCCACTCACCCTTTCTAAGTTGAATTCGGGAATTCGTAATAACAGTACTGCATGACTGAATGGGGCTTCTCCTGGGAATACAGACATGTTTATTATCCCTTGAAAATCCATCAATGCACTTTTGCTATATCAACAAAATTTAAAATCTCATTTTTGGATGAACAAGACAAATCAATCAACTAAAATCATTTTTAAAATTCAATTCATATATAATAAAAAAAACTCTTAACCAAATAAAAAGAAACTTGCTCCAACCTGATAAATGATAACTAAACATTGTCTTAAGCCAGCATTGTAACAAGAATGCCTGAGCTCTGTCACTTCAGGCGCCACTGAGGAGAGGAGCTTTAATCAAAGAGCGAGGACAGCGAGAACACTGAATTTACAAGTTAAAACGTCTTTGTAAGGCACAGTTTCAGCAGAAACTTATTGTGTAAAGCAAAGCAGGCCCTCCACAGAGACTGGGGTGGGCGCCCCAAAGGAGGGGTGCTGTGGGGACAAGCAGGGAGTTCTGCTGTGGGTGCCACAAAAGTTATTATTGGGGTAAGGTGACCCTTTTCCCTTCCCAAAACCATAGTGGGCTGGACCTGCCTTTTGGGTATTTCTTCCCATGATCCTCTAGAAAACACAAAAAGGGGAAAAGCTATCAAAACCATAATTTAAATGGTTTGAAAAGGACTTAGACCCTTTGTTGACGTACGTGTGTGGGAAGATGCCCCGTTGCCTTAAGTTCTGATCTGATGGGGACAGCCTGACTGCAGGTTCCAGATGTTTAACCACACAGGGGCGTTCTGACCTTCAGGAGACACAGCTACCAGATCCAGCTGTGCTTTTCCTGGGATACTCACGTCAACTCCTTGTTTGCCCGGCATAAACGTCATAGGTGTTTATGAAAGACTGGATGTTTTCCCCTTAAGATTAGAAACAAAGTAAAGTGCTTAACCCTCACTGTTCCCAGTCAGTGTGGCAACAGAAGTTCTAACCACAGGAAGCAGTAAAGAGGGAGTGGAGCCGGGCGTGGTGGCCCACACCTTTAATCCCAGCACTCCGGAGGGAGGATTGCTGTGAGATCGAGGCCACCCTGAGACTACATAGTGAATTCCAGGTCAGCCTGGGCCAGAGTGAGACCCTACCTCGAAAAACAAAAAACAAAACAAACAAACAAAAAAAAAATAGGGAGTGGGAACGAGTGAGGGAATGAAGAAGGAGAGAGAGAGAGAGAGAAGGGAGAGAGAGGGAGGGAGGAAAGAAGCAAGCAGATTGGAAGAGGAGAAAAAATCTCTCCATTCATAGATAACATGATTGCTTACATAGAAAAAACAAAAAATATCTAGAATATGTATGGTTTACAGTTCCAAGTGATCGATGAGATCTATATTCTTTCTAATAGCAAAAAAATTAATAAATATAATATTTATAACAATAAAAATAAAAAGACTTGGGTACATGCCTAGGAAAATGTGCAGATCTGTGTGCTAAAACTGAAAAACAATGAAGAAAAAAGAAATATAAAAGAATTACATAGATGGAGAAATGCACCATGTCCATGGATTAAAGGGTTCAGTATATTAAGATGACAGCAGCATTCCCCAACCAATTTATCATTTTGATATGCTGTACATTTCCTCCTAAAATGAAATACCTTGAAGAGATAATGTTTGATGAGTATTTTTTTAACATTTCTTTGATCAAAATTAAGTTCCTGCAAGAAAAGCCTGATGAATCTACATAATTTCTATTAAGAATATAACCTGGTCAGTTGTGGTGGCACACACTAGTAGGATATTGCTGAAGAGGCAGAGGCAGGAGGATCAGGAGTTCAAGGCCAGCCTGGGCTACACATTTTCTTGGTCTTGGGCTGGAGAGATGGCTTAGCGATTAAGGCACTTGCCTGAAAGGCCAAAGGACTCAGGTTTGATTCCCCAGGACCCACATCAGCCAGATGCACAAGGTGGCGCATGTGTCTGGAACTTGTTTGCAGTGGCTGGATGCCCTGGCATGCCCATTCTCTCTCTCTTTCTCGATCTCTTTCTTTCTCTCTCTGTAATAAATAAATAAAAATAAAATATTTTTTTAAAAAGAATATAACCTAGGGCTGGAGAGATGGATTAGGGGTTAAGGTGCTTGCCTGCGAAGTTTAAGGACCCAGGTTTGATTCTCCAATACCCACCTAAGCCAGATGCACAAGGTGGCGCATGCGTCTGGAGTTCGTCTTCAGTGGCTGGAGGCTCTGGTGTGCCAATACTTACACACACATGCTCATCTCTCTGCTTACAAATAAATAAATAAAATATTATTTTAAAAAAATTTTTTTTTTTTTTTTTTTTTGGTTTTTGCGAGGTAGGGTCTCACTCTGGTCCAGGCTGACTTGGAATTAACTATGTAGTCTCAGGGTGGCCTTGAACTCTTGGTGATCCTCCTACCTCTGCCTCCCGAGTGCTGGGATTAAAGGCGTGCACCACCACGCCCGGCTTAAAAAAATTTTTTTAAAGAATACAACCTGAAGGACATTTATGATGTTACGGTTTCTCTGCTTTTTGTGTGCATGTGTACTTATATATGTGAAGACACACTGCATGCAAGTATACGAAGTATACGTGTGTGAGTGTGCATATATATATGCACATGGCGGCCAGAGGTCAATGCTGTGTGTCTTTGCAACTGTTCTCCACCTTATTCATTGAGACGGGGTTTGTCACTGAACCCAGAGTTCTCCAATTTATCTGGACCAGCTAGCCACTGGGCTCAGGGATTCCCTGTCTTGTCTTCTCCAGCACAAGGATTACACACATGTGCCAACATGCCCAGCGTTATACACTGGCACTGGAGATCCAAACTCAGGTCCTTGTGCTGACAAGCACTTTACCTATTGAACCAACTTCTCCTCGCCCAAGATTTCACTCTGTATCATAAGTCAGTTCTAGAAAGATTTTGCAGCTACGCCAAGCAAATGGGACCCAGTCAACGTAGTGGTGCTCCTCTATTATCACAGCAAGTTAGGAGCGGAGGAAGGAGGATTGCTACGAATTCAAGGCCAGTCTGGGCTACATAGTGAGCCGCTATTTCAAACACACACACACACACACACACACACACACACACACACACACACACACAATGAAACAATGGGAAGAGACTCTTGGAAATGATAGAATTTTCAGTGGTGATGAAAACTTTCCTATAGCTCCTCCCACTGACTCCTGAGCATTCACATTCCCTTGTTCATGATGCTCCCAGTGACAGCATCCCAGGGCTGTTATGAAAATCCTAATGATATGTTTTGAATTATATGTGTTTTATTTAAAAATATTTTCTTAAATATTTTATTTATTTATTTATTAGAGAGAGAGAGAGAGAGCATGGGCATGCCAGTGCCTCTAGCCACTGCAAACAAACTCCAGATGCATGCACAATCATATGCATCTGGCTTACGTGGGTACTAGGGAGTCAGACTTCATAGGCAAGCATCTTAACTACTAAGCCATCTCTCCAGCCCTGTGTTTTTAATGAAAAATATTTTATTATTTTAGGAGCCTCCATCATTGAAGCAAAGACCTCAGAAAGTTATAGGAATAATAAAGCAAAACTCTATTGGCACGGAATAGTGTTCCTAAATTATGAGATGCCTCCAGACATTATTCTGCAGGTAAGAATGAAGTCAGGAGTAACCCATTTCCACTTTAGGACATTTTATTATTCATCATGAAAATATTAATGCTTAAAATGGAGGCAAGAGCATCAAAACTTACTACAGAACCTTAAATCCCCCTACATTTATTTTCTATGATTACTATATTGCATGAATTATTTTATAATCAGTACACTTTGATTATTTTTTTAAAGATCAGCAAACAGATTATTTGCTTCTCAGAATGTATAATTCTCTATCTTTCATTTTAGTTGCTTCTGTGGCCTCTCTTTTCCATTGAAAACTTCAATCATTTAGTAATTTTTTCTCTTGTTAACCTTTTTCGTTGACAATGTCTATAAATATAAACAATATACCATGATCATAACCCCCTCCTACCACTCTCTCTTCCCCTCTCAATTGCCCTCCCACTGAATCCCTTCTCTCCAAGTAGTCTCTCTTCTATTTTGATGTCATCATTTTTTCCCTATTACACAGGCCTTGTTAGTAGCGTCACTCACTGTGAGATCACGAATATCAAGGCCACTTTGTATCAGCAAACATTCGTTGAATGTGCTTGCTAGTGCAGGGCACATATCAGTAAGTCAGATTATAACAAAAGAAATTTTAAAAGAAGATTTCCATTTAACCTTTCAGTGTAATTTCCAAGGCAGTGCCTACCAACATCTCACAAAACAATTTTTTTAATTTCATTTATTTATTTGACAGAGAAAGAGGGAGAGAGAGAGAGAATGGGCATGCCAGGGCCTCCAGCCACTGCAAACGAACTCCAGACGCGTGTGCCCCTTGTGTATCTGGCTAATGTGGGTCCTGGGGAGATCAAACCTGGGCCCTTTGGCTTAGCAGACAAATGCCTTAACTGCTAAGCCATCCTTCCAGCCCTCACAAAGCAATTTTTAATTCCGATCCACACATCTGAAGTTGGCAAATTCGGAAGTGCTGCCAGGGATAAGCCTGAAATCTCTTGCCAGGCTGTAGTTTACATCTAGAAAATAAGAGATCTCATTTTCCCTTTGGTACCGTCAGAAACACCACTCCCATCATTATCTACCATTATTACCATCCCTGCTGACTGTCACTGCTATTGTGTGCCGTTGCTTCCACTCCCCTCCCCCTGCCACCATCACCTCCACCATAAGCACCATTACCACCACCCTTGTGTCTTCACCATTGGCATCACCACCATAGCCACTGGCTGCCTACCAGCTCTCAGTCTAACTGGAGCAGTGACAGCAAGCACGCTGAGGAATGCCTCTGCACTGCAAGCGGAAGCACTCTGCAGTCAGGAGTCAGGAGCTGGCTAGTGTCGTGGGGTTACATTTATGTGCCCAGAAAAGAAATTAATTCAGTGTTTTTGTTTCAGCCAGATGTTCATCCTGGAAAGTGCTGGGCCTTTGCAGGTTCCAAGGGTCATATCCTAATCAAGCTGGCCAGGAAGATCATACCAACAGCAGTTACCATAGAGCATATCTCGGAAAAGGTGTCCCCCTCAGGAAACACCTCCAGTGCACCCAAGGAGTTTTCTGTTTATGTGAGATGCTGTTTCAACCTGGTATTCAGACTGGGTGGTGATAGGCTGGCACACTTGGCTTCTTTCTTTTAGAACAATTTTAATGTGGCGATGGATATGAAACTCAAGACTTTGTCCATGCTAGATAAATAGTCTACCTCTGAGCAATATCCCCAGCCTTCAACAATAATCTTTAGAGATACAAAGTAAATTAATTTGAAAAATGCACTCTTCTCTCAGAAATCTTCAATTTGAGGAGTGGATAGAAGGTAAAAAGCACAAAGAGAAATCTATAAGATTCCCTATCTATCTAGCCATCTTTTCCTTCTAGTGTATTTTTTTATTTCATTTACTTATTAGAAACAGAGAGAGAGAGAGAATGGGCGTGCCAGGGCCTCTAGCCACTGCAAACGAACTCCAGATGCATACACTAGCTTGTGCATCTGGCTTACATGGGACCTGGAGAATTGAACCTGGATCCTTCAGCTTTGCAGGCAAGCACCTTAACTGCTAAGCCATCTCTCCAGCCCATACCGTTTTAAAAATAATTTAAAAAAATATTTATTTATTTGCAAGCAGAGAGGTACAGAGAGAATGGGCTCACCAGGGCCTCCAGCCACTGCACTTTCTGTATCTGGCTTATGTGGGTACTGGGGAATCAGATCTGAGTCCTTAGGCTTCACAGGCAAGCGTCTCAACCACTAAGCCGTCTCTCCAGCCCTCTAGTGTATTTTTTATTTGTTCTTCATCTGTCATGTTCTCTGATATTTTGATCAATCAATCTACCTACCTATTTACATAACTATCTAGTCAGCCCTATGACCAACTTCTGGCCTCATTATTCCCCGATGCACAGGATAGTCTCTGGCCCTCGTGGGCACATGAGGTTTTCTAATGAGTCATTACTACTTAAACCACTGCATTCATTTATTTCAACTGAGCATCCATTCATTGCAACCTCCGTATCTGTTGTTTTCATTGTAGGGCATTCTGAGAAAGTGTGATGGAGAAGAAGTGTTCCTCGGTCAGTTTACATATAACAGAACTGAAACAACTGTTCAAACTTTTCAACTCCAGGTAATAAGCAGCTTGGGAAATGCGAAGAGATGTTTGGCTCCATCAGAGAGAGAGAGAGAGTGAGAGAGATTTGCTGGTACTACAGCATATGAAGTAGTGTATGGAAAAAATTATGAAATAAGCAAAAACTGAGCAAGGCTGATCACAACCTCAAGTCTTTGTTTACAGTGCTGACATGGATTTTGATACACAAAATTAAGATATGATTTAATATCACATAATTATAAAAGATGGGCAATTGGGCTGGATAGATGGCTTAGCGGTTAAGGCGCCTGCCTCCTAAGCCTAAGAACGCTGGTTCCAATCTCCAGCGGTTCCAATCTCCAGGTCTCACGTTTAGCCAGATGCAAAGTGATGCAAGGGCACAATGCCGCACTTGACCACAAGGGGGGGGGTGCGCGCATCTGGATTTCATTTGCAGTGGCTGAGAGGCTGCTGGCGCGCCCATCTCCATCTGTCTTCCTCTTCCTGTCCCTCTGTCTCTGTCTCTCTCTTTATTTATTTATATCTTTATTTTCTTTTTAAAATATTTTACTTATTTGAGAGAGAGAAAGAGAGAGGCAGATAGAAAGAAATGGGTATGCCAGGGCCTCTAGCCACTGCAAACGAGCTCCAGATGCATGTGCCACCCTGTGCATCTGGCTTATGTGGGTACTGGTGAATCAAACCTGGGTCCTTAGGCTTTGCAAGTAAGGGCCTTAGCCACTAAGCCATCTCTCCAGCCCATTTTGGTCTTTTTTTTTTTTTTAACAGTGCACCCAGCACATGCTACCTGAGCAACCTACCAGGAAGCAACATTCCAGCCCCTCAACCCTTCTCACAACTATCTTATTTCCTGGATGCTATTAAGTCTCATGGTCACTATTTCATTTTCCTTCAATACAGGATCTGGGGTTGATGGTGCCATATAAGGTGGTCGAGGCAGAGAGGAACTCAGATAACACTGAATGCTATAGACAATATAACTAAAGCTTCTCTTCCTACCTCAATGGGGGAAAATGCCAACTACTAATGGGCAAACTCTCTAAAACACACTAAGGTGTGTGAAATATATCTCGTTAACATGCAAAAAAAGAGAGTTAACATTGCAAGAATGAGTGCTGATGATATTTCCTGGCCAATGCTGAGACAAATCTAAGCTTCAAACAACACACAAGTAGCTTTTCCTACCTGCTGAGTTCACCCCCCAGATCCAGTCAACCACATTCCTGCTGACTTCACACTCCCAGATCCAACAGCCAGAGGTTGAAAATATTCATGCTGTACTGAACATGTAAGACGTTCTATCATGTCCGCATACACTAGAGAACACAACATGGCAACTCTTTACATAGCATTTATGTTGTATTATAAGACATCATAGGTTCAGGGCAAATGTACCATTTGGTGTAAGTGATTTAAGCATCAGTAGATCTGATATGAGCAGGAGGTTCTGGAGCCCATGACCAAGTGATGACTATAAGTATTAGCATTGATCATACTCATTACTTTTATGTCGTATATGCATATCCATATACTTTGGGTTCATACATTTGGGTAGGAGGTGGTTTTATTGTCTGTCTTGTTTTGTTTTGTGAGATAATCTTGCCTACTTAGTCCAGGGTGGCCTCAAGCTGGTGGCCTGCTTGCCTTGGCCTCGGAAGCACTGAGATTACAGGCATTACATATGTGGCTGGTGTCACGGGTTTGGCTTTCATATCAGAAAACATTCCCCCCTCCCTGGCACAGCAGCAAGAGCTAATGTAGTGCCAGGACCCCCAAATGTGGGTTGGGGTCCTTGGGAGTCACCCAGTGAGACAACAAGACCGAGAAGCTCGACTGCAATTACATGGAATTCTTTATTACCAAGCCTAGACTGGGACTCTGTCCACACAAACCAACCCAGTGGGAGTGTGAGAGAGAGCCCCCACTCTTGGGGGAAAGGGTTTATATAGAGAAGGGATACAGCAGTTACATCATATTGCAACATTTGAAATGGTTGGTTCAAAAAGCGCGCGCGCGGGAACATTCTGAGCTGCTTATCTAGGATCAGCCGCTTGTTTGCAGATCCTTTATTACCTCCGGGATGTCCAAGACTTCCCAGGAATGAACAATAAGAGAGAGGGAGGGGGTTGGGAAAGAAGCAAAGGTCAGTACATGAGCCCGCAAGTTCCTCATCTGAGTCAGGCCTGGGCTTTTTATTTTAAATGGCTACTTATTCTAAAATGGCAACACTATCGTCTGCATATTCCTTTGGTCTCTCACTAAGAGGAGGAACAGAGACTGCAGGGGTGAAAAACATTTGGGTAGTCAGACTTCCTTCATCTTCCTCCCTATGTTTGTCTGTTCATGCCTCCCAGATGGCTCATTCTCTCAACCATTAGACCAGTATTTGAAAATATTTCCGCTATAGAGGAAATCCAAGTTTTCACCGAGATTCTTTGAAATGGAACTTCTTTATAAGACATTAATGTTTTTCTTCTTTTTCTCTTTTTATTTTCAATACTTTCATCCATACATATTATATATTTTGATCTTATTCTCCCAATTTCTCTTATCCCCCCCACCATCCCACTAAAACCCTTCTTCCCAATCAATCCCTATCCTACTTTCATATAAGCATTAATTTGTTTTCTTCCTCTTTTTTTGCAGAATGAAGTTTCCGAATCTTTACTATGTGTGAAACTTAACATTCTAAGCAACTGGGGACACCCAGAGTACACCTGCTTATACCGATTCAGGGTCCACGGCATCCCCACTGATCACACCTAGAGGAGCTGGTGACCACGTGGCCAGGATGTTCAAGGGTGTTTGTTCCCTTATACTGGATTGTATCCCTAAGAATCAAAAGTTAAGTGGGAAGGAAAGCTCAAAATTGTTCCTACTACTCAGTAAAAAGTGAATGAATTTTGCTAATAAAAATATGGAGTGAATTCAACATGCTTGTGGACGTTTCATGTGTAACCCTGTTTAATGAGTTATACTGTGGGAACAGTAAGAGATCATTTTCTATGTAGAAGAAGACGGTCTGACTCAGCGATAGTCCTCACACTAGCTTCTTTACCTTCCCTCAGTCATTCTCTATGTCAAGTATGACCACTGGACCTCCGTTACTAACACTGGTCTGGAGATACTGGACATTGCAAGTAGAGAAGAGACAGACAGCTTTTAAATTACAGAAAAAAACAGTGAGCCATGCTGGCCATGACTACAGATAACTTGATGGATTGCTTGAAATTCAATAAAGTCTACTTTTAAAAATTACAATGGGGCTGGAGAGATGGCTTAGCGATAAAGGACCCCCGTTTGAGGCTTGCTTCCCAATGCCCATGTAAGCCAGATGCACAAGGGTGCATGCATCTGGAGTTTGTTTACAGTGGCTGGAGGCCCTGGTGCACCCATTCTCTCTCTCTCTCTCTCTCTGTCTCTCTCTGTCTCTGCCTCTTTCTCTCTCTCTTAAATAAATGAATAAATATTTTTTTTAAATTACAAACAAGAATAAAACTATTGCACTAAGTTGGTTGGGTACGAAACTGCTAGATATACATCAAAATCATCCATAAATAACAATAATAAGTTCAAGGATGTAATTTATATTTTAAAAATACAACAAAGATAATAAACATCAGATAAAAGAAAGGAAAATATGTATGTCAAGAAACCTAAACGGAAGGCTTTTGGTTAAGACAGCCTAACAGGAGTCTCGCTAAATACATAAAGAGGCAAGATAACACACAATACACTCTTCTAAAAAAGTCAAGGTGTGCAAGGAACTTACCAGCCAGGGCAGAGCCCTGCAGAGGGGCAGGGAGAGCTACCCGCAGTCAGGCCATCAGTAAGGATCAGGCTCCAGGTGGCACCTGCTGAGAAGCGCTTCTCCTCCCTATACCCTCCATGATCCAGCAAAAGCTTTTGAAACTACTGGAAGGGGCTCTCCCCATACACACCAGTCCTGCAAAATCAAAAGTTCATGAAGGAAAACAGGAACCAACCGAGCAGCTCCAGAACACCTTCAGAGACAGCATCTCAAAACCTCCAATCCCCCCCCCCCGCCCCCAGGCCAGCACCAGGAACACCACCAGAGATCACCAGATGCCAGGCGCCCCTCCCCAACACTGCGACCAGACCAGCTGATCCGAAGGGCTGAGGGACTTAGATAGCTGAGCTGAGCTGAGCCCATAGTACACAAAAGAGGAACCAGCTTCACAACTCAATCACTCAAAGAGATAACAGAAACTTCCCATGGTAACTGGGCTGCTTTACATACATGACAAAGGGTTCAGAACACATGTTTATGGGGAACACAAGAATCAAACCACCACACAGGCACAGCAAGGCAAATGCCACACAGTCTCTCTCAAACGCAGTTCCTAGCTCTGGATCTTTCTAATATGTATGTTATACTGGGAGTGGGAGTACAGATACTAAAACACCTGAAAAGGGCCTATACAAGGGGAAAAGGAAGTTTCAAGGGAGAGGAATTCGGAAGATGTGATTTGAGTGGAAAATGCCCTCCATAGGGTCACATATTTGAATAGTTGGTCCCCAGTACGTGGAGCTCTTCTGGAAGATTGTAGAACCTTCATAAAGTGGAGTCTTGGCCGAGGAAGCCAGTCACTGGGGGTGGGCCTTGAGGTGTTGCAACCCAGCTCCACTTCCTGTCCTTCCTCTGCTTCCTGTTTGCTGTTGTGATGACTGACTCCTCACTCCTACAATGCCTTCCCTGCCATGATGGAACTTTAAGCCAAAAATAAACTTCATTCTGTTGCTCTGATCAGGTATTTGTTCACAGCAACGAGAAAGTAACTGACACAGAAAATGGGTCCACGAGTGGAGTTACTGCTGCAGTAAATCTGACCTGTGGTTCATAAGCCTTTGGAAATGTTTTGTGGGAGAAATGTGGAAGAATTTTGTGCTAGCAAAGTCCTGTACTGCTTTAAACAGAGATTGATGGGCTATTGTGACAGTTTAAAAGACCAGAATGTTAAGAAAAATGTAGACTGATTTTTTTTTTTGTTTTAAGTAGACTGTGGAGGCTGTGTCATTGGGTTTCAGAAAGGAACAAAGACTGTTGCAAACTGGGACAGAGCAGTTCATGTGATATTCTGGCAAATAATTTAGCTACATTTTGCCTGTGTCCTAAGAACTTGCATGAGGCTGAATTTAAAAATAATGGATTAATGTGTTTGGTGGAAGTAATTTCAAGGCAGAATAGTATCAACTCTCTGGTGTGGCTGATTTGATTCAGATATACAGTGAAAGAGAGTAAACTTCACAAAGATAAAAAATGTGAAGTTTGACAAGGAAAGAAACGTGAATGTGAGATCTAAGAAATTAACATGTTGCCTTTAGCTTCTGTAACTCCGCTTGCCAGTGCTCCAGCTTGACAGTAGTACTGCCATTTTAGAACAGACAGCCATTTTGAGTAAAACTCTCCGACCCGGCTCAGATAAGGATCTAGCTGACTAATGCACTGACCTTCGCTTCTGTAACCTGTGCTTGCTTGCTCAACTACAACTCCCCCTTGTCAGGTTTCTGGGAAGTATCTACTTCAAGGACAGGGGAGTATCTACTTCAAGGACATTCCAGAAATAAACAACCGCGGGGGGCCTCCAGCCTCTTGCAAAAGATAAGTCTGTAAACAAACTGCAGACCTAAGATAAACAGCAGTTGCAACATGATGTAACAACCACTGTGTTTCTTTCCCTTTATAAACCCCTTCCCTCTGAGGGTCGGGGCTCTCTCCCACTCCCACTGTGTTGGTCTGTGTGGATAGAGTCCCTGCCTAGGCTTGATAATAAAGAATCCTGCTGTTGTTGCATTCGAGCTCCTCGGTCTTGTTGTCTCACTGGGTGACTCCCAAAGACCCCAACCCATACTTGGGGGTCCTGGCACTTCAGTGAATAAGTTTAAAGCTCTCAGACAAGGAGATGGCAGCAGATGTGGCTATAATTGTTAAAGGGATCAGTATCATTTCCATTAAAGAGGACTCTGCTGCTCTGCACTGGGACAACAGGAACAATACTCTGAGAGCAAGACCCAACCCACTGGAGGCTCTAGCTTGTAAGAATGCAAGTTCTTTTGAAAAAGAAGACCTGGTGGGAGAAAGCTGAGAAATGTCCCTGATCCCAAGGTCAACATGCTGCGGTTGCTACAACTGAGACCCATGGGTGACAGACTTCTTCCCAAGCTGGCAATATAACTTGCAGCATCATCCATGTGGTACTGGTTTTAGAAGCATGAGGAATGCCAAGATGGAGGGTGTCAATGAATCATTCTCCACAGCTTCAGATGGCTGCTGAGGCGAGGAAACATGAGGCAGGGTTGGGCTTATGGCAAGGAGACCCTGAGAGAACACTGTGGAGCTGTGAAGGTAAAGCCCAAGTTATGATGGAGACCCCAGGATGTTGGAATTGCCAGGACCATGGAATGAATGTCCATGAAGGAAAGCTGCAGGTGTGTCTGGCTCACAAGAGAGGGTGTATGTACAACAGGCAGCAGAGCTGGAGAGGCAGAGCTAACCAAACCTCAAACCTTTTGAAGGCCAGTGTCATCATGAGTCCAAGATACCGGGTATGGAGCTGTAGCCCTGTGGGGTTCAGTCTTGCTTTGATCTACTCTTTCCTTGGTGTGCCCCATTAAGAACAAAAAGGTTTCTTCTGTAGACGTATGTAACTTGTGTTTTAATCTCACAGGGCTCACAGTTAAGAAATTGCCTCTGGGGGCTGGAGGGATGGCTTAGCCATTAAGGTGTTTGCCTGCAAAGCCAAAGGACCCAGGTTTGATTCCCCAGGACCCATGTTAGCCAGATGCACAAAGGGGTGCACGTATCTGTAGTTCGTTTGCAATGGCTGGAAGCCCTGGCATGCCTATATTCTCTCATTCTCCCCCGCCACCTTCTCTGTCAAATAAATAAAAAAAAAAAAAAAGAAGTTGCCTTTGGGCTTTAGACATTTATACACTGTTGACACATTAAAAACTATGGCGCCTATCAAATTTTCATTTAATGTATTCCTAATTAAAGCCAAACTTTTGGTTTCCCTTTCATTGTCCCTCAGGGCCGAAAGTCCAGTAAGAATAGAAAACCCACACCCCTCCTTCATTCACTTCCAGCCTAAAGAAGCCAGATTGAATAGACGTCCGATTTCCTAACTGATGCACAATGCACTCTGTTCAGCTTTAAAAGTACCCACAGTAACATGAGTGAGTCCCTCAGCAGACCAGCTGTTCTTGTTCATTTACTGAAGTGGTGTTCCAGCTGTGAACTCTTTAGGGTAGAGTTTTATTTGCCAGATGTGAATTATTTGATAAAGTATGACGTTACATTAAAAATTGACTGAAACGTATAACAAAAATTAAAAGTCACTTGCTAGCCAACTTGAAAAAAGGATGTGAAGATTATAAATAGATGCTTATCAGGTGGGTAGGCCTGGTTTTGGCTGCTCATCTCTCCTCAACCTCCGAGACATTGCCCTGGCCAGTCACCCTTGTCCCATCTCATCGGGGCTGAGCTGCGGGCTTCTTCCACGTGGGCTCTCTACCCCCTCTTGCCTTCCTTATGGTAGGTGCTCTCTGCACTTTCTTCTCTCTCTCTCTCTTTTGAGGTAGGGTCTCACTCTAGGTCAGGCTGGCTTTGAATTCACATCAATCCTTTTCCCTCTGCTTCCTGAGTGTGCCAGGATTACAGGCATGTCCCACTGCATCCAGCCTTGCACTTTCTTCTTTTTTCTTCTCTTAATCTAATAAAGCCTCTCTAAATCTTTAAAAAAATAAAGGAAGTTATGGTCATATACAGGGCAGATCCACAAAGGTCAGTGATGAAGGGCTATTAAAAGGACTAAAGATACCCCAAGATAATTTTGTTCCTTGACCTGCAACATTCCAGCTTTTCTCAGACACAAGAGTTCTCATAAGTTGTCACTTTGCAGAATGTCAGCTTAGCTGTGACTTTTCAGGAAACTTCGGCTCACGTATCACTCCAACAAGTGCTGGTCTCCCTCCTCCAGAGTCAGAGGTGAGTCTCCTCCCCACAGCTTCAACCTCTGTACTTTTCCTGACTCTTCTCATATGCTCCACAAATACAAATCTTTAATAGAAGTTATAAAGCATTTTTCATTGATATCTAAAGGATGAGACGAGCTAAGAGTTGCTTAAGCAGAAAGAAACCCAAGTCCTAAAAGAGGACAGTTCTCCAAAACACACTCACTTGTGTCATCTCTGAACTATTCATTCCCAATTTACTATTTTCTCATGTTAAAGAGAGAGAGAGAAGCTGGACATGGTGGCACACACCTTTAATCTCCGCACTTGAGGGCAGAAGTAGGAAATTGGCCATGAGTTCAAGGCCATCCTGAGACTACAGGTCATTCCAGGTCAGCCTGGGCTAGAGCAATACCATACCTCAAAAGAGAGAGAGAGAGAGAGAGAGAGAGACCTAGGCTTTATACTTACTGCAGAACCTCTGAGCGATACTGTTTCTTTCCCTAGACTATTTTCCTGACACTTAACTACTAACAAGGAAGCTGCTCTCCCCAGGGCCTGAGTGGAGAAGAGCAAGCATGTGAAAGATGCCAGCCACACAGAGTTTTGGGTGGCAGCTAGTCTTCCAGGCAGATTTTACAGAAGAGTTTGCAGTCTCTGTAGCTGTAAAGAAGCGACTTCCTTAACTCTAACTATGCATCCTATATACCACTTTTAATGTATTTCATTTAGATTAGGTAGGGCATTTCCATCCTCAACAAACAAACAACATCAACATTGTTCCCCAGAGTCTGTGCAACTGAATGACTAACCCTTGAGGTTTGGACCTTTTAAAATCAGAAAGTCTTGCCGGGCGTGGTGGCGCACGCCTTTAATCCCAGCACTTGGGAGGCAGAGGTAGGAGGATCGCCATGAGTTCGAGGCCACCCTGAGAATACAGGAGTGAATTCCAGGTCAGCCTGGGCTAGAGTGAGACCCTACCTTGAAAAACCAAAAAAAAAAAAAAAAAATCAGAAAGTCTTTTACCAGCTGGATAGAAAACAATCTGAGCAAACCTTGCACTAGAAAACTCTGTAGCACAGAGGGCTTCTAGAACTCTCTAGAGTGTTCTCATTTCTTGATACAAAATCACTTGGAGCCAGGCATGGCTCAGCAGGCAGAGGTAGGAAGATTAAAGTGAGTTCATGACCAGTTTGAGACTACATAGTGAATTCCAGGTCAGCCTGGACTAGAGTGAGACCCTACCTCGAAAAACAAAACAAAACAAAAAAATCATTTGGAAAGAAAATGGGGAAGTAATGTTAATATATTTATTTATAAATTATAACATCATTCATCTAGTTTGCTAAACCTATTTAAGAAAATTGAAAGAGTACAGAAAAGATGGTTTTTGTTTTCTTCTAAAGAAAGATTTTTAGAGCTTAATTACATATTTGTTGAGTCAAATTCTTATATTCTTTAAGACTTAGGAAGAAGGAAAGTATAATTGTACACCTCTTCTTAAGAAGTTTAAAATTTGTTTTTATCTTTTTAAATCACATGATATTAAGATATAATGGGGGCTGGAGGAATGGCTTAGCAGTTAAGGCGTTTGTCTGCAAAGCCAAAGGACCCAGGTTTGATTCCCTAGGACCCACGTTAGCCAGATGCACAAGGGGATGCACGTGTCTGGAGTTCATTTGCAGTGGCTGGAGGCCCTGGCACGCCCATTCTCTCTCCCTCTCCCTATTTCTCTGTCAAATAAAAAAAAAAAGATACAATGGCACATTGATTACAAAGTTTATTTAAATAGTGTACCCATTCATGTGTTATTTTATTTTTTGATAGTTTAAAATTAATTCTTAAATGAAAAGAAAATTTTGTTAACAAACTCAAAAGTAACATATGACATTTGGTTTGCCAAATACTTGCAAGGTTACAGTGTAGACTAGAATGTAGCTTCATGCTGTAATCTTAAAATAGGCAAAACCAAAATTTTTGTATTTTGCACTTTACAAATAATCTGCATTATCATTGTTATTACTAATATCTTGATTTTAATGTGTCAAGTTAAAAGCAACTTTTTAGACTCTTGCTTGAAAAGGACTTAAAAAAATAATTCTTGAGCTGGGAAGATAGCTCATTGACAGTGTGCTTACGTGGCAAGCAGGGGGCCTGAGGCTTTAGTCCCTGGCACCACTTAAAAAAGTTATACAGGCTGGAGAGATGGCTTAGCAGTTATGGTGTTTGCCTGTGAAGCCTAAGGACCCCAGTTCAATTCTCCAGGTCCCATGTAAGCCAGATGCACAAGGGGGCACAAGTGTCTGGAGTTCATCTGCAGTGGCTAGAGACCCTGGCGTGCCCATTCTCACCCTCCCTCTCTCCCTCTCTCTATCTCTAATAAATAAGTAAATAAAAATAAAATCTTTAAAAACAAAGTTATTTACCTATTTGAGAGAGGCACACTAGGGTCCCTTTGTGCATCTGGCTTTAAGTGGGCATTGGGGAACTGAATTGCAAACAAGCTGCTTTAACCACTGAGCCATATCGCCAGCCCAGCACCACTTAAAAAAATCATTTACATCTATAGTCCCTGAAAAAAGCGTTCCATTCTCATGTTGTTTTTCAAAATTCCAAGGACATTAAGCTAATAAGAGAATTTTACTTGTGGTATTGGGACTGAAGCAAGGCAAGTGTTTTTACCCTTGCCTCATAAGTAACCCCAGCCTTCTTTAAAAATCTTACTTGAGTGGAGCTTGGTGGCACACACCTTTAATCTCAGCACTCGGGAGGCAGAAGTAGGAGGATGGCCATGAGTTCCAGGCTACATAGTGGATTCTAGGTCAGCCTGGCCTAGAGCAAGACCTTGGGGGTTAGTGGAGGGGGGTGTTACTTGAGTCTCTTTAAGTTAATCAAGCTGGCACCGCCCATTTGAAATCCTCCTGCCAGTTTCCCCAGCAGCTGACACTAATATTTGATCGGATCTGGGGAAGCTCATATTTAGACAAAGTTGCATTTATTTATTATTATTATTTATTTTTTTATTTTTATTTTTATTTTTATTTATTTATTTTTTTTTTTTTTTGAGATCGGGTCTTACTCCTAGCTCGGCTCCCGAGTGCTGGAATCAAAGGCGAGCACCACCACGCCGGGCTACAGCACCATCACTTCCCGTCGGTGTTCTTCAGGCACCCCGCCAGTAATGTGTTCAACATCTAAAAACTTTTAAAGCAGTTTTTAGAACCTTAAACAAGATGTTACGTTGTCCTGGTATCAAATTATGAATTCTCAAAGCCAATTCCTCGCGCCGGGGGTGTTAGAGACTCTGGCCTCAATCTTAAATGCCTCCAAGCACAGAAAATAAACACAAACCAGACAGGCAGACAGACGGGAGGGAGGGAGGGAAAGAAAGAAAATTTAAAAAAGAAAGAGAAAGACGAAAGGAAGAGAGAAAGAAGAGGGAGAAAGAAGAGGAAGAAAGAATAAAAAGAAGAAAAGAAAAGAAAAAAGAAAAAAAAAAGAAAAGAAAAAGAAAGACTCCACTTTCCCCTTCCCGTCCGCGGCGGGCGTGGGCGGAACCCGTGTGCTCGCGCCGCGTTTCCGGGCGGGGCGGCTCGCGGACGGACTTGGTCCGTCTCCAGCCGCCGCCGCCGCCGCCGCCGCCCCAGCGGGGCCTGGGAGCCAAGATGAAGTTCCGGGCCAAGATCGTGGACACGGCCTGTCTAAATCATTTCACCAGTGAGCTGGGGGCGCCGTGGGGAGCGCGCGAGGGCGGGGAGGAAGCGGAGTGCATTCAGCCCGCGGGCGGGGAGGGAGGGTGCAGGTGGCCGGCCTCCGGGACGGCTGCGGCCGGGCGGGCTGGCGGCTAGAGCAGCGTCCTTGGATGATTCTGATGCCATAGGCATCCCTTTGCAGTGTGTGCCGGGGCTGTGCATAACTTTGCTTACAAGTCAGCTCTGTACCAGAGCTGTTGTGTGGAATGTGCGAATGGCCCCCAGTTACCCGAGTCTCGGTTTCCTTCCTCAACTCGGGTGGTGTGGGCCGCATGGGACCAGCAGGGCTGCGGGGAGGCTGGCCTGATGTCCGCCGTGTGCTCTTGCTTGATCCTGCTACCTTGAGTAACTGGAAGTTCTGCAGAGGACTTTGAGGATACTTTCAATTCAGTGCGTTTTATTAACGTCGTACTTTATCCCTTGTGCAGGAGTCAGCAACATGATAGCCAAACTTGCCAAGACCTGCACCCTCCGCATCGTCCCTGATAAACTGAACTTCATCCTTTCAGACAAGCTGGCCAATGGAGGGGTGAGCATGTGGTGTGAGCTGGAGCAGGTGAGCGGACATTCCCACAGGCACCAGGCTCCATCCAGCAGTAGTGGAAAAGACCACGGATGCCTGTTTTCTTTCTGCAGGAGAACTTTTTCAGTGAATTTCAAATGGAAGGCGTCTCAGCAGAAAACAATGAGATTTATTTAGAACTGACATCTGAAAACTTATCTCGAGCCTTGAAAACCACCCAGAATGCCAGAGCCTTGAAAATCAAGCTGACTAATAAACACTTTCCCTGCCTCACAGTGTCTGTAGAGCTGGTAAGTAGGAGGAACCTGGGGTCTCTGAAAAAAAAAAAAATTTTTTTTTTTTTTTTGGCAAGCGTCTTGGCCTGGAAGTCATTATAAATCTGCGCTATTAAGCAATATTCTTGAAAGCTAAGGTTTTGTTTAAAATTTAAGATCAAGCATTTGTTCTATGACAGTCAGTTCCTAATCCTTGTTCTTTTTAAATGATGTGGTGGTCACATAGTATTCAACCAGGTTGCTGCCCTTCCCAAGTAGTAAAACTGCCAGTGTCTCTTTCTTTGAGTTTATAACATTGTCTAGAAATCACGGTTTCTGCCATCCCATCTTATCTTCTGTAACGTCTTTAAATAACTAGTCACTCTGCAGTAGCACCTGTGTCTTACATTCAACTACTTGATGAATGTAGCACTTAGTTCCCCTCAGAACACACACAAATACATGTACAAGCTGTTCACATTTCTTTTTTTTGATTTTTGTTTTTTGGGGTTTTTTTTCGAGGTAGGGTGTCACTCTAACTCAGGCTGACCTGGAATTCACTATGTAGTCTCAGGGTGGCCTCGAACTCATGGCGATCCTCCTATCTCTGCCTCCAGAGTGCTGGGATTAAAGGCGTGCACCACCACACCTGGCGCTGTTCACATGTCTTAACATGATATTCCATGCCTTTCATGTATGGCCCATCCTACCTTGGAGCCGTATTTTAAATTACTACTCTTGAGTGGTTCTGTGGATGGGTGTCATTCTTAACCAACTCCCAGACTGGTGATGGTGGGCCTTTTTCTTGTTGACTTCTCTTGAAAATTTTCTCTTCCTTTAGTGCTATATACCAGCCCTGGCCTCCATTATCCTTGTTTCTCTCTTTCTTATATAACTTTACGCATCTTAGAGGGTATATTTTTGTTTCAAGCTTACAGAAAGTTTGGAGAAATTTTTGGAACTTTTAAAATATTTTATTATTTATTTATTTGAGAGAGAGAGAGAAACAGACACATAGAGAGAATGGGCATGCCAGGGTCTCTAGTTACTGCAAATGAACTCCAGATGCATGCACCATCTGGCTTATGTGGGTACTGGGGAATTGAACCTGGGTCCCTTAGGCTTCACAGGCAAGTACCTTAACCACTAAGTCATCTCTCCAGCCTGAAATTTTGTAACTTTTCATAACTTTATCTTAACTTTTTGCAGTTATGTCTTTCTTAGAGCTGATAAGAGCATTCCATGTCACAATGTCCTAATATAATGTTGGAGTTTCTTTAAAAAAGCAAGATAGTAACATATAATACAGTTATGCCTAAGAGTGTAAGATACTTTGGTTTCTGGGTCTTAGAGAAGCTAGAAGCTCCTCAGTATAGCTAAATACAGTTTATCCCTTTAGCAGTGCAGAATCTATATACTGAGGGCCTAGTGAACAAGGAATGGTCTCTGGGTTGCCTCAGGATAGCAGGTTTGCTTCTTCCTGTCCATAGACTTATGGATGCTGTTCCTCTTGCTGAAAGCATGTCCCTTCATCCTCATCTTCCCATGGCTGTCTGCCTTTCTAGTTGTGATGTCATCTGAAATATCATCTCACACAGTTCTCTCTGCCCTCCCAGGCTAGCAACTCAGCCTGCTCACTGCTCTCTGTTTTCTTTGTTATCCTAATTAGTATTTTATATAGTTTTTATTGTTGTTGGCCTTGTTATCTATCCATCTGTTACACTGGAACATCTGGAAGCTTGTTTGGTGTCGTATTCATCACAAGGCCCCGAGCAGAGCAGGCACACCGACAACTCTGCTTGAAGGGACTTTCAGTGAGCGATGTGAGGATATTTCACATAGACTTGGCATTTTAAAGTTTTATCATCAGTTCTTTGGTTTTACTTTTGTTTTTAATATTGACAACATAACATATTTTCACTCTTTCTAACAGTTAACAGTGTCAAACAGTAGTCGCACTGTGACACATGATATTCCCATAAAGGTTATTCCTAGAAAATTGTGGAAAGACTTACAAGAACCCTCGGTCCCAGATGCTGATGTAAGTGCTGCCTGTGGTCCTGTTGTTCAACACACAACCAAGGGTGGGGATTGAAGTCTCTCATTTTCGTTGTAGTCTTGACATTCATTTTATTCGAAAGTTGTGTAGTTTCTGAAAAGAAAGTGATAGTCATTTTCAAAAATCACCCTAGGTCTGTATTTATGTCTTTTGTTATATATGTAAAACCCCTAAAAGTACTTTGTCGTGTACTGCGTGCCCACACGCACACACACACATGCACAGAATGCCTCGTTCAGTAACAGCCTTAGGCAGAACAAACCCAAGCTAAAGTCCTGCTTTGGAAGACATTCTGTATTTATCATGACTCTTAGGACACCAATTTAGGTTTCACAGGACTTGAAAGAACTGTAAGAGGCATTTTCATGACCTGGAGCTTTGGTTGCTGTCCTGATGGTCAGCACTTGCGAGCCTCTGCAGGGTCCTTTGCCTCTTGTTTCTAGCTGATGTGAGTAGAAATCATGGACATGCAGTGAGTGCATGAGATGTTACCTGACCTTCACTAGACAGTGGCTGCTCTGACCCACGTTAGCAGAAACCATAGACATACAGTAGATGAAGTGCTTGCCTGACCTTCCCTACACAACGTGTGTACTTGGAAAAAAGCCCAGTGTCTTCTAAAGCTCTGATGGTAGTCCAGCCTCAAGTGAGCTGCAGTAACTGCTGTCTGTATTCCTGCACAGAGTATAGAAGAGGCTCCTGAGTCTTGTGCACAAACATTCCTCAGAGGAAGGCTTCTTGCTCAGTGTATGGGTTTTATTCCCCTGGACCTGCATATAGGAATCTCAGTTGAATCAGAATGCTCTCAGGGATGTGGTCACCAGGGTAACCAGAGGCAGACATTCAGTTCTTTTATTTTACTTGAATATCATAAGTTAGTAACATTTTCAAATTTTTAAGAGAGCTTTATATTGAAAATTTTAAAACAGGACTTAAGAATTAAAAAGATTTTTTAAAATTTATTTGCAAGCAGAGACAGTGAAGAGTGAGAGAGAATGAAAGACAGGGGAGGGAGCAGGGAATGGGCATACCAGGGCCTCTTGTCACTGCAGATGAACTCCAGATACATACACCAGGCTTTATGTGGGTAAGTGGGGAATCAAACCTGCCATCAGGCTTTACAAGCAAGAGCCTTTAACCTGTGAGCCATCTCTCCAGCCTGACTTTAGAGTTCTTAAATATGCGGACAAAATTGCTTATTGAGTACTTGCTGTTACTAGAGTAATGCTTTGATTGCTCTTCCTCATTTTATAGGTTAGTATTTATTTGCCAGTCTTGAAGACTATGAAGAGTGTTGTGGAAAAAATGAAAAACATAAGCAATCATCTTGTAAGTGATAACTTCTTTAGAAAAGAACTCGGAATGTGGTCTGGCCTACATGGGTGGTTTGCATACAAACTGACATTAGACTCGCCTACCTGAAAGCTTTTCCCTAGTAACTTAGTGTTCCTGGTTTGCACTTGAATCTAAACTCAACTTCCTGTGCAGTGGGTGCTGACCATTTCCACCGACGGACTGTTGATCTGTTGTCAGGCTGCTTCCTCCAGGGTACCCTAGGACTTCCAGAGCATTCAGGGAGGCCCAGGGGAGAAGGCTGGGCAATTAACTGAAGGATCTTTTTGTTTGTTATTTCTGTAGAAATGAGTCAGCAAAGCCAAGACACACCAGTGTGGCATAGATAAAACAGGAGGTATTTTGTTTTCTGTCTTCTGAAGCAGCTTCTGTCACCTAGAAATGCCAGATGGCAACTTCTGGCTACTGTATCCCTGAATTGCCTATTGGGATATTATCAAGTTGGAATAACCAAATGCATAGTGAGATCTATCTGGGTAACCAGAATTCTGTACCAGAAAATAACAGGCAGCAGAGTTAAGGACCAGTGTGGGACTCAACCCACTGAAATTGCCCACTGCCCTCAGAGAAGCTCGCTCCCTTCCATCTCCCATTTCATGTAAGAAGTGATTGGCATGTGGTTGTGTTGTGACTTACGCACTAAAGGAATAGTTGCCACCAGGAATTTTCACCCTGGCCTGAAAGAGACATCGTCTTTGTGTGTGTGAATCCCCGAGATCTGGGTAAAATGCAGTTTCCACTCTGGTGATCTGGTTTGCACCCCAGCTCTGCATCTCTGACTAGTTTTCCAGGGGTACTAGTGCTGCATGCCTTCAGGCTCTGTCCAGTAGCAATGCTTAGTGATATGTGTGTGTGTTCGGCTGGGAGTGACATCAGAAACAGCTTTGCTGGATCAGCTCAATGATGGAATGAGAGTACACGTTAGGAGTGAGGCACCATGATGCAGCTGAAGAGGGGCGGCTTTGGCAGACCCTTATCCTTATACTGTGTGAGCTCTACTGCCGGGTATTATTTCCCTAATGACAGTAGTGCAGTGGTCACAAACACTTTATAAGTTTAGAGGCAATACTACTGTAATTCGCACTCACTAAATTTCGTTAATGGCTATGAAGACAATCACTGGAAGAAGTCGGATCTTACCCTGACACTGCAGTTGAATAGGTTTATGTGCATGTAGACAACTGTCATAAAATGGGCGCGGCTCACAGAAGTGCCTAATGAATGTTATATGTGGCACACACATGCTGGATCAGGAGTAAGGTGAAATGTAATGTCCCATTATTCAGAATTTCCAAATTTGAAGAAAGCATGAAAGAGTATATATCTGAAGTGAACTTAGAACCATTACAACTTGCTTTTTAAAAAAATATTTTGATTTATTTGAGAGAAAGAATAAGTGAGTGAGTTAGTGAGTGTTAGTTAGTGAGTTAGTGAGGGCGCACCAGGGCCTCCTGACACTGTAAACGAACTCTACTTTGTGCATCTGGCTTTACACAGGAAATGGGGAATTGAACGTGGGCCATCAGGCTTTGCAAGCAAGTAGTTTTAACCACTGAGCAATCTCTACAGCTCTACAAGTTGCTTTTTAAATAAGTGATTTTTTTTGTTTTGTTTTGTTTTATTTTACTTATAAAACCACTGGTAATTTATTTTTGAAAACCATGGGAATTTACAATTTTAAGTGTGTGGTTGTTGGAAACAAATGGGTAGATACCATGTGTGAGTTTATTTATTTATTTATTTATTTATTTATTTATTTATTTATTTATTTGATGGGAGGAAAGTTTATTTTTACAGTCTCGAGGGAAGCTTCCTGATGGCAGGGGAAGCATGGCACGAGCAGAGACTGGACATCACCTCTGCCGCAGCAGGTGGACAACAGCAAGAGTGAGCGAAACTCTAGTAAAGGGGAGCTGGCTATCACACCCCTAAGTCAGCACACGGGGACTCAGATATGAGCTGAGGTGTTTCAGGCAGTGGCCTTTGGTATTGTGGAAGGACGCATGTGAAGGGTTCTGCCAGCTCTTTGTATATGTGCATTTGTGTTTTGGACCTGTCTCGTTCTGAGTGACATAGGCTACATCTTTTAGCTTCTGTTGTTCATTTCTCCTAGTTCATTTCAAAATAATGATATACTCCTCGTGTGCTTGTGGGTGTTTTCAGGTGTCCAGAGGTGCAGGACGCACCTGTAACTGCGGAGCCATCTCCCCAGCACCCCTTTGTCTCTTTTAAGACGACTTTGCGTTACTCAATTTGCAGGTGATCGAAGCTAACCTAAACGGGGAACTGAACTTAAAGATAGAAACCGAGCTAGTGTGTATAACCACTCACTTTAAGGATCTTGGAAACCCTCCATCAGGTAAGTTTTCTCATAGGTTTTATTTTGCTCTGGATAAATTAATTATTTCAATATACATTGAGTTTTAATGATTTCAATATTCATTGA
This sequence comes from Orientallactaga sibirica, assembly GCA_036365145.1. Taxonomy (NCBI): domain Eukaryota; kingdom Metazoa; phylum Chordata; class Mammalia; order Rodentia; family Dipodidae; genus Orientallactaga; species Orientallactaga sibirica. The sequence continues at coordinate 600,036 of JAEOAD010000651.1, read as the reverse complement.
GTTTTCATGGTAGAAAAGTTAAATTTCCATTTTCTTTGTCTCCTCCTTGGGAAAGACCTGAGATTGAACTATTTGTTCCTGTTACTTAGCAGGGCAGTTTTGCACTGGGTAAGGGGCCTAGCCAGCAGGCAGCAGAAGGTGTGTGCAGGGGTGGTGGGCAGAGTCTTCCTCCTTAGAGCTCAGTTGCAGTAAAGGACCTCCAAGAACCCTCCAGCTCCTGGGTCTTCCTGCTTGGGAGGTTTGTGGTTTCTCGTGTGCATGGCAGCAGATGGTAGACACTTCTTATTTCTCCTCGGTTGCTTCAGTGCTGGGAGATTCCATTAGCAGATATAACATGTGATGCAGATACACTGGGTCACATTTTCAACCCATAAAGTGGAACGAAAGAATGCGGAGCCAGTTCAGCGACAGCTTGCTTGTTAGCCACGTGCTCAAGCAGGGAAGCAGCCAAAAAACCAAAGAAGAAAGATCGGTGACAGTCACTTCTGATAAACATGAGTTTCCATGCAAACAAAACGGGCCCTGTCACTTTTATAATCATGATTGCTTATTACAGACCTGCAAAAACTTGTACTTTGTAGTGAAGGGCACACTTCTCCAGCAGAGTGAATCTATGTCATTAGGGCTTTGTCAGTAGTGTGTATGTGTGCGTGTGTGCGTGCGCACGTGTGTTTAGGGTACTGATTGAACTTGGGGCCATCCCATTGCTGTGGAATGTTCTACCACTGAGTTACATGCCCAGCCCTGAAATGACTTATTTTGATGTCATTGCTTTGTTTAATAAACACAGAACAGTTTATCAGCAGTTGAAGAGCTAATTTCATCTCCATTCTAATTTATAAAGAGTGAGAGGCCTGACACAAATGATCTGTATTCCAGCTTTGGAATTAATAGTGAGTTTGGAGTACAGTTTTCTTTGGCATAATGAAGAGTTGTATCATAATTCATCATGGTATTTTAAATAGACAGGACCACAAGCACTTGCCTAATGAGTAGCAACATTCACAAGATGCCCAGAGGAAGAGTCGGGTCCATCATTATTAAGTACACATGCACTGTATAATTGCAGGTCCCAGGATACATCCGGAGATGTTGGCTTAAAAACATTCCTGTCCTTTCAGCCTCTGAAAACGCCTCTCAAGACAGTCGCCCGGAAGAGATGGCCAAAGTGCACATAGATATCAAGAAGCTTCTCCAGTTTCTTGCAGGACAACAAGCGAATCCCACCAAAGCCCTATGCAGTGAGTGTCCTTCTCGTTTGCTCTTTCTCTCTGGCCTGCAGACAGTCTTGTCGGTACAGATAGGCCCAGTTACATGGACTTGGGCTTTCTAGGATAGTCAGGCTTTGAAAAACTTCCTAGAGTGAGAAGTAACTAAAGGGGGCTGGAGGGATGGCTTAGCAGTGACGAAGCTTGCCTGCAAAACCAAAGGACCCAGGTTTGATTACCCAGGACCCATGTTAGCCAGATGCACAAGGGGGCACATGTGTCTGGAATTCATTTGCAGTCGCTAGAGGCCCTGGCGTGCCCATTCTCTCTCTGTCAAATAAATAAATAAAATATTTTTTTAAAAAAGCAGTAACTAGAGGTAACTGCAGAATAGCGATCCTGCTGATGCCGGGTCAGCAATGGGCTGTCTCACGTGGCTGTAGGACAGTGGGCTGTGCCTGTCAGGACATCGTGGATCATCCACACTTGCCAGGCTTGGCAGATTTTACGTCCTTGGAGTCCATGCACACTTTTGCTCATTGCAGAGTTTAGCTCAAGTTCCCCTGTTTGCTGTGCTCTGCACCTGGCCTGTACTTCTTGCCTGAGGCTCCTCCTTAGTTGCTGGTTGTTAATGGCTTTGGCGTAACCCCGACTTTGAGGTTGTATACCTGCCCAGGCCTTCTTCATTTGTTGACTGCATTGAGCAAGGCAGCTTGTCAAGAGCTTTTTGAGGCCTTCTGTCTTCTTGCCCCTCCCCTCAAATCACAGCAACTAAAGGAAACTGGTCTTGATCTGAAGTCCCTTCTTTTGTCGAGTAACTCCCAGGCTGACACTTCAGCCACTGGTGGACAAAGCTGAGAAGGAGAATGGATTAGGAGTATGCCAGAAATGAAACTAAAAATTGTAGTCGTCTCTGTTAAGGATCAGCCTTTCTAATTCTTTTTATTTATCTTATTTTATATTTATTTATTTAAAAGAGAGAATGGGTGTGCCAGGGCCTCTAGCTATTGCATATAAATTCCAGACACTTGCGCCACCTTGTGCATCTGGCTTTATGTGGGTACTGGAGAATTTAACCTGGGTCCTTTGGCTTTGCAGGCAAGCACCTTATTCACTAAGTCATCTCTCCAGCCTAGATCAGCCTTTCTAAATGAGAGAAGGGAAGAGAGACCACAGGAGAGGTTTTGGTGTCAGAACTAGGGGAAGGGTGGGATGGGGCATGTGCGAGGGGTCACAGGTACTCAGGCCCTTCTCCACATACTTGGGTCACTCACTGGTGACCTCCTGCTTTATTTGGAAGGGCTGCTGATTTGGTTAAATGTATTTACCAGGAAACTTGCCTTCTGGGTTCCCCCTAAGGTCTGGGCAGCTTCATTCTTCCTTGCTCATTCTGTCCCCAGTAGGGTGGCAATACTCTGCATTATGACCTATGACCTCTGTAGGAACCTCAGTAAGTAGACACTGAACATAGAAGAGTCCCATGACAGACAGACAGGCTGTTCTGACAGGTGAAGATCAAAATGTGTGTGTGTGTGTGTGCACGCGCATGCGTGTGTGTGTGTGTGTTGGGTCTTTAAAATTGTGGGTCTTAGCTGTGCGTGGTGGCGCACGCCTTTAATCCCAGCACTCGGGAGGCAGAGGTTGGAGTATTGCCATGAGTTCAAGGCCGCCCTGAGACTACATAGTGAATTCCAGGTCAGTCTAGGCTAGAGTAAGAGACCCTATCTGAAAAAACAAAAACAAAAAAAAAAATACAAAATAATAAAAGTGTGGGTCTTTTTCTCCCCAGATATTGTGAATAACAGGATTCTCCATTTTGATCTGCTTCATGAAGACGTCTCCCTCCAGTATTTCATCCCGGCATTGTCTTAGCAGCCCTTACCGGAGTTGGAAGCTCAGAGGCCTCCGTAACGATAGAGGCTGGCAGTAGGCTGATGTGGGCTCAGTCAGTTGTCTGTCCTCCTCACAGCGCCACAGATCTCTGCATTGTGCTTATTTCTCCCTCTATAATATTTTAACAAAAAACAGAATGAAACATTAATGAAACTTCATATACTCAAATGTCTTTTTTATTTTTCCTGCTTTTAAGATATAAGAAGAGAAGCTAGAATTTCACAGGGTTTGTGTGTGTGTGTGTGTGTGCTTTTAAATATTCTAATTGTATTTTGAATTTTGATGGTACTGGAGCTTGAAGCCAGGGTCTTGTGCTTGCTGAGCACATGTTCCAGCACCGAGCTGCACCCAGCCCTATCCAGACGTTGAGTAGCAGTTTCTCATTGAAGTTGCAAAAGCTATTACATATGTAGAACTGGTGAGGCCCAGTCAGCCACTTCAAATCTCTTCCAAGTCCAATGCAAGAAGGATGGTTCCTCTGTCCCCTGGCAGCAGGCATGGTCCTCACAGCAGTGTACATGACAGCTGCAGCATGTGGATGGAACTTCTGTCTGTCTTGCTGAAGACTCGCGTTGACTTCCTTCTTGTCTGTAGAGCCTGAGAGCCCAGAGGCCTAGAGAACCTGCAGAAGGGACAGAATCTGCGTCCGTCCCAACACAGCTCTCATCTTGAACTTGTCTTGCTCTTTCTTTCACTTTCTCCTTGGGGCCATTTTGGCTGTAGGTTATAGTTTGTTTTATACTATTATTCTTGTTTTCTAGTGCTTGGGACCAAGCCCAGTAGTGGGTGGTGTCTCCAGTCCTTTAGATTATAGTTGTGCATATTTCTCCCCTGAGTGTCAGCTGTGTTATTCTGTAATGCATACATTTGAATTTTGACTAAGACAAATGAGAGCTTGAAGTCAGCATCTGTGGTAAGTAATGGCCATGTTCTGTTCATTTATCAATCTGGCTCAGTTCTGACAAATGAGCGTTCTCCTTCTCTCTTCACTCAAAGTCCCTGTTTTTATTAAATGTCATATGTTCCAGGCAGGAACTGGTGTCATTAACAGTACCTACTATCACATCACAAAGTCAAGATAAGGAAATGGCAAGTAAACAAAGTTTTTCTTTTTTGGCTTTTTTTTGGGGGTGGGGTGGGGTATTTTTGTTGTTGTTTGCTTGTTTTTCAGGGTAGGGTCGCTATGCCCAGGCTGATTTGTAATTCACTATTGTAGTCTCAAAGTAGCCTTGAACTCACGATGATCCTCCTGCCTCTGCTTCCCAATTCCCAAGTGCTGGGATTAAAGGCATGCGCCACCATGCCTGGCTGTTTTGGCCTTTTTATATGATGTATAGGATGTTTTATTTCTGTTGTTATTATTTTTTTTTAGACAAATTGTCCTGTACCCCAAGCTATCCTTGAACTCACTATGTAACCAAGGTTGACCTTGAACTCCTCATTCTCCTGCTTCCCCTCCCTATTGCTAGGATTGTAGGCCTGTGCCACTATGCCCAGCTCTTTGGATATCTTAATAATGTTACCTTAAGTAGGATATATTTTGTTAGGTTTAACCCTTTTAAGTTAGAGATAGTTGAATTTTTAAAGTATTTCTCTCTGGCTTGTTACAAAATTAACTATAGCTGTAGTCATAAAACCCAAAAGTCACGATGCAGGATGGAATTTCTGAAAATCCTTTTATAAAACTTGAATGTATGTTTAAAATCATTGGTGATTCAGCAGTTGCTTCATGAAATATTTGTTGTGCTGTGTGGCTGATGCTCATGACTGTATGGATGGGTCGGGATTTCCTCCACATGTGTGGTGGTCAGAAAGCTGCAGGCTTGCTGGTTCTGATTACAGTCTCCCTTATAGTCTTCTCCAGATCTTCCCTCGGCACCTCACGGAGGTGTAAATGGAGGAACTGATAACAAGCCCCTATCCGTTAGCGCTGTCGTAGGGCAAGAAGTAGCAGTTCAGTCCCTTGAGAGAAACACAGCGTCTGAGCTTTGGTGACACACTTTTACTTATTGTGGAGGTGAGGAAGTACTATTCTAAGTGTCCGAGTCAGAAGCATCCCCTGGTCCAGCAGGTCCCCCTGGCCGAGGCTATCACCCGGCATTGCTCTGCCAAAGTCCTTGTACTCCTGGGAGCGGGAAGACAGCCTCAGCATCAGTCCTGCGGCTGGAATTCTGGTTCTGCTACCAAACAAAATGCTCACTGGTTTTCATTGGCTTGGCGTATGTTGCCAAATTGCCAAAGCTTCCATGGTTGTTTGGGGTTTTTTCCAGGTAGCATCTCACTGTAGCCCCAGGCTGACCTGGAACTCACTCTGTAGTTCCATGTGGACTGGAACTTACATTGATCCTCCTACACTGCCTCCCAAATGCTGGGATTAAAGGCTCACATCCTTGGGTTTTGTTGTGTGTGTGTGTGTGTGTGTGTGTGTGTGTGTGTGTGTGTGTGTGTGTTTTTTTTTCAAGGTAGGGTCTTGCTCTAACTCAAGCTGACCTGGAATTCACATGTAGTCTTGGGGTGGCCTCGAACTCATGATCCTCCTACCTCTGCCTCCCGCATGCTGGTATTAAAGGTGTGCACCATCATCCATGCCCAGCTGCTTCCATGGTTGTTATGAAATGTAATTCTGTGCTTTTTATTTTAAAACTTATTGGATAATTCACATATCACAGTGTACAGTCCAGAGGTTTTAGTTCGTTTACGTTATGTAACTATCACCCAATTAATTTAGAGCATTTGTATTGCCTCCCAAATTTTAAAAATGTGTGTAGCTGTAATTTGCCTTTTGGTTGGCCCCATTCTCTCTGCTCTGAGGTCCTGCTTGTTCTCCGTGTCTATCTCCGCATGCATATATGCTCATTCTCCATTTCTGCACCTTTGTCTCTGACCAGCCTTCAGAATTGTTTGTTTGTGTGGCTTTTTATTTTATTTCATTTAAGAAATATATTTCATTTATTTATTTGAGAGAGAGAGAGAAAGAAGGAGGTAGAGAGGATAGGCTCCCCAGGGCTGGCTTACATGGGTCCTGGGGAATTGAACCGGGGTCCTTTGGCTTTGCAGGCAAACACCTTAACTGCTAAGCCATCTTCTCCAGCCCTATTTTAGTTTTTTTAGTCAAGGTCTCACTTTATCTCTGGCCATCCTTCAGAATTTTTTTTTTTGCGTCAAGGTCTCACTCTAGCCCAGCCTAAGCTGGAACTTACTCAGGATAGCCCAGCTGGCAGTCCTCTTCCCTTAGCCTCCTGAGTGCCAGGATTCCAGGTGTGAGCCGCCACACCTGGTCTGTGTCTCGAAATTGTGAGCATGTTGCTTTGATCTGCAAGCCTTGTGCACTTCAGCCCTTGTGACGCTAGATGGCGCTCTAAGACCACGTCTGCCACTGAGAACTCGGTTCCCACTTCGCTTGCTTTGTTTTAAAATGCCCTCACCTGTTCACGGGAAAAGACCAAACTGGAGCAGGCCTTCTGTGAAGAGCCTCAGAACAGTTGGGGAGCCAAGTACCTCACTCCCTCTTTTTTCTCACTGTACACCAAACACGTGGCAATTCTCCATGTGCGGCACTGTGTGAGCCTCATTCCAAAGAGAACTACCTGATCAGAGTTGTTCATTCCTCTGGCCCAAGGGGACTGCGTTGCTTCACTCGAGTTCTGAGATACTGGGAGCGGTCATCTGACCACTGGGTAGTTGTATGCTGGAATAATGGGGACAGAAGTTAGACGTTTCTGATGTTGCTGTGCTTTTGTATGGATTCTAATAGATTCTCTAAAAAGAAGCTGTTGAAGTAGGAAATGAAAACCAGTTGTTCTCTCTGAGGTTATCAGAGAAATAAATTAGAGCCACTTGACTATTGCTGGTATTGTGAATTGAAATCACCTTGGAATCCAATTTGCTGTTTACTAGATAAAGGAAACTTTGGGAAAACGTGTGTTCCATTTAATCTTTTGTCCTGTAACAGGATTTACAACCTCAGCCTAGTGCTGCTACACAGGGAAGTACAAAATGTCTTAATTATGAATTAGTAGAGAATTTATGGCTTGACAACAGTAGTTCACCCAGTGATGCTGCACGTAGAGTGTGTACGTAGGATAATGGATATGAATTAAGTAGAAAACAGAGTAGACGTTGGTATACCCAGTTTGGCAAAAGAAGACTGGGAAACAAACATCTAACTCTGGCCATTCCAAGTGATTCTTATTCAGTCTTTGTATGCTTTTGTATTTTCTAAGAATTTTATAACTAACTTTGTAACAAAAAATATTTTATAGACCTAAACAATAAATATCTTATTTAACTGTCATTTCAGTGTTTATTATTTGTACATATTCAGCTGAGAATTTCTGTTTTCTGAACATTAGTCTTTAGGCTTATTTTTTTTCCAGCATATTCTTATTTTCCTCAGTAGAAAATTGAACTTATTTTTCATGTTGAAATAATCCTGGGTTCAGAATACTGGAACCTGCACTGATAAGGCAGCATTGTATTGAAGACACATCTCTTATGGGCACAATGGGAATGTGTTAGCTTTTAAACACTGGGACAAAATGCCTAGAGTATCAACTTTTTAAAAAGAAAGGTTTGACTCATGGCTTCAGAGATTTCAGTCCGTGGTCAGTGGACCTGTTGTGTTGGGGCCTGTGATAAGGCAGGTGTCATGGTGCAAACGTGTCAGAGCAAACTGCTCACCTCAAGACAGCCACAGAAAGGGGCCAGGATCCCAGTACCCCTTTCTAGGGCATCCCCAGTGGTCTAACTTCCTTCTACAGGGCTCCATATCTTAAAGATCCCAGCACATTCCAGTATCCACAAACTGGGGACCAAGTCTTTACTCGTGGGTATTTGGGGAGCATCCCAGATCTAAACTATAGCAGTAAATGAGGTTCAGTATCTGTGACTTAGTGTTCAGTCACTGAGATGTTTAGTTTGGGAGAGACTAGCTAAACCAGAGGGCTTCACAAATCACAGAGACCCTGGGATAAAACGAAGCCACCCACAGGGCGGCCAGCTCCTGTTTGCCAGCAGCACCCCTGAAAGGTGCTGAATTCCACACCCTAGTACTCAAGGCTAGCTTCTGGCTTTTCCCAGCCTCTGAATCCCAGGAAAATCAGCTTCCCAGAAAGAGGACAACTAGTGCAGGTTGGAGGGAAATGAAATGCAGGATCAGAGGCCCACTGTAAGGTTGCAAAGGGTGATTTGATGCTTGTAAGCCTTACCAAAATAAACATGAAAAAACCAGTCTCGTCTCCAGGATGCTGATAAGCCCACAGTTCACAGCAGCGTGGGGGTCGGGCTTGGTGGATTCCTCTGCCCCCCACAGCTTGTGGAGGTTTGAGCTGTGTGCCAAGTACACGGCCCTCTGTTCCTTGCTTAGGGCTATGTAGAAGTTGTAACTATTAACACATCTGTGAGCAAACACTCCACTTTTTACCACAGAAGCCCTATTCCAAAGAAACCATCCATGTTCCTTAGGGTGAGAAGGTGCTACTTAACTGTCCCCTGAGGAGCCTCCCACCGAGAGGAAGAAAGGCAATGCGGATGGCCAGACCCCAGGCTCGAGCTCCGTCCTGGGGAGTTTGCACTTCACTTGGTTCCTTTCGTTCACTACCATAAGGAGCCTCATAAGCGGTGGTACCCTGTTGGATGCAGGGCCCTCTCCTGGTCGTTCTTTCATGCTCGGGCTTCTTAAGGCAACCCTGACTTGGAGCTTTTCCAATTTCTGGAGCATGTTGTATTGTCATGTCAAGAATGAAATGCGCAATGATGCTTGAATTCATTTGTCTGAAATAAATGCCTGGTGGGCCTCCCTTAGGAACGCCAGACAAGTGAGAATTACAGGGGAGGTCGGGGGAGCCGGCAGTGGTGCCGCCTTGGGACAGAGGGCCAGACCCAGGTCACAGTGACTTGTCCAGCAGGGGGTATCAACAGTCTATCTATCTATCATCTATCTATCTATCTATCTATCTATCTATCTATCTATCTATCTATCTATCTATCTACGTTCTAGATTAACAAGGGAAGCACAGATTTCTCAAGATGCTACTTCAGTCTCATGAAATAATGTGGAGGAACCAGATAAATGCTTGCATGGTCAGGTTTGAGCACAGGGAACCAAGGTGACACATGACTGTCACACTAATCAGATTAAAAGTATGTGCCTCCGAATCCAAGAGTATACGTGTATCGTGTTTTTCTTAAACGCCTCGGAGCAAAATGAACGCTAAGGTGGTCACATTAATTCCCTATGCTCGTGTACGGTGTGAGAGAGACATCAGGGTTCAGAGTTGTTACTCAGCACAGCCGCGCTGACAGGTGAGCGCCCTGTGATCACTCCCGCTGCACGGTGGAGCTGCTGCCTGGGACCGCGGTGGGTGAGGAGCGCCTAGGAGCCAGATGACCAAAACATTTGGCAGCAGCCTATGGAGATGTTTGAATATTGAGTTATATGAAATTTTTTTAAATTTTGCAAATAATGAGAAGCAAGGAACATTATAGAATGCATGAGTTCCGTTTGGAATTCAACACACACTATTTTCTTTTAAAAACTAGTTTATTTATTTGCAAGCAGAGAGAGTGGTGTGTCAGTGGCCTCCTGCCACTGCAAGCCGTGACCTCCACTTTGTGCATCTGGCTTTATGTGGGTACAGAGAAATCGAACCCTGGTCATTGGGCTTTGCAGGCAAGTGTCCTAACTGCTGAGCCATCTCTCCAGTCTCTTCTTTCTGATGGCTGTTGAATCCAAGACCTAACTCATGCTCGATACACGGTCTGTCGTTGAGCCACACCTGTATTACAGCCCTAAAGTTCTTACCCAATGTCGCAAAACTGCTTTCTGTTACTTAAAAGTGTTCCCTGACATGCCGACTTTGCAAATTGCAGGACACCCACTATGTTTACCAAATTCACAATGCTTGAATACTGTTTGTTTTGGTGGAGCTTCCCTTGAGTCTCACAGGCAGTCTACACATTCCCCTGTCCTCGAGGAAACAGCCCAGCAGCTGTTGGGGGCCCAGGCTCCTGTGCGGAGGATGTTTCTCAGTGGGAGGTGGGGCTTGTGATTGGTTCAATTCCCCAGCAGGCTAATGGTATACTGGGAAGGCTCACTGTTCTGGCCCCTGGGAAGGGAAGGGCAGACCTGGCTGCACCAGGACCCTTCTGTGAACTTTCTCCCACCTGCTCACCTGAGCCATCTGTAGCCTGGATGCTGTGGGAGACCCCTTGGGAGCAGGTTGCCTGAGAATGGGGAGGAAGGCGCTCTTCAGAGTGTGTGCCCTGTTCTGCTTGTTGCAGTCCACTCCAGCAATCAGGTCAGCAAATGGTGAGTGTCACATTCTGCCAAGATCTTAGCACAGCCCCCACAGTTTACCAAAATTGGCCTAGGCACTGTGTTTGATGCTCTGTGTGTGCTGGGACCCCAAGGAGTGACAGGGGGTGGAGAAGGGTGTTTTAAAAGATGCAGAGTATGTAAGGATAGAAAACAAGAAAATATGTACAAAGTGTCTCTAGGAACAGAATGGAAATGAGCATGGTTGACATGACAAAGACCATTCTAGTTATTTTCCCTGTATGTTTCATGTACGTACCTGTCTGTCAGAGCTGCAAATGTGTTGACTCCCCCAAGTCTGAATCTGATGTCACCAATTACCATCCACAACATCATAAATCGAAGACCCATCTCAGAAGAACTTTGTGCTGTTGAGGTTCCTGCCTTTTATACCGTGACTTGTGGGAACAAACATGTTTGCCTTTTCACTTAGACTGTTGAAACCAGGCAATATTATCCACCTTCAAGTATCTGCTTACCATAGTAATTAATTAAACCTTTTGTGGAGTAAGAAAGACTCTTTAAACTATTACTTAAGTCATGTCAAAAATTTAGTATTGGGGCTGGAGAGATTGCTCAGTGGTTAAGGGGTTTGCCTGTGAAGCCTAAGGACCCAGGTTCAGTTCCCTAGTACCCACATAAGCCAGATGCACAAGGTGGCACATGTATCTGGAGTTTTTTTGCAGGGGCTGGAGGCCCTTGGCATGCCCATTCTCTCTTTCTCTCTCTGCCTCTTTCTATCTCTCTCTCAAATAAATTAATAAAAAGTAAAAGAAATCTTTAAAAAATTTAAAATACATTTAAAATATATAATCTTTGGTTTCAAACAATTTTAAGGAGGTAGTTTTATTCAAAGCTTAATGTGGGGAAGGGGAAAGGGTAGTTATCATTTATTCAGGTGACAAAGGGGAAGAGGACAGTTACCAAGGGGACTGGGAGGAGAGAGCTATCTTCCACTCTCTGCTTTCCAGGAGGCCCCCCAGTGCTCCCCTAGTGCCCCCCGCCGCCCAGTGCTCATTCCAGCCAGGTTTCATCCTTGCACATTAATTAATTTCCTACAAAGTGAAACAGTTCCTTTTTGTTCCCTCCCCTTTATCCTTTATCAAGGGCAGGTAGGATCCTGCTGAGTTTTTGATGGTTAAGTGAGGAGTTTAGAAGTGGTTTCTTAGAAGGGACCATTTTTTAGAAGCCATTAAACTAATTGCCCCCAGAATGTTTGGGCCCAAAAAGGGTTTGTAGAACTTCTCATGCTGCCTTCAGGCTTGCTTGCCATCAGTGGTATGAGACTCTGGCCTCCAGTATGTGCGCCTCTGTGCTGTGTCCCACCAGGGCATTGCTCAGCAGTTCTCCTTCCTTGAAGAGTCGGGGTTAGGGGATGGACTCAGCAATGTAGCTCCACCCGTCAGCTGGACATGGCAGCTTTGAGGACGTGCACCATCTAGAGAAGCGAGCTGCCCAGCCCAGCCCAGGCCACCCGGACATGTGGCAATGGGAATGGTCTGTATTACTGCAAACAAGTTCTTGCCATTGGGTCGCAACACGTGTCTAGTGAGGGGGAAGCTGATTCTTCATTTTGCTAAAGCCCACTTGGCCATGGCTCCCACACTGGACATGGATGTCCCATTTCTTTCTTAAATATATCGCTTTCTTCACTCCTCATAATTTCCTGGAGCCTTTGGTTAGCAAAGCTGGCATCACCGACCTTGAATTTTTTTTTTTAATTCTCTTACATCCAGCCCCGGGGAAAGGAAAAGTTCAGTGTGAGGAACATCTATTTCTTTTTATTATTATTTTAGAGAGAGAGAATTGGCACACCAGGACCTCGGCCACTGCAGTCGAACTCCAGACTCTTGTGCCACCCAGTGGGCATGTGCAACATTGCGCTTGCCTCACCTTTGTGCGCCTGGCTAACATGGGATCTGGAGAGTGCAACATGGGTTGTTAGGCTTCTCAGGCAGGCATCTTAACTGCTAAGCCATCTCTCCAGCCCCAGTATCTATTTCTTTTTTTAAAATGTTTTACTTATTTATTTGAAAGAGAGAATGGGCACACCAGAGTCTCCAAGCACTGCAAATGAACTCCAAATGCATGCACCCCCTTGTGCATCTGGCTTACATGGGTCCTGGGGAATCAAACTGGGGTCCTTAGGCTTCCCAGGCAAGTGCCTTAACTGCTAAGCCATTTCCTCAGTCCTTCCAGTATCTATTTCTTTTTTCTTTTTGTTTTTGTTTTTCAAGGTAGGGTCTCACTCTGGCCCAGGCTGACCTGGAATTCACTATGTAGTCTCAGAGTGGCCTTGAATTCATGGCGATCCTCCTACCTCTGCTTCCCGAGTGCTGGGATTAAAGGCATGTGCCACCCCACCTGGCTCCAGTATCTATTTCTGATGCAGGACATGAATGCCCACCAGCAGGCCAGTGGCAGATGTCTTTACCTGCACACTCGCTTTGGGCACGAGGTGTTAGATCTTCTGGCAAGGTGACTGAGCGAACCACAGGGCATTAGAGAGACAGGATTTTGTTTGCTTACAAACAAACTGGCCCAAGGGCACTTTAAGTCATGTAACTAAAAAAGCTGGGAAGTTCCCAAATCTCTGTAACTTGCCCCCAGCAAACATGGTGGAAATGAGAAGTCATGACGCAGAGTGAGGAGAGTGGAGGCCACCGTCCGCCATGGAAAGGGCAGGGCAACTGTTCATCAACAGCAGGCACTTCGCCCTCCACGGGGCCTTGAAGCTCTGCTCTCTCGCAGGTCAGCCTGGAGCCGCATTGCGCCAGCAGACACAGGTGGAGGCGGATTTCCCAGCGTCTGCAGGCTCTTCCCTCATCGTGCCAGGGGTTTTTCCCTTTCTTGTCTGAAAAAGGCAAGGCTTGTACCCAAAAGCATTCCCACTGCTGGCTATCACTTCCTTCTTCCCTTATCTATGGAGTCACAAACAATTCTAGACAGAAAGACTTTCTGATTTTCTAGGCTAAGACAAAAACTAAGTTTGGGCGCTGGAGAGATGGCTTAGCAGTTAAGGTGTTTGCCTGCAAAGCCAAAGGACCTTGGTTCGATTCCCCAGGACCCACATAAGCCACATGCACAAGGAGGAGCATGCATCTGAAGTTCGTTTGCAGTGGCTGGAGGCCCTGGCATGCCCATTCTCTCTCTCTCTCTCTCTCTCTCCCTCCCTCCTCTCTCTCTTTTTCTCTCTCTCAAATAAGTAAATTTAAAAAAATAAAATAAAACTAGGTTTTGTAGAATCTCTGTGAAGGTTAAAATGTGGATGTAAATGAGGGAAACTAACACATGCTTGGTGACGGAGAATCTTGGTACCAGCCTCTGTGCTGCCAAGTAGGGACTGGCTGAGAGGTTCTGAAGTCAGCTCCTTCCCAGCTGTGTCCCCAGAGAGAAGGCTGTGAGAGAGCCGAGCCAGTTCCCAAAGGTGGACTCTTCCCTGAGACGCCTGGGCTTCTTGTTACCCGAGTTCTCTCATTTCCTTTGTGACGTCTTCCAGAGTCGTTGGTCTAGTTCAGGCAGCCACACAAAGATCCCTTCCTAAATGAAGTGTGCTTCCTAAGAAAGCTGTGGACGATGTTGGGAAGGTAACCGCTGTCTCTGACCAGGGACGTGTTACTGGAGTGTGTGGTTTTCCTCAGTGTATGATGTCAACCCTGGTGTGAGTTCACAGTACACAGGTTAGACCCTCAAGCACCTCTGTCACACTGTTTGTCTTCCAGGGCGTGTGCGAAGAAACCTGTGTGCTCACTGCAGCATCCAGGACCGGCTGGAACAAGGCACGGCTGAGGTGAAGGCCAAGGACATTTCTGATGACCAGGAAAGGTGATCTGAGCCTGATCTGGAGTGGGAGCGTCAGTAAGCTGGACTATAAAGTCAGCATTCAGAAATGGTTTTTCAAAGGGAACTGTTGTGGTTTGGATATGGACTGTCCCGCAGAAAGGCTCACAGGTTGAACCGCTGGGGGCACCTGGTTGTGCATTTTGGAAGCATGCGGAAACTTGGATGTGGGGCCTCTGTGGAGGAAACAGGCCACTGGGGGCATGTCCCTGGGGGCTGGTCCTTGTCCTTGCTCCACCCCATCTTACTAAGTACTTGTACATGACCGCTGTGGTGGTTGTTTTTTTTTTTTTTTTTTTTTTTTGGTTTTGCGAGGTAGGGTCTCACCACTCTGGTCCAGGCTGACCTGGAATTCACTATGTAGTCTCAGGGTGGCCTCAAACTCTTGGCGATCCTCCTACCTCTGCCTCCCGAGTGCTGGGATTAAAGGCGTGCGCCACCACGCCCGGCTGTTTTTTGTTTTTTGAAGTAGGGTCTCACTCTAGCTCAGGCTGACCTGGAATTCACATGTTAGTCTCAGGGTGGCCTCGAACTCACGGCGATACTCCTACCTCTGCCTCCTGAGTGCTGGGATTAAAGGCGTGTGCCACCAAGCCTGGCTCCGGGCCTTGAAATTTTACAGTGTGGGTCTGCTTGCCAGTGCCTGCTAACTCGCTCTCTACTTCTGCTGCTGTGGAGATACGATGCCTGGCTGTCTGCTCCTGCCTTGATTTCTCCACCATAATGAAGCTTCCTTTCAAAACTATAAGCTGGAAATGCACCTTTTATTCCAGAAGATGCTTCTGGTCAAATGTTTTGTCCCAGCACTGAGGCGGTAGCTTCTTTTGGTTACTGTGACCAAAGACCCAAGACAGTCAACTTATATGAGGAAAGACTTGTATGTGCTCGTCTGTGTCTGTCCATGGTGGGTTGGCTCTTCTGCTTTTAGGTCTGTAGTGAGGCAGCACACAGACAGGAAGCATGTGGGGAGTCAAACCCTCACTCGTGGCCCAGAATTGAGACAACGAGTTTGGGGTCCCACACTCCGCTTGGAGGGCAGGTTTCCAATGACCCCATGACCTTCTGCTGGGTCCTTCCTCTTAAAGGTCCCACCACCTCCCTACAGCGCCACTCTGAGAACCAAGCTGTAAATACACCGGCCTGTGTGGAACCATCAAGATCAGAGGGGCAGCACACTGCGAATTTCTGTGGAGACTAAGTTGGAGGATTTCATGTAGTTTCACGTTCTGTGTCTGCAACACAGTTCATTCACGTGGCTGTGGACCCCAAGGTGTTCCTCGCTGTGGACTGCCAAGTTCACACAGGCCTGAAGGACACGGTCTCGGCATGGGGGGCAGGTGCTGAACAGCAAGCGCAGGAGGGGAGGCGGGAGCAAAGTCCTGGAGTGCGGGGCCTTGGGCTTGAGCGTGAACATTGGCTCCTTCCATCTAAACAGCCAAGGCCGGGGGTGGTTAGGAGATAGAGGCAGGATGCCACGAGGTGTTCCCGCAGCCCAGTGGGAGCTGAATTGATGGAAACAGCCCCTCAATTCGGAACCAAAGTGAAAAAGCCACAGAAGCAAATCTCCCTTAGTTTCGCTCGTGTGGATGTACTCCCTCTTTGCCTTCCTGCTGGGCTGCACCCACAAAGCTTTCAAAAGTCCACAGTCCAGCCTCTTCTCTGCCCCCAGTTTACTGCACACGCACCTCACATGGAAACAGGAAAGTGAAGGCTGGGAAAGCCACAGATAGTTTGTATGAAAATGTGTTAGGTTCATGACTTCACTGGTCAGAGGGGAGTCAAGATTTCACTCTCGCATTCTGTAGTTAGAGTGTTAAATTCTGTGGCCTTGGAGTGTCCAGGGGGCTTGCTGGCCTGCCTGGTGTTCCCTGCCCAGTGATACTGATGCTACCAGCTGGTTGTCCACTGGGAGAACCAGTGCCCTTCTTCAGGTCCTCATACCTACTCCCACTCAGCTGGCCAAGCTGGGCCGCTCATGCCCACCTTCCCACCCACCCAATGCTCTGTTTCCAGATCCCGGGAGGGTGCCCCGAGATCTGAAGTCTCCCTCTCTCCCACAGCTCCCTGGACCTTCCTCCTGGAATTCTTCAACCCCAAAGCCTCCCCACGTTCCAGTTCCTGTCGTTCCTGTTCCTTCATTCAGCATCCTCCGGGGGCCACGGCAGTGAGACACACTGATAACCCTGGGAACCTGGCCCTCCACCGCTTTCTGGAAACTGATGCCCGGGCGTCTCCGATTCTAGGAGTCCACGTTCACATGCCTTCCACAACAGCCCTTTGTCTGCTCGTGGACTTTGGGGACAGTTCCGAGGCTGAAATGAGGCTTTGCGACATGACTGACACAGTGGTGGCAACTGCCTACCACCAGTACAGGAAAGGTACGTATGGTGTGCTGGGTCTTGTCTGGAAGCCTGGGAAGGAAGTGCCGCCTGGAGACTCAAGAGGCAGTGCTGAGATGGTGGTCGGGAGGAAGGCCACTTTGCCCTATGGGTCCTCCGGAACTGGCCTAGTGGCCTGTGTGATAGAAGCTCTGTGCTCGCCTTTCTTGGCTGTAGCCAACTCATCTCACTCTTTGCTCTGTCAGCCCTGTGGGGCAGGAGGATGAGCCCCCCGGGGATTCACGTCAGGGGTCACACTATCAATACAGGGCCTTCTCCCTACATGCCAAAATCCTGAAAGTCACTTAAATTACCCTTACATGTATGAAATGACCTGATAATTTTTTTAACTTTTAAAATATAATTTATTATTAATTTATTTATTTGAGAGAGAGATACAGAAATGGCAGGGAGGGAGAGAGAGAGAATAGGCACACCAGGGCCTCCAGCCACTGCAAACGAGCTCCAGATGCATGCGCCCCCTTGTGCATCTGGTTTATGTGGGTTCTGGAGAATCGAGCCTTGAACTGGGGTCCTTAGGCTTCATAGGCAAGTGTTTAACCACTAAGCCATCTCTCCAGCCCAACTTTTTTATTTATTCATGTTTTATTTCCGCCACCTCTTCCGTAATGGACACCGAGCCTTGGAGGGTGTGATAGAGATGTTTTGGTGCTGGACACTCCTCCATCCCTTCTTCTCAGTACTATGTTGCCTTTTGGGTCATCCCAGTGGTCATCGCCATCTGAAAAGAGAACTTTCTCTAACCAGAAGTGAGAGTAGCATTAATATATGAATATGAAAATTAAGTGTAGTGCTTTCAGGGAAGTTTGGTGGGAATAATATATACATTTAACCAGACAAGAGAAGGCTTTATACTCCTAAGGCTCATGAGAGAGGAAAGTTTTTATTTTGGTTGACAGTCTCATGGGGAAGCTTCATGATGGCGGGAGAAGCATGGCATGGGCAGAGGCTGGGTGTTACAGTGCTGAGGAGACAGAGATGGGTCCCCTGGGGCTTGCTGGCTCTGCAGTGTGGCTGCATTGGTGAACTCAAGGTTCCATGAGAGACTCTGTGTCAAAAGTAAGGTAGAGATGGGGCTGGAGAGATGGCTTAGCTGTTAAGGCGTTTGCCTGCAAAGCCAAAGGATCCCAGTTCAATTCTCCAGAACCCACGTAAGCCAGATGCACAAGGGGGTACATGCATTTGTAGTTCGTTCATAGTAGCTGAAGGCCCTGGCGTGCCCATTCTCTCTCTCAAATTCTCAAATATATATATATGTATGTATGTATTAGAGCTCAATTGAGGAAGGCACCTGACATGAACTTCTGGCCTCCACATGCCTGTGTACACTCATACAAACATGCGAACATGCAAACATGCAGGCCACACACACATAACCAAGCAGATAAAAGCAAAAATAAAATTCATCAGCCATCTATTTTGTCTTCTCTTTTTCCAGAAGGAGTCTATAAGCTCAGGGCTATTGTTCATGAGCTTCATGGAACCAACCTGGAGCTGGGACCGTATTTTGTGAGAACCAGCCACGAGGTGATTTCTGTGTTCCTGAATTCTAGCAGTGTCCACGAGGATGAAGCTCTTGTCCTCGCTGACCCCCGCCTGGAGCAGGAAGGTACAACTTGTGTTTGGAGGTTGAGCAGCCAGACATTCTCTATAAACACAGCCTGGCTCTCTGTTTGAATTGTAGCCAAGTTACAGCCATTCTGAATTAAACACCACCATCGCCATTTCTTCCTTCATGCAGGAACTAGTGATTGCAGAGTGCTGTATGCTGGGGGTTTCAAAGATGAAAATTCACACACGGTCCTAACCTAAGGCAACTTATAATCCAACAGAGGCATTTGAGTATGCATAAAAAAGCAGGAGAGAGGACAGAAAATTGCTCAAAGAAGGGCATGGCCATGGGCTGCAGAAGACACTATGTATAATGAGAAGGCATGTTGTACCTGGGTAGGAGTTGGCATATCTGAGGAGCCATGAGAGTAGGTATGGGGCGCTTGCTGAGTAGATGGCATAGCCATAGCCCAAGCCAAGTGTGACACTTGAGTGCTCACAGTGTGCTAGGACCTCTTTAACTTTGTTTTGGTTTTTCCAGATAGGGTTTCACTCTAGCCCAGGCTGACCTGGAATTCACTATGTAGTCTCAGGCTGGCCTCGAACTCACAGCAATCCTCCTACCTCTGCCTCCTGAGTGCTGGGATTAAAGGCGTGAGCCATCACACCCAGCTGATTCCCACCACTGTCAAGTTAGACTAGGCAATACACATGTTGGTGAAATACTTTTCAAACAAGGCCACCTAGCCAAGGAATGAATTAAGAAGTTAAAATTTTCACTATTACACAGGGAATACTCCAGAGAGACAAATCATTTGAAACAAAAATCTAATGATAAAAATTCCGTGACAAAACTCATAGTTTCAAGCCTGTCTGGTTTCAGAGCAACAGATTTTGAAATTTATTGGAATCAAAAGACATAAAGGCTGGGCATGGTGGCGTACACCTTTAATCCCAGCACTTGGGAGGCAGAGGTAGGAGGATCACTGTGGTGGTTTGATTCAGGTGTCCCCCATAAACTTCAAGTGTTCTGAATGCTAGGTTCCCAGCTGATGGCAACTTGGGAATTAACACCTCCTGGAGGTGGTGTATTGTTGGGGGCGGGCTTATGGGTATTACAGCCAGCTTCTCCTTGCCAGTGTTTGGCACACTCTCCGGTTGCTGTTGTCCACCTTATGTTGACCAGAGAGTGATGTCCACCCTCTGCTCATGCCATCGTTTTTCCTGCCATCATGGAGCTTCCCCCTCGAGCCTGTAAGCCAAAATAAACCTCTTTTTTTCCCACAAGCTGCTCTTAGTCGGGTGATTTCTGCCAGCAATGCGAACCTGACTGCAACAATCACCATGAGTTCAAGGCCACCCTAAGAGTACATAGTGAATGCCAGGTCAGCCTGAACTAGAGCAAGACCCTACCTCAGAAAAACTAAAAAAAAAGACGTAATGTTAAAAATGAAAAATATTGATATGTGTGCTTGAGGAAAAGTCAATTAAGTTTTTTTCTCTTATCATATTTTTTCTTGTTTTAGGCACTATTGTGATGCACCATTTTTCATCCATCTTGACGTATAATGTGTCATTTACCTCTCAGACCCTGGAAGGAAGCAGGCGAACTTTGTCCAGCGTGAATGTCCAATATAAGCTCCAAGGTTTGCTTTGCTTGAATGCAGATTTACCTACATCTCCCTTGCTGTCAGCTGAGAGCCCTGAAGACAGGCAGCACAGGTTCTGCTCAGCCTCAGATCCTCCCCCGGGCCCTGCAGCTCTTGCTTGCCTGCAGTTTGTTCTGAGACTTCCCTAGAAACCACAGGCTCTGGGGCTCCCATCGAATCTGAACGAGGGTGGGCTCTCATACAGTCATCTGCTAGCTCCCCCCATTCTATGCCTTCCAAACACAGTTCTCAAAAGAGCTGGTGTGGGCTGGAGAGATGGTTCAGCGACTAAGCGCTTGCTTGTGAAGCTTAAGGACCTCGGTTCGAGGCTTGATTCCCCAGGGCCCACATAAGCCAGATGCACAAGGTGGCACATGCATCTGGAGTTCATTTGCAGTGGCTGGAGGCCCTGGTGCACCCATTCTCTCTCTCTCTGTGCCTCTTTCTCTGTCTGTTGTTCTCAAATAAATAAATAAATAAAAATAAACAAAAATTTTAAAAAAGAGCTGGTGCCTTGTGCACTGTCTATGGTGACCTTTGACTTTGGGTCACACCCCTGCCAGGACCCTGCAGCTGCACCTTTGCCCAGCCCTGCATTCACATTTGGAGGCTTATTGCTGTCACCCAGCCCTTGACTAAATGCAAAATAGAGAGATTCACCTCTCGCAGGATTCCAACCCTTCTGTGGTGATGTGCCCACGTCTCCCTGTCTTTGTTGTAGCAGTGTCTGTCTACACCAATGGAACCGTGTTTGCCACAAACACTGAAGTCACCTTTGTCGCTGTCACCAAGGAAACTGCGCCCCTGGAGTTTGTGTGGCATTTTGGAGATGATCTGCCAATAAGGACAACTTCTAGAAGCGTTCGAAGAAGACTCGACATCCCTCAGTGGTCCGTCAACATAGTCATAGGTGATGGGGCAGCCACCGCTCAGGCCAAAGATTATCCCCACTATAAAATAGTTTTCAAGGCATCAGGCCTCTAGTATAACCAACTACTAAGTATTCCAGGCATATGATAACAAAGAAATAGGGCTCACTTCCCTTCAGTGACAGCATGGTCCCAGGTTTGAATGTCATCTCAGCCACCAGTAACACTCCCTTTCAAGGGCAGAGTGCTCATCCCATTTAGAGAAGCAAACTAAATAATGAAGAAAGGAAGCTAAAACTACTACCTCTTGCCCCCGTAAGGTGCAAATTACTGGTGACTGATTATTCCTACAGATGAAGCCCCATGCCCCTGCCTGCCTGTTGAAGTGACACGGGGATTCTTCTCGGCTTTGTCTTCCCATCTTGTCATGTGCCTTTCCTGCCCTCATGCCCCATCCTCAGGTATGCCGTGATGGTCCAGGCCTCCAACAGCATCAGCAGTGTGGTCTCGGCACCCCACCTCATCAGAGTGCAGAAGAGAATCGTGGCCAATCGGCTCATGTCCACCACCTCTGCCCTGGTCAATGCCAGCGTGGCCTTTGAGTGCAGACTCACCTCTGGCACTGATGTGGCCTATCTTTGGAACTTTGGGGACGGTACCATCAGCCTGGGGAACAGCTCCACCAGCCATGTTTACAGCAGGTAAGAATATGGGCTGGGAAACAGCTCACTGAAGTTGATGCCTGGGGTCATTGATATGCCACAGCTGGTGCGGGTGACGGATGGTGAACAGAGACAACCTGAGCCTGGCTGGGGTTCCAGAGGGGCTCGTTGTCCAAGGGAAAGGGAAAGAGGAGGAAAGATGCTTTCAGTCTGTCTGCAAAGGAAACATAGGGTACAGTGGGATGCTCACCCTGCTCCCCAAGCTAGAACAGTACTCACAGGCATCTGCATGAGCAGTAGATGGCCAGAGAGAAAAGTAGAGTTGAGCCTCAATGAAGACGCAAAGGTAGGCACAGGTGGAGCAAGTCTGCTGCAGGCCGAATGAATGGGAGAAGAGGGAAGGAGGCGGGCAGACAAAGTGAGGCACACAGTGATTACTGAAAAGGGGCCTCAGTGTCAGAAGGTAGAGTATGAAAGTGACCCTTCATCCGGCCATTATTGAGTACCTGCTGTTTACCTGGAACAAAGAATGATGGAGACAGAGCCATGTGTCACTGAATAGCCCGAGGTATGCTGAGGAAGTGTCATTAGCTGATTTTATCAGTGTGTGAACGTTACCGAGTGTGTTTTAGCAAATCCAGATTGGCATAGATGAGCCGCTTGACGTGGCCTCTGATATAGTCAAGAGAGGAGGCGACATATGAGGCCACTGCCAAGTAATGCTCCATACTATGTACAGCAAACTTTGCTTTTAAGTATGAATACCTTCTAAAATAACAGAATAAAGTAGTATACTGAACACAGAAACCAGCTGTCATCGGTGTAAGGAGTACTTGCTAAGAATCAGTGAGTGACCTTGTGTACTGAACCCAGAAACCAGTGACACAACCATTCATTGTCATCAGGGGCGGGAGAACATTCTAAGATAGCAGTGTGTGGCCTCGTGTACCAAACACAGAAAGAGTGACACAACTGTGCATCGTCATCAAGTGCTGCACATTTATTCTTAGTACTGTAAAGCTTGATATGGGAGGGGCTGGAGAAATGGCCTAGCAGTTAAGGTGTTTGCCTGCAAAGCCGAAGAATCCTGGCTCAATTCTCCAGGACCCATGTAAGCCAGATGCACAAGGTGGTGCATGCATCTGGAGTTCGTTTGCAGTGGCTGGAGGCCCTGGCTCACCCATTCTCTCTCCCTTCTCTCTCTCTCTCTCTCTCAAATAAATAAATAAAATATATTTTTAAAAAACTTTAGGGCTGGAGAGATGGCTTAGGGGTTAAGGTGCCTGCCTCCTAAGCCTAAGAACCCTGGTTCCAATCTCCAGCGGTTCCAATCTCCAGGTCCCACGTTTAGCCAGATGCAAAGTGACGCAAGGGCGCAATGCTGCACTTGACCACAAGGGGGCACACACATCTGGATTTCGTTCACAGCAGCTGAGACACTGCTGGCACGCCCATCTCTGTCTTCCTCTCTCTCTCTCTCTCTCTCTCTCTCTCTCTCTCTCTCTCTGTGGGTGTCTCTCTCCAAAAATAATAAAAAATAAAAAGTTTTAAAAAAAAACTTTATATGGGAATATGGAGAGGGCTCAATAGTTAAAGGCACCTTGTTTGCAGCCTGGGTTCAGTTTCTGAGCACCAGTGTAAAGCCAGGCACAAAAAGGCTGCAAGCTTCTGGCATTCGTTTTCAAGGGCAAGAGTCTCTGGTGCACCCATACACCTATATACACATACATACATACATACATACATACACACCTACATAAATATTTTAAAATACTTTCAAAAGCTTTGTATGACTGGCAGCCTGGTGGTTGTATTTATCTCAGTGTCATGAGTGCAATGCATTGCACTGCCATATCCTGACAGCTATGACTTCACCAGACCATGGGAATTGTTCAGTTTTATGATCCCCTCTTTGGACCCCCATCATCGACCATGGCATCATGATTACATTAGAACCTGCATTTCTTCCTGGGATGTCAGGATGGCAGGTGACATTCTAGTTCCTGTAAACTCAAATTTGTCATCTGGGACTGTTTAACCATTTAAGGCACAAAAGTGTTGAATTGTGGACTATTTTGTGTCATTTCTCATATCGGCATCCATTTCCTGATGGGTTAAGCTAGGAACTAACTTCTTCCCACGGTCCTCTTGTGCCACATCTCTCCACAGCTGGGACTGTCCACCCTCCCCAAGGACTGGGCACAGCTTTGTATTAATGTCAGAGTCCTTCAAGATTGGTCAGGAAAGCTGACCCCTGGAGCAGAGAATAGAACAGGTACACTGTGTCCAGAGACCCTCAGGCTTGGGTCAGGAGTGCACAGGACACCACAAAAACTCTGGGCCCATCTTCAGGTGGCGCCGTGGCCAGCAATGGGCTGGGCTGTGGCTGCTGGGAATAGCAACTGGATATGTCAGGTTGTTTTGGGGGATGTCAGTGCCAGTTGGTTGAGCACTAGGCTATGACCATGCTGGGTGGACAGTGCACCCATCAAATTGACAATGAATGGCCCCTGTGGAAATCAGCCTCATGATCCGGGCCTCTCGTGTTGCTCCTTGGTGGGCCGGCCAGCTTACCATCAGTATGGGACTTATACAGATGGCCCCAAAGAATGATGGACAGCAAATTTCATCTCATTTCTTGATTTTCCTTCCTTCCAGAGTGGGAGAATTTACGGTGGAAGTCCTTGCCTTCAATAACGTCAGCTCTGCTTCCCTAAGAAAGCAGCTTTTCATCGTGCATGAGCCCTGCCAGCCTCCCCCAGTGAAGAACATGGGGCCCATGAAGGTGCAGGTAGGGGAGGGCTTCAACAATCCTTCTACCACGTTGCCTGCTACCTGCGGGCCGCTGAACTTGTTGGGGAAAGAACGAGCCTTTGTTGGGTCTACCCAGCTGCGTTCTGCACAAAGGAGCCCCTGTGGGCTTGGAGGGGTGGGCGGGTCCTTTGGGGGGAAGGCCTAGATGGAGGGAGTGTTCTGGAAACCCAGTGAATAAGTCCTTTATTTGCCCATTCGACTCTGGCATGCAGCACAGGCTTGCTTTGAGTAGCTTTTTTAAAAAAAAATTTTTTTTTGATGGTGTAGAAAATTGTAACATTTTCAGGAGAAAGGAAAATCTGACACCAAAATGAAAAGAAATCGCCAGTTATGTGCTGAGCACCAACTACAGACTGGGACAAGCAGGGTGGCTTTTATTCCTCCCATTCCTGAGATCTTTATTTCAGGTCGTTTTATTTTCAGCTGACACGTGGGAATCAGATCTATCATTGATCATTTGCCAAAATGCTTTCTGTGCCAGGTCAGGTCCCAGAAAGCCCCAGGCGTGCGGCGGATATCAAAGCGCAAATGCCATTGGCCTGCAGACTAGGGCCTCTGGGAAAACTTGAGGGACTCAGAGAAAGGGCCACAGCTGGCACAGCTTCCCACCCAGCTGGGGTTGGGGCCAGAATTCTGGCTCTGCTATGGGGTTGATGCATTGATAGCACCTTCATTTGATTTATTATTTTTATTTCTAATTTTGATTATTGTCATTCTTTTACTATGTTTATTGTTTTGGTGATAGGGTCTCACTGCTGTCCTTGAACTCACAATGCTGCCTAGGCCAGCCTCCAACTCTTCACTGTACTGCTTCAAAGCCCCTGCATGTTGACATTCTAGGCCTGTGCCCCCACACCTCACTCTCTCTCTTTTTTAATTCATACCTATTTTTACCTGATGCATAGAAGCCAAAACATTATACATATTAAAGAGTTTGTTTTTTTAACCTGAAAGACATTTTCATTTGCGTTTTCTGTAAAATAAAGGAAACATTATCAGTATCTTTTGTTCTTTATACTAAAGATATGAAGATATAAAGAAAAACTAGAATTATGTGAAATCTGGCCAGCAGGAGATAGATAGCCACTGCTAATTATCTGACGTCTTTATTTGTGTTGTTTTCCTGGTGCTGATATACGTGGTGTGTGTGCACGCACGCTTTTGAGTATGTGTGTTTATCGTAAAGTCTGACTCACCTCATAGGTGAAATGCTCTGGATGACTTTTTGTTTGTTTGTTTGTTTGTTTTCCAAGATAGGGTCTCACTCTAGCCCAGGCTGACCTGGAATTCACTCTGTAGTCTCAGGGTGGCCTCAAACTCACGGCAAACATCCTACCTCTGCCTCCCGAGTGCTGGGATTAAAGGCGTGCACCTCCACGCCTGGCCTGGATAACATGACTTTAAAGGTGGCATTGTACTAAATGATAAGCACAAATTCAAGACCATTTACCAATGTCTTCATTATTGAACATTGGCTGTTTCCAACTCTCTGTTACTACAAATACTGGCAAAGATGCTATGGGAACAGGTCTTTGTGTGGGTCCTCGGCCTTTGCATAATAATAATATTTGCATGTCACCGAGGGGAGGAACAAGTACTTCCTTCTGGAACTTTGATTCCTCAGCCTTGCTGTGCAACTGCCAATGTGTCAGATAGGAGCCAATTTTCACCTCAATTGGGAACTATGTGGTTTTAACGTGTGCTACTATTATTATTATTTTTAAAGGCAGGTTCTCACTTTAGCCCAGCGTGACCTGGAGCTTACTCTGTAGCCCCGTCTGGCCTTGAACTCATGGCAGTCCTCCTGCCTCAACCTCCTGAGCACTGAGATTATAGATGTGATCTTCCATGCTTGGCTATTAATGTGTGTTATTGTTTTTAATGTGTGTTTCTGAAAATTGAGATTTCAGTATTAAAATGTTCTATAGCTCATATGAGCCTGGGCACCTTGGAACAAACTCTAGAATTACATCATATTCAGTGTAGAATGCCAATTTGGTTAAAAGCCCACTTCATAGTTTCTTCCAGAAGCCTCTCCCTTGCCAGCTTTATTGGAACCAGTGGAGGAAAAATGCCATTCAGGAGGAGTCCTTGCACCCAGCATCAGCCTCAGGGTAGGGGTGTCCTTGGCAGTTTCCATCCTGTGGTCCCCTCACCTGAATTGACTTTCCACGCTTAAGGACAACTTTGACTGGACTGGCGTGAGATCAGGCCCAGGGTGTTGAGCCACACTGTCCCCAAGGATGAGCTTGGGAAGGACAGTGTGACCCAGAGGGAAAGGGCTGTGTCTCATATTGCCCTGGCATCATTGGCCTTTCTAGCTTAATATTAATATTAGCAAATGGACTTTTCTGTATTTATGAATGGATATGATTATTTAAAAGGTTTATTTTGGATTTTTTTTATTTGAAAGAAAGAGGCAGAGAAAGAAATTGGGCACACCAGGGCTTCCAACCACTGCAAACAAACTCCAGGTACATGCGCCTCCTTGTGCATCTGGTTTATGAGGGTCCTGGAGAGTTGAACCAGGATCCTTTGGCTTTGCAGGCAAACACCATAACCACTAAGCCATCTCTCCAGCCCTGTTTTTTTTTTTTTTTTTTCAGGCTGGCATAGAACTCACTATGTAATCCAGGCTGCCCTCAAACTCACGGTATTGCTGTCACAGCCTCCCAAGTGCTGGAGTAATAAGCCTAGCTTTGAGATTCTTTGCAAAAATTAAAATACCCGTAGGAAATACCCAACACTTTGAAAACCTACTGAATCATAGGAGAAGACAACCAGAGCTGGTCCAGAGAGAGTCCTCTAGCATTCAAGCATGCCATCTACGGCACCTAAAAGAGACTGTCTAGAAACTAAATATATTAGTATTTTAAAAACCAGTGACACTAGAGCTGAGGATATGGTCAGGGGCTGAGTTCCTGCTTAGCATGCACAAGGTGCTGGGCTCAGAGCCAGGAACTAAGACCCAGTGATGCTAAAGACAGGCCTCCTTGTCCCCACAAACAAGCAAACACACATAAGTCACAGGCTGCCTGTAGAAGTGGGCATCCCCAGTTTCTGGCTCTGACTGCAGTGATTACAGAAACGAGGCATTTGTTTTTGCTTTTCTTAATAAGCTTACAGTCCTCCATTATGAGAAAAACCATTTTGCTTTTCACTGGTTTTCTTCTCTTTCTTTTGTTTTTGTTTCTTTCAAAACAAAAGAACTTTTTTTGCATCCCAAATAAACCATTTGCATCAAGATATGTACGAGACACAGATACATTTTTTTAAAATGTATTTTTAAGAAAGTATTTATATTAAGAAAGTATTGTGATTTGTTCTTTGGAACAAAATTATGTGAAAACAACCTTAGGTTTTAGAGATATATTGAGAGATGCTCGCTATATGTCTAAAAATGTCATGATTTCTGAGAATGACAAAGTAGTTCATCAAAGAAAAACAGAAGTCAAGTATTTATCACATATATTACAAATAACTTTTACTGCATATTTTTAATTTATATTTTTGATATTTGGAACTTTTTTAATTTTAATTTTTTTATTAAGTGAAACTTTGTATGCATACATTATATGTCAGTACCATCATTTCCCTCCTCCCTGCCACCACTCCACTGAGGGCTCTCCTTAGTGGGATTGCTGGTATTCACCATGGAATTGTGGGTTACGAGTTGTGGGAGCAGCAGTCAGTCACTGTGGTGGGGGCAATGCCTCTGGATAGTCCCTGCCATCCTGTGAGTCTTAATTCTTTCCACCCCCTCTTCTGCAAATTTCCCTGAGCCTTAGTGTGTGTTTTAAGTGTGCTTTAGTGTTGAGCTCTCAACAGCTTCTGGATTTCTGCTTTCACATGTGTTGAGGATCCTCAGGGTCTGTCTCCATCACCCTGGCGCAGGTTGTCTGGCTCGCCGTGGAAGCAGCACTCTTGCTCATCTCTCCAGTTCCTCCTTGGTTTCACCTGGGTCCTAGCTGCTATGTGAGGGGTGGGTCATCTGCTGGCAGAGAGTCAGCTCTCTATTCTTTCCTGGTTGATAGAATTTGGTTGTCCTTGGTTCTCGCTGCTTTGTGAAAAAGAAAAAACAGATTCTCCAATGGAGTGAGATCAGGAAAGGTTAAGGGCGATAAGCATTGTTAATTTAGAGACCTTTTGATGGCTGTAGCTTCACTTTTGGACAAAGACTAGTGGGAGCTTCTCATTAGAGTCCATAATCTTGGTCTCCACAGGATTCTGACCTGGTTCCCAGTTCCAGCTATGGGTTCCTTTCCACTGAGTGGATTTCTTAGCCAGTCAGAGAGCCACTCTTGCACGAGGGTGTAGGTCTTACCAGGCCAGTTCTTTCATATGGTAGAGTCCCCTGCTTGTTGGCAATTTTCCCCCAGCAGCTTATATAGAGCTTTTCAGCACCGTATGGGCTACCCATCTGGGGCTGGCTTCCTTCCAGATTTAGCCAGATTTCTCGATATTATCAGTTGGCAGCAGGTGGAGTCTTCAGGAATCATCTTTCACCTCAGGTGTTTTGAGAGAAGCCTGTCTTGTTTTGGAGGCCTTGTACATCTCTCCGACCAACAGCTCACCATGAGTTGTAACCAATTTCTGGTACCGGGAGTTATAAAATGGGGCCAAATATTTTAGGGTTAGGCTTTGACCCACCCTCTGCAGGTCACTTCTTTCCAGGTGATCCCTCCATGCTCTTGTTAAGGGTTATGTCTTTTAGTCTGCTATCCAGGAGGAAGGTTCTATGGTTCCAGTTCATTTTGGATTTGATTTTGGGTAAATCTCCCCCTGCTCCCTAGTCCCCTCCCCCAAAACCCTTCTATCCCATGCCTCATATCTGTCCCTCAAGTTTCCTTTTTGAAAATATTTTTAATATTTTATTTATTTATTTGAGAGAGACAGATTGAGAGAGAGAGGGGGGAAGAGGCAGATAGAAAGAATGGGCATGCTAAGGCCTCCAGCCACTGCAAACTAACTCCAGAAGTATGAGCCACCTTGTGCATCTGGCTTACGTGGGTCCTGGGGAATCGAACCTGGATCCTTGGGCTTCGTAGGCAAGTACCTTAACCGCTAAGCCATCTCTCCAGCCCTGCCCCTCAAGTTTCTTGTCAGGTGTGCCTGCAACTCAAGCTGTTCCAGTTTAGGAACCACAGATGAGGGAGAAGATGCAGCATTTCTTTCTGTGCTTGTGTGAGTTCGTTTAGTATGATCTGTTCCAAGTCCGTCCATTTTCCTACAAATTTCATTCTATCATTTTTCATTACTACTAAGTAGAATTCCATTGTGCATATGCACCACATCTTCATTAGCCACTCATCAAATGATGGGCGTCTGGGTTGATTCCAGTGCTTACCTATTGTGAATGGAGCAGCTACAAACATGGCTGAGCAAACATCTGCAGGGAAGAGTGGAGTCTTTAAGGCAGATGCCCAGTAAAGAAATAGCTGGGCAGTGTTGGTAGCTCTATTTCCATCTTTTTCAGGAGTCTCCATATTGATTTCCATAGAGGTTGTACAAGTTTGCACTCTCACCAGCAGTGAATGAGGGTTCCTCTTTCCCCCATCCTCATCACCACTTACAGTCATTTGATTTTTTAACGATTGCCATCCTTTCTGGAGTAAGGTGGAATCTCATAGTTGTTTTAATTTGCATTTTCCTGATGGATTAGGATGTTGAACATTTTCATATGTGAATATTAGCCATTTGCATTTCTTACTTTGAGAATTATCTGTTCAGTTCTCTGCCCCAATTTTTGAGTGGATTGCTTGATTTTCATTGCATATTTTTTGAGTTCTTTGTAGATGATAGATATTAGGTCTCTGTCCGTGGTATAGTTGGGGAAGATTTTCTCCCATTTTGTGGGTAGTCTGTTGGCTTTGTTTAAGGTACATTTGTCTGTAGAAAAGCTTTTGAGTTCATGGTTGGGTGACCGTTTAATTTCCTGGGCTACTGGGGTATTGTTCAGGAAGCCTTTCCCCACTCCTAAACCGTGGAGAGTCCCCCTATTTTTTCTTCCTGACAATTAAGTGTTTCAGGGCTTAGGTTGAGGTCTTTAATCCGTTTGGCGTTTATTTGCACATGGTGAGAGGAGTGGGTCTAGTTTCGCTTTCTACATGGGATTATCTAACTTGCCCAGGGCCATTTGTTGATGATGCTGTTCTTTCTCCAGTGAACGTTGTTGGCTCCTTTTGTCAAAGATCAAGTAGCTGTAGTTGCTTAAACTAAGGGCTGGGTCTTCAGTTCTGTTCCATTGGTCTGTATGTCTGTTTCTGTGCCAGTACCATGCTGTTTTTGTTACTATGGCTTTGTAGTATAGCTTTAGATCAGGTAACGTGATACTTCCAAAGGTGTTTCTTTTGCTGAGGATATCCAGAGCCTGCTGCCATTCCATATGAATTTTGAGATTGTTTTTTCTATTTCTGTGAAGAATGATGCTGGGACTTTTAAACTGGTGTTGCATTGAATCTCTATATTGCTTTTGGTAGAATTGCCATTTTCACAATATTAATTCTACCTATCCAAGAGTATGGAAGGTCCTTCCATCTGCTCATGTCTATTTGTCTTTCACGTCCTTAATTAGTGCCAGGTAGCTGATAAGAAAGCCATGATTGGAGGACAGGAATCTCTTCAGCCTACAATCACAGCCATGCCTTGTGCCCAGGGGTGTACCACTTGGCCCTGCTCCCCTCCTGTACCCAGCTGAGCAGATTGCAGAGGACTCACTGGTACCTCCTGGTGGGTGGTTGCCAGATATTCCTGTGCTTCCCTTCTGGGGCAGGAGCGAGGTCCCAAGGGGGCACAGGTAGACAAATACCAGCAGTGGGAGGTCGTGGGGCACTAAGCTCCACAGGCCAGGCTGGCGCTCCATCCCCAGAGTTAGCTGGGGTAGGGGCATTGGTGAGAGGAGGCAGCCAGCACTGTGGCATAGCAAGGGCAGAGGAGTGGCCGAGGTCCAAAAGATCTGCTAAGGCAGGAGGGGAGGGGGACCCTCCAGAGCACTGGCGGCACAGAATGGGTGCACAGGTCCCAAACTGTCTACTCTACTGTGCACCTGCCCTGAGCACACAGGCCCCAAACATGCTGCTCCCCTCAACAGCCAGGAGTGCACAGGCCCCAAACATGCTGGTGCCCTGCATGCATAGACCCCAAACACACTGTACCCCTTGACATTCTGCACTTTTAAAGTTCTGGTGTAACCAGGCCTGGAAACACAGGCGTTTGATCCCAGCTACTCAAGGAGGCTGAGGCAAGAGTCTCACAAGTCTAAGGCCCACCTGGCGTGGTGGCGCACGCCTTTAATCCCAGCACTTGGGAGGCAGAGGTAGGAGGATCGCCGTGAGTTTGAGGCCACCCTGAAACTACATAGTGAATTCCAGGTCAGCCTGGGTTAGAGCGAGACCCTACTTCGAAAACACCCCCTCCAAAAAAAAATGAATGAATTCAAGGCCAGCCTGAACAACTTAATGAGACCATGTCTCCAAGTTAAAAGTATAAACAGGGGTCTGGAGAGATGGTTTAGTGGTTAAGTGCTTGTCTGTGAAGCCTAAGGACCCCATTTGAAGGCTCTATTCCCCAGGACCCACATAAGCCAGATGCACAAGGTGGTGCATGCATCTGGAGTTCGTTTGCAGTGGCTGGAGACCCTGATGCGCCCATTCTCTCTCTCTCTCTCTCTGTCTCTCTGTCACTCTCAGAAATAAGTAAATAAAAATAAACCAAAAAAAATTTTTTTTAAAGTATACACAGGGCTGGAAATCTAGTTCAGCAGTAGAGTGTTTTCACAGCATGTGCAAGGTCCTGGGTTCAAGACCCAGGACCAAAATAAACAAACAAAGGAGTGAATGAAGTTCTGATGTAATCAAACCTAGCAACCTTTGACATTCTCCCATTAGTTTTGTGCTTAGAAAGGGTTTTTTTCCATTTATATTTTTCTTTTTAATTTTGTTTATAAAATAGATGTAGCATTTTCTCTGGTGTTGTCTAAAGTCCAGCCCTAGACCTCATCTTGTGATTATATAAATAGACGGTGAGTGATTTGAAAGTGAAAGTCTCTGTCAATTTTCCATGTCATCGCGTGTGGCAGACATTTACTGAGATGACTTCTCTTGTCAATACTCAGGTATGGAGGTCTCAGTCCCTGAGACTGGCAGTGACATTTGAAGCTGCAGTCCTCTGTGACATTTCTCAAGGTCTTTCTTACACATGGACTCTTGTGGACTCGGAGGCATCCCCCGTCACCCTCCCTGCTGCTGTCAACACTCACAAGCAGACAATTGTGCTTCCACGTTATGCACTGGAGTACGGGAACTACACTGCCATTGCCAAGGTTGGCTCGCTCACTTCTGGTACTGCTTTTCCCAGTGAAACCATTCCATAACACAAGCACTGGAGGAAACCTCTTTTATCCATCCAAAAAAGGCTTTTTTTTGTAAAGGCCTGTGTAGGATTTTAAGAGAAATCATTAATTCCCCCAAGAAAACATATGTTCCCATGTGGTTAAGTCATCAACAAAAACCTCCTCCAGTTATTTTAAGAAATCCCCTCCGTGCAGCTCCTTTGAATAAACCCTGTTCTGGTAATGGTATTAGGAGAATATTCACCGCCATTTAGGAGAAGGGAGGATGTCCATCAAAGACCAGGACCACGCATGAGGCACCCACAATCACTCTCCAACAGAGCAAAGTGCGTGTTGACAGCGAAACGTTGTTAGAAGAGGGTCACTGTGGCAAGAGCTGGCCTCTTGTAAGATCCTGGACAGAATGTCCACAGGCACGGAGAGTAGAATCAGGGAGACATGCAGGCCAGGTATAGTGAGTGGACCCTGGAGCAAGGCTCTGGAGTCAGTGTGTCGTGAGAGGTTGGAAGCCAGGATGAGGAGACGCTCACTGGAACAGGAGTGGTGGGGAATGCTCTTCTTCACTCTGTGGAGTCCCTGGCCCTACTGAGCCTTGGCCCTCATCCGGACTACAGGCAGCTTATCACAGGATTCATAAATGCCCACGCTGACCTCAGGAAGTGATTCACACTGAGCCTTGTGCTCATCCCAGTGTGAACTAGACCCTAACAACTGGCTGAGTGACAGAGGGACGCAACATCCACCTCGTTCACTGCAGAGGATGAGGCAGGGAAGGAAGCAAGTGTAACGTTTTGGATCACGGTGCATACGTGCCTGTGCAAATAGTAACTGGGAGAGAGCTGAGAACAGGTCGAAGGGGGGATGGTAGAAGAACATGCCAATAGATCAAAAATACTCAGAAGCTAAAACAGGTGGAGACAACAGAAAAGAGATGAGCAGGCAAATGCAGGGTGCACATGGGTGGATGGTGGATGGTGGATGGTGGATGGGGGGGGCATGACTTGAGAAATTCAGCAAGGCTGCTCTTCAGTGAAAATGGAGAACCTGGGCTGGAGAGATGGCTTAGCGGTTAAGGTGCATGCCTGTGAACCAGATGCACAAGGGGGCACATGCGTCTGGAGTTCGTTTGCAGTGGCTAGAGGCCCTGGTGCACTCATTCTCACTCTCCCTCTCCCTCTCTCTTTCCCTCTCTCTATCTCAAATAAATAAATAAATAAATAATAAATAAATAAATAAATAAAAATTTTTTAAAAAGAAAGAAAATGGAGAACCTACTACATCCATATATGTGCTGGGGAAGGATGCAAAGGTAAAGTATGTTCACATACTTGCATGCCTGACCTCATCAGAGAGGTAGATGTAACCCAAGAGAAGACTACACACACACACACACACACACACACACACACACACACACACATATATATATGGCTTAAGTCTGGCATGGTGATTCACACCTTTATCCCAGCACTTGGAGGCAGAGATAGGAGGATTGCCATGAGTTCGAGGCCACCCTGAGACCTCATAGTGAATTATTCTAGGTCAACCTGGGCTAGAGTGAGACTCTCCCTTGGGGGAAAAAAGGCCTGTGTAAGGTTTCAAATCACTAATGCCCCCAGGAGAACATACGTTCCAATGGTGGTCAAGTCATCAACGAAAACCTTCCACTTATTTGAAGAAATCCTTGCTCTTTGCAGCTTCCGTATTAAACAAGGTGAGGCGGACCTCTTGGGTGGACATGCAGGCCAGTGCTTATGTAGGCAGTAGAGTGGAGGATGGTGGCCAAGGTGGGGCTGTGTGCCACCATCTAGTCCCTGAACAGATGATGCAGGGACAATGCATGCGTGAGTGCCCTCACCCCCCAAATGAAGAGGGGGAGCTGTACCACAGTGAAAATGGACCTCCAGGCATGTGTCTGAGGGAGGCTGCAGGTTAGGTTAAGTGAGGAGGGAGGAGCTGTGCTAAGTGTGAGCACGGCTAGTCCACGGGCTGAGGTCCTGGACGCAGTGAAAAGGAGGAGAGCCGAGAACTGCCAGGGATGGCTCTCTCTGCTTTTCTTTCTTTCTTTCTTTCTTTCTCTTTCTTTCTTTCTTTCTTTCTTTCTTTTTTTTTAAAGTTATTTATATAAATATTTATATTATTTATATTTTTGAGAGAGAGAAAGAGGCAGAGAGAGAGAGAGAGAGGGAGAGAATGGGCACACCAGGGCCTCCAGCCACTACAAAGGAACTCCAGATGCATGCACCACTTTGTGCATCTGGCTTACATGGGTCCTGGAGAATTGAACCAGAATCCTTTGGCTTTTCAGGCAAATGCCTTAACCATTGGGCAATCT
Source organism: Orientallactaga sibirica (assembly GCA_036365145.1). Lineage (NCBI taxonomy): Eukaryota > Metazoa > Chordata > Mammalia > Rodentia > Dipodidae > Orientallactaga > Orientallactaga sibirica. The sequence goes on along the minus strand of JAEOAD010000651.1, from coordinate 565,151 downwards.
GTCCAGCCCCTCTCTGTCTGCTTTCTTACTGGGTGTGCGATGTGATCACCTGCCTCAAGCTCCTTGCCTGCCATGAGGGACGCTAACCTTGGACTGCCAACCAAACTTAAAGAGCCTTCCTTCCGTAAATTGCTTTGCCAGGTGTTTTGTTTTACAACAAGAAAAGTAGTTAATCCAGCCTGGCAGCAGGAGCGGGAGGCAGCTGGCCACGTTGTGCCCCAGTCAGGAAGCAGAGAGAGATGAGTGACTGTGCTCAGCTTCCTTTCTCCATCTGACACAGTCAGGACCCTGCCCCCCGGGCATGGAATTGCTCACATTCAGAGAATTCCATTGTCTTCAGTTAAAAACCTCTTGGAAAAGCCCTCACACACACTCAGAGGTGTGTCTCCATGGTCATTTTAAATCCAGTCAAGTTGACAGTGAAAATTAACCATCACAGACTATGGTGGTTCCATCTTTTGAGCCGCCAACAGGGAGCATCATGTGACTATGGGAACGAAAATCCAAGTGAGCTAAGGCCCCGGGAAAAGCTCTGCCATGGTTAGATTTGTTTTTAATACCATCAAGATGTTTGTGTTTTAGTTTGTTTTGTTTTGATTCTGGAAGGAGGGTCTCACTCTAGCCCAACCTGGCCTGGAACCCATAGTGATCCCCCTACCTTACTTAGCCTCCTGGGTGCTAGGATTAAAGGTGTGAGCCACCATGTCTGACTAGCATCAAGATTTTTAAAGAACAGGTTGAATTCTTGAAATTCTAAAATGCTGCAAAATTCCTAAATTTATAAGTATTCTCTTCTGTTTAATTAACACGTGTTTAGGCATTAGAAACATCTTAAAGCAAACAAAAGCAATGGCCATGGAAACTTCTACTGTTGACAGGTTGTGCACACACCGTGCATGGGTATTTGAGGTGTTACTTACACACAAACACACACCCACAGACACACATTCACATGGTTAGCAAACTGTTCATACTCTTGGCTGTGGCTGTGTCTCCATTAGGCACGTTGTAAGTGGCTGTTCAGTTAGAGCTGAGGGCTAGTGTCACATGTGTGGGTCACGCCAGCCTCTGCCCATCCTCATGTAAGGCTTCCTTGTCATTGGCCCTGCAGGTGCAGATTGAGGGCAGCGTAGTGCACAGCAACTACTGTGTTGGCGTGGAGGTGCGAGCCAGGGCGCCCATCAGCATGATCTCTGAGGGCACACACCTGTTCATTTCCAGAGCCCTTCCAGCCCCCCTCATCCTCACAGGGTCCCAGTCCTATGATCCCGACAATCCAGGGGCTGCTCTCGGGTGAGTCCAGAACTGCGCAGCCATCCCTCTGGCTTCTTCACACTCTGGCTTGGGAATGTTGAGGGAGTGATTTTTGAAATTCTGCCAACATAGCTTTGAAGCACTTAAGTGTATCAGCTTTCTTAAGATGAGTGGTTTAATTGAGGATCCAAATATAAGGGAATGTAGGGAAGAGGGAGTAAAATGTAAGTTTTTATGGTGATATTTAAGTTATGGTTTTGGAATGTGTACTGTAAATATTATCTTCTCACTCCGATGCCTGCTAGGTCAGATGTTTTGGTGGGAGGTGTGTTACACATCAATGTGGTGTGTGTGTGGGGGCTCTTGCTGTTGGAGGACCAGGCCCAGACAGCCCCATCTTAGGAGACTTCTCAGTCTCCTGAAGTGGATCTCTCACATTCCAGCCTTCACCCTCCACTCACCCATCCCCCCTCATAGCCTCACACTGAACATCTGGCCCCACTTTGGATCACCTTTCTGGTGCCTTAAATCACCTCATCTACAAATCCCGCCCCATCCCGTTGGTCTTCCCCATCTCTGCCCAAGGAATGAGTCTTGCTCAGCAGCATCTTTGACTTCTCTTTCTGTCACACTTCATGTCCCCTCTGTCAGGAAATGGTCCCCGGCCTCAACTAGATACCAACTCTACACACCTCTCCTGACTTGCCTGAGCTGGGCCACCAGGTCCTCTGCTCATGTCCACCTTCCTCTGCAGCTGATTCTTTCTTTTTTTTAAATTATTTCATTTTTGAGTGAGAAGCAGAGAAAGAGGGGGGGAGAGAGAGAATATGGGTGTGCCAGGGCCTTTCAGCCACTGTGAACAAACTCCACACACATGCGCCCCTTGTGGCTCATGTGCAACATTGCGTGCTTGCATCACTATGCCACTGTGTCTGGCTATGTGGGACCTGGAGATTCGAACATGCATTCTTAGGCTTTGCAGGCAAGTGCCTTAACTGCTAAGCCATCTCTCCAACCCTGTAGGCTGATTCTTCAGGGCAGAGGATCAAGTCTTTCTGAGAAAGCTAGAAGCCCTTACTTCACTCTCTGACCCTCTTGTACTCCCCTTTGGCTCAGTGTTCTCAGCTGCCTATGAGGCCTGCCCATGCTGTCCCTCTCAAGCTGACCTTGTGCCTGATCGCCCTCCTCTGGCTGGAGAGCTTCTCCCCCAGCCTGGCAAGCTGGTTCCTTCTGCAGCTCTTCTCACACTTTCTCAAGCATCTGTGCCATAGTGCTCCCTTTGATTTGATACTCAAGCAAACAGTTCCCCAAGAAGGCCTCACTTAAATGGCGAAGCCTGCCTTTCTCTGTTGTTTTCTTACTTCCTGGCAACAGTTCACTGTCCTTCTCAGTGAATGTATGAGCCAGGAGAGCAGGGCACTGGTTGGTTACATCCCTGTGCTGGGCACACGGTCCCTGTTCATGGATAAGTAGAGGGTCATGCTGTTGTTGTAACTCCTGTGACCTCAGGCCTTTCTGCTGCGTCCAGGTGTGAGGTGTAGTGTTTCTTTAGTGCAGTGGAGGTTAGAGACATGCCCGGATTCCTGATTCCATCCGTGTACAGCGGCAGGCACAGCTCTCGGCAGGCAGAACTTCTTCCTCTCCCCCAAGCCTGACGGAGGCCACTGTTTCCTTCATCTCACCACCCCCACCTATCAGCACCCAGCATGGCGCCCCAAAACAAGAGCTTAGTGTCTCCTGTTGAAAAGTGCAGAACTGGGCTGGAGAGATGGCTTAGCGGTTAAGGCGCCTGCCTGCGGAGCCTAAGAACGCCGTTCAAATCTCCAGGTGCCGCATTTAGCCAGATGCAAAAGTGATGCAAGCACGCAATGTCGCACACGTGCCACAAGGGAGCGCATGCGTCTGGAGTTCGTTCACAGTGGCTGAGAAGCCCTGGCATGCCCATTCTCTCTCTGTCTCTCTCTCTCTCAAATTAGAAAAGAAAGGAAAGGAAAGGAAAGGAAAGGAAAGGAAAGGAAAGAAAAGAAAAGAAAAGAAAAGAAAAGAAAAGAAAAGAAAAGAAAAGAAAAGAAAAGAAAAGAAAAGAAAAATGCAGAACTGCCTTTGGGGAGCAAGCTGGTCCAGCTGAACCCTAGGGCAGTTGCTCAGCACAGCCTATAAGCTGAACCATGTGCTGAGCCTGCCGTTCCCCAACAAGTTAACAGGCGTCACTTCATGCAGCTTTCTGAACAGAGGTGACACCTGCAAAACAAACAGGAAATGACCTTCAAGGCTCAGCAATAATTTAGACTTAAGTAGCGCTTACAGAAACAGCTCACCAAGGTGGGATTGGTCCAGACCTGCTAGCCAGAGAATTCTTCCCCCTTCCTTCCTTCCTTCCTTCCTTCCTTCCTTCCTTCCTTCCTTCCTTCCTTCTTTTTCTTTTTTGTTTATTTTTTGAGGTAGATTTTCATACTAGTCCAGGCTGACCTGGAATGCACTATGTAGTCTCATGGTGATCTTCCTATCTCTGCCTTCGGGTGCTGGGATGAAAGACGTGTGCCACCACGCCTGGCTTTTTAGCCAGAGCATTTCCATGACAGTGTTTCCCCCTCCGTATTCAGACGCTCTTAAACCTAGGATGCTTGACCTGACGGGGCCACCACCTTTGTCTTGCTGCATGTGGCAGCTCTCTTCTTCCAGAAAGGTGGTGAGATTTCAAGGAGAATCATCCAGAGCTGCTGGCAGCCTTGCCTTTGCTAGCTCTGAGACAGGGCAGCTCCCCAAGGCCTGTTCAAATATGTTTTCTTCCTAAATCTAGGCTGCTGAGGCATGCCTGTCTGCCACGTGGAATTGGCTCAAAGGTGAGATGCAGTGTTGGTAGAGTGACCGAGGGCTGCGTGGCCGTGCTACTTGGAAGGAGGCTGAGTTGTGGCAGGATGCTCACTGGTCACAGGCAGTGGTAGAACGTAGTAGGAGCAGCTCCCAGGCAGGGCAAGTGTACAGGTCACAGGAAGCAGGACCCTGCATGGAACGGAGCAGGCCTGAGCTTCCAACACTCACCGTGTCTTGACACCAGAGAACGAGGGAGTGCTATCTTCTCCTCCACGCTCACGTATCCCTCGACATATGTCAGGGCCTCTCTTCTCGGCCCCTCCAATGCCCTCTTCCACAGGTATCACTGGACATGCACTGCTGCCAGCTTGCCTGGGCGGCCCTGCTTTGATGACTCTTCTCCATACCAAGTGGACACGGGAGCCCCCACCCTTTCCATCCCAGCAAAATGGCTCAGTGAATGCTGTGACCAGTTTCTAGTGATGCTGACAGTCTCTAGCAATGGCCGGAACTCTTCTGAGACCCAGGTGTTCTTGTCCACCCACCCTGACCCCGATTTCAGGTACTTCTGTCCTGGACCTTTGCAGCCAAGTGCTCGGGCCAATCATGGCAGCTTGAAACGAGTCTGTGTTCGTGGCGCATGTGTGGGCTTGGGCTATGTGGGAGTCCTGCTGCTGCGGAAGAAGGGAGGGAGGGCTGGCAACTTACACAGCTCCTGGCTATCCCCTGGGTGGATACTAAGACAACAGGGACGCTGGGTGAGGTCATGGGGGAATTTCTCCTGGTATAGCCCTGTCTCCAACATGGGAAACCATCCCAGTGCTTGGGGTTGATATGAAGAGACAAAACCACCCTAGTTTCAAGCCAGGCTTTGGGGACCTTCTAGAGATCCCAGGGTGGGAAGGTCACGAGTGTGATCCCAGTTGTAACATCTCAGACCATGAGGGTGGCAGAGACAAACCCCTAGCCCCACATCACCGAGGCCAGCACAGCACCCACATGTGTAACCCCAGGTACCAAACACAGTACCAGGGCAGAGCTGGACTGCCCGGGTGGGGTGCCACAGAAGCTCCCGGCCTCTTTCTCCAAGTGGCTTGCTTATTACATGAATAAACACAGGGTGCAGCTCAGAGGAGCCCACTTTGGGGATGGTACAGGACTGTGCCCTACTACTCAGAAGAGCATAATTTAAAAACCTAGGAACCATTTATTTCTAGAATTTTCTTTTTTGGTCTCTGTGTGTACTGCATGTGATGTGTACAATGCACACACAGAGAGACACACATGTGCAAGTCAGAAGAAGATACCAGGTCCCCTCCTCCATCCCTTTTCTGCCTTATTTCCCCGAGATAGTTTCTCACTGGCCCCAGAGCTTCCTGTTCTTTTGGTTGTGCTGCATGACCAGGGAGCCTCTGCAATCTCCCTGGCTCTGTCCCCACCCTCAGCACTGGGTTGCAGACATGCATAGCCATGCCTAGCTTTTTATTTTTTAAATATTTTTATTTATTTATTTGAGAGAGATAGATACAGAAATAGGCAGGTAGAGAAAGAGAGAGACAGAGAGAGAGAATGGGTGTGTCAGGGCCTCTAGCCACTGCAAACAAACTCCAGATGCATGTTTCCCCTTGTGCATCTGGCTTACATGAGTCCTGGGGAATCAAACCGAGGTCCTTTGGCTTTGCAGGCAAGTGCCTTAACCGCTAAGCCATCTCTCCAGCCCCATGCCCAGCTTTTTTACACAGGTGCTGGGGATCTAGACACAGGTCTTCATGCTTATGCAACAAACACTCTCACCCACTGAGCCACTTCCCCAGCCTGAGAGTTTTCTATGTAATATTTCAGACCTTGATTGATGGTAGACAGCTGAAACCATGGACAGGGCTACTGACTGCATGTACACACAGAGACACACAGACACCCTCAAAATGTGACAGTGCCTGCTTCCTTTCTGGAAGCTTCAGTACCACTCTGCTGTGGCACCTCTAACCTACTCCACCTGGTGCTGTGTGGCAAAGCCATGGCCTGGACTGTGGACCTTTAAGATAAGGCACACCAGCACAAGGATGGGAAGCACTACACGCTCCTTACAGAGTGACCCTGTGCTTGTCCTCTTAAAGGCTCCTGTGGTCCTATAGAAAAAGAATCCGTGGGACAAGACCCAACACACAGACCACCTGGTAATATCTTGAAGAGCCCAAGTTCATAAGATGTTCTAGGGCAGCAGAGACTAGAGAGATGTTAGGAGGTAGTCATGGTGGCTTAGGGGTATATGTACAACATAGCATGTAGGACTATGTGGATTGTGGAGACCTGGGGTGGGGGAGGCGTGTAGAGGGCATGAGGCATCCCCTGACCCAATGGAGGTAAAACTGAGACAGATAGCAATGACAAAGTTAGGTGGCTTGGGGGCTGGAGAGATGGCTTAGCGGTTAAGGCATTTGCCTGCAAAGCCAAAGGATCCTGGTTCGACTCTCCAGGACCCACAGAAGCCAGATGCACAAGGGGTACATGCATCTGGAGTTCATCTGCAGTGGTGGGAGGCCCTGGCATGCCCATTCTCTCTCTTTCTCTTTCTCTCAAATAATAAATAAATAAATAAATAAAATAGAAAAAAAAGTTAGGTGGCTTGGAATTGCGCAGGTGAAGGTGGTCTGCAGCTAGTCGAGAGCTGACAGCTCGGTGAGGCACAACCTTAGTCTCCGCCTCCACGTACACAACATACCAGAGCCCAGGCTCAAGAACAGAAGGAGGAGGGCACAGCACACTGTGACCTCGTGGAAGTCACACACCTTCTTCCAAGTTGGTGGCTTGTGGATATGCCCGCCTGGTGTGTTAGGTGACAACGTCCAGTGTTCAGTGAGGCTCATTCTCCTCACGCAGGCTGTGTGTGACATCGTCTTCAGTTCTCACAGTACAACACAGCTGTTCAAGCCTGCTCACCCCGAGCAAACGCGGGGAGAGGACAGGCCTCGCATTGTTCTCCCGGCCGTATCGAAGTGACTGTGTGTTCCAGGTTTGTCCACATCTCGTGGGTCAACTTTAAAGACACACATGTCAACTGGAATGAGGAACTTTCTCTCCGGGCTGTGTGTGAAGACTGCGCAGGTGTTCGGGGACTCTCTTACGTCTGGGATCTCTTCCTGGTCAATGCGACAGAAAAGAACAGGATGGAAGGTAAAAGCATGTCTTGCTCGATGTTGCTGATGGAGGCAACAGCTCGGGGGGGGGGGTGTTCTGAGGTTGCTGAAGCAGTGTGCCCCATCAACACTTTGCCCTCCAGCCACCCTCCTGAGAATCAGTCCAAAGTGGCTCCCTCCCCACCCCACTGGTGCCATAGGGAGGCTGAGCCCAGGGTTACTTGGGCAATTTTATTGGTTTTAAGCCATAGGAAGCAGGCATGACGGCACACGCCTTAATCCCAGCACTTGGGAGGCAGAGGTAGGAAGGAGGATCGCCATGAGTTCAAGGCCACCTTGAGACTACATAATGAATTCCAGGTCAGCTTGGGCTAGAGTGAGGCCCTACCTCAAAAAAACAAAAAAAGGAGGGGTGGCTGGAGAGATGGTTTAGCAGTTAAGCATTTGCCTGCAAAGTCAAAGGACCCAGGTGCAATTCCCCAGGACCCATGTAAGCCAGATGCACAAGGTAGTGCAGGCATCCGGAGTTCCTTTGCAGTGGCTAGAAGCCCTGGCACACCCATTCTCTCTCTCAAATAAAAAAATAAAAGTAAAATATATTTAAAAAAATAAAGAAATAAAGCCATAGGAAGCTGGTTGGAAAGTATCCCTCCAGAGGGTTGTAGCCCTGTGAAACTGTAAACTACGTATTGTATCTCTGTCACCCTTGCCTGGCACACAACTCCTAAAATCCTGGAATCTTCAAAGTGATCATGGTTTGTATGCTAATGAGCTACCTGCTGGCAGCTCCTCCTGAGCTCCGCCCATGTCTTCTTTAGTCTGTAATTCCGCTCCACCGTGGTGACAGTCACGCTGTGCTCAGAGGACGTCGCTCTATGCCACCAAGCAGACATGCTGTATGACCTGTATGTGTTTAAAAACAAACATCTCGTGTTTTCAGTGCAGAATCTTAACACTGTCACACTTGTGTCCCAGTTTCCTTTTGTAGCACGGCGGGGCTGCTGGGCGTCTCAGCACTGGGGGCCGTTTTGAAGTCATCTGAGTCAAATCTGCTGGCAGATCCCCACGGAACACCCACTGCCTCCTCACCGGAGTCTTCGCCCGTGGCCCTGGACACTTCCACGGAGTCCACGTCTGGTAGCCACCCCATTCCTGGAGCTGGATTCATGGTGGGCTCAAGGGAGCCTTTCGCTGAGGGACCACTGGGCTCGGAGCCACCTTTACTGAGTGATGACACCATGACAATGATGCCCCCTGAGGGAACCTGGCTCCTCCCCTCCTCCTCTCCTGCCTTTGATGGTAAGTGCCACCTTGTCTACATACTGTCCCTCCTGTACAGACACTGGAGTCACCTCAGAAGGAATAGATCTGGTAGGTCAGCTTTGAAATCACACCTACCTTTTGCCTTGAGTTGGAATGCTGGATTCACACTGTTGGTGTAAAACAGGTCCAACCTCAAGGGGAATAGGAAATCATATGTTTTGTTCTGTTTTGTTTGAGACAGGGTCTCACCTAGCCCAGAATGCCCTTCAACTTCCTATGGATCCAAGGCTAGCCTTGAACTCGTGTGATTCTACTTGTGGCAGCGGGGGTGTTTATAGTCTGCAATATCCAACATTCAATAATTATGGCATAAATTGAAGTACTATAATTTTGTCTTCCTATATAGATTTTGAAGCCTATTACAGTGACATCCAAGAAGCAGTTCCTTCTGGAGGCAGACAGCCAGGTGATCTCTTGTGCAATTGTCTTCACTGTGAGAGCCTGTGTTCAGCTGTACATCTTCCCTCCTGTGACATCTGAAATTGGTCATTCCTGTACCTCACATCAGGGCCACCTACCTAGAGCTCCTCCAAGGAGTTCTTAAAGGAATAGTATAACCCCACCACCACCACCACACACACACACTGCATGACACAGAACTCACTCTTGGCTGACATACTTCTGCACATATCAGGTTCTATGTGCCAAAACTCCTCGGTGTCCCCAGTGGACAGTCCAGCTTCCTGGTTCTGGGTGGGGGACATCTATCCAACAGGCCTTTGTTGGGGCTCTTTATGTTGCGTCCTTGCTGAGCATCCACCTTGAATGTCTCTGTGTGAGTTCCCCTCTGACATCTCCATCAGTGCTGTGACATCCTACCAGCCCAGTGCGCCCATGGCTACTTATTTCAAGCAGGTGGCACCTGGCCTAATTGTGTCTTCCGCATATGTCTCTTCTACATGGAACGCTTTGGTGGCTAGCTTACACTTGTGTCCCCGGAACTCTCTCAATGCTCAATGCACCAGCAGACGGTGGAGTGCATTGCTGAATGCACAGATAAATACAGGATGATTGGTCTGTCAGGAAAGTAGATGGAGGGTCAGGGCACGGCTGTGTATCAGAGGAGTAGATAGACAGGAGTGAAGAAGAGGTTCATCACTCTACTGACTAGATGGATGGTCAGAGAAGGGCACAGCTACCACAGGAATGGCTCCGAGGTTTTGCCGATGGAGCCCGTATATAATGGCTGACCTCCTTGTGGAGTGAACAGGTGGGTAAGTGAATGTAGGTCCTCCGATTCGCTGCAGTGTTTTCCGCAGCTGCTTCTGGCTTCGTGTCTTCTTCAACGCCCTCATGTTCTCTCTTGAGCACTAGGCTAGTCTGTGCACTTGTACGAGCTGGTCGCTCAAGATACCCACAAGAGGAGAGGCCGTGAAAAGAATGTATTTTGCTTCTAGGTCCTGGAGACGGAGATGTGGCCCACCACTTAGGGCCTTGTAGGGAAGCCTTAGGTGAACCGGGAGGCTTGAGAGGGAGCCCAACTTTGCTAAGCGTTTCTGAGGGAAGGAAAAGTCAGGTCACAGATGCTCCAGGGTCTGAATAATTTCAGCGAGCTGTGAGCGATGGGCAGTGGGCCAGGACTATGAAGTTGAAGGCATCTGGCACTTGGCTCTCCGGTGATTAAGCAGAGGAATGTCTCCAGGATCGGAGAGGTTTGTCTCTGGATCGGGTGGACTTGTTTTGGGGAGCCTTTGCTACCTAAGGATTGGCCAGCTCTGGAGGGGTGGACTCTTTCCAGCTGGAAAGGTGGTTTTTGTTGTTGTTTTGGTTTTAGTTTGTCCTTAAGGTGCCAAACCATCATGGAATTATTTAGCTTTCTTGTTGCTGTGGCAGAATGCTTAATACGTCAATGGAGGGATTCCTCAGTTTGGCTGGGTAGTTTCAGAGGGTTCAGTCTGTGGTCACTTGACCCCATGCTCTTGGGCAGAAAATCATGGTGGGGACAGTGTGTGGAGGGAGAGGTTTTCCTGAATAGCAGGAAGGAAGCAGAGCCAGAAAGGACAGCATACCCTCCCTACAACCTAACCTAAGCCCTATACGCTAAAGTTTCCAGAACTTCCAAAATGGTGTCAGCACCTGAGCCAGTGGGGAAGAACATTGCATATTCAAACTATAAAATCACAGTATACAGAAAAACATTGCAGTGCATAATACAGACACGTGTCTTAGGGCCATGTTTCCATTCAGGGCAGGCATTTCTCAACAGGATCAAATCAATAAAGAAATATGTCACCCATCAGTCTCCTAATATTGCTCTAACGGCCGTAATTCTAACCCCTCAGTGTGTGTGTGTGTTCAAGGACTGTGGCTTGTCTTGGCGACCTTCATCGAAGTCTTCTTTCTGCTTGACACCTTAGCACCATTCAGTGTCTTTCCTCCCCACACTGCACCGGGGCCTTCACCTCTGCCCATTCTGCCTACGGTCATTTCTCCAAACAGCACCCAGAGGCTTTTCCCAACCACAAACCAGATGCTCGCCTCTCTTGGGCCTATCGCACTGGTGGCTTCCTGCCACAAGCAGGATGAAGAGGTTACACTGTGGCACCCGGGTCTTGATTTCCTCCCTGCAGCCCCATACGAAGGACATTCCCATGACAGCTGTGTTCTACTCATTCCGGAATGGTCTTCCTCCGGATCTTCACAGCGTTCCTGAGGTCTCTGCCCGCATCTCCAACAGAGCTCCCTTCCCATTTCCCACACGCTCCTTAGTCTGAGAACCCTGCCTTATTTTTCTTTGCCAGTTACTATTATCTGACTTCGCTCTCTGGTTCTGATTCCCTCACTATGACTGCAAAAACCTCTGTCGCCGGGCGTGGTGGCGCACGCCTTTAATCCCAGCACTTGGGAGGCAGAGGTAGGAGGATTGCTGTGAGTTTGAGGCCACCCTCAGACTACATAGTTAATTCCAAGTCAGCCTGGGCCAGAGTGAGACCCTACCTTGAAAAAACAAAAAATAAAAAAAACAAAAAAACAAAAACAAAAAAACCCTCTGTTGTCCTTGTTCACACTGTCTCTGTCCTAGACCTGGATGCCAGCATGAACATTTGTGGAAGGGCAGAAGGGGGAGGGAAAGGGATGGAGAAGAGGAGGGGGAAGGGAGTGGGGAAGGAATGGGGAGGGAGAAGAAAGGCAGTATGGATCACTCAGTGAGCACATGCGCGTATTTGCTGAGCGCATTGTTTCAGATATGCAGTATCCAGCAGCAGTAGAGAGCAGTGTTATAATCAGCCGAGAATATTCATGCTTTAGGATGACTCTGACCTTTCAAAACTTGGTCTTGACTTCTCCTTGCAGGGAACAGCGCCAGCCTCCCAGAATCAGTGCTGAACCTGAGTGCTGAGGGGAACCCTGGCGAGGGCGATAATCTGCTGAGCCCCTTCTCCACAGCCAGAGCCAAGCCGGCCCTCACCATTGACTGGCCCAAGACCCTGGTCAGCCCAGCTGTTTTCCGTGGTTATGCCTCACCAGGTATGAGCATGCTCTTCGGATCCTGGAATTCCCAGCTGTTTAGGAAGAAGTTGAATATTAGCCCTCAACTTTTCCCTTAGACTTTCATTGTGATAGACAAGTTTTTGGATTTTGTTTTCCTATGCGTCTCTGTGTGCACAAGAGTCCATAGCTACTTCTGTACGAGCAATGTTTCTGTTGCCCCTCCCTTGCAAAAAAGAAAAGAGTCCCAGTCTGTAGATCAAGAAGGAGCCAAATGGGCTGGAGAGATAACTTAGTGGTTAAGGCGTTTGCCTGCAAAGTCAAAGGACTCTGTTCCTCTCTGCAGGGCCCTCGTAAGCCAGATGCACAAGGGGGCACATGTATTGGGAATTCATTTGCAATGGCTGGAGGCCCTGGTGTGCCTATTTCACTGTCTCTCTCTCTCTATCTATCTCTCTGCCTCTTTCTCTCTCTCAGGTAAATAAATAAATAAAATATATTTAAAAAAAAAAAAAGAAGAAAGAGCCACACACATGCATGGTCTCCAATTCCTTGGGGTCTTCCATCTGTGTCACTAGATGAGCCATTTGCATGAGCAGGTCAAGAGAAGCTGGCCCTGGGAGACAGGTGCCTGTTAACCCACTTTCCCACACGCACAGGCTGCTCTCTTTGCCCTACTCTTTGGGTTGCTGCCTATCAGAACAGTAAATGGGAGTCAGTGGCTCCCATAAGCCTCTTGGGGAAGCTGTGGATCAACACTATTCTGGTGGGGTTTCCTCCTCGCCATTTCCAGTTGCTGATCTAGTGGTTTGGGTCTCTCTTGATCTCAGGATAAGTAGTATGAGGTCAGACTATTCTTGCTAAGGCAGGAACTCCATCATAGGAGCAGCTGTTACATCCAGATTAAGACACGTTCATAACCCAATAATCTACAGAGAGTTCAATATTGCTTTAAAATATCTTTTATTCATTTATTTTTTTCAGAGGGAGTGAGAGAGACAGAGAAACGAGGGAGATAGAGAGTTGGTGCGCCAGGACCTCAGCCACTGCAGTGGAACTCCAGACCCTTGCGCCACCTAGTGGGCACATGTGACCTTGCGCTTGCCTCACCTTTGTGTATCTGGCTTACGTGGGATCTGGAGAGTCAAACATGGGTTCTTAGGCTTCACAGGCAAGCACCTTAACCAATAAGCCATCTCTCCAGCCTGCTTTAAAATATTTTAATCATACTTAATAGAGAGATAAAAAGCCATGAAATAGAAAAACTAAACACTGGAACTACTATATACATAGAAAATAAAATTCCACCATCATTCTCTTATTGTTTGGGAGATCTGCATCATTTCTGGCCTGGAATGACTGGTCTACCCTCAGCACTGCTTCTATTGGAGGGGAAATCCTAGAGATGGGATTTGGGCTCCTCAGAGAAGGCAGGTAACCTAGAAACTAGTCCTCCAAAACAGGAACAGAATATATAACTTAGGTATCATTTGCCTCCACCCTTGAAGCTTCTGTACTCTGCTTCTGTATTCTTGTTCTCTGCTCTTCAGGTCGCATGCACTACCATGCTCATGCTACCACTTCCTCTTCTGTAGGTGTCACGGGACCAGCTCTGACAGTAAAACCATACTCGCTGAGTAGTGGTGAGACATACGTCCTGCAGGCTTCTGTAGGTATGTCATACTGCCAGTGAAATTTTGTGTGGGGAACTGTTGCAGTCAAGTTTCACATTGCTTGTAGAAATCACCCAACCAAGAGCAGCTTATGGGAGAAAAAGCAGTTTATTTTGGCTTACAGACTCGAGGGGGAAGCTCCATGATGGCAGGGGAAAACGATGGCATGAGCACAGGGTGGACATCACCTCTTGGCCAGCATCAGGTGGACAACAGGAACAGAAGAGTGTGACAAACACTGGCAAGGGGACATTGGCTATAACACCCGTAAGCCCGTTCACAAAAATACACTGCCTCCAAGAGGTCAAGAGGTGTTAATTTCCAATTGTCATCAGCTGGGGAGACCAGCATTCAGAACACCTAAGTTTATGGGAGACACCTGAATTAAACCACCACCAGAACTATGAGGCCTTAGGTGGTAGTCATATTTTCCCTGGAAATGGCAGTGACTTCTCAGTCCTGCCACTTCTTGCTCTGGGTCCCAACGGTCCTTTCTGTCCCGCTGACACCTCCCTGCCTTGCTGCTGTTTTAAGTTAGTTGCTGTGATTTTTTTCTCCTCCTTGTGGAGTTGTGTGTGTGTTTAGAACAGGTAAAGCCAGAGCAATTGCCGTTTTCTTACACGTACACCTTATTTGTTCTGCACAGCTGAGTCAGTCCATTCCTTCCCTGCATATGTTTTTTTTTTTTTTTTTTTTGTTTTTATTTTTATTTTGGTTTTTCCAGGTAGGGTCTCACTCTAGCCCAGGCTGACCTGGAATTCACTATGTAGTCTCAGGGTGGCCTTAAACTCACGACAATCCTCCTACCTCTGCCTCCCGAGTGCTGGGATTAAAGGCATGCGCCACCACGCCTGGCCCTGCATATGTTTAATCCCAACCAGATATCCCGACAGTCTTCCATGCCATCTGTGTGGCCTTGATCTTCCTCATGTACTTACTCAGCCCAGTGCCTTTCCGTGACTCAATCTGAAATTATCCTTTTGGGAAACTTCTAGAAATTTCCTCCCAATTCTAGAGGCTTTTAGTCCCATTTAACAAGAACAAAGGATTCAATAATTTGCACCAAAAGACAAATTTACCTTCTTTTATTAAGTAAAAACTTTGTGTGGACACAGTGTGTGTGAGTTGACTTCTGAGTCCACACTTTTAGCATTCGTTTGAACCAGCCATAACCTAGGCATGGTGACCTGTGGCTGTAAACTTGGTAGTTGGGGGGCTGAGGGAGGAGGATTGCAAGTTCAAGACTAGACCTTACCTCAAAACAAAAACAAAAACAGACAAACAAAAGCCCACTATGCATTTCTAAGTTTATACATAACCCAAGGAATATACGCAACATAGGGCTCCATAAATCCCCCCAAGGGTCTTGTGGGTTAGCACTGTGGCCGTGAACCTCTGCCTGCCCCGTCCGAAGCTGCACTTAGACACTCAGCCCTGGGTTTCACCTTCTCCAGAAGTAGGGCTATGCTGGCTTCTATGTCAGTGAACCCATCCGCCCTTCACAAGGGGTCTCTCTCTCTCTCTCTCTCTCTCTGTCACCTCTGAAGTTCACCCAAGTGACAAACCAAAGGCCATTCTCTTAAGCAGACCATGTTCCTTATTGCTACAGGAAACACCTAAGATCTTATCCATGGTGACCAATGTCTGTTTCCTTTGCAACCTACGAGAAGGCATGGGCTCCAGGTGTCCTGTTCAGCTCCTTGTTGCATTCTCCCTGCCCCCCATACCCTTCCTGACAGCGTCATTCTCCTCCCACTGTACTCTTATCACACAGGAGCCAGTGTCACCGTCTTTCTCTGTGGCTATTTAAAATTTTTAAAAGCTTGTTGTGACATCTTCCACACACATACACAATGTACCCTGATGATAATCCCCTCCCACTACATATATTCCTTTGTGTCCCTTCCCATATCCCCTCCCCACCCAACCCCTTCTTCTTTCAAACTAGTCCCTCTTCCATTTTGACATCATGTTTTTGCCCTCGCATCATGCAGGTCTGGGGAGGTACATGTGGTCATGAATGCAGTGGCTTCTTTGTCTGAAAGACAACATTCCCAAACCCTCCTCCCCATCCTTTCCCTTTTAACATCCTTCCCGTCACTTTTTCCATATGATTCCTGAGCCTGAGAATGTGTGATAGAAATGTCTCTTGGTACCGAACACTCTACAAGTCATGTCTTCGCACGTTGATGAGATTTGAGTCTCCCTAGTACTCACCACTATCTGAGAAGAGAACTTTCTCTAACCAAAAGTGAGAGTACCATTAACATATGGGCAATATGGAGGGTAAAATATATCTACTTAAGGGCGTGTGTGGTAGCACACACCTTTACTCCCAGGACTCGGGAGGCAGAAGTAAGAGGATCACTGTGAGTTCAAAGCTACCCTGAGATTACATAGTGAATTCCAGCCTGGACTAGAGTAATACCCTACTATGAAAAAAAAAAATATATATATATATATATATACACACACACACACTGCCAAATAGCAGTAGTAGTCCCCCACTCCTGCCCCAGGGTTCATGACCTCCTCGGCCATAGAGTTTTGCTTATGGCCTCCGGTACCAGGCCTGAGTTCCCTCCCATGGAGCAGGCCTCTCATCCAAACAGAGAGCACTTGGTTTCCCCTTAACAAATATGTCACCATTGCACCACTTAGCACGTTTTGCCTGCTGGGCCAACCGTGGAGCTTGCAATGTCCACTGGTAGTTAAGCCCATTGATGGCTTTTCTCCCCCAAGCAGGGTGCATAGCACTTTCCAGCACTGTGACAGTCAACAGGGAGGAGGCTTCAAACTCAGTTCCAGCTTGATTTTTCAGTGTCTCGTAGCCCAAGCATGTGGTGTGTTAACATCTAGGTCTGCTGGGCAACCCAAAGCCTTCACAGTAGCCTGTATTGTTTCGGGAACATCAAGGGTCCTCTCTGACCAACAACTCACTAGGAGGTAGCCCACCACAGACACTGAAATTTTTCTGTAATGATCGATCTATGGCTGCTGGGCACAGCACTGTCCACCCCACAGGGTACTTCTGCCCAAGATTTCTCTCTCTCTCTCTCTCTCTCTCTTTTAACATATGTATTTCTTTAGCTAGTGAAGAAGTAGGTTTCAACTTTTTCTGTGATTATTTTGGTAGAGTTGTCATCCGTGTGTCCTGCCTTACCCAGCATATGACTTACACCCCAGGACTCATAGCTCAGATTGCTTCTTGTTTTGCAGAGATATGGCTGGTCAGTCTGGCAGAATTAGTCACTGCTTCCTCTTGAATTTTTTTTTGAGAGAGACACAAAGAAAGAGAGAGAGGAAGAGTCAGAGAGAGAGAGAATGGGTGCACCAGCATCCTCTTAGCTGCTGTGATTGCACTCCAGACACATGCACCCCCTTGTGGGCATGTGCAGCATTGCACCCTTGCATCACTTTTGCGTCTGGCTAAACATGGGACCTGGAGATTCGAACGGGTGTTCTTAGGCTTAGCAGGCAGGTGCCTTAACCACTAAGCCATCTCTCCAGCCCCTGAAGGGTCTGTTTTGTGGTTAACGTGACTGCTAACTAGTACAGCGTCTAGCTTGGAAAAGCAGCATGAACGGTCCCCACAGGGCCTGACCGTCATCATCATTATAGAGATGTCAAATAGTGTGACATACAAAGCTCCACCCTATAATCCATCTCAAGAAAATGACATCAAGTTAAAAATGCTTTTACATATGAAGATAATCATTGTAGTGTTGTTAGTAAAGGAGATCATGGAAAATCAAGTGTTTAGTCACTGGGGAGTAATAACTGAGCTATCTGCTCAGCCAACTCTTAGACAGCTGTTTACAGCAGTGATTCTGGACACTGTGTGAGGACACCGAAAATGCATGTATTAACACAGACTGCTAATGCCTGCTGCTCTCCACTGCCGTTCTCCATGCTGGCTGAAATCCCCATCCTGCCTTTCTCCCTAGCCTCAGAGCATGGCTTACGGGGCAAAGCTCAGGTCTACTTCACAGTCAACCGCGAGCCACAGGACATGGCCTGTCACGTGCAGCCCCACCGTGGTCTCGAGGCACACACCATCTTCAGCATCTCTTGCGTGTCAGGGAAACCAGTAAGTGACTGACCCTTTGTCTGTCCTGCAAGAGTCAGGCAGCTCTGGAAAGTTCTAGGAGCTCCCTGTGTGGCAGACTGCAGAGGGAGGGGCCTGCGGTGCAATGGTGGAAAGTTGTTGAGCAGGAATAAGGCCTTCTCCCCACAAGTAACCTTCCCCTCCCCCCCATAGAGAGGGAGATGGGGCATCTCTTGCAGGGCATCCCAGGCATCCACCATGAGGTCAGAGCAGGGACTCTGTGACCACTGGGCATATAAGCAGTGGGTGGGCAACTTAGCCTGAGGCACCCAGCACCATTCCCCAGGGCCCGTCTCTGATCCAGACTTAATGACCCTCTCGTAATTGTGGCAGCAGAGAGGGTCACTGGCTTTTTGTGCATGGTCTTGTGAGGGTCAAAGGAGAATGAGGTGGATGGCTGCCTCTCAGGAGTCCACACACTTGCAGCCCCTGTGTGCCTCTGTGACTTCTCAGAAGCCTTCCCTCCTGCCCAGGAGGGGCCGCCTTCCCCCAGGATGCCGTTCCAGTGATTTCTGCTCCCAACACAGTGTGTTCCCCTTGCCTTACCTGCTCCTCGGGCCTGCACTATGCCTAGCGCGGAAAGTTGAGGCACAGCGGGGACTCTGTCACCGTGACAGGGCTGTGATAGTGTCATTTGGGACTCTTGGGGGTTCTAAGGCAAGAGAGACTGTCTGGCCTCAAGCGGGGAATGCTGTGAAACCCTCTGAGCAGGTGCACAGGAGCGCCCTGCAGAGAGGCACTGAGCAGTGAGGGCGATGCAGGATCTCGGGTCCCGTCACCGCCAGCAATGTTCACGGTGGTCATGGAGGGCTGAGGCGTTTGATATTTATTGGTGATGCCTTTCCTAGTGTGTTCAGCTATCCTATTTCTTGTTTTCCATGGATCAAAGGACTTTCATTACAAATTTCGTTACTGGATAGGAAATGCTTCCCCTCACACCCTGTACCATGGACGAGATACCCAGTATTATTTTGCATTGCCAGCGGGTGATACCTCAGATGATTACAAAGGTAAGTCACAGTGCCAACTGGGGTGACCAACTATGCCTATCTGATGCTCCAAATACCCCTGATTTCCAAAAACAAATAATTATTAACACTGTGTATAAAAATAATTCATTCACTTTGATAAGTTTAATTTTATTCAGTTTAGGTCAATTATAATTTCTTGTACAGAAAGAACATTAGAAATATCAGTGGAGGCTAGAGAGATGGCTTAGTGATTAATTTGCATGCCTACAAAGCCAAGGGACCCAGGTTCAATTCCCCAGTAACCACATAAAGCCAGATGCACAAGGTAGTTCATGTATCTGGAATTCATTTGCAGCAGCTAGAGGCCCTGGCATGCCAATTCTCTCTCTCTCTTTCAAATAAATAAATAAATATTTTAAAAAGAAATATCAGTGATTTTTTTATTTCTTAAATTTTAGTGAAATATAATATAAATGATCAAATACCAAAGAATTTTGTGTTGGAATTAATTATGTAAGCATAAGATAGCCCTTATTTGCTAATGGAAAACATGATATTTGGCAAATTCTGAATTTATTATAGATTAAATTCAATACAGAAATTCTCCCTCAACACAACTTGGAACAAGAACTGTTGAGTTATAAAGTTGTAGCACTGTTAGTCAGCTTCCTATTACTGTAACAAATACCTGGGGTAAGCCCACGTTTGTTTCCTCTTCTTAAAGAATTTTTTTTTTTTTTTTTTTTTTTTTTGGTTTTGCAAGGTAGGGTCTCACTCTGGTCTAGGCTGACCTGGAATTAACTATGTAGTCTCAGGGTGGCCTTGAACTCTCGGCGATCCTCCTACCTCTGCCTCCCGAGTGCTGGGATGAAAGGCGTGCGCCACCACGCCCGGCCCTTAAAGAATATTTTATTTATTTATTTGCAAGCAGAGACAGACAGAGTGAGAGGGAGGGAGAGAGAGAGAGAATGGGTGCACCAGGACCTCTAGTTGCTGCTCAGGAGCTCCAGATGCGTCTGTCACTCTGTGCATCTGGCTTACATGGGTACTGGGGAGTTGAACCCGGGTCATTAGGCTTTGCGGGTAAAACCCTAATGGCCTAGTCCCTTGAAAAGGATCATGGTTGAGCAGGTTTGAGTGTGTAAGTGATTACCTGTTGCTTTGGGGCTGCTGTACATAAGGCAGGAGTGTGTGAGAGAAGAGGCCTGTGACCTCATGGCTAGGTGGAAAAGAAAGAAGGAAGGAGCCAGTGTCTTTCTTTCCCATTTGGTGGAGAGGGCCTCAGTAATCAGAAGACCTTCCCTGAGGCCCCACCTCTTAACAGTGTCACTGCCTTATGGTCTTACTGAGCCTGGGACTAACCCTTTAACACATGTTCCCGGACACATGAATCCTATGGCGTTAATGCCTTTCTATCCCAATCGCTGTCCCTGAGGGCCTGTCCAGTTCTCCACCAGGCATTGCCTCACCTGAGCACACGAGGGACGGACCATTTAACATGGCATCTGCTTATGTGCGACCAAGTCCCGTGGCATAACAGTGTCTGGGGGATAATTCTGTTGTTTTCCATCTGAATAATTCCAAGGCGTAAGCAAGGTGAAAAGTCACTAATTTGAGTTTCTTTGGTTTGTGCTAGTGAGATTATTTCAGCCTTGCAAAGACTGGACTACTTCATCCACTAGATATACTTAAATCTTGCCTTCCCTTTAAGCTCAACTAAAACCCTTCATGATCCATTGTTACCTCCAAATACAAGCATTTTCATTTGTTTCTAAATTCAAGTCAAACTGAGCAAAACATTTCTGAGTTTGGTTTCTATGAGCTTTGTGATCATTTTCTGATTCGTGGCACAATGCCTTTGTGTTTGCATCTGAGCTTGAGTTTTCTTCAAGTCAAGCAACCAGACCACCTGGCACAGCAGATATTAGCTGAATGGATGGACGTTGCCTCCGTAGGCCTTCTGTCTACAAATCCTTAGACACTAGAAGTGTATTCACCCTATCTTGGGAATTTTTCCCATGATGACTGCTCATGCCAGGCTCCCCAACTTCCCGTTGGTGGGCATGAGGCAAGGAGCCCATCTGAAGACCTGTGTCACAATGGGACATGCCTTAGGTGAAGAGGACCCATCTCAGTACACATCCTGCTTATGGCCCTGGTTATATCAATACCTGGTGTGACACTGGATCACAGTGTGGGGCAGATGTTCAAATAGATCACTACGGGGCAAAACTTTAGCTCTGTGTTGAAGAAAAGGATTCCTTGATATAAATTCATTGAGCCAAATCTTAGGACACACAGTCC
Organism: Orientallactaga sibirica; assembly: GCA_036365145.1. Classification (NCBI taxonomy): domain Eukaryota; kingdom Metazoa; phylum Chordata; class Mammalia; order Rodentia; family Dipodidae; genus Orientallactaga; species Orientallactaga sibirica. Next base: position 544,138 of record JAEOAD010000651.1, on the reverse strand, counting down.
TAAACGGTATCAGAGTTCAGCAAACGTTTCACAAATGTGATGTCTCCTATAACTGTCATTATTATTATACTTAATCCCTGTGAATATTTGAATTCAAAACTTGTAACAAAAGCCGGGTGTGGTGGTGCACGCCTTTAATCTCAGCACTCAGGAGGCAGAGGTAGGAGGATCGCCGAGAGTTCGAGGCCACCCTGAGACTTCATAGTTAATTCCAGGTCAGCCTGGACCAGAGTGAGACCCTACCTTGCAAAACCAAAAAAAAAAAAAAAAAAAAAAAAACTTGTAACAAGGATAAACATAAACAAAATAAATTTAACATTTAACATAGTAGGTATAAACACATACCTTATCATGGTCCATCTTTTGCATGTATGAATATAGCACACAGACTTACCATGTCAATTAAATAAAATCTCGTCTAAAACCTATTCCCTCTCTTCCATTCTCTGTCTTGACTCGCAGGACATTATCTGTCACAAGGTTATTTATGAAAACTGGAGCTTCCAGGGGCCCATACAATATGTACTAAGTCAAAATCTTAGGCAGAATGTAGAACCCAGAATTTGCTTGTACACAAACTTCCTTATAATTGAAGAGCTTCTTGGTGCTTGGAATATGAATGAATGACTCACCCTGCCCCCTGCAGCACACATGGTGGCTTTGAGCCATCTGTCCTCTGTGACGCCCCCTGTCTCCCTACCCTGGTGCTCAGATTGTAGGTAGGGGTGTAAGGTCTCCCCAGGTTCCTCTCTCGTGCTGTATTTTGGAATCCTTGGCTACAACCATCGCCATCATAGCTCACAGTTCTGCCCCAGAGAAATTCGAGTTACTGGCTTGATGACATCCACAGTGTAGACAATGTGACAGGGAAAACAGCTTGTAATTTCATCCCATCTTGTTTTGCCAGCCCCCCCCCCTTGTCACTTTGTAGAATTGAAGTCAATATGTGACGATGCATCTCCACAGCTGTATGTTCAAAATGACGCTCCTCTGTCACATTCCCTCGCAGTCATGGTTTCTACCGAGATCACAGACGGCCGAGGGTCCAAGGTACAGCCCTGCACTGTGGCAGTGAGCGTGCTGCCCCGTTACCATGGAAACGACTGCCCTCTTGCAGACCTGTGAGTAACACCACACCACCCCGACATCCAGAGCAGAGCTTGCATTTCCTCAACGGGTGTACTGAGAGAGCAAGAGCGATTGGTCCCTTTAGTATCGATTCTTCTATAAGCATTTGACAGACATTTCCAGTGAAACCATTTGGGACTGGAATTATCTTAGTGGGAAGTTTTGTATTTGCTGCTAGTCGAGTTTCATTAGTGTTCTGATTTTCTATTTCTTCTTGAGTTGGTTTGAGTTGTTTGTTTCTTTCTTGGAATTTTTCCATTTCACCTACATTCTCTGATATTTTGGTGTACAGGATTTTTAAAAAATGATACTTTGATATAATCTTTTTATTTCTCTATGGTCAGTTGTAATATATACTTTTGTTCCTGACTTGAGGAATTTAATTATTCTCTCTTTGTGTTGTTGTTAGTCTAGCTAAAAATGTGTCAGCTTGTTTGATTTTTTTTTTCAAACTTTATTCATTTTTATTTATTTGAGGAAGAGAAAGGTGGATAGAGAGAGAATGGGCATGCCAGGGCCTCTAGCCACTGCCAATGAACTCCACTTTGTGCATATGGCTTTATGTGGGTACTGGGGAATTGAACCTGGGTCCTCAGGTTTTGCAAGCAAGCGCCTTAACGACTGAGCCATCTCTCCAGTCCTGTTTGATTTTTCAAAGAACCAATTTCTGACTTTATTGATTTTTTTCCCACTGTTTGCTCTATTGTGTATTCATTTGTTTCTATATTAACCTTTATCATTTGTTTCTTTCTTTTGTCTAGGATAAATTTCCTTTTGTTTTCTTTGCTCAGCTGTATTTTATGTGCCCTGAAGTGTTATGTTTTCATTTATTCATTTCATAAGAGTTTGTAATTCCTCTCCCTTGCTTCTTTGAGCCATGATCATTTTGAATTGTGTTGTTCAGTGTTCACACATTATAGATTTTTCTCTGAAGATAAACAGAACTCAAGCAATAACACAAATGAACTTAACCAAACAGACATCCACAGAAAACTGCCCACCCAAATTGCATTCTATTCAAGTGCTCATAGAATTTTCTAGACTATATAATAAGCCATACACATTCAATGAAATCAAATTATGATAACAAAATAAACTATGTCCTCTGACAATGAAGGAATTGAGTTGAAAATAAATAACAAAAATAATTTTGGCAAATCTATAATACATAAATGCTAAAGAGCAGCTATAGCCCTGTGACCTCTGGCCCTGACCACGGTCCTCACTTGTCGTGACGCTTCGACATCAGTATCTGGTTTGTGTCTTTGTGCTTTTCCCCATCCCAGTCAAAGATTTATCTAGAATGTTCAGAAGATAACTCACTGTGAACTTATTTTCCTCTACGCAGCACAACTCTCCTTCGTTTTATTCTCTCATACTGACCCACTCAAGAACAAATTCCATTTCACTTTACTAAGGAGAACGAGAAGTTCCACACTGTAAGCGTACATCCTGGGTTTCTTTTAGATCTCATTCCAGCCTGAAAAACCTGTCTACCCTCCAGCTGGTGGGAAGTTCCACAGAAATCAAGAACTACATCACCATGGTCACTGGGATGTTGACTCGTCTGGCTAAGGAGAACAGGAACTCCTCGTGTGGCCAGTGGTCACAAATACAGGATGCGTTCATTTCTTCAGCATGCAAACTACCTCTTACAGATGAGGTAGGGCCCAGAGCAGGGGGAGGCACTATCTGTAAATCTGTATCAAGTAGCGAGGCTCCTGAACGGCTGGCTCCTGAGCAAGGACTTGTGCCACTTGGTTGCCATTTGATTGTCATTACAGATAATGCTTATAATGTTTCTCTAAGTGAAAATATAAATCATATACCTCAGGTAGTTAAAATCAAGATTTTTGTGCAACGTCTTAAGAAATAATCAGAGTCAGACATTGCAGTGGTCACGAAAGAGCACGTACAAAGAACAGGCCTTGTTCAGTAATCTATAAGACACTTGATTAGAACTCCTGGTTTCCCCTCCGCTGCCATTCTCTCTGACCCTTTTTCAAAGTTCCGCTTAGTTCTAGCCCTTATTTCTTCCTTTCTTGTGTCACTTTTCTAGTGTAGCCTGGTGAGTCTGGTCAGGGGGCACACAGGAGGAAGATGCTGGATGGAAGGAAACTTTGAGATCAAGTTCATGGTCTCCAGAAAGTCCGTTAGGTGAAACGTTTGCTCTATTTCTCCATAAACAAGCTGTACCTAACTAGTAACAACTTTCTTCTCTTTTGTATTTGTTTGGTTGGTTGGTTTTGCTGTTCAGGAGGCAATGTTTGATTCTGTTCACATATTGAGAGACCTCATAAGCTTCCCTAATAAGGTAAGTGCTATTTCTCTGTTGTTGTTTGTTTGTTTGTTTGTTTGTTTGTTTGTTGTACAGTCTTGCTCTAGCCTAGGCTGACCGGGAATTCACTATGTAGTCTCAGGCTGGTTTTGAACTCACAGCGGTCCTATTTCTGCCTCCTGAGTACGAGGATTAAAGGTGTGTGCCACCATGCCCAGCTAGGTAGGTGCTATTTCCAAGCATATTTTCCTACTTTTCATAATTATGAGGGCTATGACTAGCTGCCTAGAATTACATTTTGACACTTAGAATAGAGCTTTGACTTTCTCCTAAGCATGCTTCTGCATGGAATTCCCCACGTCACGTTATGGCTGAAGAACATCCTTTCTTCATGCAGAGGTGGAAGTGGAAAGGGGTTAGGACGAGTGTTCCCCATGGTATGCATTGCCTGGTGAGTGAGCTGCTCTTTACTATGAACGCATAGCATTACTAATCCGTGGCATTCTGTGGTCACAGCTGCTTTGTCCAAATCCCTGACATTCCTTGCAATCCTTTGACAAGTGTCCTCGCTGTGTGATGCTTTGAGAGATGAGAGAAGAGCCCATGAGAGTCCCTGGGTTGCAGTCACCTTCTCATTGCTGGAACAGAACACCTGACCGGAAGCAGTTATGAAAGGAAAGGGTTTGCTTCCGTTTACAGTTCTGAGGAGAAGTTTCACCATGGCGGGAAAGCATGTCAGAGCAGGCAGCAGAGCATCACGTCTTCTCAGATCAAGCATCAATAGTGACTGATAAACCACAAGGTCCTCACCCAGTGACACATCCAACAAGGCTCCATGTCTTAAAGGCTCTACCCCTTCTCCAAAGCCCACCAGCTGGGGACCAAGTATCTAAAACATATAAGCCTACTGGGGACGTTTTGTTCAAACCGCCACACCCTTCTTGCCACCAGGCAGCAAACGTAATTGCAGCTACACCTGTCTCCACACTGTGTCACCATGAACTAGGATCCCCCACTTCCAGCAAGCATCCCTCATGTGTCTGTGCACAGGAACCCACACACTGCCACCTTTCGACTCGAGGCCCTGGATCAGTAGCCACTGGAGGTCCTGCCTCTGCCACACTGTATTCTCCTGGGCTTATCTTCTTCGGTTGAGTGTGTCGTACACTTTCTTCCATTCTCCCTCTCCTAGATGACCACAGACGTGCTAAGAATCGATTTCTTTATCTCTTTGGTAATGCCATGTCACCTTCAGCCGTCCTCTCATTTCCATGTACCTCTTTATAACCAAGCATTGAGGAGGTGACATCCGAGCTTGCTGTGACCAATGCCTGCTGTCTTTCCTATTTTTTTAAAAATATATTTTTGTTTATTTTAATTTATTTATTTGAGAGTGACAGACAGAGAAAGAGGCAGAGAGAGAGAGAGAATGAGAATGGATGCACCAGGGCCTCCAGCCACTGCAAACGAACTTGATGCATGTGCCACCTTGTGCATCTGGCTTACGTGGGCACTAGAGCCTCGAACCAGCATCCTTAGACTTCACAGGCAAGCACTCAACCGCTAAGCCATCTCTCCAGCCCCTCTCCTATATTTTTAAGCTGTTCCATCAGGTTTACATCTCCTCCTTAACCTTGAAGCTGCTCCTACCAAAGCGCCCGAAGACCTTCGTACTGCCTAGCCCACTGGAAACCTCTGCCCACCGCCCGCTCCCTCATAGTACATGCTTTGAAGGGTCATTCTTCATGTGGTTTTCTGATATATGGTTCCTTGTTTGATGTCACTGGCCAACCACAGTTGTCTCCTTTTCATCTATGCTGACATAGTCCATGTTTCATCAGTCTTCCTGGGTCCCCTTAAGCTCTGTCTACTCTTCTGCTCTGGTCAACCTTAGAGCGACGTGATGATCTCAGACTCTATCTGTTTTATATTTTTATCTCAACACTTTCCTGCGTGCTGCAGATCTACCTTGCTTGCCCACACTCAAAGCCATCACATTTCTCCCCCTACTTATTTCAGCTCAGGAAATGCAGCACTGACACCCAGAACCCATCCAAAACCTCCAGCATTACCCACGCATCTTTCCTTTTCCACATCTGTTACTTATAACTGAAGGGGGTCAGTTCTTTCTCGCCAGCATAGCCAGAATGTCCATCTCTACTGGCCCTACTCCAACATGAGGCAGGCAATTTCCCATGCAGCCTTTCAGTGCTCTGTCGCCTCATGCTGCCTTATAACATTTGCCATATACAGGAGTCAGAGCATGATTTAGAAAAGCCCGAATCATGGTTGGAGAGATGGCTTGGCAGTTAAGGTACTTGCTTGCAAAGCTTGGCGGTCTGGGTTCAATTCCTCAGTACCCACATAGAATCAGATGCACAAAGTGGGGATAGTGTTTGGAGTCCACTTGAAGCAGCACGAGGCCCTGGAGTGCCTGTTCTCATTTCATCTCTCCCCTTCCCCCACCTTGCAAATAAAAAATAAAAATATTTTTGGGCTGGAGAGATGGCTTAGCAGTTAAGGCGCTTGCCTAAGGACCCACATTCGACTCTCCAGATCCCATGTAAGCCAGACACACACAGGTGAGGCAAGCGCAAGGTCGCACATGCCCACTAGGTGGTGCAAGCATCTGGAGTTCAATTACAGTGGCTGAGGCCCTGACGTGCCAATTCTCTCTCTGTGTGTGTGTCTCGCTGTCTCTAAAAAAATAAAAATAAACCAAAGAAAACAAGAACATCCTGAATAAGTTAGTCACCTCTCTCTTAATGAATTCTCACTGCACATGGAAGAACATGCTCACCAGCACCTCCATGGTTTGGCTCATTTTTACCTCGGTACCTCCTCGCCCAGTGCTCTTTGACTCTTTCTTTCCACCAGGCTTAAGCTGGCTCAGAGCTTGGGTAACTGTCCTTGTCCTATCACACTGAGCCCTTGTCAAAAGGCTGAAACCTTTCCTCTGTTGCTCAGCTGAAGTGTGACTTCCTCACAGAAGTCATCCTGCATGCTCTTTTCTCAGTGCCTGGCTTCTTCCAACTGTGCACTCCCTGATATGTCTTTGTTATTCCTGTTCCTGCATGACAGAAGGGAACAGATTTGGAACAAATGACAACTAGGTGGCCCTGTTCCCTCCCTGCTGTCCCTTCTCCCAAGTCGCACCTTCATCTTTAGTGACTCTGCTCCACCCACCATCACTCTGAGAAGGAAGGTTGGACTTCCCCTGCCCAGACATCCTCTTTTCTTCTCACAGAGCTGTCTTCGTTACACACCTGGCAGGGCACCTGCCTGCTGTGAGATCTTGGATGGCTGCGTGGTATACTGAGGGTAACGTGTTCTTCTGCACAGCACACAAGGCCCTCACCTGGCCACAGTTCACTCTCCATGTTTCCTCTCGCATACCACCTCTTCCGTGTTCAGTCATGTCCCTGAAATAGTATGCTTTCTCTTAACCTGCAGTAGGCTATTCTTTTTTTCTCCTGGACAAATGCATACATAACTTTTTTAAAAATAGTTTATTATTTATTTATTTGAGAGAGAGAGAGAAAGATACAGAAATGGGCAGGTAGAGAGAGAGAGAATGGGTGTGCCAGGGCCTCCAGTCACTGCAAGTGAACTCCAGATGCATGCACCCCCTTGTGCACCTGGCTTATGTGGGTCCTGGAGAATTGAGCCTCGAACTGGGGTCCTTAGGCTTCACAGGCAAGCCTCAACCACTAAGCCATCTCTCTAGCCCATACATAACTTTTTTATGGCACTTTAATATTTCTGTGTTGGAATAGTTTTTGCCTTATATGTCTTCGGACTCTAGACTAATTTTCTCAGGACCAAACCATACTGAAGTAATATTAGCTGCTATAACAAATAATCTTGAATCTCAGTTGCCAAAAACATAGTTTATTGCCCAGTCACACTGAGATTTGTCAGTCTGTGGTCCTCCGTGGGAGGCCCAGTGCCGCAGTCTTTCCTCTCATGTCTCCAGCGTCTCTGCTTTTAGCTCATAGGGGTGGAGAATGGAAAAGACAAGCCGTGTCTCAGAGGACAAAAGTGATGCATTATATATCTCAGGGTGCTAATGTTCAGCCTCCCACCCTTATGAGAACCAAGGAAAAAACCTCAGTCTTGGACAGAACATGATGTGTTTTAAGGGAGCCATGTCTCATGTGGTTTGAAGAGCAGTCATTGTGAAAACTGGGCATAAATGTCCAGTTTTTTTTTTTTTTTTTTTTTTTTTGAGGTAGGGTTTTACTCTAGTCCAGGCTGACCTGGAATTCACTATGTAGTCTCAGGGTGGCCTTGAACTCACAGTGATCCACCTACCTCTGCCTCCCAAGTGCTGGGATTAAAGGCGTGCACCACCACACCCAGCTAAATGTCCAATTTTTGATGGAAGATTATTCTTTAGGTTTTAAGTTCTATTTTGAAATTGTAGCCTCTTAGACATGACCTTTAAGCAGTTTGAATGCTCTTCAAAACTAGCTTAGTTTTATTGCTTTGGGGAGAGAATTTTGTTTGCAAGGGTTTTTCTAAGCCACATTTTGGTTAAATAAGTATGACTATCAGAAAATATAATCTATTTTATTTTATCACACATATTGACTTGGCAATTGCTAGGGGCTACTAAGGGAGAAAGGAGAAAATATTTAGTCCCCACCTTTTAAGTTCTAATACATGAAATTAGGTGTGGAAACAGATAAATATGCCTCATAGTTATGAGAATGACGCAGTCCTGCAGGAACACTGGAAACCGCAGTGAACATTTGACTTGGCTTTACAGATGGTAGGGGAGAGTATGGCGGTTTGTGATAACAGTAAGGCGAGCAGGTTTTCAGAATGAGTGTCTGTCTGTATATATAGTATATATATATATATATATATATATAGAGTATATATACTATATATATAGTATATATATAGTATATATAGTAAATATATTTATGTATAAAAATAGTATCTTAGATTTCCTTTTACATAATTTTAGAACACCAGGTAATGAATGTAAGAACAAATCTTGCAGGAAAGAGTCATGGGTGCAGGTGGGTAGCCGTTTCTCAGTGCCACTGTATTGTCCTGTTGACCTTGTCAAAAGTTTGAAAGTGTTTGTGGTGAAGGTTGAGAGCGAGGCAGAATGGTAGGGTTTTGCTAGGCAAAGAAAGAATAAAGTTATTTCTGGTGAGGAATATGTGTGACCTGAGGGGAAAGCCTTGATTATGTGGGGACAGTAAAAGCTCAGCGTGGTTCAAATATATGTGGGTGATGGAAGAAAGAAGTCTGTGTAAGGCAATTAGGAGCGGCCTGTTAAAGGAATGCGAAGTGTTTTTAGAGTCCAAGCCACTTTGTATCTTGAAACATAAAGGACGTTGGGTCTTGTAGGGTGAGAAGCTGAACATCTGAGTAATTGTTGCTGAGGAAGCTGTCCACTTATCAGTTAGAGACTGACTGTTGATTTAACCAGAACGTCTCAGTAATATTAAAAGGTGCAGGAGTATATGCACCATGCTGGAAACATTTCATTTCACCTCCTCTCTCCCTGCAGTTAAGTTTCATGAGTGCAGTGAGCATCCTCAAATATACCCGGATGTTCCTTGCTCAAGGCCAGTTCTCAGGGAAGTTTGTGATCAACAAGAACCTCAGTCTTGAACTTGCCCTTCTCATCTCTGGAGTCTGGGAAGCCACCAAGGAAGAAAACTTGAGAAATGAGGACTATCTACAGGAAGAAGGGCTGAAAGCCATCTCAGATGTGTTACTAGTAAGTTCGATGTTTTTCTCCCTGTAACTCAGTGGCAGAAGACGTGCAGAGACCAGCAGCACAGAGAAAAAGCAGCAGTCACAACACCACAGCTGCTCCCCTCTCTCCCATGCCAGCCTGTGTTGGTAATCGCTCTTCACGACTCCAGTTAGAATGGGAGCCCAGAGAATCTTCTTCTTCTTTTTTTTTTTTTTTTTTTTTTGAGGTCTCACTCTGACTGACCTGGAGTTCTCAGGGAATCGGTGATCCCCTAGAGAATCTTCTTATGATCTTGATTGGTAGATAGTTCAGCAGTCAGAAATCTTCATTTTTGAATTTTAACTGTTTCATGGCAACCATGTCTGAGTCCAGTGCATTGATAGATTTTCATTTGTGATACTTTGGAGATTCCATCTGGGTCTTGGGGAGTGACATAAAAGAACACAAATGGAGAGATGGCTTAGTGGTTAAGCGCTTGCCTGTGAAGCCTAAGGACCCTGGTTCAAGGCTCGATTCCCCAGGACCCACGTAAGCCAGATGCACAAGATGGCACATGTATCTGGAGTTCGTTTGCAGTGGCTGGAGGACCTGGTGTGCCCATTCTCTTTCTATCTGTCCCCCATAAATCAATAAAATATTTTTAAAAAAAAAAAAAACACAAATGAAGGCTTGGTGTGGTGGCACACGCCTTTAGTGCCAGCACTTGGGAGGCAGAGGTAGGAGGATCACCATGAGTTCGAGGCCACCCTGAGACTACAGAGTGCATTCCAGGTTGCCTGAGCTACAGTGAGACCCTACCTCCAAAATAAATTAAAAATTAAACCCACAAAAAAAGAATGCAAATGAGCTCTTCTGTGCATTAACTTTCAAAGTTAGACCTGCTAACCACAACTACTAAGAAATACACATGTTCATTTCATTTATTTCTGCTGCAGACTTTTGGAAGTTATCTCAGAAATTTACTTTTTTTGTCTTATGACATGGCCAGTGCTCTGAGAAAGCAAGAAGTTAGTAGACAGATTTTCATCTCTCCTCTCGAGCTGTCTCCAATGCCTCCCACACAAGCTTGCTGGTTAAATGACAGCTATTAAATACTTAAAGAGTTGGAAAGTAGCTCACGGTGGATTTGAACCTAGCAAAGGTCGTCATCACATCTGAGAACTTGATAAATGTTTTGGGGCTGACCTTGTGCTAAGCCCTCAGAACCACCCTCACATTAACCTCTCGGTTATAAAGTAATCAGGGTGTCAAAGCTCTTCATCCACTAGGAAGCACCAAGGAGCACAGCAGTGTAAAAGTGAGTACGATGGCTGGGGAAATGGCTTAGCGGTTAAGGCGATTGCCTGCAAAGACAAAGGACCCTGGTTTAATTCCCCAGGACCCATGTAAGCGAGATGCACAAAGGGGCTCATGTGTCTGGAGTTTGTTTGCAGTGGCTGGAGGCCCTGGCATGCCCATTCTCTCTCTCCCTACTTCTTCCTCTCTCTCTCTCTCTCTCTCTCTCTCTCCCTCTCTCTCTTTCTTGCTCTCTCTAATAAATAAATAAATAAATAAATAAATAAATAAATAAATAAATAAATATAATTATTTAAAATATTTTATTTATTTATTAGAGACACATGCACACTCACACAAAGAGAGAGAGAGAGAATGAATGGATGCACCAAGGCCTCTAGCCACTGCAAATGAACTCCAGATGCATGCACCACCCTGTGCATCTGGCTTACATGGGACCTGGAGAATTAAACCTGGATCCATAGGCTTCGCGGGCAAGTGCCATAACCACTAAGCCATCTCTCCAGCCCCAATAAAATATTTTTTTTAAATGAGTACGATGTCACAGAAGGGTATTTTAGTATTGTTTGCCTTCTATGTCCTTGTGTCAAAATGTTTGCTCAGAGTTCAGCCTCACTTCCGGAAGCTGTTCCGCCTCTCCCCCACTGTGCATTGGCGGCAGTGTGTTCAACGCCTTGCAAGCGTGCCTTCCCCTGCTCTGTGTTGCAGGACTGCCTCTCCTTGAGCCACGAGCATCAACTTGACATGGGCACTGGGCAGATGGCATTCCAGACAGTTCTCCATCACACCCTTCAGAGTTCGGTCCAGAGCCTGGGCTTCGTCCAGGTGCATTTACCTGGTGACCTGGCCTGTCTCAGTCCTGCTCAGGTAGAAATGCAGAGCCCATGTTACATCAGCCAGCTCATGTTCTTCAAGAGGAACCCTTATCCAGCGGTGCAAGCTCCTGGGCAGGTAGAGGAGGGTGGCCACCTGCCTCTTTGAATGGCTACTTCAAATTCTCAGTGCCTGGGCTTCTGTGGTGAAATGGGGAACGAGGGTCCACGCTTGCACGTGTTCTTTCCTTCTCAAAGACGAGCCTCTTAGAACATGGTGCTGACTCCACTCCTTTTGGAAGATCATGTTTGCTGTGCCCAAGATGGCCTCTACGAGGCTGGTGACAAGTGAGCTCTGGATGTATTTACTTACTAGAGACCAGGATAGGCAAGGAGAGGATTTATTAAACTAAACTGCAAAAGGTGTAGCAGGCAAGTTCCAGCGAGGAGTCATGCAGCTGAGAAGAAGGGGAATGCTTTTGTAGCAATGAGCAGTCTTATCTCGTAAGCCATTTGTGTCGGGGTCCGTATCTGGACAGACAGGAAGTGGCTAAGTAGTACTCTTCAGAGTGCAAGTTGTCTTTCTTTAAATTTGCTTTGGTGTGTGTGTGTGTGTGTGTGTTCATGTTCAGGGTATGACACATGCATGAAAGTCAGAGGACAAGTTTGTGTCAGTCTATAGCAGACAGCTTCAGGTTTGCTGAGATGAACTTCCAGACCAGGCACAGTTATGGAGGAAGGGATTTATTATAATACATATCCAGGGAAGTTCCATAATGGCAGAAGAAGCTGACCTGCTTTCACAGGACCAAATGCAGGGAGAAGCCACAAGCCAAAAGCTACACATCACAGCACACCTCAGGAACTCCAACTAGGCACTCTTTGCATATCTTTAGGTTGAAATCCTAAATCCACCAGCACACCTTAAGATCCGCCCAGTGACACTACCTCCATCAAGGTGACTGCAGATGCAAGCTATAAACTAATAAAACACTGAATATATTGGGGGCCATCTATTCAAACTACCACACAGTCCTTGCCTACCAGCTTACTGGAGACTAGCTGGCTCACACACTTCCTGCAGATTCTCCTGTCTCTGCCTCCCATCTTAGTATAGGGGTCCAGGGATTACAGGTGCCCACTGCAGAGTCCAGCGTTTACATGGGCTCAGGGGATCCAAACTCAGGTCCTCAGACCACTGCAGCAAGTGCTTTACCCACTGAGCCACATCCCCAGATCACTTTTCCTTTTTTGAGACTGGCCATTTGAGTAAGGCACCATGCGTCATTAGGAGTTAGATCCTAAATGTTTGTATAGGGCTGGATTGTTGGCTTAATGGTTAAGGCGCTTGCCTGCAAAGCCAAACGACTCAGGTTCAATTCCATAGGACCCACGTAAGCCAGATGCATCAGGTGGCACATGCATCTGGAGTTAGTTTGCAGTGGCTGGATGCCCTTGTGCACCCATTCTCTCTCTCCCTCCCCCTCCCTCTCTCTCAAATAAATAAATAAGAATAAAATATGTTTACACATAAATGTTTGTATAAGGCATCACAACTGGCTGAGGTCAGGCTCTAAGTAGTCAAAGTGTGGGAATTTCCGTTTTCATTTTGGCTTTTTGTCTTTACCAGTTTCGTCATCAAATATTGGCCAAATGAGGGGGTCTCTTGTATCTGAGTGAGTAGCACCGTTCACTGTTCCCTGTGGGGCTGGAGTGGACTAGAGCAGGTAGGAGCTAGTTAGTATGCCTGGACAGGCTTCCCAGTTCCCAAAATGAACTAGAATTCAGGTGGACCATGAGAAGGGGCTGCTGAAGAGCCACGAGAACATTCTCTCTTCCTCCACAGTCGCCTCAGAGGCACGAGGGCTGGAATATAGACCCAAATCCTGCCACATGTTTTCCCTGTGTTCTTCTCATGTTGGGCTCATGTTTGCAGAGCTGGAATGACAGGCACCACCACAGTGCTGCTTCCTGCCTTTCTTGTTTGAGTCAAGTGCTGCCTTTGTTCTCTAAGCCCGTCTTTTCCCCAAGGTTGGTGGTAGCGTGCACCTCACGCTGTTCCGCTGTTCCAGCAGAAGACCTGCCTGCAGAGGGAGGCTGGAGACCCCTGTGACTGTGGGCTTCGGGGAGGAGCCTGGCTCTGTAAGGAGGGCATTGCTGGCTGGGTTTTGCTGCACTTTCTGTTCTGACACAAACTTTGCTTAACTTGTTTTCTTTACAATGGCAGGACAAGAGAAAGACAATGTTTGCACTGCTTCAGGATAAGGTGAATTCCCATCAGTTCTTTGGGCTTTCGGAGAACCCCCTGGAATCTCTGCAGATACAAATTGAATTTTCTAAGCCCATTACAGGAACGTTTCCCATCATGCTGCTAGTAAGGTAAGTTCAGGGTGACGGTACACTGGAAACGAGATTGCCGCAAGACTGCTTTGAGAGGTCTGGGGAGACGGGGCAGTGGGTAAGGTCACGTGCTGCACAATCTGAGGACCTGAATTTGATTTCCCAGCACTCGTGTAAAAAGCCAGTGTGGGCACGCATCCTATCACCCCAGTGCTGAGGTGGGCAGAGATGGAAATCACCGGGGCTCACTGGTCAGCCAGTCTAACGGAAAAGCTGCACAAGCCACGGGTTCAGGGGAAAGACTGTATCTCAAGGAAATGAGGAGGAGTGATAGAAGGCACTTAATGTCATCCTCCAGCCTCCACACAGATGCCCACAGGGCGTGCACATCTGTACACCACACACACACACACACACACACACACACACAGAATAAAACAGAATATATTGTGAAGAAATGAGTGAATTAAATTGCAGTTTCAAAGCAATATGAATAATGAGGGTGATAGTTTAAAGAAATTTTGATGTCTATATTTACATTTAGACAATAAGCTTCCATACTTTAAAAAAAATTTTTGTTAATTATTTATTTGAGAGCAACAGACAGAGAGAGAAAAAGGCAGATAGATAGAGAGAGAATGTGCGCACCAGGGCTTCCAGCCACTGCAAACGAACTCCAGATGCATGTGCCACCTTGTGCATCTGGCTTATGTGGGTATTGGGGAATGGAGCCTTGAACCGGGGCCCGTAGGCTTCACAAGCAAGTGCTTAACCACTAAGTTCCATTCTCCAGGTCCCACGTAAGCCAGATGCACATAGTGGTGCATGCGTCTGGAGTTTGTTTGCAGTGGTTAGAGGCCCTGTTGCACCTATTCTCACTTTCTCTCTCCCTCTTCCTCTCTCTGTCTCAAATAAAAAACTATTAAAAAAACAAAACTAAGTGGTGGCCTGGGATACGCACACTCATCCTCTTCAGCTCCAGCTACCTCCTCGTACTATGAAGGGTATCTGTCACAAATACATGACTGCATGTTGGCAGAAGCCAGACTTCACCACTTCCTTTTCACCTCGCAGATTCTCTGAAAAACCTGATCCCTCTGATTTTCTGCTGAAGCACATCCACACCTGGGACGAGCACACTGCACAAATCTACGTACCTGCAACTCCTTGGAAAGGTTGGTGGGGAAAAAACTTTAAATTTCCAGTATCTTTACGTGAGGAGGACACTGCTAAACCCATGTGTGCACAGCAATGACTTCCTTTTCTGTGTTATAAACATCAGAGTCATTTCTCCGCTGTTTGTAGACCAAACTGGTTCTCAGTCGATCCACTTGTGAAAACTGCCTTAGCTGGTATGCTGTGGTGCTCAGGTGCGGAGGAGGGCTGCGGCTCATCCAGATCAGCTCTTCCTGCACGTCCCTGTCATGGGATGCCTCTGGCCGGTCCCACCTGCAGGACCGTCCTCTCTGTTTCTCAATCTCTGCTGAGCCGCTCATTTCCTCCAGCACCTGAGCACCTGGACTTTGTCTCAGTCTTGTTATTCTGCTTCGCGCCAGGCCATCAGATGCCATCATGCCAGAGGTTAGACACGTGTGTATCGCACACGTGAGCAGATAGTGCAGGACTGCTGTTCCACAAGCAGAGGGGAAGCGGGGACTTGGCTCTGGGCTCAGCCCTTCATGGCACTCTGATCCTGGGTGCTCTCCCCCCCCCCAGTGTCAGTTACCCACCTAAAGGTCAAGACTTAAGTGAGCCTAAGAGAAATGGGTCAGATGCTCTGGGTGAGTTCCACATGCTGTGGCCCTGGGAGGAAGAGCTGGTCTTTTGACTAAACTTACTGGGGTTAGTCATTTTCCTCAGACTCAGACACTTCATGCTCACTTCTTTTAAAAGTGGCTCAGGCCCGGTACGGTGGTGCACACCTTTAATCCCAGCACTCGGGAGGCAGAGGTCGGAGGATGGCTGTGAGTTTGAGGCCACCCTGGATCAGAGTGAGACCCTACCTCGAAAAAGCAAAAATAAATAAATAAATAAATAATAAAATAAATAAAATAAAAATGCATAAAACTTCTACTGACTAAATTCAAATTCTCAAATGGGCAAGTTAAAAATTTTGGCATTTAGTGGTTACGTTTCCATCATATTTTATTGTGAGAAATTTCAAACCAATAGGCAATTTAAACATATCACAAATAGGCCGGGTGTGGTGGCACACACCTTTAATCCCAGCATGCAGGAAGCAGAGGTAGGAGGATCACTGTGAGTTTGAGGCCACCCTGAGACGACAGAGTGAATCCCAGGTCAACCTGGGCTGGAGTGACCCTACCTCGAAAAACAAACAAACAAAAAAGATATCACAAACACCTGCACTACGTCGTCCACACTCACTATTTGTTGATGGTTCGGCATTTATCTTTGTACGTACACCTTGTGAACAGAAGGCACTCACAAAACCCTTTTGCCATTTGGCATATATTCACTGTACATGGTACTAGTTTATATCAGGGCATTTTCATAGAAATATATAATGTAATTTATTCATTTACATTTTTTTCTATTTTATTTTTATTTATTTGAGAGAGAGAGAGGGAGGGAGGGAGAGAGAAAGAGACAGAAAGAGAGGGAGAGAATGGGTGTGCCAGAACCTCCAGGTGCTGCAAACGAACTCCAGACTCATGCTCTACCTTGTGTATATGGCTTACATGGGTCCTGGGGAATTGAACCTGGATCCTTTGGCTTTGCAGGCAAGTGCTTTAACCACTAAGCCATCTCTCCAGCCCAGAAATATATAATGTAATTTAAACACATCCCCCATAGTTCTCGATTCTCCCTTCTCTCCTTTCCCATGAATCCCTTTAATTTGCCTGTAGTTTCACTTCTAGTTTCTACTGTCATGTCATATAACATACATGATTTTATGTATTTATATGAGATTTTGGAGCTACAAATGAGAGAGAACGTGTGGTATTTGCCAGACTTAATTAACTTTATTTTCCTGCAAACCATAATTTTGTGTTTCCTTGTGGCTGAAAAAGTCCCACTGTGATTGTGTGTGTGTGTGATTGTGTGTGTGTGTGTGTCTGTGTATGTGTGTACCACATTTTTTATCCACTCCTTTGTTGCTGAATGATGCTGTGTGAATAGTGCTGCAACAAATGCTGACCAAGTAGCTCTGTGATGTGTCGACTTAGAATCCTCCAGACAAACACCCGCAGTGAAAAGCTGTTTCACATGGTAGATCTAGTCCTGATTCTTGAGGAACCTCTGTCCTGATGTGCACCGGGCAGCACTCATGTCCATTCCCACCAGCAGTGTATGAAGGCTCCCTTTTGTCTGCACCCTCACCGGCATTTGTTGTTTTTTCTTTTCCTGGTGACTGCTGGTATCAATACAATTAATCTGTATTTCTGTGATGACTAGCTGCCATTCGCAGTTTTCATAGTTTATGGACCCTTTGTACTGTATCATCTGAGAACTGTCTGTTGGTGTTATGGGCTTATTTATTATTTCTTGGCTTCTTTGATTTCTCATTAGTTCTGATTCTAGATACTAACCCTCTGTCAGATGCACAGCCAGCAAAGACCTCCCATTCTGCAGGCTGTTTCTTCAGTCAATTAACTGTTGCCTTTGTTCATTTCCTATGAAGTGAATCTTTCTTGTAGCCACTTTTTTTCTGTGAACTGTTCATTTATAGCCATTTTCTGTTGAATTTGTTTCTTCTTGATTAAAAAAAATATTTATTTATGAGGAAGGAGAGAGACAGAGAATGGGTTATCAGGGCCTTTTGCCACTGTACACAAATTCCAGAATCATGTGCCATTTTGTGCATCTGGCTTTTCATGGGTACTGGGGAATTGAACCCTAGGCCAGCAGGCTTTACAAGCAAGAGCCTTAACCAGTGAGCCATCTCCCCAGCCTTCTTGATTTCTTTTAAATTTAATTAATTAATTTATTTGAGAGAGAGAGACAGAGAGGATGGTCATATCAGGGCCTCCAGCCACCACAAACTCCAGATGTATGTGCCACCTTGTACATCTGGCTTATGTGGGTCCTGGAGAATTGAACCTGGGTCCTTTGACTTTATAGGCAAATGCCTTAACTGCTAAGCCATCCCTCCAGCTCCATTCTTCTTGATTTTTAAGAACTCTGTATAATATTGGATTGACATGCCACTTTTCATTATTAAATTGTACATTTTTCTGTGATAGTAGTTGCTTTTGAAACATGATTTTACTCTGTAGCCTTGGTTGCCCTGTAACTCACTCTGTATCCCAGCTGGCTTTGAACTTGCATTGATCCTTTTGTCTCTGCTGGGGGGCGGATTATAGGTGTGTGCCACCATGTCCAACTTGAATGTATTTTCTTACAGCTAATCATTTATGTTATTCTTTGTTTTCACTGGGAATTTTTTATCTTGCAAAAGAATTTTTTTTTTTTTTTTTTTTTTTTTTTTCGAGGTAGGGTCTCACTCTAGCTCAGGCTGACCTGGAATTCACTATGTAGTCTCAGGGTGGCCTCGAACTCAAGACTATCCTCCTACCTCTGCCTCCTGAGTGCTGGGATTAAAGGCGTGCACCACCACGCCCAGCTTGCAAAAGAATTTTAATAGTGAAATTTACCAACTTTATTTTTTACTCTTGGATTTTAGGCCATTGTTAGAAATGAATTCTTTATATCTAAGTTCCAAAAGAATTCATTCATGTGTTCTTTTAGTACTTGTACAATTTTAGGGCTTTTTGCATTTAGCTATCTGAACAATTGGTATATATCATTGTATATGGTATGAGGATTGTGCGGTGATTTGAATGTGAAATGCCCCTGTAACCTCATGTGCTCGGGACTAAGGCTCAGACTCAAGTCACAGCTGGTGGCAATTTGGGAGATGGAGCCTTGCTGGAGGTGTGTGGCTTAGGCAGACCTTGGGGTGTTCTATCCCTCGCCCCCTTCACTGAGAGAGGAGTCAGCAGATAATATTTGATGGGCAATTACATTTATCATCATTGATGTTCCGGCATCTTCTCGATGTGCAGTTTATAGTCAGGCAGATGCAACTTTGTCTGCAGATGAGCCCTTCTCCCCAGAGCCTGGCTGCGGGTGAGCTTCATGAGTTAATTGAAGGTGAAATGATCTCACTTTTAAGCACGACAGTCACTGTGATGTCCTCACCTGACAGAGTCTCTGGGATTTCCTTGTTAGCCTGCCTTTGACAGGCTGGCCAATGGTCTGGACAGGGCAGGAATGACAGCTCCTGTAGGGGTCCGGTTGATGGTTCATTTTTTCAGAATGATGGGGGAATTGGAACGTGGCAAGCACAAGACTGTTTTCCTTCTTACACTCTGTCATTCTCAAGTGAAAACCAGGATGTGCTTCATTCATTGTTAAAATGCCCAGAGCAGGGCTGGAGGGATGGCTTAGCAGTTAAGGCATTTGGCTGGAAAGCCAAAGGACCCAGGTTTGATTCCCCAGGACCAGATGCACAAGGGGGTGCACATGTCTAGAGTTCATTTGCAGTGGCTGGAGGCCTTGGTGCACCCATTTTCTCTCTCTCTCTCTCTCTCTCTCTCTCCCTCTCTCTCTGTCAAATACATAAATAAATAAAAATAAAAATCCCCAGTGCAGGGAAGGGCCAGAATACCAGGTGCCATTGCAGTCCTGCCTGGACTCTTGTCTTTGTCCCCTCTTCTGTTTGCTGTTGGATGGAGTGTGGCATTTTCAAACTGCACCATGGTATGTTTCACTAACTATTTTCTCATTCTTAGGAGCCAACGTGGGGTATTTGTCCCTGTTGGATGCTGATTATGACAGAAGACCTCCAAACAAATATTTTGCTGGGGCAGTGAACTATACGGTACATTTCCAGTGGGTCCGATGCCTGTTTTGGGATAAGAGAGAGTGGAGATCTGAAGGTTTCTCTCCACAGCCAGGAACTTCTCCTGGAAAAGTTAAATGCAGGTATGGGCACTTTCATCAGCTGGCTGCGTTTTCTTCTGCATTTGATCCAACCTCTGGGCCCTTCCATGAGCTGTGTCCTCCCATGAAAGTTAGACCAGTCTTAGTTGATGCAGCCCTACTCGGCCATGCCTACTACCTTTCTGCATGTCAGCCTTGGTTGTCCCACCCCAGGTGGCTCCCCAGGTTAAGGAGCTTGTGTCTGTATAGTCCTCCTGCCCAGGATGACTGACATGTTGTGGGGTTATTATTATGATGATTTTATTTTTGAGAGACAGACAGAGAGAGAGAGAATGGGTGTGCCAGGGCCTTTCAGCCACTGTGAACAAACTCCAGACCCATGCGCCCCCTTGTGCACATGTGTGACATTGCGTGCTTGCATCACTGTGCATCTGGCTCCATGGGACCTGGAGATTCGAACATGTGTTCTTAAGCTTTGCAGGCAGGTGCCTTAACCACTAAGCCATCTCTCCAGCCTGTGTTATGGGTTTTTAATGCTTGTTCACTGAGAGAGGAGTCAGTAGATAATATTTGATGGGCAATTAGATTTATCATCATTGATGTTCCGGCATCTTCTCGGTGTGCAGTTTATAGTCAGGCAGATGCAACTTTGTCTGCAGATGAGCCCTCCTCCCCAGAGCCTGGTTGCGGGTGAGCTTCACAGGGCAAGAAAGGTCTCTGCACAGACAGGAGCAACATTCTTGGGAATTTTGGGGTCTATGGGTCATATCACTGAGTTATTAAAAATTAACATCTTGGGCTGGAGAGTTGGCTTAGTGGTTAAGCGCTTGCCTGTGAAGCTTAAGGACCCCGGTTCAAGGCTCCATTCCCCAGCACCCACGTAAGCCAGATGCACAAGGTGGCGCATGTGTCTGGAGTTCGTTTGCAGTAGCTGGAGGTCCTGGCACGCCCATTCTCTCTCTCTCACTCTCTCTCTCTTCCTGCCTATTTCTGTATCTCTCTCTCAAATAAATAGATAAACATAATTTTTAAAAAAAAACTTAAAAAAAAAATAACATCTAGCCAGGCATGGTGGCACACGCATTTAATCCCAGCACTCGGGAGGCAGAGGTAGGAGGATCACCATGAGTTCAAGGCCAGCCTGAGACTACATAGTAAATTCCAGGTCAGCCTGAGCTAGAGTGAAACCCTACCTCGAAAAACCAAAAAAAAAAAAAAAAAAAAAAAAAAAAAATTAACATCGAGCCACAAAAACGAACAATTCTATGACAGGCTTAGTTCATTTATTTTGCTGTCCTCACTTTTTCAATTAGGACAGAGGGTTGGTAGCTATTAGAATAGAGACAGCCCTTTGCTCCTCAAGAACAAGCAAGCGTGAGGCGCTGTGTCTGGGGTTCGCCTGGCAGAAGTGAGATCTGTTCAAGTGGTGCTCTGTCAGTGACATTTCTAGCCATTGGTTGCTTTCTCCATGCCTGACCCTTTTACATTATATGGGGTCATTCAAACTTACCGGTGTTCCACTTGGATGTTAAATTTTACATGAATGCAACCTTCATTCTCCACTGCACAATATTCCCTGCAAGGCACTTTTCTAAGAGTCAAGGATACAAACGGAAGACCATGTAGAAACTGCCTGCAAGGTTTTTATTTTTATTTCATATATATATGTTATTTTTATTTATTTGAGAGAGAGACACAGAAATAGGCAGGTAGAGGGGGTGGGGAGAGAATGGGCACACCAGGGCCTATAGCCACTGCAAATGAATTACAGATGCATGTGCCCCCTTGTGCATTTGGCTTACGTGGGTCCTGGGGAGTCAAACCTGGATCCTTTGACTTTGCAGGCAAGCACCTTAAGTGCTAAGTCATCTCTCCAGCCCGGTGTTTTTTTTTAAGGTAATATTTAAGTGATTGTCATGTCAGGAATTAGCAAGGAAGAGGCACTTACACAACGGTTTACAAGTGGACTAATTGCCGAAGTCATTTCACA
Source organism: Orientallactaga sibirica (assembly GCA_036365145.1). Taxonomy (NCBI): domain Eukaryota; kingdom Metazoa; phylum Chordata; class Mammalia; order Rodentia; family Dipodidae; genus Orientallactaga; species Orientallactaga sibirica. Next base: position 522,662 of record JAEOAD010000651.1, on the reverse strand, counting down.
GCAAGGCTGTTTCAAACCCGAGTCTCAGATGAGAGGTGGCAGTGTGCTCTGATGCCTGGCATCTCCATGGGATCTGTGAGCCCTGGTGCTCAGCTGTGAAGCCATCTGACACATCAGAAGGGTTATTAACAAAAGCCTTTCTTGGGCTGAAGAGATGGCTTAGCAGTGAAGCACTTGCCTGTGAACCTAAGGACCCCGATTTGAGGCTTGATTCCCAGTACCCATGTAAGCCAGATGCACAAGGTGGCGCATGCATCTGCAGTTTGTTTGCAGTGGCTGGAGGCCCTGGTGTGCCCATTCTCTCTCTCTCTCCCTCTCTCTCTCTCTCTCTCTCTCTCTCTCCATTGCTCTAAAATAAATAAATGATTACAAAAATTAAAAACCATTTAACTGGATTTTACTTTTTAAAGATTTTATTTTATTTTATTTATTAGGGACAGAGAGAGGGAGAGAAAGAGTAAGAATGGGAACGCCAGAGCCTCCAGCCACTGCAAATGAACTCCAGACGCATGTGCCACCATGTGAATCTGGTTTATGTGGGACCTGGAAAATCGAAGTGGGGTCCTTAGGCTTCACAGGCATGTGCCTTAACCACTAAGCCATCTCTCCAGCCCTTAGCTGGGTTTTAGATAAGAGCTGTTAACTGGTCTACATCATAAAGCTAGAACAACTGGAACTCGTCTCTTCCCCACTTCCTAGCTAACATGTGACCCCACTGCAAACACCTCAGCTGCCCCACATGCGGTACCTAATGTGTGTTTCTGTCCTAGCTATGATCGCCTTGTTCCTTTCTCCATCCTACGACGAAAACTGAATGCCAGTTTTGAAGTAAATGACATTTCTAAATTTCAGAAGTAAGTTCCGTTTTCCAAAACAGAGCCTCATTTGACCTGCATTTCTGCCCCCCCTACGAGAAACCCATGTATAATTAATAGATGTGAAAACTCCTCTGGAGCCTTCTGAAGTGCATATTTTTCTTTTAAGATTATCTATAGTTCATTGTGAATGTGATAAAATATTATTGGCTTCATTAGTATATCCAGTGACTGAAAACACCGCCCAGTTTTCTTGTCTTGGTTTATACTGACTGTTATAGCCTAATTATTAACAGCACCTTCTTTTTCCCAGAAGTAATCTGTTCTAGATTATACATTTAAAAATTGCTCTATGCCGGGCATGATGGTGCATGCCTTTAATCCCAGCACTTGGGAGGCAGAGGTAGAAGGATCACCATGAGTTCGAGGCCACCCTGAGACTACATAGTGAATTCCAGGTCAGCCTGGACTAGAGTGAGACCCTACCTCAAAAAAACAAAAAAAAATTTTTTTTGCTCTGTCCTCATCGTTACTATTTCATATGGAACAATCTCAGTTAGAATGTAAATATGGCTACTCTGAAGACAAGCTCCTGTGAACAGGACCCGTCCCTGACCAATTCATCCCCTTGTGCCCATGTGTAATGTGGGCACTTTGTGAGCAGGCACTCCTTCTGCCCAAGTCAACATGTTGCCTTCCACTCCTTTGTTGCTGAATGATGCTGTGTGAATAGTGCTGCAACAAATGCTGACCAAGTAGCTCTGTGATGTGTCGACTTAGAATCCTCCAGACAAACACCCGCAGTGAAAAGCTGTTTCACATGGTCGATCTAGTCCTGATTCTTGAGGAACCTCTGTCCTGATGTGCACCGGGCAGCACTCGTGTCCATTCCCACCAGCAGTGTATGAAGGCTCCCTTTTGTCTGCACCCTCACCGGCATTTGTTGTTTTTTCTTTTCCTGGTGACTGCTGGTATCAATACAATTAATCTGTATTTCTGTGATGACTAGCGGCCATTCGCAGTTTTCATAGTTTATGGACCCTTTGTACTGTATCATCTGAGAACTGTCTGTTGGTGTTATGGGCTTATTTATTATTTCTTGGCTTCTTTGATTTCTCATTAGTTCTGATCTAGATACTAACCCTCTGTCAGATGCACAGCCAGCAAAGACCTTCTCCCATTCTACAGGCTGTTTCTTCAGTCAATTAACTGTTCCCTTTGTTCATTTCCTATGAAGTGAATCTTTCTCGTAGCCACTTTTTTTCTGTGAACTGTTCATTTATAGCCATTTTCTGTTGAATTTGTTTCTTCTTGATTAAAAAAAATATTTATTTATGCGGAAGGAGAGAGACAGAGAATGGGTTATCAGGGCCTTTTGCCACTGTACACAAATTCCAGAATCATGTGTCATTTCGTGCATCTGGCTTTTCATGGGTACTGGGGAATTGAACCCTAGGCCAGCAGGCTTTACAAGCAAGCGCCTTAACCAGTGAGCCATCTCTCCAGCCTTCTTGATTTCTTTTAAATTTAATTAATTAATTTATTTGAGAGAGAGAGACAGAGAGGATGGTCATGTCAGGGCCTCCAGCCACCACAAACTCCAGATGTATGTGCCACCTTGTACATCTGGCTTATGTGGGTCCTGGAGAATTGAACCTGGGTCCTTTGACTTTATAGGCAAATGCCTTAACTGCTAAGCCATCCCTCCAGCTCCATTCTTCTTGATTTTTAAGAACTCTGTATAATATTGGATTGACATGCCACTTTTCATTATTAAATTGTACATTTTTCTGTGATAGTAGTTGCTTTTGAAACATGATTTTACTCTGTAGCCTTGGTTGCCCTGTAACTCACTCTGTATCCCAGCTGGCTTTGAACTTGCATTGATCCTTTTGTCTCTGCTGGGGGGCGGATTACAGGTGTGTGCCACCATGCCCAACTTGAATGTATTTTCTTACAGCTAATCATTTATGTTATTCTTTGTTTTCACTGGGAATTTTTTATCTTGCAAAAGAATTTTTTTTTTTTTTTTTTTTTTTGGTTTTTCGAGGTAGGGTCTCACTCTAGCTCAGGCTGACCTGGAATTCACTATGTAGTCTCAGGGTGGCCTCGAACTCAAGACGATCCCCTACCTCTGACTCCTGAGTGCTGGGATTAAAGGCGTGCGCCACCACGCCCAGCTTGCAAAAGAATTTTAATAGTGAAATTTACCAACTTTATTTTTCACTCTTGGATTTTAGGCCATTGTTAGAAATGAATTCTTTATATCTAAGTTCCAAAAGAATTCATTCATGTGTTCTTTTAGTACTTGTACAATTTTAGGGCTTTTTGCATTTAGCTGTCAGAACAATTGGTATATATCATTGCATATGGTATGAGGATTGTGCGGTGGTTTGAATGTGAAATACCCCTGTAACCTCGTGTGCTCGGGACTAAGGCTCAGACTCAAGTCACAGCTGGTGGCAATTTGGGAGATGGAGCCTTGCTGGAGGTGTGTGGCTTAGGCAGACCTTGGGGTGTTCTATCCCTCGCCCCCTTCACTGAGAGAGGAGTCAGCAGATAATATTTGATGGGCAATTAGATTTATCATCATTGATGTTCCGGCGTCCTCTTGGTGTGCAGTTTATAGTCAAGCAGATGCAACCTCGTCTGCAGATGAGCCCTTCTCCCCAGAGCCTGGCTGCGGGTGAGCTTCATGAGTTAATTGAAGGTGAAATGATCTCACTTTTAAGCACGACAGTCACTGTGATGTCCTCACCTGACAGAGTCTCTGGGATTTCCTTGTTAGCCTGCCTTTGACAGGCTGGCCAATGGTCTGGACAGGGCAGGAATGACAGCTCCTGTAGGGGTCCGGTTGATGGTTCATTTTTTCAGAATGATGGGGGAATTGGAACGTGGCAAGCACAAGACTGTTTTCCTTCTTACACTCTGTCATTCTCAAGTGAAAACCAGGATGTGCTTCATTCATTGTTAAAATGCCCAGAGCAGGGCTGGAGGGATGGCTTAGCAGTTAAGGCATTTGGCTGGAAAGCCAAAGGACCCAGGTTTGATTCCCCAGGACCAGATGCACAAGGGGGTGCACATGTCTAGAGTTCATTTGCAGTGGCTGGAGGCCTTGGTGCACCCATTTTCTCTCTCTCTCTCTCTCTCTCTGTCAAATACATAAATAAATAAAAATAAAAATCCCAGTGCAGGGAAGGGCCAGAATACCAGGTGCCATTGCAGTCCTGCCTGGACTCTTGTCTTTGTCCCCTCTTCTGTTTGCTGTTGGATGGAGTGTGGCATTTTCAAACTGCACCATGGTATGTTTCACTAACTATTTTCTCATTCTTAGGAGCCAACGTGGGGTATTTGTCCCTGTTGGATGCTGATTATGACAGAAGACCTCCAAACAAATATTTTGCTGGGGCAGTGAACTATACGGTACACTTCCAGTGGGTCCGATGCCTGTTTTGGGATAAGAGAGAGTGGAGATCTGAAGGTTTCTCTCCACAGCCAGGAACTTCTCCTGGAAAAGTTAAATGCAGGTATGGGCACTTTCATCAGCTGGCTGCATTTTCTTCTGCATTTGATCCAACCTCTGGGCCCTTCCATGAGCTGTGTCCTCCCACGAAAGTTAGACCAGTCTTAGTTGAGGCAGCCCTACTCAGCCATGCCTACTACCTTTCTGCATGTCAGCCTTGGTTGTCCCACCCCAGGTGGCTCCTCAGGTTAAGGAGCTTGTGTCTGTATAGTCCTCCTGCCCAGGATGACTGACATGTTGTGGGGTTATTATTATGATGATTTTATTTTTGAGAGACAGACAGAGAGAGAGAATGGGTGTGCCAGGGCCTTTCAGCCACTGTGAACAAACTCCAGACCCATGCGCCCCCTTGTGCACATGTGTGACATTGCGTGCTTGTATCACTGTGCATCTGGCTACATGGGACCTGGAGATTCGAACATGTGTTCTTAAGCTTTGCAGGCAGGTGCCTTAACCATTAAGCCATCTCTCCAGCCTGTGTTATGGGTTTTTAATGCTTGTTCACTGAGAGAGGAGTCAGTAGATAATATTTGATGGGCAATTAGATTTATCATCATTGATGTTCCGGCATCTTCTCGGTGTGCAGTTTATAGTCAGGCAGATGCAACTTTGTCTGCAGATGAGCCCTCCTCCCCAGAGCCTGGTTGCGGGTGAGCTTCACAGGGCAAGAAAGGTCTCTGCACAGACAGGAGCAACATTCTTGGGAATTTTGGGGTCTATGGGTCATATCACTGAGTTATTAAAAATTAACATCTTGGGCTGGAGAGTTGGCTTAGTGGTTAAGCGCTTGCCTGTGAAGCTTAAGGACCCCGGTTCAAGGCTCCATTCCCCAGCACCCACGTAAGCCAGATGCACAAGGTGGCGCATGTGTCTGGAGTTCGTTTGCAGTAGCTGGAGGTCCTGGCACACCCATTCTCTCTCTCTCACTCTCTCTCTCTTCCTGCCTATTTTTCTATCTCTCTCTCAAATAAATAGATAAACATAATTAAAAAAAAAACTTTAAAAAAATTAACATCTAGCCAGACGTGGTGGCACACACCTTTAATCCCAGCACTCGGGAGGCAAAGGTAGGAGGATCACCATGAGTTCAAGGCCACCCTGAGACTACATAGTAAATTCCAGGTCAGCCTGGGCTAGAGTGAAACCCTACCTCGAAAAACCAAAAAAAAAAAAAAAAAAAAATTAACATCGAGCCACAAAAACGAACAATTCTATGACAGGCTTAGTTCATTTATTTTGCTGTCCTCACTTTTTCAATTAGGACAGAGGGTTGGTAGCTGTTAGAATAGAGACAGCCCTTTGCTCCTCAAGAACAAGCAAGCATGAGGCGCTGTGTCTGGGGTTTGCCTGGCAGAAGTGAGATCTGTTCAAGTGGTGCTCTGTCAGTGACATTTCTAGCCATTGGTTGCTTTCTCCATGCCTGACCCTTTTACATTATATGGGGTCATTCAAACTTACCAGTGTTCCACTTGGATGTTAAATTATACATGAATGCAACCTTCATTCTCCACTGCACAGCACAATATTCCCTGCAAGGCACTTTTCTAAGAGTCAAGGGTACAAACGGAAGACCATGTAGAAACTGCCTGAAAAGTGATGATGGGTTTCTATTATATATATTTATTTATTTATTTATTTGAGAGATACAGAAATGGGCAGGTGGGGGGGGGGAGAATGGGCATACCAGGGCCTTGACCTACTGAAAACGAACTCCAGATGCATGCACCCCCCCTTGTGCATCTGGCTTACGTGGGTCCTGGGGAGTCAAACCTGGATCCTTTGACTTTGCAGGCAAGCACCTTAACTGCTAAGCCATCTCTCCAGCCCGGTGTTTTTTTTAAAGGTAATATTTAAGTGATTGTCATGTCAGGAATTAGCAAGGAAGAGGCACTTACACAATGGTTTACAAGTGGACTAATTGTCGAAGTCATTTCACAGCAAGGCTGTTTCAAACCCGAGTCTCAGATGAGAGGTGACAGTGTGCTCTGATGCCTGGCATCTCCATGGGATCTGTGAGCCCTGGTGCTCAGCTGTGAAGCCATCTGACACATCAGAAGGGTTATTAACAAAAGCCTTTCTTGGGCTGAAGAGATGGCTTAGCAGTGAAGCACTTGCCTGTGAACCTAAGGACCCCGATTTGAGGCTTGATTCCCAGTACCCATGTAAGCCAGATGCACAAGGTGGCGCATGCATCTGCAGTTTGTTTGCAGTGGCTGGAGGCCCTGGTGTGCCCATTCTCTCTCTCTCTCCCTCTCTCTCTCTCTCTCTCCGTTGCTCTAAAATAAATAAATGATTACAAAAATAAAAAACCATGTAACTGGATTTTACTTTTTAAAGATTTTATTTTATTTTATTTATTAGGGACAGAGAGAGGGAGAGAAAGAGTAAGAATGGGAACGCCAGAGCCTCTAGCCACTGCAAATGAACTCCAGACGCATGTGCCACCATGTGCATCTGGTTTATGTGGGACCTGGAAAATCGAACTGGGGTCCTTAGGCTTCACAGGCATGTGCCTTAACCACTAAGCCATCTCTCCAGCCCTTAGCTGGGTTTTAGATGAGAGCTGTCAACTGGTCTATATCATAAAGCTAGAACAACTGGAACTCGTCTCTTCCCCACTTTCTAGCTAACATGTGACCCCACTGCAAACACCTCAGCTGCCCCACATTGGGTACCTAACGTGTGTTTCTGTCCTAGCTATGATCGCCTTGTTCCTTTCTCCATCCTACGACGAAAACTGAATGCCAGTTTTGAAGTAAATGACATTTCTAAATTTCAGAAGTAAGTTCCGTTTTCCAAAACAGAACCTCATTTGACCTGCATTTCTGCCCCCCTACGAGAAACCCATGTATAATTAATAGATGTGAAAACTCCTCTGGAGCCTTCTGAAGTGCATATTTTTCTTTTAAGATTATCTATAGTTCACTGTGAATGTGATAAAATATTATTGGCTTCATTAGTATATCCAGTGACTGAAAACACCGCCCAGTTTTCTTGTCTTGGTTTATACTGACTGTTATAGCCTAATTATTAACAGCACCTTCTTTTTCCCAGAAGTAATCTGTTCTAGATTATACATTTAAAAATTGCTCTATGCTGGGCATGATGGTGCATGCCTTTAATCCCAGCACTTGGGAGGCAGAGGTAGAAGGATCACCATGAGTTCAAGGCCACCCTGAGACTACATAGTGAATTCCAGGTCAGCCTGGACTAGAGTGAGACCCTACCTCAAAAAAACAAAAAAAAATTTTTTTTGCTCTGTCCTCATCGTTACTATTTCATATGGAACAATCTCAGTTAGAATGTGAAATATGGCTACTCTGAAGACAAGCTCCTGTGAACAGGACCCGTCCCTGACCAATTCATCCCCTTGTGCCCATGTGTAATGTGGGCACTTTGTGAGCAGGCACTTCTTCTGCCCAAGTCAACATGTTGCCTGACATGGCAAGTCTTGATAATCATTTGCTGAGTGACGTCAAGGGCAAGTTTATACATTCTATATATTTTATTTATTTATTTGAGAGAAAGAGGCAGAGAGAGAGAGGGAGGGAGAGGGAGAGAATGGGCATGTCAGGGTCTACAGCCACTGCAAACAAACTTCAGACGCATGTTCCCCCTTGTGCATCTGGCTTATGTGGGGCCTGGAGAGTCAAACTGGGGTCCTTTGGCTTTGCAGACAAATGCCTTAACCACTAAACCATCTCTCCAGCCCCAGGTTTATACATTCTAGATGTTGAGCTCTTCTCCCTTAGAATGATGTAGCTGGAAACTCCACCTTGCTTTACTGTTGACTCAGCCGTAGTACTTTGGCAGACTAGCTAGTGGGTCTGAGGTTGTAAGCAAGTCATTGGTCATTGGTTATTAGCACAAGCATATACTGGCCCCAGAAAAGGTCACTGGCCAATCAGGACTCCAAGCTTGAAGCATAGCAGCTTTGGACTTGGTCTCATCAATATTATTGGGAGCAACAATGAGAGGAGGGGCAGAGAGAGTGTATGTCCCAATCTGACACCTGAAGTCACATAGAGGCCCTGGTGACAAAGGTGCAGGAGTAAGAAGGAGTTGGAGGCTGGCAGTTGATGACACGTGGCTCAGAGCAAACTTGCCCTGGTCCTGATGGGAAGAAGAAAGAAGAGCATCGGTCAGAAACCAAGAGCACAGCCACGTCCTCCATGGATTAGAGGAGTGAGGTAGGAGGCTGTGCGGGACTCCTAAAATCTTGTCAGAGGTCCATGTGGCCTGAGTCCAGGGGGAATAGCTTATTACACTGAGGTCCCAGCCCAAAGGCCTCTGTGTGGATACCATTCTGTAGGTGTGCAGGGAGAAGAGGGGCTATAGAGCTGCTTTCCCGGCCAGCGCTGGTACCAGGGACCAGATGAAGATAAACTGCCAACAGGACTACGCACACGGATAGTGGAAAGGCAGCACAGGCTGCCGGGAACATTTCCAACTTCTGCCTTGTTCTGCTAGGAGACGGGGGAGGGAGGAATACTGTCTTCCCGGATGTTTAAAACCTCTCTCTTATGTTGCAACATTTAATGGTCACAGAATCAGCCACACGGATGGTCTTATTTTTTTCTTAAACCCAGGCTCTCAAGCGTGGTGGGCAAGCACTCTACTACTGAGCTGTACCCCGACCCTGGCCTTCTCTCATTCTTTCCCACATTTCACAGTGCAAGTTCCTCAGACGCAGCAGGGTGCAGCTTCCTGCACTGACGCTGGATCATCGCACGTCTCCATGGAACTACAGTCCGGGCCGTGGGGTGCTGGTCACTGACTGTAGGGTGATTCCGCATTTTCAGGGAGCCCTCCATCCAGCCAGTAGCACACGTCTGAAAATGTATCCCCAAAGACCAACAAGAGCTTGTGCACTTGCAAAGGGGGTTCACCATCTTGCTGAATGCCAGTTGTCACAACTCATTCTCCTCTTCATTTCTTTGTTCTTTGTCCGTAGTCACTCACCAAACCTGCTTCCCAGTATTTTTATTTTGGGTTCCATGGTTCTGTATGGCTTGTTGGTTGCTAAAAGCAGATGTGCAAATTCTGGTGAGAAAAGGAAAACCGGCTGCATTTTTCTGGAAGATGACACGCCGCCAGGCCACCACCTGTATGCAGTTGTTATTGACACTGGCTTCCGGTCACCAGCAAAGTTTACCTCAAAGGTGACAGGAGCTTCTGGCAACACCTTTGGTGGGATGTAAGGGTATGATGGGTCTGGTGGGCACCATCAGTGACCCTTTGATGGTCTGGCTGTCCTGTGAATCCCCTGTTACCACCAGTTCATTGTCATTTCTGGGGTGAGGTTTGTCCACACTTTCCAATGTCCCCCTTGACCTGAAGGTCTGTAAAGGCAGAAAGCAGGAGCTTTCCACTGCTGACTCATATCTCTGCCCCTCGCCCTGTCGAAAGCAGCCCTAGACACTGGTGCTTTCTCTGAATGAGTCTCTGACTTAACACTGGATCAATGACCAAAGGTGAATCTAGGGAGACAGGGATAAGGATTGTCCAGACTATTTTTGTAGCTAAGCGGGAACATGGCTGGGCCATTATTGGAGCCAAAGCCAATATTCCCCGGAGGAGCGGATGGAAGATGAGGGAGCAGGTGGGGAGGAAGAGAACTGGGTAGGAGGATGGAAGAGGAGTTCCCGCCGGGCAGTCCAGGGAGAGCCAGGCTACGGAGGGTTGTAGGACAGAAGTCTGCCGAAGCACCAATGAGCCCTAGTCAGAACTGTGTGTTAGCAAACATGCCCTCGCAGACCCACTGAGAGCTCTCCATAGCTGGAAGGAAGGTGGCGTCTGTACTTGGCACTCCCCTACTTTCAGTGGGAACTGTGACTGCTTTATGAAGTCCAGAGGTCTGGGGTGGGGTCTGGGGGGATGGGCCCATCTGGCAAGGGGGAAAGAGACAGTTATGTGCACATGATATGACTTTACCAAGTAGAAGCGAAAGATCTGTGGAACACACTGATGAGTTCAGCAGATTCACGATTAGGAAGTCATCAGTCGTCCCTCCAAAGACCTGATGGCACTTTATTGCACATAGAAACAGTATTTTTACCAGTCACAAAATGACGGGTGCCTGGAAATGAACTCACCAAATAGGTACAAGACCACTGTGGAGGTAACTGGCCCCATATTCGTAAAGACCTAAGGAAGAGCTGTTGATGGCTGGGGCAACTACTTTCCATTGTCATATCTCCCTCACTCATCTCTAACTGTAAGAGTAATGGTAACGCTATGAATTACATTTTATTAATGTATCCACTTTACAGAGGAAAACCTAGGACATAAAGAGATTAAAGTCACTGAAATCTATTGTAATCCCAGGAAGATGTTTTGTGGAACATGAATTATTTATTCTAAAGCTTCTGTGGAGGTGGACCCAGAGCATCCAGAATGACAAGAGCAGATGCACAGCAGATAGCCAGGCAGGAGCAGTGACAGTGTTGTGTCCTCAGAAGCTGGGCCGGTAGGTTTGTGGGGCAGCTTAGACACCCCAGAACTGACTCAGGGGTGAGCCAAGGTCTTATAAACTAGAGAAGAAGTGGCCTGTCCATCAAAATATTTAAGAGCAATAGCTAACCTTAAAGAACACAGTGATATGACATCTTCCAGTGACTTTATAAGCATGCAAAAAAAATGAGTTCTAGAAGTCTAAAGGCACAAAGGTGGTAAAATTTAGTCACTACTCAAAACTATTTGGGGGAATAGCGAAGTATTTCAAAGATAAGAAATGAATGCTGTTAAATGAAAATGTAGAAATTATACCATGTTAGAACTGTACATTTCTGTCACAAGGCACCAGGGAGAGTGATAAGCCCAGTGTGACTGGGACATGCCTCCCAGGGTGCACTTGGAAACATGTGGGTGCCTCACTGCCAGCCTTGGCCTCACCTCAGACTCCTGCAGGACCCACCCATTGTGTCCAAGGCCAAGGACGGGAGATGTTTCCCTCTGTGGGGTTCTCCTTCCCTGCCGAGGGAAACCAACACTAGGGCATTCCACGTGGGATCCCATTTTCAGCCCTCCCCGGCATGTCTCCAAGAAACCCAGCCTTCCTTGGAAGAGCAGCAGCAGGCTGGCAGGCTGTGTGGACCTTCTTAGACCCTGGGCTCCATGCTGGGACCTGCTGTCAGGATGCTAGGGTGTGGAGCGGAAGCCCTGCCCCACTGGACTCCTCACGCCTTTGTGACATGTCTTGAGCTGGTATCCCTGCGTTTGTGTTTTTAGGTTTTCATTGCGTTATGTGGAAAAAATGGACTTTCAGAAACTAAAGAACTCTGCTGTCCGGAGAAGCCTCTGTTTGAAAGGAATTCCAGACACACCTTTATCCTGAGGTATTCCAGAGTATTCCATCCATATGCTTTGTGAAAGAAGGCCTAGTCACAATGAGGTCTTTTACCACAAACCCAAAGATGGAGCACAGAGAACATGAGTATTTCTATACATCCACACCTAAGATAAGGTTCAAGTTATTACTGAAGCATAAGAGACAATGATCATCAATTTTCATACTAATCATTTTATGACAGTTCAGTTTTGAGGTGGGCTCTCACTATGTAGCCCAGGCAGGCCTGGAATTTGCTGTGTAGACCAGGCTGGTCTTGAACCTTCTGGCTCTGCCTCCTGAGTGCTGATTGCAGGCATGCCTCACCATAGCTGACTTATGAATCATTTTTATTATTTAGAACAAATCAAAATAGTTTTGCTTACATGAGGGGGGAGAAAGGAAGAACATGAGAGATGGAGATTTAGTCATTTTGTGTACTAGAATCACTGTTTTCTGTGTCACTATACTTGCTTAATGTAGTCATACCATCCCAAATTTGAAAGAGCAATGACACACTGTGTCACAAAGATAGTGGGTCAAAGGAAGGAAGATAATGTGCCATGATAAGAGTGCAAGCATCTTCCATTCATTGAAAAAAAATATTTTATTCATTTATTTATTTGAGAGAGAGGATGGACATGCCAGGACATGTGTCTGGTTTACGTGGGTCCTGGAGAATCGAACTGGGATCCTTTGGCTTTGCAGGCAAGCACCTTAAGCCATCTCTCCAGCCCTGATTTGTTTTTCTCACAGAAAATTTCGTTTATATTATTTACTGGCTTGGAGTATTGTCTTCATTAGAAGGAAAAAGAAAAACTGCAGGCTAATTCACACCAGACACCAACTGATATTTGAACGATTTTGGTTTAGGGAAGCTACAGTCATTCTCCCTTATCCTTAAAGGGTGGTCCTCCAGCCCTGCAGCGGGTCCCAGGATCAGCAGAAAGTGCTGTGTCTACTGTGGCTGTCCCCATACACCCATTCCTAAGATAACGTGTAAGTGATGAATGGGTACCGCAAGAGATGAACGGCACTAATAAGAAAGCTGAATAACTATACAATAGACTGTAAGCAAATTTCAAAAGTTATGAATTGTTTATGTCTGGGATTTTTTCATATTGATGCTTTTGGTTTGTGATTGTTGGTGAGTAACCGTGATCTTGGGAAGGAACCAGAATATAAGGGGACAAGTGTGGTGGGTCCTGAGGTCCTGTATGCCTCACCCATCACAGCACTCGCTGGTATCCACTGTGCCTGCGGGCTCCACTGGGATTGGTGAGATGCCACATACCCCCACACACACACACATGGCTGATGCTACACTGTCATGTGTCTCCAGTGCTCCCGAGCATCTGGGCCCACTCCAGAAGATCCGCCTCTGGCATGACAGCAGTGGGCCTTCTCCAGACTGGTTCATCAGCCATGTGATGGTGAAGAAGCTGTGCTCAGGACAAGGCTGGTTCTTCCCTGCCCAGTGCTGGCTTGCTGTGAGCCGAGGAGATGGTTGTGTGCAGCGAGAGCTCCCCTGTCTGCGCTGTGGGCTTGGTTTCTGGAAGGTAGGCCCCATGTGGGTGTTCTTCCATGGCATAACTGAACAGCTGGCAGGATTTGGTACCCAGTTCTGCTTCTTGCCACAGCTGTGTCTTTAAACATTTTCAAAGTGTTTTAGTTTTTCTCTCAGTTAATTATCAATATAGCCCACATGTTGTATGACTTTTCCTGTGGAGGTGTAAACAGCCAGATAGGGCACAGAAAATAGAACAAAAAAAACTCATTCCACCCCAAATCTCTCTTGGCAAAACAATGAGTTTACTAGATTACATACAGGAGCATGGGTGAGGGTTACTCACAGGAGCATGGGTGAGGGTTACTCACAGGAGCATGGGTGAGGGTTACTCACAGGAGCATGGGTGAGAGTTATTCACAGGAACATGGGTGAGGGTTACTCACAGGAGCATGGGTGAGGGTTATAATGTAGCTGGGAAAATGCTGAGAACAGAGGGATTTTGATCAAAAGGCCTCACAAAGCAAAGGAGTGATGGGTGGGCCTAGAGAGGAGGCCTTTGTGCGCCATCATGGATGTATTCAAGACCCAGCTGAGTAAAGGAAGGAATTGGTGAGTTCAAAGGCTTGGGAAGCTCCAGCTGGAGGTTGGACTGCGCAGGGTTCAGGATGGTGAGAGCAAGGTCACAGTGAGTTGGTTCTGGTGGGGTGATGAGTTGGAAAGAAAGAGACGGAACAAATGACAATGGAAGGCTTCTATCTCTGCCAATGGCCAGGAGGCGTCCATCTTAGCAAGACAGAAAAGCCAAGAAATGTGGGGAGTTTTCAGCTCTGAAAGTGGCTGATGATTGTTCACACAGGTACCCCATGTAGATAGCCCATGTAGAAAGTGGTCTGCGGTTTCTGTTTCAGCTTTTCTATTCAAAGTTCATGGACTACCTGGAGGATTTCCACGTTTGGCTCTCACTCTACAGTCACCCGCCCTCCAGCAGCTACCGGTCCACTCAGCGACTCGCTGTGTCCTTCTGCCTCCTCTGTGTCTATGCATGCCTCGCTGCCTTCATCTCCGCGGGAGGACATGGGCAGGTAGGAGGCAGTGGGGTTTCCAGCACAGTCCAAATCCTAGACGTACTGTTTGGCCTTCTTTAACCCAGAAATCAGCCCAACTTGCAGTCCTTGGAGAAGGGGTTAAACCAGGGCAAGAAAGTACACAGCGTGCCTGGAGGCCCACAGGTGACATGGCTGGAGATGGGACAGTGAAGGGTCCGGTAGAAGATTGTTGCTCTGTGAGAACTCCTGCCCCAGGTGTCACAACACACATCTCTAAGGGTGAAGGGAAACAGTCTTGTTTCCTATGATAAATTCACAATCATTCATGAGGCCAGCCCACTGGGTTCACATGGTCCCCCAAACAGCTGGAGAACACAGTAATGGTGTCTGTGTCAGAGGTCAAGTTCAAGTACCTGTCCATAGACAGCAGAGGCTGGTGGCTTCCTTATGTGACAGCAGCTATGGTAACAATTAGGGGGCAGAATTTGTTTTAGAAAGTGATAAAGGGGCTGGAGAGATGGCTTAGCGGTTAAGGCTCCTGCCTGCTAAGCCTAAGAACGTCATTACCAATCTCCAGGTCCCACATTTAGCCAGATGCAAAGTGACACAAGGGCTCAATGCCACACTTGACCACAAGGGGGGCGCACACATCTGGAATTCATTAGCAGAGGCTGAGAGGCTGCTGGCACGCCCATTCTCTATCTGTCTCCCTCTCCCCTCTCTCTCTCTCTCTCTCTCTGTGTCTCTCTCTGAAAAAAAAAAAAGTGATGAAGAAATGTCACCAGGAGGCCACAAAGTAACTGCCATGTCAACCTGGGAGACCTGAGGGCCTTAGGAGGAACTTAGAGTGGGCTGTTTCCCAAGGGCCTTCAGAGCTCTGACCTGGGGCACCAAAGTGATTTGTGCCTTCGTGTGGGATGGTAACCAGGATTAAATCAGTGTCTCATGAAAACTGAATATTCAGCATTTACTCAGTCCATCAGGCCATGTCTAAAAGGAAAATACACGGTTCCTTCTAATAGTCTGACCCTGGGACGGAGCTCCATGTAGAAAAGACGACTGACCACACTTGAGGGATACTCACACTGAAAACATTTAGAGTTTTGCTTCTCTGTGCATTTTGATTGGACTCCTTCAAGGGATGTAATTTCTGCTGTTGACCTGTTGTAGGCCCTGCTGGGTGTGGGCCCCACCAGCTTCACTGTGAGACCCTTCAGTGTATGTCTACTGTGCACGCTCTTGGCCTCTCCTGGAGCACAGCTCTTGGCACTGCTCTTCAGGGTCAGCGAGGTATGACAGCTGTCTGAGTGCCCTGTACTCCTGGGCAGAGCTCCAGTGTGGGCAGGCGTTCATCACCCAACTTCTTAACTTCCCAGGAAGAAACCAGGCACCCCTGGCCTGTGCCACAACAGCCCCTGAGAGGAACAGAGACGGAGGCTCCTCGGGGTAATGTGAACTAACAACAGACACTGCCAGTCTCCTGAGTGGGCACCGTGTTCCCTACTTTCACTTTGCATGTTGGCATTGCTTATTGCACATGAACCTCATTCCATGTTTTTAAAATATTTAATCTATGTATGCATACTTGTGTGTGTGAGAGAGAGATGGGGGGCATGCTAGGATCTCTTGACACAGCAAATGCCAGGTGCATGTGCCACTTTTTGTATCTGACTTTACATGAGTACTGGGGAATTGAAATAGGAACTGAAGGCTTTGCAAGCAAGTGTCTAACTGCTGAGCCATGCTCCCAGTCCCCTGATTCCATGTATTTAAAACCATCTTGTTGGGCTGGAGAGATGGCTTAGCAGTTAAGGCGCCTGCCTGTGAAGCTGAAGAACACCTGTTTGAATCTCCAGGTCCCACGTTTAGCCAGATGCAAAAGTGCCACAAGCGTGCAATGTCACACATGCGCACAAGGGGGTACACATGTCTGGAGTTCATTCACAGCAGCTGAGAGGCCACTAGCACACCCATCCTCTCTCTTTCTCTCTCTCTCTCAAATTAAAAAAATAAAATAAAAACATCTTGTTTTCCGTGGCATTTCTTTTGTTCCTGTCTACATTGACCTTGTAAACAGACATCTTTTTGCTGAGCACGTAGGTAGACTTGGCAATGTCAGAGGAGAATGCCCCTGTTGCTATTGTTGATTTTTAATGATTACTTTTTGCATTTTTGCATAGTCACATTTATCACTTTTCCCCCTTAGGGGCTCTTTTTACTTTAAAAAAAAAATAAAAATATTTTGTTTATTTATTTATCTGAGAGAGAGAGAGAGATTGGACCCACCAGGGCCTCTAGCCACTACAAATGAAGTCCAGACACATGTGCCACCTCGTGCATCTGGCTTACTTGGGTACTGGGGAATTGAACCTGGGTCCTTAGGCTTCACAGGCAAATGCCTTAACCACTAAACCATCTCTCCAACCTTCTTTTTACTTTTCAATTGCATCGTCTTCTCATGTTCTTGTGTTTGAGAGCAGACCTTGTGCAGAGGATGGTAGCACTCAAAGTCCTTGCCCCAGCCCTGCCCTGTCTCTCAGATACGCTAGCTCTGGCTGGGACAGGAAGAATGGTCTCTGGAAATGTCAAATATTTGCCTTTCTTTTCACTCAGGCCCTGGTCCCATGCAAGAGCCACTCGAGGTAAGTGGACATAACACGCGAGAGCTAAGCTTTTGCCCTAACATGCATTTGCTGGATTTCTCTGGAGTTTTCCTTCGGCTGTGGTCTGGCCATGGTTGGGGTAGGCGAGGATCCAGGGGAGAGCCACTATACTGACTGGAGCCCATCCTCCACAAAAGACAGGGCTCGTTGCAGGCCGGAGTGGCAGGGTGACGTCCAGGTGGGGTCAGGTAGTGGTTCTCAGCAGGGACTGGAAGTGGGGAGGACAACTGCAGACTCACACTGGACTTTGCTTGTTAGATCTGTGTGGCAGTACTCTGGAAAAATCCTTCTCTGTTGGGCTGCCAGGCTTACCTGGCTCTCACGCTTTCCAGTCACTGACCCCCGCACGACAGCACTTCAAGCCTGTTCCTGGGCACCTCAGAATCTCTCAGGGTGCACGGTGTCGCCACCCATAAGCATGCACTGGGGCTCTGGTTTGCCCATCCTCCGCCCGTTGCCCTTGCCTGAATTCCTCCTCTGATGAGTTGTGCTTCCTAGAGCACAGGGTGCAATAAGTTAGCTTGACTGTCTGGAGCCATCTTTAGACCACCCTAGTTGCCTCCGTGGAACCCCAGGAATACTAAGCAGCTGGTCCCAGGAGATGACTTTCTTCAGAAGTCACCAGAGGCCTGTGCTTGACCACATATAGCTAGGCCATGCCTGTCTTCCGAGGTAGCTGCAAAGAAACTGCTGTTGAGGGTGTGACAATTATGAGAATACTGACTACGGCTTGACCCTGTTCTTCCAGCATCCTGCGTCAACCATTCTCTCAGGGAGGGACAACATCTG
Source organism: Orientallactaga sibirica (assembly GCA_036365145.1). Classification (NCBI taxonomy): domain Eukaryota; kingdom Metazoa; phylum Chordata; class Mammalia; order Rodentia; family Dipodidae; genus Orientallactaga; species Orientallactaga sibirica. The sequence goes on along the minus strand of JAEOAD010000651.1, from coordinate 504,989 downwards.
GAGGACAGCAGCCAGTGACAGTGGTGTGGCCTGTCCATCCCTAGAGTCGGAAGCCTGCAGGACTGATGAGCTTGCTGTGGGGGAGAAACGCAACCACTGCCCGTCCCATTTGCAAGGTGATGTCAGCCTGTGGTCGCAGTGAGCAGCCCTCCTCTTGCCTGGCTGGAGAGGCAGCGTGACCAGGCTGTATAAAACGCAAGGGGCATTTCACATGGGTGCGAGGGCCCATCTGAAACTACAGAATCCAGCTTTTGTCCAAATCCTGGTGGTTTCTGGCTAATACCCAACATAGTTTTTTTTGTTTGTTTGTTTGTTTTTACTTTTTGAGGTAGGGTCTCGCTCTAGCTCAGGCTGACCTGGAACTCACTATGTAGTCTCAAGGTGGCCTCGAACTCACGATAATCCCCCTACCTCTGCCTCCCTAGTACTGGGATTAAAGGTGTGCGCCACCATGCCTGGCTACCTAACATAGTTTTGATTAGATGTTTAAAAACTCAGAATGAGACCCTAAACTTTCTTTAAATATTCTGGAATTTGAAGCTTCACTTTTATCTAAGCCAATTAGGGTAACAGCCCCCCATCTACAAATTATGCTGGAGACGCACTGAGGGGGTTATGAGGGAAGACTCAGCGGAAGGGATGAGAGGTAGGCAGATTGTAATAGAGTTGGGGTTCTAGGCAGTAGATGGGGGCATGCTGGGCCTGCACCAGTAGATGTAGAGGAGAGAGGAGGTCAGGGTCCAGAGGTCAAGGTCAGCACAGGTCCGGGAGCATTGGCTTTGGGCAGTAGGTGCAGGCTGCTCTGTAGACAGTGAGACCTGGGTGTTCAGATGGCCAAGGCCATACCCAGGTCCACTGTAGGGACAGGAAAAGGTCATTCCTATGTGTAAACGTGACCTCAGTTAGGGAAGCACATGGTGCAGGCGTCGATTCTGGTGAGCTGTCCCAAAGACCTTGCCTGGATGAGCTGGATGGTGCGCTAGGATGAGGAGTGACAGCCCGGGAGGGAAGAGCTCACGCCATGGACCAGATGCCAGGAGTGTACAAGGAAAGTGTGGCTCCAGATGATTCCACTGCCCCCGCCACAGCTCTGCACTGTTTCCTGCTCAGCTACTGTCCCTCGGTGTGCACAATGGCGACATGCCTGGGACGCTGTGCTGAGTTCAGTGGACTTCCATGAACATCATCCTTCTCCTCCCAGACGTGCCTTTCTTGAGATGTACCTCTGACAAGCGTCCCTTGAGACATGAAGCTTGATGGCTACCCTCCAGAATACAAAGGACCCCCGAGGGGTTATGTCTATGTGTGTAGGAATCACCCAGAAGAGAGGGAATGGAGCCACATCCCAGCTTCAGGGCCCTCCATCCAGTTACAGCAGACTGTAGACCCAAGTCAGCCGGCCTAGGCATTTAAAGTCTAAGATAGAAGCTGATCCCTCTTCCCCTAAAGTTAGGGACCTTTCTGTTGGCTCAGGAAGACATATTTCACGGGCCTCTTGAACAATACTACCTTGTCCTTCAGGCGAAGGCCAGGGTCCCAGATCACAGGCCATCAGGCAGGAGAAGTTCCCTCATTGCCTGTGTGTTCTATGTAGACCTTCAACCAGTTAGATAATGCCCACACACAAGGGGAGAGCCATCTGCTTCACACATTCCACTAGTGTCTTTTGAAAACTCCCTCACAAACACATCTGAACGGTGTTTGGCCACATGTCTGGGCTCTCAAGATGACAAGAGCCCCATCACACTGTGGGTGGGAAGGACCCATCACACTGTGGGTGGGAAGGATGACAGGGTCTGCTAATCTACCACTCTTTATCTTGTCTTGTTCTTCCTCAGCTCCCAGCAGTAGTTTGGAAGGACTTACAGCCCAGCGGTCAAGAGCCTGTCTGCCTTGGGCAGGCTTTGCAGCCTGGGCCATCTGCATGTCAGCTTCCTTGGCCAGTGGGTTGGGAACAGGATTCCTGGGCTACAGGTGAGTTGTTAAGGTTTTCTTTCTTCTTTTTTTTTTCAATTTATATATTTTTATTTATTTGAGAGATAAAAAGAGGCAGAAAGAGTGAGAATGGGCACACCAGGGCATCCAGCCACTACAAACAAATTCCAGACTCATGTGCTACCTCGTTCATCTGGCTTCACATGGGCCCTGGGGAATCGAATGCTGGCTGACCCCTGTCTTCTGGGCAGGTTTGTCCCGACACAGTGTATGTGGTGGCTGTACCTGCTGTCTCTCTCCTTGATCTGCTGTGTGTTTGTCACCCAGCCACTCATGGTAAGAAGCCCTCTGCACTGGAGGTTTCTTCCTTAGCAGGGCCCTTGGGAGGGGAGCACCTTGGTAGCATGTTCCTGCACATTATATTTCAATCTGAGATGTGGCTAGGAATTGCGATCGAGGCCCTGGGCTGAGCCCCAAATGGGCCTGTTATTCAAAATCCTCACACACACACACACACACAAAAATTGAATGAATCAATGTTACCTCTAATTTTCAGTTGAGGAATCTGAGCTTAGAGGACCAGGGTCTCTTGGGAGGGGCCATACCTGGTAACTGGGTGGTGGGCCTTGAGGGTAGTAGGTCTGAGCCAGGAAGATGGCTGAGCATGGGATGGGCCCAGACGTAGTTCCACATTATCTGTGTGTGCCGTCTCCCTTCAGATCTGTGCCATGGCACTGCACTTTGCTTGGAAAAGAAAAGATGACGACCACTTTTTTACTGAGTCCTTACATGATGCAACCAAAACTCTGGCTTTGGACAAGTGTTTTGGGACCCACGTTCTCCTTTCTCCCAGCTGCCACAAGCCTGACAGAGCTGGAGAGGCTGAAAAGGTGATCTGGCCGTGGTGCCATGAGCTGTCCTGTCGTGCAGATTGGAATTCAGACCTTGCCATCAAGTTGGCTGCACTTTTGAGCATCATTGTTCATTCTTGAATTCCTTGTGCTTCTTTGCATGTACATCTGTAATATAGAGGCATCAAAATTTCTATTTTTACTTTCACCCCAATCCCAGTGAAATCAATCTTTATTTTATTTTATTTATCTGAGAGCGACAGACAGAAAAAAAAAGAGGTACAGAGAAAGAGAGAATGGGTGCACCAGGGCCTCCAGCCACTGCAAACGAACTCCAGATGCATGTGCCACCTTGTGCATCTGGCTAACGTGGGTCCTGAGGAATGGAGCCTCAAACCAGGGTTCTTAGGCTTCATAGGCAAGAGTTTAACCACTAAGCCATCTCTCCAGCCCCAGTGAAATCAATCTGAACACAATGAAATCTAGAAGCAAATGAGAAATGTATAGCCAGCAGTGATGTTGAACTTTGAGACCACTGGCCTCCTCCTTCCCTCGTCTTCCCTCCATCCCTGTCACACAGCAGTTAGGAGGCTCGGGACCCAAACTTGGGTCCGTTTCATTCCTTAGTGATTCGGGAATGCTGCTGCTCCACTCTCCACACACCTGCGAGGTCTCCTTTGCTCCTTCCTCTTCTGCCACATGGGAAGCTATGCTAAGCCTAACAGAAGCCTGGTCCTTCCACATGGGAAGCTATGCTAGGCCTAACAGCAGCCTGGTCCTTGGCTAGCCAGTCTCAAAGCACTGAGAGGTTTTAATGAACCTGGCCCTGACCTTGAGGCCCAGGCTGGAATCTCCACACATCTTGGTTACTATGCCCCACCCACTGAGCTTCCCTCACACCCAGCCTCAACCCAGGTTTCTTAGGTCCAGGTGTAACTGAAGCCCAAACTCCAATCCCCAAGGTCACTGTGTAGCGCTTGTAGTTGCTCTGTATTTCTTAGAAGCCCACCAGCTTTGGAGGAAAGACCATGTGTGGTCTCTCAGGGTCCCCTGAGCCTGCCCAGGGGCTGCTCCTGCAGTGAATCAGAAATAAAGGAGTGAATCCTTTCCTAGGGTCCCCTCTCCTGGCTACTATTATGCCCTGCCCATAAACAAATGCAGCATGAAGGCAATAATGCTTGTATTTAAAAAGAGAAACCAAGGTTATTTCTTCCCAAGGCTACTTTAAAGATTTTATTTTTAAATTTTTTTGTTTTGTTTTATTTTTATTTATTTATTTGAAAGCAACAGAGAGAGAAAGAGGCAGAGAGACAGAGAGAGAATGGGTACTCCAGGGCCACAGCCACTGCAAAAGAACTCCAGATGCATGCGCACCCTTGTGCATCTGGCTTACGTGGGTCCTGGGGAATCAAGCCTCGAACCGGGGTCATTAGGCTTCACAGGCAAGAGCTTAACCACTAAGCTGTCTCTCCAGCCCTAAATATTTTATTTTTGATTATTTATTTATTTGACAGAGAAAGTGGGACGGAGAGAGAGAGAGAATGGGTGTGCCAGGGCCTCCAGCCACTGCAAATGAACTCCAGACGTGTGTGCCCCTTGTGCCTCTGGCTAACAGTTAGGCTACGAGTTCTGGGGAATTGAACCTGGGTCCTTTGGCTTTGCAGGAAAATGCCCCACCTGCTAAGCCATCCCTCCAGCCCTCCAAGACTACTTTAAAATGGCTTTTCAAGTCATTAAAGAACTCAAACAGGAACTATTATGCAAATGCCAGTGATTATTGCTCCTGTGATTGTACAGTGGTGAACGCACTCCTCACCTGATGTGGTTCTTTGTAGTGGCCCAGTTGTGTTCCCTGCCAGAAGAGATAGGCTGGGACATGAACATTTTTTTTTTTTTTTTTTGGTTTTTGTGAGGTAGGGTCTCACTCTGGTCCAGGCTGACCTGGAATTCACTCTGTAGTCTCAGGGTGGCCTCGAACTCTCAGCAATCCTCCTACCTCTGCCTCCCAAGTGCTGGGATTAAAGGCATGCGCCACCACGCCGGGCAGACATGAACAATTTTTAGATGGACCGACCCCTATCTCCCACCGCCTCCCCAGCAACACAACGAATGTTATGTGCACCAAGTCCCCCATTGTTCCCAAATGCCAAACCAAGCACAGTGATGATGGTTCTTGGCCTCCACTGCCAGCCCCAGGGTCACGGCGCTCTCTCCTCCCTTGCAGGTTTTATCTGCTCGACAGCAAGAGCGTCACCATCACTGGGCTCAGCCACCATCCACAGCCCAGCTTAGAGTGACCAGGGAGAGACTGAGGACAGAGAGCCGCATGCATGCAGCCCTGAGGTAGGTGCAGGCCTGGGGGTAATAGGCTCGTTCTGGACCAACTCCCCTTTTAGAGGGACCCGTAACAAGATCTGTCTGCAAGTGTGAAAACTCCTGTCCCACATCTCAGCCTGGACCCCAGTGCAAGCATCAGGGGAATGGCGCTAGGGGAGACTTTTTTTTTTTGGAGAGAGATACAGAGAGAGACAGAGAGAGATGGAGAGGGAGACAGATAGAGAATGGGTGAGCCAGCAGCCTCTCAGCAGCTGTGAACAAACTCCAGATGCATGCGCCCCCTTGTGGTCAAGTGTGGCATTGCGCCCTTGAGTCACTTTGCATCTGGCTAAATGCAGGACCTGGAGATTGGAACCAGCGTTCTTAGGCTTAGCACGCAGGCACCTTAACCACTAAGCCATCTCTCAAGCTCAGGAGACTTTTTTATAGCCTGCCCAGGATGAGTGGTTGAGCCCAGCTTCTGTGCCTCAGCATCTCCATCCACAGGTAGACTCACATGTATCACATGTAATCCAGCCACATGTCTCCCTGCACTGGACCCGGGACTCTGCTTCCTGGTGGGGCACATGGGACTATGGGGAGACAGTGGTAAATATAACACCTTTTCATTTGGCCCACGCACAAGTATTTTAAAATAACATCATAGTTTGCACAGACATTGTGGTGCTCAATACAAATTCTGTTCAAATTTCTTAGGTAACACTTAGGCCATATTGCAGTGGTGGCAAACTTATCCAAGCTAGACTTCAGCCATGTTTCTTCCTGTCAGAGGTGGGCAGTGGGTGGCAGCTCCTGTAAACCTTCTGTAAATTCTAGCCAAAACATTCCTTGAGATTCTGAGTTCTAGAGCCAGGTTTAGGATGTAGTTTGTCAAGGGTTAAGAAGTTCAGTATCTTTTCCTTACAACCATATTGCTAATGTATGCAACAGCACCTCTAGTCATTCTTAAAAATCTCTTCTTTGCAATCTAGAGCATGCTTAGGTCTCCCTTAAACATGCAGATCTTTTTCCAAATTGAAGAGCTATGGCTGTGTTGGGAGGTGACATTTACAAGTGGGTGAGAGGGCTGGAAAGATATCTTAACAGTTAAGGTGCTTGCCTGCAAAGCCTAAGGACCCATGTTCAACTCTCCAGATCCCATGTAATCCAGATGCACAAAGGTGAGACAAGCACATGGCCTCACGTGCCCACTAGGTGGTGCAAGCATCTGGAGTTTGATTGCAGTGGATGAGGCCCTGGCATGCCAATTCTCTCTCTTTCTCAGTCTCTCCTCCCTCTCTCTCTCTCTCACTCACACTCACACTCACTCTCTCTAAAGTAAGATAAAATAAAATAAAAATTTTAAAGTAGATGGGAAAAGAATTCTGGGATGATGGAGTACTGGCAAAGATTTTTAATCTTGTTCAATCTCCTCATAAAAGAAGAGCGATTATGGTGACAGAAGCAAAACTCACAGAAAACACAACAGAAATAAAGGATATGTTGCCCCCTACCCAACCCCACACATCTACCTTCAAATCCCAGGAACAGGCAAACCATTGTGACCCCAGGATCCTCTAGCAACGCATGTCTTCAGGGCAAGGACATGAAAGTAATGGTAGGTCGTGGCACCCCTGAGAACGAACCCAGAGCTTCTGCTAGGTCATACGCTTCTGGGGATAGTTTGCACACCCCAGCTCACAGGAAGTACAAGGTCCAGAGCACAGGTCAATTAAGCGTACTGAGGAAGTCAGCTCTCCAGAATAAATCTTCATGCTGGGAAACCAAGGAGGACACCAGAGAAACATCCAGAGACAGAAGACCAGCTCCCCAGAACGCAGCTTCAGGCTGGGGAAGAAGGAGGTAGAGGCTTTAGAGTCTCTTAAACACAGAATCACTTCATCTGCAAAAAAGGCTTCTTTGACTTCTTCCCTTCCAATTTTTTTTTTTTGATGTAGGGTCTCACTCTAGCTCAGGCTGACCTGGAATTCACTCTGTAATCTCAGGGTGGCCTCGAACTCAAGACGATCCTCCTACCTCTGCCTTCCAGTGCTGGGATTAAAGGTGTGCGCCACCACACCCAGCTTCCTTTCCAATTTGTATCCCTTTGATTTCTTTCTCTTATTTCTCTGGATAAGAATGCAGGAGCAGTGTTAAATAGCAGTAGGGAGAGTGGATACCCTGTCTTGTTCTAGAATTTCATAAGAACCACTCATGTTTTCCCCATTTATATGATATAAGCTTGAGGCCTGTTGTATATAGACTTTATTGAGTTGTAATATGATTCTCCCCATCCCTAATCTCTCCATTGGTTTTGTCAGGGAGGGCTGTCATATTTTGTTGAAGACGTTTTCTGCATCAAGTGAAATGATCACATGATTTCTGTCCTTATTTATATTGTATGCTATTTATATGCTGCATTACGTTTATTGATTTCTGTGTGTCAAACCATGCCTCCATCCCTGAAATGAACCCTAGTCTATCAAGGTGGACGATATCTTTATTGTGTTCTTTAATTTGATTTGCAAAGAATTTTATAGAGAGTACCTGCATCTAGAGGTTCATGAGGGATATTGGTCTATATTTTTCCTTTTCTTTTGAGAGAGAGAGACAGAGACAGAGAGAGACACAGAGAGAGGGAGAGGCAGAAAGAGAGAGAATGGGCACGCCAGTAGCCTCTCAGCCGCTGTGAACGAACTCCAGATGTGTGCGCCCCCTTGTGGTCAAGTGCGGCATTGCGCCTTTGCCTCACTTTGCATCTGGCCAAATGTGGGACCTGGAGATTGGAACCGGTGTTCTTAGGCTTAGCAGGCAGGCTGGAGAAATGGCTCAGCAATTAAGGCATTCGCCTGCAAAGCCAAAGGACCCATGTTCGATTCCCCAGGACCCACGTAAGCCAGATGCCCAAGGTGGCGCACGCGTCTGGAGTTCGTCTTCAGTGGCTGGAGGCCATGGCATGCCCATTCTCATCTGCCTTTCTTCCTCTCTCAAACAAGTTAAATAAAATAAAGTTTAAAAAAAATTCCCTTAAAAATATCAGATAAAAGCAATGCTATTTTACTGTAGCATCAAAGAAATGAAGTATTCAAATAAAACAAGGAAGTATGCCAGAGATGTACACTAAACCCACAAAATGGTACGGAAAAACTAAAGAAAGGTCTAAGTAAATATACACCGGGGGGCGGGGGACAAGAGTGTGTTGATTAACTCCAGCTGGTCTATAGATGTAATGCAATCACAGCCAAAACCCCGTAAGCTTTCCCGAGTAGATACTGACAAGTGATCGGACCATGTATGCAGAAGATAGGAACAGCAGAGGTGCCTTGGTTCTGGAAAAGGACAAAGTTGGAGGATTGAAACCACGTCATTCAGCACTACAGAAATTGCTGTGTGGTGTTTGGTGACACTAGATCACGGAAGTGAAAACAAGAACCCAGAGACAGACCCCCACACACAGACCCATTGACTCAAGTCCGAGGACAGTTCAATGGGGAAGGGATACGCGTTTCCAAAATAATGCTGGGAACACTGGATGTTAACAATACAACAGAAAAAGGAAGAAAAGTGCATTTTAAGCGTCCTGTGCTTTAGATAAATATTGCATCCTGAGGATGTCAAAGCTCCATTCCATGACAAACGAGGGACACGGGTGTGTGGACACAGGGTCCCTGGGATGCTGACTCGTGGCTCTCTCCTCACAGGGACGTTTCCATGAGCACCCTCTCACTACTTCTGCTTCTGCTTCTGACGTATGGGAAAGTCTCCTCAGACGAATGTTCTCTCAATCAAGCCATCCGGAAGGAGTTTATAAGGTAGGAGGTTCGGGGAGTTCGTGTGGATCTGGGAAGTACGTGGTCACTGCAATCCCAGAGGGAGCCCCAAATTCAGCATCCCAGAGGGGAAGTGCTTTACCTGGTTACTGTGCCACCTGGCACCTTTCTTTGCTGGTGCTGACAGGGCACCCTGCTGACTGTCCAATCTGCTCCTTCAGTCCGTTTTGCTCATGCAGGACTGAGGCCCGAGAAGGGTCTTTAGCCCATCTCACATGTGAAATCTGAGAAACGCTAACTGACTCGTCAGACATTATTGACCCGTATTAGCAGGAAGCCTTCATCCACAGACTTCACGGGTCAATTGTGAAAAGAATTCTGGGTCCAAACAGGAGCATCACAGCTCTTCATCCAAAAGTTACAGCTGCATTCATAAGACATGACACCCAATTTGAAACTGTAAGAAACCCGCCCCCACCACACACACAATTTTCTCTCCCATGTCCAAAAATGTTCCTTTGTTTTACTACTTTAAAAGTCAGCAGACTTTCATCATCAGCAAACCCAAAACAAATGAGAAATCCAGGGCAGGAAAGTTTCCATGATACTCCCAAGCAGAGGGAACACTGATGACAGCTGGCATTGCCCCGTGAAACCAACCTACAAGCTCACCCTAACATTCCTTGGTCACTGGAACTGCTCAATAGTTAGAAGTCTATATTATTGAACTTGAGCTTCCAGGTCTGGGTGACTTACGGAACAAAGGGTAAGGCTGGAGAAATACTTTGGTCAATAAAGAACTTGCCTTGCAGGTACAGGGACCAGTTTGAGTTTAAACCCAGAACCACCTACACACGAACAGCAGGACTTTCTGTATCCCACTTTTTCAAAAGCTTGTGACTTTTGGGCTCTTCCATGTGAGCAGATACACTGATTGTGCCAGTAGGTGGCGGAGTGAGCAAACCAAAAGGACAGTGTGGGGCCATTTCTTCAGAAATGGAAATTGAAACACAGCAAACTACGGACCAGTTCCTTAAAAAAAAAAAAAAAAACTCATTTCGTGCATCAGCATTACTTGACATGTTCCTCATATTCTTCTTGATATTCAAACCAGCAATTTTACAGCTGGGATCATGTCTGTGAGATCTCCACATGCACAAGGCCCTCATGTACTTGGGTAAACTTCTCAGATGTTGACCCACATGGGCTTGAAAAGGCGTCACATTTCCAACAAGAACGCCAGCCTTCTCTGCCTCTGGCTGCTCTGGCCACAGGCAGGGATATATTTGTGTGTAAGACAGAATGTTGAAGGTGAATCTTGTCTGCCTTACCCCACCCCTAGTACCTAACCCTAAACAAGTCAGGTGGTAAGGATGTGTTACGTGCAGTATTCCAGAAAGAGAGAGAGAGAGAGAGGACCAGGCCAGGGTGCCAGTGGAGTGGGTGGAATCCAGGGCCGGGCTCTGGTGACTGCCAGTCCTTTGGCTCTGGGCTGTGGCATCTTCCTCTATAAGGTGAAGCGGGCGAGCTGTTGGATCTGTACGCCTTGACAAAAAGTTACAGTGATGCTGGGTTCTCTTGCATTTAGCCTGTATTTGAAGTGCTTCTACACTCAGTAAAGTCTTCATTAAGTTCCACGTCAACCACACAAAGATAAACCACCGAGTGAAGCACCAGTAGCTGCACGAGGTGCTGATGTTACGGTTTTCCTCGCTGAGCTGGCTCGTGAGGCCATTTTAGATGATGGCTGCAATTAGTACAGACAAGGCCGGAGCATTCTTGCATCCTTTGTTCACTACCTGGCCTTCAGTGTGCCAGCAATGAGCAGGAGATAGATTCCTTTGTGTCCAGGACATCTCAGCTCTGAGCCACACTCCCGGTACCGCTATTTCTCCATCCCAGCTTCTGGATGCTTCTGCAATATGTCACTCCCTCAGAATCTGATGCAAAGCTTGACCAAAGTTTCAGAGCCAGTAAGCATTAGAAGCTATCACACAAGAGGCCTGCACAGATTAGGCTCCAAAAATGCAAAACCAGTGAAAATCAAATGCTTGGATGGGCGGGAGATCAGCTCTGTGCAAGAAAAAGGAACTCAAGGGGTTGGAGAGATGGCTTAGTGGTTAAGGTGCTTGCCTGCGAAACCTAAGGACCCAGGCTCGATTATCCAGGTCCCACGTTAGCCAGATGCACAAGGTGGCGCGCATGTCTGGAGTTAGTTTGCAGCAGCTGGAGGCCCTGGTGTGCCCATTCTCTATCTCCCTCTCTCTCTTTCTCTCTACCTCTCTCTGTCATAAATAAATAAATAAATAAATAAATAAATAAATAAATAAATAAATAAATAAAATCAGAAAAAAAGAGAAAAGAAAAAGGAACTCAAACCAGTCAGATAAATAAATAGCTCACAGGCTTTTGTTTCCATGCACTATGGAAATATCGGAACACATTTAGAATATGGATAAATTGCTGTGTGAGGCTATTTGCTTCTCTCTGTTAGCCTATGTGTTGATAGTTTTTCTTTGTACTTAATTTCTTTTTTTTTATTCTTCTTAATTTCTTTCTGTGTAAGTTTTCCAGTTCCATAAGGAATTAAAATACTTTTCTTGAATTATCTCCAAAAGCTGCTCTTACTTGCCAATGGAATGCCTGCTCTGTACCCTAATCAGTGAACAGATCTCTGCCACAGGGGCACTGACACAGAATCATCCTCCTGCCAGGTTCTGTGGTATAAATGCTTCTGCCAAAACCCACCTCACACAATGGAGGTGATGCCCCGAACATGGAGTTGGGAAGAAATACCTGCAGTTGTCTATCTGGCCAGTGTGCACTGGCTCAGGTGTACTCTGCTAGCAAGTTCATCAAAGCCACTATTTGAAGAACAGGTCTTCAGCCCACTCTGCGGAGGGGTCTGGATTTGGTTCCTAGAACAGTTGAAATTGTGTGTGTTTCGATGGCTTGCTTTTCCAGAAAACTTACTTTCCCTGAGAAATGTTTTGCTCTCCCCTTTTCTTGGGGAAAGATCTGGAAGAGTCACTCAGACCCATGGCTCCCTGCTGCGGGCATGCCCTGAGCAAGCTCCTTTACCATTATTCATCCTTCACAGAAGGCCACACGTGACTCTTCCGTGCTGGTGAGAGGCACTCTGCCTTCTCAGGAATGTTCACTCTCCCTTTCCTCTGGCTCAGCAGCTGTCAGTGCTGCACAGGCCTCTTTGGAGCTGTCTGAGTGAGTGGGCTGGCAGTGTTACATTTCGTCAGGCTGGAATCGTCTCAGTACCTTCTGAAATTGGCTCTGAGGTGGAAAAGTGAAGTAGCTATGTAATGAAGATGAGGGTTGGGGGTTCAGTCCACGTACAGCCTGTGCAAAGCCCCGAGTCCTATCCCGGCTGTCTCCACAGCGTGCCAGAGCTGGTGCTCCCTGCCCTCATATAGCAGTCACAGCCACCGGAAGGCAGGTGGCACACCACAGCCAGCTGGCAGTCAGGACAGACAGCACTGAGTTTTGACCTGTGGCTCCTCGGCCTCCCTGTCTCCTCTTTCCCCGTGCGCTGCAAAGCCACGCTGGCCTGCACACGTTGTCATTCCCAGGCATGTGGACCCCTTGGCCAGCACCCCACCTGGAATGCCCACCTCATGACCATGGGCTCCTCCCTCATGTCCTGTGTGGCTTTGCTGGCACATCGCTGTTTTTTTTTTTTTTTTTGTTTTTTGTTTGTTTTTGTTTTTCGAGGTAGGGTCTCACTTTAGCTCAGGCTGACCTGGAATTCACTATGTAGTCTCAGGGTGGCCTTGAACTCACAGCAATCCTCCTACCTCTGCCTCCCAAGTGCTGGGATTAAAAGCATGTGCCACCACACCCATCACATTTTATTGTTATGTCCCATGCTCCCTGAACATATTTACTATCTCTACCCCTCACCCACCACTTCCTACCTGTCATGTCCCCCTTTCTTCTCATTCATATTTGTCACTGTCTTTCTTGACTTGCTACGGGGTTCTTGCCCAATAAACCCATTATAAATTGAAATGGTCCCAAGTCAAAAATCCACTTCTAGCCAGTCATGGTGGTGCATGTTTTTAATCCCAGCACTCAGGAGGCAGTGGTAGGAGGATTGCCATGAGTTCAAGGCCACCCTGAGACTACAGAGTGAATTCCAGGTCAGCCTGGGCTAGAGTGAGACCCTACCTCACTCTAAACAAAAAACAAAAACAAACAAACAAACAAAAATCTCCTTCTTACAGTCCACCTGACTTCCCAACATCCTATTCCACCCTCAGCTCAGCTTGAGCATGCTCAGAACACCTACAGCTACCTGCAGGTGGGCTCCCTCAGCTAACACAAAGCCTACGGAGTCCTAATAAGGAATTGAACATCTCTTGGAATCTATTCAATGCTGGACTGAAAATGGAAAACAGAATGGTTGGCAGGTGAACTCTTAAGCCACTGTAAAGTCAAAAACGTACAAGTTGCAGGCTGGGGACATGACTCAGCAGGGAAGAGTCCCTGCCATGTTGGCATGATGACCCGAATTTGATCCCTAGGACCCGTATTTTTAAAAAGGCATGCATGACCACACATGCACAGCTGTAATCCCAGTGCTGAGTGGGACAAAACCAAGAGGATGTCTGGGACTCTGTGGTCAGCCAGTGTAACAAAAAGTCAAGTTTAAGACAGATAGAGGAAGACATATTCCTCTGGACTCTGCCCTTGTGCTCCTGGGGTGCCTGTATCTGCACACACACGTGTAAATACACAAACACACACAACACCACATTTGTCAGAGGATCCATGCGCGCACGCGTGTGTGCGTTTGTTGCTTATTTCCCCACATGAGAGCAAGGAGCTAGAAGAGCCATGTCTGTTGAGTGACAGCAAATGAGCAAGATAGTTCTGCCCCGTTCTCTCTTCTCCTCTGCCGCCAAGGAGCAAAGTGCATCCCAGAGCTGTGCCTCACGCTGCTGAAGACCCCGTGCTTCACATTGCAGATAGCGCCCACAAACTTCCTAAAACGTGAATGAAGGGGGAAAAAACCCACAAGCACTACCCCCCCCCCATTTCATACATCTATAGAGACTTTTTTTTTTTTTGGTGTTTTTTTGCTGTTGAATTAAGAAATGCCAGGCGCTCCCTGGAGGAAGTGAGAAGTGCCGATGACTGGTGGGACTGGAGTCTGAGCACGCTGCTGGATGGGCTGCACCCAGAAGGCCCCTCTTCTGGGGCTTTGGGGGCTCAGGTGGGCATTCTTTTCCTCTTTGTCAGTAGCCATACGGTGCTAGGTAGCATCTTCCATAGCTGCGTGGTAGAAGGCAGACCATGCAGTGCTCCTCCTGCCTGGAATCTGAGCACTGCTCCCTCTTCACCCACCTCAGCTGAGTGGGCCCTTCCTACTCTACACTTGCCCGTGTGAGCAAGGCTCAGAACGCACGCATGAGTGGCCTCGGGCTGATGGGGTCCAGGGGGAGTCAGTGGAAGAAGAAAACTATTTCAGTACATAGAATTGCTAAAATGGAGAACCTGGGGCTGAAGAAGAACCAGTGGCTAAGGCAGCAGCCATCAGTTAAGCATCCAGAAAAGGGCAAGGCCAGCCCCACGGTCAGAAGCAAAAGTGAATGTGCATTTTCATAACCACATCCCTTGTTCCTTTTCTGTTTGCTCTCCTCCTTCTTTTTCCTGCATTCCTCAGATATTTTATTCCCCATTTCATTTTGTTTATTCAGGGTAGTAACTTGGGAAGAGGCTTATGGTAAACGAGAAACATAAGTCATTCCTACTGCGTTCACAGAGATAACAATTGAACGGCAGCCATTTCACAGAACGAGGTTGGGGAGGGAGCGTCTTTGTGCGGCTGCGTGCCTCCTCAGAAAGGTCTAGGATAACTGATTCTCATGGGAGCTGGAGCTTTCCCCAGTCTCTGAGCCTCTTGTCTTCTTGTAGCCTGGTGCCCTTGGAGGACAGTGCCACCTGATAGGCACGTCAGTAATCAAGCAGCTGAAGGGTCCTCCTAGCAGTGCATGCAAGGTAAGAGTCAGTATGCTGAAGAGATACCGGGGCAGGAAACCGGCAGATCTAAGATTCTTTGAGTGCAGGAGTGATGTGAGCTTGTCAGGTGCCAGCCTCCTTCTGCCACAGGCTGTTTTCATCAGCGTCTGAACCTGGCATTCTAGGCAAAAGTGGGATCTTTCATCTAAAAATCTAAAATCAGAATATTCTTTTATTCTTTTTTTTTTTTTTTTTTTTTGAGGTAGGGTCTCACTCTAGCCCAGGCTGACCTGGAATTCACTATGTAGTCTCAGGGTGGCCTCAAACTTATGGTAATCCTCCTACCTCTGCCTCCCAAGTGCTGGGATCAAAGGCATGCACTACCACACCCGGTTTCTTATACTCTTTTCTGATGGAAAACATGCCTCAAGATGGCATTTTATATACATCATCCCACAGTGGGGAACTCTACAGATTTTTCAAGCCTCACTCTGCTAGATGTTCAGGTGAGGCGTCAGCTGGCACAGCCTTATCCTTCTAGTTTCAGCTGGTGCCCAGAGGCCATAAGGTCCTTGGAGGTTGCAGGGTACCTGATCACATGTTCAGATCGTCCCGAATAAGGCCAGGGCTTGCATGTCCTGCAAAGCATGTGAACTTGGGAACAAGGGTCAGAGCTGCTTCTGATTGGTGCTTTGTGTCCCAGCTTTCCAAGCCATTCTCAGCATTCTTGGAAGATTCTTTCTCTCTGCATCACCCTGAACTTGGACTTGAGAACCAATCTGCAACTGCTGGAGTTCCTGAGGCCTGTGGAGTGAGGAAGGATTGCTGTGTGCACAGCCTAGGGAGAACAAGGTTAGTGTGAGTCAGGAAAGCACCCTCCTAGGCAGCCAGGCAGCCCCCAGGCCCGTACTGCTGCATGTGTCGTGTTTGTGGGAGGTGGAACTTCTGAGGAGGTGTGGGAAGGTCACTGTGCCCCTAGCAGAGGCACTTACAAGGCCTCAGTTCTTCCTCTCTAAGCTCGTGGAGAAGCGCCTTCATTGCCTAGAGCTGCTCTGACACCATACCTGCTGTGGTCAGGCCGCCAGAGCCCTCCCTTGCCTTCACCCACCCCAGGACGGGGCTCCACACAGGCAGTCTGTGCAGTTCCAGTGCTGTGCTTGGAGGACCTACAGAAACAGGAAATGGCTTGCTACTAAATATGAATGAACAGAACAGTTTCTTATAGCCCGTCACAAAGATAGAGAATATTCAAGCACACTTTGGGGGGAATATTGGGCATCTTTAACACACCATGGCTTCTTGTCGCCCATCACAAAGAGAAGACAGTGGATAGTCAAGCTCACTTTGGGAGGGATGCTGGGCATTGGTCCCTCACACGCCCACGTGAGGAATGGAAATCTCTTCTGGCCGGGATTCCATCCTGACTGCTACAGGGAAGAGGAGGATCAAGTAGAGGAGCAGAGAGCTCCTGGCGGGGATGCTTTTCTAACCTCTAGAAGGACATCTGTGCTCCTCTGAACATGGTGCCACTCCTACACCCTGGATCCCCACTCCCTCTGAACCGCGGCTCTTTTCAGGCGGGAAGCCCATGCGGCCCTGACTGCGCTCAGGGCTGGCGGGTGGATGGACCGCAGCCCCGGGGCCGTGTCTGTGCGCTTCCTCCTCTACAACGCTCCAACCCGACTCTTCACAAGTGTGACCCTAAGTGTAGAGGTGCTCCCCTCGGGAGGTGTCACCCCCTCTTCCGAGGTGGAGTCATTCAGCATCTTCCATTGGGACTCAGCCCCAAAGTACCACCTTGTGCTTTCTGAGGTACGTTCACCTGCCCTGGGCCTCCTGGATGGACACAGGGAAGCGGGTTTCACCCGTGCTGGGCACTCCTGCGAGATGGGGCCAGGGCTCTCCCATTGGCCCACCCCCTGCACACATATACTTGTTAACTTCTGTCACACCACAGGCATCATACTCTGTGTTGGGGCCTCAGAGAGGGAAAACCCCCAGAGGGATTTACCCGTGACATACAAGGGGTGCACCAATGAGATACGAAATTCCTTGCAAGGTCTTAGTGAACTTCAGCTGCCATGACAAAGTGTGCTTGTTCCCCCTTCATTCATCATTTGGCTTTCTGTGGCTTCCATTAACTGTAGTCAGTTGTGATCTGAAAAAAATGAAATGGAATCCTCAAGAAATGACTAATTAGTACGTTTTAAATAATCTAATTACAGTCGGTTGTTAGGATTGTTCTAATTTATCATTAGGGATTGTTAATATCTTAGCGTGCTTAATTTGTAAATTAAACCTTATCACAGCTGTGTATGTATTTGGTATCACTGCAGTTTCAGACAGCCACTGGAGGATCGTGATGTATCCCTG
Source organism: Orientallactaga sibirica (assembly GCA_036365145.1). Classification (NCBI taxonomy): domain Eukaryota; kingdom Metazoa; phylum Chordata; class Mammalia; order Rodentia; family Dipodidae; genus Orientallactaga; species Orientallactaga sibirica. Next base: position 487,768 of record JAEOAD010000651.1, on the reverse strand, counting down.
CTCAGACAGGGAGAACTACTGTACAAAGGCTGGTGGCTTAAATAAAAGATTTTTTTAAAGATTTATTTATTTATTTATTTATTCATTTATTTGAGACAGAGATAGTAAGAGAGAGAGAAAGATAGAGAGTGAGTGAGAATGGGCGCACCAGGGCTTCTAGCCACTACAAATGAACTCCAGACACATGCGCCCCCTTGTGCATCTGGCTTATATGGGACTTGGAGAATCAAACCTGGGTCCTTAGGCTTCACAGGCATGTGCCTTAACCTCTAAGCCATCTCTCCAGCCCTTAAACAACAGATTTAACTGTCAAATCTATTTAACATAGTTCTGGAGGTTGAAGTCCAAAATCAAGGTGCCAGAAAGGTTGGGGTTCTGGCAAGGACTCCCTTCCTGGCTGGTGGGCAGCCACCATCTCACTATGTCCTCATGTGACCCCTTCCTTGCTCATGTGAATGAGATGAAGAGTGGGCAGGCTTGCAGGCATCAGTCTGTGTAAGGACACTACTACACTGGAATAGAACCCCACCCCAGGTGTGAACTGAACCTTAATCATGTCCATTGGGGGCCTGCTTCTAAGTACAAACACACAGGGGCTTGAGGTACCAAACTATGGACTCTGGGGGCAGCAGTCTTTAGTTCACAGCACCAGGGGAGTGGATGGAAAGAATGCCTCCTATAGCTTCATGGAACAGTCCAAAGCTCCAGTGGCCTCCCTGAACTGTCTTCAGCTGGTTTTGTGCCGTATTTAGCTTTTCTGGTGAAAGAACCAGGTCCTGCCAGCCTGTCAGGTCAAGGTCTTGGGCATGGAGAGGGGAAAATCTCAAAAGGTGTTGTGTCTAGGAGACTGTTTAGAGACATTGTCAAGGCTGAGACTATGGAGCTGAGGGCTATGGATGTGTGGATAGCACAGGCAGGAGGCAGAATGGGCTACTGGGCAGGGGCTGGGCTGGGCTAGGGCAGGAAGGCCCTTGCCTCAAGAACCCAGAGTCAGGAATCTCGATAAATACTATTCTAGTGCAGTGTTTTAAAATATCAAGATTCATGAAAAAACAAACACAAAAACCTCATTATGGAGAAAAAGGCAAGATTTTAGAAGAGCAGGCCACTTTCTGGCCTTTTCTTTCGCATAGCACTGCAATTTCCACGCCTTCCCTAATCACCTCATCCAACTTCACTCTTATCATGCAGTCTCAATGCGGACCCACGAGGCACAGTACACAGAGCTCCCTAAGAAGATGGAGAATAAACACATAATGTCCCTGCTAATGGCTTTAAACTCCTCATAAATCCATGATGGGCTGGTATGGAGGTCAGAAGGTCCAATAGAGGTTATGGACACCCATACATCAGGGTCTGGTGTTTGTAGGGGCCAAGGTGGGTCCTAATACCTAACACGGAGCTGGGTTGCTCTAAGTGCTTGGTGTGAAGTGTTACCAAGCACCTATTGAAGGTCAAGTTTATCATCAAAATCTCAGAACAAGAAAGTAGCTCACATCATGGCTACTGAAAAAAGACAAGAAGAAGGGACCAGAGAGAAGTTTAGACTTTGAGAAAGCAACTTATCTGAACGTTCATGTGTCTCACTTTTTTATGTCCCTGACAGCTGCTGCTCCTGGTGCTCAACCTGACTCACCTCTGTCTCCAGCTCTGGGGAATGACCACGGAGGGCATCCTCAGCTACTGGCGAAAGCCCAGACACTGGCTGGAGGTAGTTTCACTAAAGCCATTTTCTTTATGTCCTGCAATAACTGTGAAGTCTTCTTATCTGAAAAGAAAAATAATTTTAGCCGGGCGTGGTGGCGCACGCCTTTAATCCCAGCACTCGGGAGGCAGAGGTAGGAGGATTGTCTTGAGTTCAAGGCCACCCTGAGACTACATAGTTAATTCCAGGTCAGCCTGGGCCAGAGTGAGACCCTACCTCGAAACCCCCACACACACAAAAAAAAGAAAAATAATTTTAATGGGAATCTACTTCCAACACCACTGTGGCTTTCTAGTGTGAAGGCAAGACTTGCATTTGAAATCAGGTCTTCTTAGCATTTTGACAGGCAGTTTATGCCCCTGGTGTCAGAGATGCCAGCTGAATCATCCCTCAAAGCTGACTGAGCTTTCTCCTCCATGTTACAGCTCTCTATAGTTGGTGTAGCCCTGGCCTACTACATAGCAGCCAGCCACCTCACCACACTTGCTGGAGGTATTGCTGACCAGCTCCATGAAGGACTTGGTCGCATGTTTGTGGACCTCAGCCTGATATCGTTGTGGAATCAGGTATGGTGGAGGACTCAGGACCACCCTGATGCTGTCTCATGATAGCCATCACACAAGGTCTAGACCAGCATTCCAAACTGTGGCCCACGGGCTGCGTACGTCCCAGTGTAGCCATGCGCATGTCCCAACACATTTACCGATAATAGCATCATGTAACGATGCCAGAAGGTTGGACATCCAGAGTCTAAAAGGCATGAGACAATGGGTTTGTTCTGTTGAACAGTAGAACTCTGCGTTCACAGATGATGACACTCAGAGCAGCAGGAGAGAGCTTCAGACATGCTGGCAACCTGGCCATGGCTGGGTTCTGTGTAAAATGAACCGTTGAACCTGTTCAGCGTGGAGAAGCAGATGTTGATTGGTTGATACAGCCCAGAGAAAGGAGGCTGGCCTGGACAGTATGCATTATGTCTTTCTTCTCTCTTCATCTGGTGACAGATATCACAGTCCCAGGTGGTCTTTGTAAGTGACAACTCAGGGGACAGTCGTAGAGGGAAATGTGACCTTGAAGTCCTTGCACCCTCCTTCCCCAGTCTCCCATCTCCAGGCTGGGCCTCCACCAGGAGGACCAGACAGACATGTGCACGACAGGCCTGGGCAGGCTTATTGGTTACTTTTCTCATTGCTGTGACTGACAAGAAGCACCATAAGGAAGGAAGGATTTACTTTGGCTTAAAGTTTTTGAAGGGATACCAAAAGAAGGTATCAGGAGGGAAATATGATGAAATCACATTATCTTCATGTATGAAATTGTCAATAAAAAAAAGAAGGGGGGTGAAGAGGTGGCTTAGCAGTTAAGGCGCCTGCCTCCTAAGCCTAAGAACCGCTGGTTCCAATCTCCAGCAGTTCCAATCTCCAGGTCCCACATTTAGCCAGATGCAAAGTGATGCAAGGGTGCAATGCTGCACTTGACCACAAGGGGGCAAACACATCTGGATTTCGTTCACAGCAGCTGAGAGACTGCTGGCACGCCCATCTCTATCTGTCTTCCTCTCCCTCTCTGTCTGTCTCTCTCTCTAAAAAATAAAATAAAATATAAAATATTAAAAAAAAGAAGGGGTACAATCTGTCACGGCAGGGTAGGCATGCTAATCTGAATGTGGGGTAGCTGGTCACGTCACACCTGCAGTCAGGAAGCAGAAAGTAGACGAGATGTGGGGCTGGTCTACAAAACATCAAGGTCCATCTCGAAGGACTCACTTCCTCCAGTGCAGGTTGACCTCCTAAAGGTTCCACAACCTTCCAAACCAGCACTACCCTCTGGGGACCAACTGTTCAGACACATGAGCCCCAACTCCAAGTTCACGGGAGAACGAGGCCTGCAGGACAGGGGATCGTACGACAGCCTGCTGGGCCCCAGCAGGTCCACTGCTCCGTGGCCCAGTGGGGATGTGGAAACAGCCTATGCTAGTCCTTTGTGCTATTACAGTCACAGACTTGGCCCCGTTTCCTTCTCTACTCACCTTTGAGGACAGTGAAGTCCCAGGGCCACCCTGCAGCCCAGAATGTCTTCACTTCCTCAGAACTGGGAACTTAGCCCTCCCCCGCCCCCCCAAGAAAGAAAGAAAGAAAAGTGAAGAAAGGTGTCTTATTCCCCTCCAATCCCAGGTCCCCTCATCCAGCTCTGCCATCTCTGTGGCTTCTCCGATAGTCCACCTGCACCTGGCTCTCATGTGGGCTGCGTGGGAAGCCTGGGGAGCAAGAGGCTGGCTGCTCTCCTCTGCAAGAGCTCCAGCCTCCCTTCCTGGCCGAGGGGTGCCACTGTTGTCTCCATCTATGCGACAACAGTTGTTTTGTGGAAAGCACTAAAGAAATGTGCTTTGAAGGATTTCATGCAGCAGAAAATGTGGGTTTCTTCCTAAAAGATAAGAATATACTTGTTAAGCCGGGCATGGTGGCACACATCTTTAATCCCAGCACTTGGGAGGCAAAGGTAGGAGGATTGCCGTGAGTTCGAAGCCACCCTGAGACTACAGAGTGAATTCCAGGTCAGCCTGAGCTAGAGTGAAACCCTACCTCAAAAAAAAAAAAAAAAAAATACACTTGTTCTTTTTCAAATGTCCCTAGAACTGTGACTTTATGAATATGGTCTGGGCCCTCCCAGGGTAGGAAGAAAGCCATGCACAGTGGGAGCCCTGAAGCTATATATACTTCCCCCTCCTGAGTAGACATTTGCACACCCACCCCTCTTCCCATCATTAGTAAATGTTACCTCCTTCTTGAGCCTCCTTCCTGCCCATTATTCTGCATAGCACCAGAAGCAAATTGTGTGCAGACATTTTATTATTATTATTATTATTATTATTATTATTATTATTTTTATTTTTGAGAGAGAGAAAGAGGGAGAGAGAGAAATGGGCACAACAGGGCTTTCAGTTGCTGCAAACAAACTCCAGCTGCATGCACCCCTTGTGTGCATGTGTGATATTGCACGCTTGTGTCACTATGTGTCTGGCTTACGTGGGACCTGGAGATTCAGACATGAGTTCTTAAGCTTCACAGTCAAGCGCCTTAAGCGCTAAGCCATCTCTCCAGCCCTGCCTGTGCACATTTCTGATGCTAGCAGAAGACTTCCACGCAGGAACAGGAATCCAGACTTCGGAATCTTAGGCTATAATTTCTGCACCTTACAGGACTCTGGGGAGACAGAACAGTCACCTAAGTCAGGCACAACAATTTCATGACTCACAGACAGGCAGTCACAAGTAGCAGAGGCTCACACTCACGGTGATCCAAGCCCCCAAGGCTCAGGAAAGCTGCCATAGTCGGCTGGAGTCCGTACTGTGTGGTTGCATGTTGCCCCATAGTTGAGCAACCCTGGAGAATAACCTTTCTGGATTCTATGCTGGGGGCCATGTGAGGTGCTAGGATAAAGTGTCTTCAGGCATTCTGTTTTAAGACAGACGGAAACAGAGCTTGGGCTGTTGCAAACACCTCCTTATCTCAGGATTTGTTCTCTGCCTCAATTATTCTGAGAAATACTAACCAGAAGCTGGGTCAGCCACTGCCACGTGGGGAGCCAACCTGCAGACACTTGGCATCTACTAAGGTCTACGTGCTGCAAACACTTGGTTGTCTGCTCTCTTTCCCCCACTCGCCCCATCCCGTGAGGCTGCAAACTCGAGGAGAGAGTTTGCCTGCTCATTCTCTACGGCTGCCCAGCACCAACACTGGGGCCTGATGGCAACTTAGTGCCCCACTGTTGGTGGGCAGTTTGATCTACCTTTCCTGTGTGTCTGCACTCAGAGTAGCCCGGCCCTGCCTCCACCAATGGATTCCATCTGACCTGACGCAGCATCTCCTCCACCCTGCAACCATGGGCTTTCAATGCCAACTTAGTGCAGTGTTTCCCCACCTGTGCCCAGAGGCCCCATGCAGCTGGCTTTTGTGACACGCTTTGTAGGATGCTCTTTTCACTGTTGGTGGGCATCTATTTGAGCCATATACTTCAAAGGTATAAAGTAGGAGTGCTTTCAGTTGTTACGAGAAGAAACTATTAACATCTACATGAAAATTATTGATACTTAGGAATAGATCCCATAGATGAAGGGAGGAGGGTTACACATTCCACCACCATCCCCAGCAGGGTCATTTCCTTGCAGCGTAGTAGACTGAGGCTCAGAGGGGACATGGCCACGCCTATTCTTACCCTCTTATCACAGAAGTGGAAGGCCACGACTCAGACACGAACACACGATTTGTACTCTCCCCTGCTTTGACTCATTCTCCCGTGCAGACACTTGACCCTTGGTGTCCCCAAGAGGCTTTGGTCTGTATCACTCGTTAATGACCTTGTACTCCAACATGACTCCTGGCATATGCTTGAGTCGGCACCTTGTAGCCATTGGCAGGACACGCTGATCTACTGTGTCTTCCCTCAGAGGGCACGATGGCTCCAGGGGACCCTTTTGTTCCTCTGCACACTGGAATGCATTCTGCACCTCCTCGGCTTCACAAAGATGACAGCGTCCTTCTCCTCCATGCGCTCCTCTCTCTCCAGAGTCTTCGCGCCGGTGGTAAGAATTTGCCCCCTTGTCCAGTGATTTCCCGGGCCTAATCTCATCAGAGGAAAACAAACTTGCCACGTTTTGATGTGCCATCCAGAATTCTAGCCATCTAATCATTACAGTGGGGTTTAAATACAAGCAATCATTATGATACGATCAATTATGCTCATGGCAGTAGCTGTCACGTATTAACACTTGGTCTGCTTTATACTCTCCCAGGGCATCGGAGGGTTGTTATTGTAAAGTAGGTTATATGGACGTAGTGTGATCTGGCCACAGAATGGCCTCCGAAGCTGCACTGGGAGAAGAGCAGTGGGATGTGACAGAAGGAGTCCCATGAGGAGGGGGCAGAGCTGCTGGGGTGGAAGGGTGTGGAGGCAGGAGCACACAGAGGCCTGGGAGGAGTGGCAGGGTGGGGACTCCCTGGGATGAGTTAGTAAACTAGGAAGGGCTTGAGCCACCCTTCAGAATGTCTCCCTTCACCTTTCTGCAAGCATTTGGAGAAAGCACTTGACAGCATTTGGAAACCCCATGGCCATCTTTCACTGGAAGGAGAATTGACTGGGTCAGTTACAGGGGCGCTTTTATCCCGCAGCTGCTGAGGACTCTGCTCGTGGTCGCCCACGCTCACCTGGGTGGATTTCTGCTCTTCACCTGGACACTGCCATCTGGCACCTCTGACGATGTCTTTTCTGGGCCGCTGTTTCGTGTTCTGGGAAGAAGCCCAAAAGATTCATTCCATGACTTTTTGGAACCTGGCCAGCGAGCCACGACTTGTTACTGTAGGGTCCTATTTCTATTGACAGCCTTGTTTTGCTTCGGAATGGTAAGTAGATGCACAGATCATCCTGTGTTTTGTGGTCAGCCTTTGTGAAGGGTTTCCTTGGCTGTCAGAAGTCAGCGCTCTCTGTCTATAATGGATGGATAGTTTCAGGATGCCCGAACCAGATCTCATGGGAATGACTCTCTGAAGGTCATCTGATGTGCCCCAGGAAGGAACTGAGCACAGTCAGCCTGACTCTTCATTTGGAACAGTCCATCAATACCACAGCCACCCAGGCTATTCCCTCTCCCAGAAGCCTCCTGGGCCTCTTGCCTTCTGCATCGCATCTCCTCACACTGAACTTAGTCTCCGGCTGCATGGTGTCTCTGCATGTTAATCACTCTTGCCTTCTGTCAGTTTCACAGCTGGGTCAGGTCACCTCTGGTTTGAGAAAAGCCCTTCAGGTGTTCCTATTGAGGACCTAGGACTGGGGGCCTTGCTCTTGGCCTGACCAGGTCCAGGGACGCTATGCTCCCACTCCTACTGAACCCTTTCCCTCCTCCCTGCTTACTCTTACAAGACAGCGTTCCAAGTGGAGCTTTCCCACTCCTGGCTCTCAGCCAGCTGGTCCTCCCCTTGATGCCCACAGCACCATGGCCCTGAGTGGTCTTTTCCTGTCTCCCCTGGGACCCTGACCACAGTTAAATGAATTGTTATGCCTTCCTAGATTAAGCCTGAAAGTTCTTTTTGTCTTAAATTTTCTACTGATTATTTCTTTTTGTCTTAAATTTTGTACTGATTATTCTCATTGAATAAATAGTGAAACTAGAAGTGACTACATATGCTCTCACCCTGGCAACACTCCAGCTATCATCATCCATCCATTTATCCATTAATGTACCCACTGATCCACCCAGTCAACTATCTTCAGTTCATCTGTCCATTCCCCCAAGCATCTGCTCATCCATGTACAATTTTAGCCCATGATTACTGTATTCAGACAACCGTAAGCAAAGATAATGGTATCACAGCCTGTAGGACAAGCTCGAAGCATAAGTACTTTAAGCATGTTTTTATATTTTTAAATATAATTCCTTTATTGGATATGTGATTTGGGAATATTTTGTCCCAATCTGTGGCTGTTCTCTAATAGTATCTATATGTAGCAGAAGTTTTTTTAAAGGTGTTTTGTTTTTGGAGAGAGACAGAGAGAGAGAGAGAGAGAGAGACAGATAGAGATGGGCGCCCCAGCAGTCTCTCAGCTGCTGAGGACGCAATCCAGATGCATGCGCCCCCTTGTGGTCAAGTGCAGCATTGCACCCTTGCATCACTTTGTATCTGGCTAAATATGGGACCTGGAGATTGGAACCAGCGTTCTTAGGCTTAGGAGGCAGGCGCCTTAACCGCTAAGCCATCTCTCCAGCCCAAAGGTTTTTTTTTTTAAGCCACCACATCCAGTTTATCATTTTATTTTATTTTTTAAATTTTATTTATTTATTTATTTATTTGAGAGCGAGAAAGAGAAAGAGAGAGAGAGGGAGGAGAGAATGGCCACACCAGGGCCTCTAGCCACTGCAAACGAACTCCAGACATATGCACCCCCTTGTGCATCTGGCTTATGTGGGTCCTGGAGAATTGAACAGGGATCCTTTGGCTTTGCAGGCAAATACCTTAACTGCTAAGCCATCTCTCCAGCCCCAGCAGAAGTTTTTAATTTTGATAAAAACCAATTTTTCTTTCGTAGATTATGCTTTTGTTGCCAAATAACTAAGTCTAAACCCAAAGTCTTTTCTTTATGTCTAGAATGTTCATACTTTTATGTTGTACATTTAAACTGACTTATTTTCAGTTACTTTTAATATAGGATTGAGAGATGGATAAGAGCCTGTGTTTTAAATAGATGAATATCCAACTGTTCAACACCATATAAAGAATGTCATTTTTCCATTTAATTGGGCGTTCATCTTGTCAGAAAACAATGACTGTGTCACTCAGAGTTCAGAGTTCGACTTCCTCATCCTTCCGTAACAACGCCACGGTCTCGATTCCTGCAGCACTGCAAGTGCTTGGCAGCACCACGTTTGTTCTTTTTGGCGTTGGCGATTCTACGCCTCTTGTCTTTCCACATAGGTACTAGAATCCCCCGACAGAAAAGTCAACACACACAAAAAAAACCCAGAAAACTTCAGGTCACTATTTTAGATTGCAAATTAAGATAAATTTACTGTTCAAATGACCTGATAAAATAACCATTTAGAAATGGAAAGAAGCCCACCTTGTTGATACTGATTCCCTACAAAGTATGTTAGGGTTTGAATAAAGTTGATTTTCAATCCTAGAATTATATAATATCTCTCTATTTACTTAGGAGTGTGTGTGTACAGATACTGCATAATTATATGCACTTTTAAAGTCTAAATCTTTCTCAAAGAGTGAGAAACTGAGAGTTGTTTGTTCTTCCTAGAGAAACCAGGAAGTCTGCCCACAGCAGGAGAAGTCTTTGACTTGAATTTCACAATCTCAGTGAGTTCGGCTTGTGGCAGTGGTCAGGACAACATCCTAGGCAGGAAGCAGACAGTGTAAGAGCAGCGGCCTTAGGGGAGGGCTATGTTAGGGTTCTGAGACGAGCAGACCTAATGTCTAGGAAGTTTTTAGAGCCATGAACGGCATGTGAGTCTCTTGATCTATGTAGATGGGAAGCAGAGAACTGTCACACCAGGACGTCTCAGATGTGAAGACATCTGTATCTAGCTGCTTATTCTCCCAGCTCCGGGGGTCTCTGAACAGTTCTGCCAAGGCTAAGCAAGGAACAAGACGCGTCCAGATTATTTGGGGTGATGTTTGGACAGGTTACCACCTGGGGGATGACCCTCACACCATGAAACCACCTGCAGGCTTATGGCAACGTGAATCAAAGGAAACCCACAGAGGAGAGGGAAGACCAGTCTCTGGGAGGGTACTGTCATGTTTGTAACTCAGCAGCAGGCAAGGAAGAGGCTCAAGGTCAGTGAGTTCCTAGGAACTCTGGGCCTTATCACCACGGCTCCTTCGTATGGAGTAGCACAACAGGAGGCTTTGCAGGGTATACAAAGACAGGCTCTAGATGGCTAAAACTGTGCTTGTTTGGGCTATTTTAAAAAGAAATTGGAAAGCAAAAGGTTTTTTTAAGCCACCACATCAGTTTATCATTTTATTTTATTTTTAAATTTATTTATTTATTTATTTATTTGAGAGCGAAAGAGGTAAGAGAGAGAGGGAGAGAGAATGGCCCGCTTGGCCTCTAGCTATTCAACTCCAGACATATCACCCCCTTGTGCATCTGAAGCCATGTGGGTCCTGGAGGGAATTGAACAGGGATCCTTTGGCTTTGCAGGCAAATGCCTTAACTGCTAAGCCATCTCTCAGCCCCAGCAGAAGTTTTTAATTTTTGATAAAAACCAATTTTTCTTTCGTGAATTATGCTTTTGTTTTTGCCAAATAACTAAGTCTAAACCCCCAAAGTCTTTTTCTTTATATCTAGAATGTTTCATACTTTTATGTTGTACATTTAAACTGACTTATTTTCAGTTACTTTAATATAGGATTGAGAGATGGATGGAAGCCTGTTTTAAATAGATGAATATCAATTGTTCAACACCCTTATAAAATGTGTCATTTTTTTCATTTAATTGGGTACATCGTCTTGTCAGAAAACAATGACTGTGTCCTCAGGGTTCAAGTTCGACTTCCTCATCGCTCCGTAGCAACGCCACGGTCTCGATTCCTGCAGCACTGCAAGTGCCAGCAGCACCACGTTTGTTCTTTTGGCGTTGGCGATTCTACGCCTCTTGTCTTTCCACATGGGTACTAGAATCCCCGACAGAAAAGTCAACACACACACAAAAAAAAACCAGAAAACTTTGGGTCACTTTCTTTTAGATGCAAGTCGATAAATTTTGCTGTTCAAATGACCGATAAAATAACCATTTAGAAAATGGAAAGAGAAGCCTGATTATGTTGATGCAGTTCCTACAAAGTATGTTGGGGTTTGAATAAGTTGATTTCAATCCTAGGGTATAATATCTCTTTCTATTTACTTAGAATTGTGTTGTGTGCAGATTAACAGCATAAGTATCTATGCACTTTTAAAGTCTAAATCTTTCTCTAAGGTGAGAAACTGAGGATTGTTTGATTTCTTCCTAGAAACCAGGAAGTCTGCACACAGCAGGAGAAGTCTTTGACTTGAATTACCACAATCTCAGTGATTCAGCTTGTGGCAGTGGTCAGGACAACATCTGAGGCAGGAAGCAGACAGTGTAAAGGCCTTGGAGGGCTATGTTGGGGTTCTGAGGCGAGCAGGACCTGTGTCTGAGGAGAAGTTTTAGAGCCATGAGCGGCATGCTGAGTCTCTTGATCTATGGAGATGGGAAGCAGAGGCACTGTGCTGGGACGTCTCAGATGTGCAGAACATCTGTATCTAGCTACTTATTCTCAGCCAGCTCCGGGGGTCTCTGAACAGTTCTGCCAAAGCTAAGCAAAGAGGGAGCTGCAGTCCAGATTATTTGGGGTGATGTTTGGACAGGTTACCACCTGGTGGATGACTCTCACCCATGAGACCGCCTGCGGGCTTATGGCATGAATCAAAGGAAACCACAGAGGAGAAAGGGGGAAGACCAGTCTCTGGGAGGGTACTGTCATGTTTGTAACTCAGGCACATGCAGGCAAAGGAAGAAGGCTCAAAGGTCAGTGTTTCCTAGGAACTCTGGGCCTTATCACCACGGCTCCTTCGTATGGAGTAGCACAACAGGAGGCTTTGCAGGGTATACAAGAGAACAGAGCTCACAGATGTTTAAAACTGTGTGCTTGTTGGGCTATTTTAAAGAAAAGAAATTGGGTATCCAATGGATAAACATTTTTTTGGAGAGAGACAGAGAAAGAGGGGAGGAGAGAAGACAGATATAGATGGGTGTAGCAGCAGTCTCTCACGGCTGCAGGGCTGAAATCCAGATCGTGGCCCCTGGTGGTCAGTCTTGGCATTTGCCCTTGCATCACTTGCATCTGGCTAGGCGATGGGACACTGGATGGAACCAGCGTTCTTAGGTTTAGGAGGCAGATGCCTTAACCGCTAAGCCATCTCTCCAGCCCTGGATAAACATTTGAGAGTACAGGTCTCAGCTTTCGATGAGAGCTGGAAGAACTGAGGGACACACACCCAGGGGCTGGTGCTGCCTACTACTTCTGCACCTTAGAACAAAGTGTGCTGTAACAGCTGGACTCTGGCTAGCACTTGCACTTCCCAAAACTACAATACATACTCCTGCAAGGGACTCCCCACAACCCACAGTAGCTCACCAGGGACTGTTGAGGCTAATGTGGGGATATATATATGTGGAAATAAACAACTGTTTGATATTGAAACATCCTTTACTTAAAAAAAAAAAAAAAGGCTTATTTCCATTGCTGAGTTCAACTCACTGTCAGGAAGTTTAGTCATGGAGTTCCTGAGTGGTATTTTCGTAATTTTGTTTTACTAGGCAAGTACTAAAAATTCATGATAGGGCTGGAGAGATGGCTTAGCGGTTAAGGCACCTGCCTGCTAAACCTACAAGAATGCCAGTTGATTCTCCGAGTCCAGGCACTTAAAGGATAAGTGACACAAGGACTCAATGCTACACTTTGCCCACAAGAAACACGTGTCTGGAGTTCTGTAGATCATTCACAGCACCTGAGAGGCTGCTGGTGCACCACACGTCTATCTGTCTGTCTATCTGTGCTCTCACTCCTAGCTCTCTCAAAAAAAATTCTGGCCAGGCATGGTGGCGCGCTAATCACATCAGCACGGAGGCAGTAGGAGAATCACCATGGAGTTTGGGGAAGTATCTCTATGACTACATAGTAGAGTTCCAGGTCAGCCTGGACTAAGTGAAACCCTACAGCGAAAACCAAAAAATAAAATCATGATCTAGCATCATCAGATATAATCTCTGTTTCTAGTTTTACAAATTAACAAAATTAAGTGTTTCAGTTTGGTAGTGTCTATTTTTAATCCTCTCAGTTTAGTAACACAAAAAATCCATTTGTGACACTATTGTTTAGAAAGTCTCACCTTCCTGGGGCTGGAAGCATCAAAAGCGGAAGAGACTAAGATGGCTGCACACCATGTAAGCTGGGGACACGCAGTGAGCAGACAGGCACACTAGGCTGCTGGCTCCACCTCACAGTCTTGCTTTCTGCCATCAGCACCACTGTGGCCCTGTGGTATGATCTCTGCACAGGCTTTGCTCTCAACCACAGTGCAGTTCCTGAAGCTCCCTGAGATGCCAAAGCACTCAACAGGCTGGCAAGCATGTCCTTTCGGTTGCTCACTGCATTCCTGTAATGACTCTAGACAGCAGGACATGTGGAGCTTCTTGTCTTTCCTAGATATATACTGATGTTTTAAAATTTTTTTGTTTGAGAGAGATGGAGAGAGAAAGAGAGCTAGAGAGCTAGAAGATAAAGAAAAGCATAGAATGGCATGGTGGCGTGCGCAGGTAATCCAGCCAGCAGCTGGACTGGCAGGAACTCCATGACTTGACTAGCCCAGTGCAGTCAAAGTGCAAAAATGAAGTTCTCTGGCTCATGACTTGCATTTGGCTGCTGGTGCACTTGGCAAAAACCTGTCTGGAGATTGAAAAATCTACTCTGGCAGGCTTTTTTGCCATCTCTCCAGCTGAAATTTGGAGAATTTTTTTTGAGGCCATTTTTGGCAGTAAGTTCCAGGTCAGAGTTGACTACTAAAACAAACCCTTTTGAAAAACCAAAAATAAACAAATGACTTTTTCAAATGAAAAGAATACGTGTTTCTAGCTTACCTGTAAACACTTCAGCACCAGGCATGAGTTTGGCCCACACAAAACATGTCTATGTTAATTTGCCTGGCTGGTGTAAAAGCTCTCTGTTACTTTTAAGTTCATGGCATGCAACAGTTAGTTACATGTGGCAGAAAGCATGTGTCCATTACAACTGTAAATGATGGAACTGGCTTAAGATGGCTGCAAAGCAGGCATGCTTGCTGATGGAGTCAGGGCAGGACAGATGGCAGCTTGGCTCCCTTCCTCAAAGTCTCAGCTGCCAGGGCACAACCGAGTGGCTGTGGCACCTGGCACAGCCATCTATCTGTCTTTCTCTCTGACTCTCTCAAAAAAAAAAAAATTCATAGCCAGGCATGGTGGCGCACGCCTTTAATCCCAGCACTCGGGAGGCAGAAGTAGGAGAATCACCATGAGTTTGAGGCCATCCTATGACTACATAGTGAGTTCCAGGTCAGCCTGGACTAGAGTGAAACCCTACCTTGAAAAACCAAAAAAATAAACAAATCATGATCTAGCATCATCAGATATAATCTCTGTTTCATAGTTTACCAAATTAACAAAGTCGTGTTTCAGTTTGGTAACACAAAACATGTCTATTTTTAATCCTCTCTAGCTAAAAGCTTCCCTGGTGACTTTTTTCCGAAAAAGAAAGTCTCTCCGCAAGAAATCCATTGTGACACTGAGAGATGCTGCTAGTTACATGTGGCAGAAAGTCCTCACCTTCCTGGGGCTGGAAACATCAAAGGCGGAAGAGACTAAGATGGCTGCACACCATGTAAGCTGGGGGACACGGCGCAGTGAGCAGACAGGCACACTAGGCTGCTGGCTCCACCTCACAGTCTTGCTTTCTGCCATCAGCACCACTGTGGCCCTGTGGTATGATCTCTGCACAGGCTCAGCATTGCTCTCAACCACAGTGCAGTTCCTGGAAGCTCCCCTTGAGATGCCAAAGCACTCGGCAGGCTGGCAAGCATGTCCTTTTCGGTTGCTCACTGCATTCCTGTAATGACTCTAGACAGCAGGACATGTGGAGCTTCTTGTCTTTCCTAGAAAACATATATACTGATGTTTTAAAATTTTTTTTTTGTTTGAGAGAGACAGAGAGAGAGAGAGAGAGCTAGAGAGATACAGAGAGAGAGAGAGAGAGAGAATGGGCGTGCCGGCGGCCTCTCAGCTGCTGTGAATGAACTCCAGACGCATGTGCCCCCTTGTGGGCAAGTGCATCATTGCGCCCTTGCATCACTTTTTGCATCTGGCTAAATGATGGGACCTGGAGATTGGAACTGGCATTCTTAGGCTTGGCAGGCAGGCGCTTTAACCACTAAGCCATCTCTCCAGCCCTATAATGATGTTTTTTTTTTAAACCTTCAGTCACTTGCTTTTGGCACCTGCTACCAGACCCAGAGTTGTACCTAAAACACGGAGCCCTCACCACCTTGAGTTTGGACGCTTTTATGCAAATAGTGAAAACTGAATACTCAACTCTTCCCTTGTGACTGGTGTTTACCCAGCATCCAGTGCA
Source organism: Orientallactaga sibirica (assembly GCA_036365145.1). Classification (NCBI taxonomy): domain Eukaryota; kingdom Metazoa; phylum Chordata; class Mammalia; order Rodentia; family Dipodidae; genus Orientallactaga; species Orientallactaga sibirica. The sequence continues at coordinate 472,372 of JAEOAD010000651.1, read as the reverse complement.
GTTCTAAAGCCCGCCTTGTGCAATCATGACACCGTGTGCTTTGCCTGTCACAGGTGTCCCCACCGTCTGTTACTTTTAAGTTCATCCAATACTGCAACAGTTATGCATGTGTCAGTGTGTGCACGTTGTAAATGATGGAACTGGGGCTGGAGAGATGGCTTAGTGGTTAAGGCGTTTGCCTGCAAAGTCAAAGGACCCAGGTTCGATTCCCAGGACCCACGTTAGCCAGATGCACAAGGGGGCACATGCATCTGGAGTTGGTTTGCAGTGGCTAGAGGCCCTGGCACACCCATTCTCTCTCTCTCTCTCTCTCTCCCCTCTTTCTCTCTATCAAATAAATAAATAAACATGATGGAACTGAGATACAGAGAAGGCACAGCACACAGGATCCGACTCCAGGGCCATGTATATTGTCTGACATAGCATAATCCTTCTAAAGCCAGCCCCACTAGATGTTTCAGATGCGGGAAGAAGAAGAAAGGTTCTCAAATGTACTTCCTAATCTGATTTTCTTTCCCTTCAGAATCATTACCTGGAGGAATTTTCCAGTCTGTTAGATGAACTTCTGCTGAAGATTAACGATTTGTGTGACAGCCCGGAGCTCCTTCCTCTGGAGACAGAATCCAGAAGGGCAGAGGAGTCAGAGGCAGAAGATGGTTCCATAGCCGGGATTGCCGGGTGCTGCACTACTCAGGTAAGAATGCACAAACTATTTTTTCCCAATTTTCTTCCCGGCATTTGTTTTATTTTCTAGAGTTGGTGTAGAAGCGTTACTGTTCCAAGTTCCATGATCAATTTGCATAAATTCCCTCAAAAAAAAAAAAATCAACTTACTGGTAAGATGTGCTCTAGCTAGACTGAAAAACTGCTGAATAATTCACCCTGGTGGCGTGATGTTCAATTTGCTATGATGACGTAAGTGTTTCGCTCTATCTGCAGCTGCAGTCAGCAAAGAGACTGAGAAGCAGGAGTGGAAAGAGAGGCTATGGACACCCCAGAATAGGCCCACACATGTCCCCCAAAGCCTGCTGAGCACTGACAAGGAGGCCAGAAGGAGGAAGGGCACAGCCACCCCCAAGAGCAGGCACCCTTCTCCAAGTCAGACAGTGTATCTGCAGGTGCCCACCACAGACACTTTCATTAGGGAAAAACAGATTATAGGGAGAGGAAAAAAATGAGTTAAAGAAATCTTGAACCCTAATGACACAGAGATCTGCAGACACAAGGAATGAAGGGAGCACATGCAAGAAGCCGTCCCTGTGAGGAGCTATTCATCGCTATGGGATCCTAACGCAGCAACCGCTGGTGGCTCGCAGCGCACTTACCAACTACAGTAACACAGAGGCTCACATATGTGCCAGGTTACATGGTAGAAAAGAAAAACGGGCACTGCGCTCCATTGGTGCATTCCAGGGGTAAATTCTCTGAGCTCCAGAGAGATGCCCTGCCAGCTCAGAGCAGTCATGTCCACCTGTCCAAGTGGCAAAGAGAGCTCCCTGACACGGGAGAGTGTGTGCCACCTGCTGCTGGCCCACGGTCTCCTTCGGTTCTCCTCCTGGGGCGAACTCCCTTGTGTAAAGATAAGCTCGCCCTTGAAGAGGGCAGTAGTTACAGTGAACACACACCATTACAGGACCAATGTTGCAGAAAAAAAGAAAAAGAAAAAGAAAACGAAACACTAACAGGCACAAACAAGTGAAGGAGAAAGCAGTGGGGGGCACACCTTGAGAGCAATTGCCATGGATAAGGTTAAAATTGTAAGAGAGATTCTCACAAGAAATAACAATGAACAAGGGCCTATCTGAAAGTAGAGTGCAAAGCCAAGAAGACGACAAAGATGAAATGGAATCATTTGACAAGAATGGAAGAGAAAATGGATATATATGTCACAGACAAAAACCAAAATATAGAGCCGGGTGTGGTGGCGCACGCCTTTAATCCCAGCACTCGGGAGGCAGAGGTAGGAGGATCGCCAAGAGTTCAAGGCCACCCTGAGACTACATAGTTAATTCCAGGTCAGCCTGGACCAGAGTGAGACCCTACCTCGAAAAAAACAAAAAAAAAAAAACAAAAAACAAAAAATATATATATATATATATTAATGAAGGTTTGAGACAACTGAGCAAAAATAAAAACCAAAACAAAATTTAAAAGTCATTAATTGATTTTAGAAATAATAATGGACTCAAAAGGCTGAAGAAGAATAATATACAGAAATAAGCTAGAAAAAAAGAATATGTATAACTCATATAATCCTTCCTTTAAAAAGTCCAAAAGTTTCAAACTGAAGAATCTACTTAAAGACATTTCTAAAAAAATAATACTAAAATAAAGATTTAAATCTATATAGACGTTTGTCCGCTGACAAGGGGACCACATCCTGGCAGATCCACGGTAGCTGAGGACACGTTATGCTGGCATGTGCTCCATCCCTCCAAAGCCAGGGTCCCTCCAAGTTTCCAAATTGAAATTACTTAAAATTATATATTGTTTATTTATTTGAGAGCAACCGACAGAGAGAGAAAGAGGCACAGAGAGAGAGAGAGAGAATGAGCACACTAGGGCCTCCAGCCACAGCAAACGAAGTCCAGATGCATGCGCCACTTTGTGCATCTGGCTTATGTGGGTACTAGGGAGTCAAGCCTCGAACCAAGGTCCTTAGGCTTCACAGGCAAGCGCTTAACCACTAAGCCATCTCTCCAGTCCCTTATATATTGTTCATTAATTACTTTTTAAATTATTTAAAACTATTTGAATGTTCATATTAATAAACAAATTGGTCATGGTAGAGAGTTTTTAATTTTCAGAGTCTAGGAAATATCGTGACCAATTGTATAAAAACCTAGGATGCACCTATGTGCAGGACAAAATGTAAGAACCTTTGTGACATAAAAATGAAAACAGGAAACAAAACCTTTTAGGGGAAAGAAGCTTGCGTGTCAGCCTGCTGACCTGAGTTGGAGCCTCCTCAGCACCCACATAAAGCTGGGGGCAAAGCAATAATTAATCCTAACATACCTCCAAGCATGGGAGGTGGGCAGAGCCAGGAGAGCCCGGAAGCTCACAAGCAGCAGCCGCAGCAGCTAGACGCACCCTGTCTCAAAGAAAGTCCAAAAAAGAATAGGCCAAGGTTGCTCTGACATCCACACAAGTGCTGTGACGTGGGCACCCAGACACACGTCATACACGTGCACCCATGCATGCTCACACAAGTTCACACAAATAATACCAAACCCTTTTAGGAAAAAAAGCAACTATATGAATATTTGTATCCCAAGCGCATATGATTTCAAGATGATAAAGTTAAGCTAAAAGCCAATATGCTCATAGCACCTAGAGACAAACCTACCATGAAGCAAAAGTACATGAAAGAAAATGGTCTTGGGCTGGAGCAATGGCTTAGTGGTTAAGCCACTTGCCTGCTAAGCTTAAGGACCCAGGTTCGATTCTCCAGGTCCCACATAAGCCAGCTGCACAAGGTGATGCATGCGTCTGGACTTCTTTTGCAGTGGCTAGAGGCGCACCCGTTCTCTCTCTCTCCTTCTTTCTCTCCCTTTCTCTGTCTCAAATAAATTAAAAAATAAGTAAGTGAAGCCGGGCGTGGTGGCGCACGCCTTTAATCCCAGCACTTGGGAGACCGAGGTAGGAGGATCGCAGAGAGTTCGAGGCCACCCTGAGACTACATAGTGAATTCCAGGTCAGCCTGGACCAGAGTGAGACCCTACCTCACAAAACCAAAAAAAAAAAAAAAAAAGAGAGAGAAAAGAAAAAGTAAGTGAAATAAATGAAAATGGTCTATCTATATTCAACCCTAATCATCAGGAAGTGTTCACACACACGCGTGCTAAGCAAAGCAGAGGAAAGGAGATTGTAAAATGATGAAGCATAGTTTAACAATGTCAATGAGCAAAATGAAGTAACCTGACAGATGATTAGTGCAAATTATCATAATTTTTAGTTAATTATGATAAAAGGATGAGTATACTAAGTATGCAAAATAAAAATGAGAAAGGAAAACCAATTTTAGTGAAATTGAAAAATAGTAAACGCTTTGGGAAGACAAACACGTGTCACTTCATCTGAAGTGCTTGAGTGTGACCTGAAATAGTGTTCGGATGTCTACCCTAAACGAGAACCAGCCCAGAGGGTATCACATGAAAATTTATCAAACTATAAATGAAAGCCTAGTGCAGAGTGCTTTGTGAACTATTCCACGTCGACGTCACGTGTGTTTTTAATGAAACAGCAATATATTGCTATACAAACTAAACAAAAATAACCCAATTTAAAAATACCAAAAAATCAACCTTAAACAGTAGTGAATAGGCTCAGAAACAGCAGATTAAAAGAATAATATTTGATAAGTTATAAGTCAAGTTTTAAGTAAAATGTTTTAGTATTAAAACAGTAACCCTTTACCCAAAATATAGGAGTAAATCATCATTTGATTTTCTCCATACATATCATTGATAAAATTCAATAACTTCCTCTTTAATAATAAAGGGATTGAGGGGTGGAGAGATGGCTTAGCAGTTAAGGTACTTGCCTGCAAAGCCTTAGGACCCATGTTCGACTCTCCAGATCCCACGTCATCCAGACCCACAAAGGTGAGGCAAGCGCAAGGCCACACAGGCCCACTAGGTAGCACAAGGAGTTTGATTGCAGTGGCTGAGGCCTGGTATACCAATTCTCTTTCTCTTTCTTTCTGCATCTCTAAAAAAGGGGGCATTATCTTTTTAAAATGAGAATTTATCTCCAGTTAAAAGCCAGTTACTATGTCACCATGTGTTTGTACCACTAGTGGTACATAAGAAGCATTTCCACTAAAGTTTAGAAAAATTAATTCAAAAACCCCACAAGGGCCCTTTTAAAATCGTGCTGGGGATCAAGCCAAGGCCCTATAGAGGCAAGCATTGTACCCTGTACTCCATCTCCAACCCCACAAGAGCATTTTTAAGATGTGCCTCACCTTGTGTTCCCCTGTAAGCATGCTGACCTGGTGTCTATTTCACGATTTATAGTTTTTAGTTAGAAACTGCCAGCGTGTAACTTGCTTGAGTCGATTTTATGTTCACAATGCACTCTCTTGTGAAGCCTTACGTCCTTGCACGTCAGGGACCTATACTGATTTCCTTATGCTTGAGAGGCGAGTTCACCGTGGTGACCTGGGGCTGTACGCTCTAAGGGCACGTGATGCCAGAAGCATTTAGCAGCAGTGCTGAAAGCACAGTTGTTTCTGAACAATCACCAAAATGAGACATTCATCAAAAGCCAGTGGGGCCAGGTGTGCCTCCGCCTTCAGCGCCCGGATTCCACAGCCCGGGTTAGTGGATCCTGCAGGAAGGAACGGGAACCAGCAGGGCTGGAACAGGTCAAGCTGCTGGATCGGGCGTAACAGACCTCCTTTTGTATGATGGCAGCCAAGAAAACAAGCCGTTTGAATTTCCTAACTTCAGGCAGCTGTTTTTCATCTTAACCATTAATAATTACAATTTTTTTTTATTCTTATGAACTGAAAGGATTCGGTGCCCGAGGCTACCAATAACCACCTGCAGATCACATTGTCCTTTTTGCTGAGGTGAGTCATGGCCATAGAATGCCGAGGGCTGCCAGCCAGCACCGCCCCCTCTTGCCCACTGCTGCCGCTCACTTGGGGATTCTTGGCTGTTTCTCACGTCTCCCCTACCTCGGTCTTCACTCAGGGAAGTCCTGCTCCTGGCTCTCACTGGGCCCAGGCGCCTCACCACACAGTGGCTCCTTCTCTGCCAGGCAGTCTTCGGGGGCAATGTGAAGATGGCAGGAGATTATTTTAGCCCCCCCCCAAATAATTCCTCTCAACTTGCTTTAGTACAAGGAACATTCAGCCAGAAGGGGAGCACTTGACCTCAGACAGCCTTCCGAGATAAGATTTCTCTGCTCCCATGATTATACTGGATCTGCTGAGATAATTTTGTAAGAAGTAAGATTCCTGGAGTGGCTGATTTACTCCCTCCTGGAATACAGGCTCCCATCAAGTAGAAGTGTCACCGCCCTCCCTCTTCCTTAGGATGTATGCTAGAATAGTCCTTGTGATGCCGTGGGCATAAACCAGGACTTCTGCATTACTGCGAAGACATAATTTATTTACTAGAGCCAAGTTCTTCCTAGCGCGGCTCATGAAAGTTGAATTTCCAAGGATTATGATGCAATTATTGCCCAAACAACAAATAAAATGTTGTATGAGTTTGCCAGGAATGAAGTAACACAGCAGAAATGTGATATCTTTCCATCTGGGAGTCTAAGGTCCAAGATCCAGGCGCTGACAGGCCCACGGCCCTTGCCAGGCCTGGGAATGGAACTGTGCCTGGTTCTCTCTCCCAGTGCCTTGGCCATGCAGGGTGGTGTCAGTTGTTACATGGCGTTCTTCTCATGTAGCTGCGTGCAAGTTTTCCCCGGGTATAAGGACACGCATGGCCATGTTGGATTAGAGCCCCCTGCACCCACTGCTTCTTAATGTCAAGGCCACATTCACAGGCATTGGAGGTCAGCACCCCAACATTTATTTCCTTTGGTGGAAGTCTCGGTTCAACCCAACACGAGTACATTTATGCAGCTGTAGATATCGAAAAACAAGTGCTACACAGTGTTTCATTAATACAAGTATTTTAAGGAATTCCACTGCTTTAACAAAAGGGGAAACAAAGTACTCAAAAAATTTTCTCTCTTTTGCTGGGTGTGGTGGCACACATCTTTAATCTCAGCACTCAGGAAGCAAAGGTAGGAGGATCACGGTGAGTTCAAGGCCACCCTTCAACTACATAGTGAGTTCCAGGTTAGCCTGGACTAGATTGAAACGCTACCTCAAAAAAACCAAAAAAAATTTTTTCTCTCTCTCTCTTTTTTAACTCTAAGTCAATTTAGGAAAGATTTTATAAGAATAGCATGTGGAGGGCTGGAGGGATGGCTTAACTGCTGAGGTGCTTGCCCATCAAGCCTGAAGACCCATGTTCAATCTATCTCCAGGTCCCATGTAAGCCAAGACACACAAAGGTGACGCAAATGCAAGGTTGCAGGCGTCTGGGGTTCAATTTCAGTGGCTGAGGCCCTGGCGTGCCAATTCTCTCCCACACTCTGTCTCTTGCTCTCTCCAAAAAAAAATATATATATATATATATATAGTATTTGGGAGGTTAGAGGGATGACTCAGCAATTAAGAATGCTTCCATGTATAAGAGTTTGGGGGTGCTGAGACCCCAGCACCCATGTGTATAGCTGGGTCTGGCCATGTACATGTGTAATCCCAGACTTGTGGGGAGCAGAGACTGGAGAATTGCTGGGGCTTATGGAAATGGCAAGTTCTGAAATCACTGGGAGACTCTGTCTCAATGAAACATGGGTGAGTGATGGGCAGTTGGGGGGACACCTGCTGTCCCCTGTGGCCTCCACATGTGCATGTGAGAGGTAACACGTCTGCACATACACCACACGCACACACCACCACACATACTATACACACACGCATACACACACACACACAGAATATTTAGACATTAGTTTTTATTGGTTTTTAAAATTACATAAAAAGCTGATCACCTGAGGGCTTTTTTAAACCCTTGGATAAAATCAGGTAGTACCTAAGGATGAATTTCTTTCTTTTAAAAAACAACTTGGGCTGGAGAGATGGCTTAGCGCTTAAGGCACCTGCCCACTAAGCCTAGGAACGCCGGTTCCAATCTCCAGGTCCCACGTTTAGCCAGATGCAAAGTGATGGAAGGGTGCAATGCTGAACTTGACCACAAGGGGGCGCACACATCTGGAGTTTGTTCACAGCGGCTGAGAGGTTGCTGGCATGCCCATTCTCTCTCTCTCTCTCTCTCTCTCAAAAAAAAAAAAAAAAAACAAGTAAGAATACAATTGAATCTTCCCTAAAATGCCTTGTCAAGGTGTGCTCAACAAGGACTCAACATCAACAGCATGGCCGGGCCTCTGTAGTCAGGACACCAGGATCATGCTCCCTGTACCCTTGACAAGTCAGTGGCTGGTTTTGCCGTCATCCTGACCCTGCTGCCAGGCAGGAGCAAGAAACCTTGACCACGTGTTCAGAAATGTGTGCTGACCTTTGAGATACACATCAACTTTTGCTCTGCAGGGACTGATCCTCTTGTTATAAAGCCTAAAATGGCACAATTTGTGGTGCTCCGAGGCTGCTGGCTCCTCCAATGCTGAGTCCGAGTGAAGAGGGAGGAATTTGAACCTGGCACGAAAGATGCTGACCTTTACACAACCACAGCAGTGACACTCATGTGACAATGGCGGAGGGGAAGACACAAAGGTCCCAGAAATAAACTGACACTAATTTGACCAACCCACTCTGGACAAAAGTCCAAAAACAATTCAGTGAAAAAAAAAAAACAACTTTTTTAACAACGCTGTGCTCATATTTGGCATGAAAAGCTAAAGAAAAGAATGCCAACCTACGCTTCCCACCTTATGTAAAAATAGCTAAAAATGGAACAAGGCTTAAATACAAAACATAAGACTTTTAAAAAGTTGAGTGAGATGCTAAAGAAGAGCACCCCCGCCATCTGCACGAGAAATAATGATAAATTTGACCAAAATTACAAAAAACCTTTTGTTCTGGAATGACTCTTATGAAGATGAAACAGCAGTGTATGTATTGGAAGGAAATATGTGCAGGCCCCGCGTTCTTCAAAGGACTGGTATCTAGCCTGTATAAAGGACTCTTAGAACTCAACAGTAAAAGCACAAAAATCCAGTTAGAAATTTGAAAATTAACAAATACATGGTGTGAACGTCGCTAACATTAGGGAAGTGCAAATTAATTCCATTATGAGGGATCACTCCAAACCTCAGGATGACTAACCTATTGTGATACCACCACATGCCAGCGTGGGCAGACAGCACATCACAGGCCTTGCGGGTGGATACCCAGGTGCTACAGTTATTGTGCAAAGTAGCTTGGCAGTCTCTTATAAAGTAAATCGTGAAAAGCCACGGCCCAAAAATCATACCCTTGATCATTCCGCAGAGAAATGACTTCGATTCCCATAGAGCCAGCTGTGGTGGTGTAGACCAGTGGTCCCAGCACCCAGAAGGTTGAGGCAGGAAGAGGTTAGCCTGGTCTACATCGTGAAACCCTGCCTCAACAAACCAAAATAAGACAAAAACCTGGGTGTGAACATCCATAGTTGTACCTCTGAAGTGGAACCCTATAGGCACCTTCTGCTGAGGGGTGAAGATAACTGGGGTCCTTCCCTGCTGATGAGCGATACTCAGCAATCACAGGAGAAAGGACTTTTTTTAAATTTTTTTTTTAATTTTTAGAGAGAGACAGACAGAGAGAGACAGACAGAGAGAGAGGGAGAGGGAGACAGATAGAGAATGGGCACGCCAGCAGTCTCTCAGCTGCTGTGAATGAAAGGTATGCGCCCCCTTGTGGGCAAGTGCGGCATTGCACCCTTGTATCACTTTGCATCTGGCTAAACATGGGACCTGGAGATTGGAACCAGTGTTCTTAGGCTTAGGAGGCAGGCGCCTTAACCACTAAGCCATCTCTCCAGCCCAGGAGAAAGGACTTTTGATGCAGAGTAAATCCCCAGAGAATTAGGTTGAGTGCATGCTGCCTGTCTCAAAAGGTTACATAGATAAGTCAAGCTTCCTTAATCTGAAAATCCAAAATGTGACATGAGACCACAGTGGAAGTTTTCACACTCTAAGAACTTTGTTGCCTGAACAAAATTATTAGAATACTGTATGAGATCCCCCTCAGCCTGTGTGAATAAGTGTGTATGAGACATAATGAATTCTGTGTTTAAGCCGGGTGTGGTGGCGCACACCTTTAATCCCAGCACTGGGGAGGCAGAGGTAGGAGGATCACTGCGAGTTCGAGGCCACCCTGAGACTACATAGTGCATTCCAGGTCAGCCTGAGCTAGAGTGAGACCCTACCTTGAAAAACCAAAATTAAAAAAATAAATGAATTCTATGTTTACACATGGGTCCCATCTACAAAATACCTAATTATATTCCAAAATCCAAAGAAATCTGATACCGTGACACTTCTGGTCTCAACCTGCTTCTGTTTATATAATCTTCCTGAAATAACAAAGTTACAGGAGTGGAGCGTAGGGTCAGCACTTCCTGGGCCCACAAGTACTGGGTGTGGCAGAGGGGCAGCATGGCTAAGAAAGGGTAGTAGGAGCTTGGTGATGGAAGGGGCTGTTTCTCGCTCATGTCATGTTGCACACGTTGTTCTTTAGCTTTACAAAATGTCACTCTGACAAAAATGAAGTAAAAGGCACGAAGGACTTTTCCATATTATTTCTTAAAATTCCAAGTGACTCAAAGCAAAGAAACTAACTTGAAAATAACTTGTATAGCATATAAAGTTAGTATAAGGTGAAGTGGTATTAACTTAAAACCACTTTAAAGTATCAATGGCTGTTGTAGCAGACAAGCTAATGACTAGAGGCAGCCATGTGCACCATGACAAGAGTGTTCCCAGACTCTTCCTTTCTCTAGCTCAGCTCCTGTTTCCTCCTTTCCCCAGCTGTCTTTTCAAGATGAATTCTCCACAGCACGAAGCCTTCCGAGCCCTGCAGAAGCCGGCTATCCTGAATCACTCTGGTTTCCACTCAGGGAGACTCTAGCCTCATCGGTGCCCGGCAGCATGTTTCTACTTTCCGCTGTACCAGGTCCAGTGAGGAGGGAAGGGAAAGCTTGGCCTGTTTATATTCTGTACAATCCAATCACGTGGGAAGTACAGAAATGCTAGGGTCTGTGGGGCTGGAGAGATGGCCCCGAGGTAAAGGCATTTGTTTACAATCCCTGATGGCCTCCGTTTGATTCCCCAGTACCCATGTCAAGCCAGATGGACGAAGTGGCACATGTGTCTGGAGTTTGTTTACAGTGACAGGAGGCCCTGACACACCCATACTTTCTCTGTCTCCCTCTTTCTTTCGGTCTCTCTCTGTCTCAAATAAATAAATATTTTTAAAAACTACTATCACTGAGATTATGGCTGAGTGAACTGACAACTTGCTTTTCAAAATAAACAACAACAACAAAAAAAAAAAACCCACAAATTTTCAGCATGTTTTTGCCAGGAATGGCTTGTCTTGCTGGAAACATTGGTGAAACATACCAGTCAAGAAGGTCCAATTCTTCCGACCTCTGGCTCCACATTTACTGATGGAGCCTGAAAAATAAACGGAAACATTTGTTGTATTTCTGGAACTCTTTAGATAAGTTACCTCATTGCCTTAAGGCTAGGAAAGAATATTTCAATCACTTGAAGTCCTGACTTCATTATGAATAAGACAACTTGTTAACTCAGCATCAGTTTTGAAAGGATGTGGTAATGGCTGTTGTTGGGCAAAACTCTTTCTAAAATACTGTCTTGCCTTGCATTCTGAGTTGGTGGGGCTCGAGAACACGGGGGCCTTAGAAGTTAGTAGGGGCTGAGTGCTGTCTGCTGCACAGCACGTTAGACCAGAGAAGACCTTCGTATGGTGAAAGTCAATCCTGAAAGTTAAACTCTCAGGAACGACAAATCTGCTCACCGGTGATGCTCACTGCACTGCAGTCTCCTCGTCTCTGTTCCAGACTTTCACCCAGTAGACACAGGAAAGCTCAGTCCAGTAGCTAGAACAGAACCTGCCCTATGACTCACAAGAGAGATATAGTGCCTCTGTGATGAACGGCCAGGTCTGTGTCCGCTCCTCCACACGTCACTGGGGCTTCTGTATGAGTCGTGAGTGGATTCGGCTGCTGTGATACCATCATGCCCTCCTGATGTCAAACCATAATGCCATCTGTAAATTGCACCAAGCCAAATTAACCAAGTCTAAATCAACTGCTTTCATCTCCACCGCACAGGTATTCTGTTACACGTTTGATAAAGATGTGTTCTCTCCTGGTGTCTCAGCAACTGGGGCCTCATACTCCCAATATGTCTCAAAGCCCCCTCACCCACCTGTACAGTCCTAGTGGTCCTCTTGAGGACCCGTTTGACCCTTTGAGTCTCCCTAGAATGTTAAACAAGAGTGTTGGAGTGCAGTGGTTAGACAAATAGCACTGAGCTGGCGACACATCACCCTGTTTCCTGCTCATTGACTCTGACAGAGCTGTGGTTGGGTACCCGGCTGCTGTGCTGCATCTGTCTCCAGTGTCCTCGGCTGTGAGTCATGCTGGGCCTTCAAGAGTAAGGGTCCCTGGGCTGGAGAGATGGCTTAGCTGTTAAGGCGCCTGCCTCCTAAGCCTAAGAACGCTGGTTCCAATCTCCAGCGGTTCCAATCTCCAGGTCCCACGTTTAGCCAGATGCAAAGTGACGCAAGAGCGCAATGCTGCACTTGACCACAAGGGGGCGCACGCATCTGGATTTCGTTCACAGCAGCTGAGAGACTGCTGGCGCGCCCATCTATCTGTCTTCCTCTCCCTCTCTCTCTGTCTCTCTCTGTGTGTCTCTCTCCAAAAATAAATAAAATAATTTTTAAAAATTAAAAAAAAAGAGTAAGGGTCCCACCTCTCTCTGCCTCTGATGACACCCAGCACACCCTCTTCACGCTGCTCTTTTCCAGGAGTATTAGGGAGCCCTGGAACAAGTTCAGAAGCCCTGTGTAGAAGATGTCAGAGTGGAGCAAGGTGTGGTGACAAATGATTATAACTCTAGGACTGAAGAGACTGAGACAAGAGAGTCTGAAATTCAAGGCCAGCCTGGACTACACAACAAGACCCTACCTCAAAAAGCCAAAGGGTAGCCAGGCGTGGTGGTGCACGCCTTTAATCCTAGCACTCAGGAGGCAGAGGTAGGAGGATTGCCATGAGTTCAAGGCCACCCTGAGACTATATAGTGCATTCCAGGTCAGCCTGAGCTACAGCGAGACCCTACCTGGAAAAAAAAAAAAAAAAGCCAAAGGGTAGGACTGGAGAGATGGTTTAGTGGTTAAGGTGCTTGCCTGCAAAGTCAAAGGACCCAGGTTCAATTCCCCAGGACCCACGTAAACCCAGCTATACAAGGTAGAACATGTGTCTAGAGTTCATTTGCAGCAGCCAGAGGCCCTGGCCCACCCATTCTCTCTCTCTCTCCCTCCCTCTTTCATTCACACACTCTCTCAAATTAATAAATAAAATATTTTTTTAAAAGCCACAGGGTTGAAGCCGGGTGTGGTGGCGCACGCCTTTAATCCCAGCACTCGGGAGGCAGAGGTAGGAGGATCACAGTGAGTTCAAGGCCACCCTGAGACTACATAGTTAATTCCAGGTCAGCCTGGGCCAGAGTGAGACCCTACCTCGAAAAACCAAAACAAACAAACAACAACAACAAAAAAAGCCACAGGGTAAGAATGAAGTTCAGAGAGTGCTTGTCTGGCATACACAAGGTCCTGGGTTCTATCCAAAACAACAAATGAATGAATGCTTAAATAAATAATGTTGGCAGAGCTGTGCTTCTGTGGCATTCTAAGTTGCTTTATAAAATTAGGTGGCCTTGTGTCATAATCAGCTTCACATTGCTGGAATGAGCTTCCAAACCAGGCACAGTCTTTTAGGAGGAAGGGAATTTATTTGAAGCTTACAGATCTAGGGGAAGTTTCATAACGGTGGAAGAAGCCGCCCCCTTTCACAGGTCCACACAGAGAGAAATACCACCAGCAGCACCATAAGCAAGCTCATTCCAGGAACCCTAGGCAGAGCCCAAGCGCTCTGTATATCTTTTGGCAGAAATTCCAGATCTGCCTCCAAATACATGTTAGGGCTAAACCCTAGGATCCACCCACTGCGACATCTTCTCTAGCAAGGCAGCTGGAGATGTAAGTTACAAGCTTTTTTTTTTTTTTTTTTTTTTTTTTTTTTTTTGGTTTTGCAGGGTCTCACTAGGCTGACCTGGAATCTTTAATGGGAATGTGTGCCACCATGCCCGGCTTAAGTTACAAGCTTTAATAAACTCCTGAGTCTATTGGGGGACATCCACTCAAACTAGTACACCATGTATTTAGTGCATATAAGTTTATAACTGTAATTTCTTGTCGAATTGTTCTTTTAATGAGTATGAAGTGACCTTCTTTATCTCTTTTGATTATTTTGGCTTAAAGTCTGTTCTGTCAGAAATCAGTACAGCCACTTTTGCTTGTTTTGTGTTTCTATTTACTTGAAATATTTTTTCCATCCTTTCACCCTAAGGTGGTGTTTATCTTTGATTATAAGATGAGCTTTTTTGCAGACAGAAAATGGATGGACCCAGCTTTCTGATCCAGCCTGTTAACCTGTGTCTTTGATTTTTGGAGAATTGAGGCCATTAATGTTCAGAGTTATAATTGTGAGGTGTGGGTTACTCCCTGTCATGCTGATGGTTTGTGGAGTTTGGTGTTGTCTTGGTCTTTACATGCTTTTATGACCAATCTAGTTCTGATTGTTTCTTTCTCTCCTCTCTTGTGCCTGTTGGTTCCTCTCCTGAGCGTGGAGTATTCCATGCAGTATTCTCCACAGGGCTGGTTTGGTGCTCATGTACTCATACAGCTGGTTTATATCATGAAAGGTTTTTCTTTCACCTTCTATTATGAGGGGTAGTTTTGCTGGGTATGGTAGTTTGGCTTAGCAGCCATGGTCATTTAGTTTTTGAAATACTCCATTCCAAGCTCTTCTGGTTCTAAGATTTTCCATTGAAAAATCTGAGGTAATTCTGATGGGCTTACCTCTGCATGCTATGAGCTGTTTTACTCTAAAAGCTTTTCTTACTCTCTCCGTGTTTTCTGTGTCGGGTGTTCTCATTATTATGTGTTGTGGGGTGTTTCTTCTCTGGTCCTGTCTATTTGGTGTCCTGTGTGTCTCCTGTGCTTGGATCGGTCTCTCTTTTGTAAGGTTAGAAGATTTTTCTTCAATAATTTTTGAAGACATTCTATATGTCCTTAGCCTTTATTTATTCCCCTCCCTGTATGTCTATGGTCTGAATATTTGTGTTTTTTTTAAGGTCTCCCAAAGTTCCTTCATGTTCTGTGCAACACATTTTTTTTTGAACTTGACAATGCTTTTGGAGTCCTGATCTAATTCTTCTGTCTTGTCTTCGAGTTCCGAAAATCTGTCTTCCATGTGGTCTACTCTGTTGGTGAGGCTTTCTTGGGAGCCTTCAAAGAGGATTATTGCCTTTCTGTTTTCTGTTATGTTTTTCTTCGGCATTTCCATCTCTTGCTTGAATTCCATTTTCATTGTCTCTTGGAGTTCATTCCTGCATTTGGGTATGTCCTCAGTGAACTTGTTCCATTGGCCCACGAGCTCATTTATTTGTTGGTTCTCCTCAAATTCCTTTATCTTTCTGTTGATCTCCTTTTGATTGTCTTCAATTTCATCAAGCCATCTGTGGAATACTGTTTCCTGATTCTCTTTGGTTTCCTCCAGCTATCTATGGGGATACTCTTGTTGATTATCTTCCATTTTCTGCCTTTGCACAAAGACTTCCATTTCTGCACGGTATAGTCTATTGGTGAAGTGTTCCACCCTATTTTCTATCTGGTTCATTGAGTTTTTTATTTCTAGTATTTCTATGCCACCTTGTGCATCTGACTTACATGAATACTGGAGAATCAAAGCTGGGCTCTTAGGCTTTGCAGACAAACACCTTAACTGCTAAGCCATCTCTCCAGCCCCTAGAAGCATTCTTAATGAAAATGGATGTGTGCTACCCTACTTCTCTCCTGTGGGTAGAAAACAAACGCATAGAGATAAATAAACACAACGAACCAGAAGGGACACAGAGAAGACCAGGGTTACATGTTGCTCAAATTAAGACAATAACTCACAAAACTTTTAGATAGATAGAGGATACGTACATAATGAACAATGACCCCTAATAACAATTAGAAAGTGCAAATTTAGGGCTGGAGAGATGGCTTAGTGGTTAAAGCACTTGCCCGTGTAGCCAAAGGACACAGTTCAATTTCCCAGGGCTCACGTAAGCCAGATGCACAAGGTGGCACATGCATCTGGAGGTCATTTGCAGTGGCTAAAGGCCCTGGTGTGCCCATTCTCTCCCCCCGCCCAACAAATAAATAAATAAAATAAAATTTAAAAAGAAAATGCAAATGTAAAACGTTGTGTGCATTTTGAAGTACACCCAACAAGTGTGAACATACCTGTTTCTGTCACTGTCACCCATCAACTCAGAACAATGCAAAGGGTCTGCCAACTAAGAATTAGCCAAGAGAAGCCAGAAGATTCCTCCATGTAACCAGAGCCCTTTTATCCCAAGGAAAACTGCTCAGCATGAGGCAAATCCACTTCTCATATGAGCTGAGAGGAGACAGATGGCAGATGGCTGTGTGCACAGAGAGCAGAGGGAGCTAGCTCCTGGGCATCCTGCCCTCCCCCCCACCCACTCTCCTCGGCTTTGCCTGCTCTTTACTGCTCTCTACACAAGCCAAGAGTTCTCTGTAAGCATCAGACTAAAAGGGTGAGGCTACGGCATCTTGCTTCAGATGAAAGGAAGGGCAGCTTGCCTACTGCCCACCCTAAATCTCTGGGCTCTCCAAGCTTACCACTTTGACATACTGTGTGCTGGAATTTTCTGGTCCTCAAAGCCACCCTGTGGGCCTTGAGCCTCAGGTATTCAGCATAATTAAGCCAGCACTGGATACTGGTTTGGTTGTGAGGAATAAAGTCTCCTGCGTGAGGTGCAGGAATCTTGTATCCTCCGGCAACATCCATGAACCTGGAGCACAAGTGTAATGAGGGGAATTGGGGTTCTGGATGTTTTCTGGAACCCTAAGCCCTGAGTTTATATCTGAAACTAACCAAAGAATTGATAATTCCAGATTTGAGAAAATGTTTTTCTTTTTTTTTTTTTCTTTCTTTCTTTCTTTTTTTTTTCCGTTTGTTTTTCAAGGTAGGGTCTCGCTGTAGCCCAGGCAGACCTGGAACTCACTATGTAGTCTCAGGGTGGCCTCGAACTCACAGTGATCCTCCTACCTCTGCCTCCCGATGGCATTTTATTCAGATCTTACAAAGGAGTGGGGAAGGGAGAAAACTGGGAGGTGAGGGAAGATAAAGTGGGGAGAAAAGAAGTACACCATGTGGCACCCCAAAACCCTAGGCCAAGTGTAGCCCAGAAGTTCAAGTAACTAAACATGGATCTTGGTGGGGGGAACATGAGAAGGGATTTTAAAGACATGAGCTTCCAAGAAAGATCAAAAGTAAAGATAGTAATAAAAGGAAAAAAAGTGTCTCTTACCCATCTGAAGACCCAACAAACATTGCTGCCAGCTCCAGAGAGAGAGGGAAAAAATGTCCCATGCTCTCCGTGGATCCTGGGGACAGAATTTGCACCATCTCACCTGGGCACACCTATACCAGGTGTCCCAGCCAATCAGCCTGAGCTTAGAGGAGAAATCCACCCACACCTGGGCAGGGTGAGATGGGCAAACAGGAGATGGGCAGGCCGGGAGAGCTGAGATAGGCATGGTGAAGATGTGACATCCTGAGGCTCCTCCCCTTAAGGGCCACCCTGGCCTTGACTAATTAACTGCTGACACCCCCCAAACAAGGACTTTGAGTTTGTAAAGGGTGAAATCTTTGCCTGCCTAGGCCTTTATGGAAGCTACAACTTCTATATCGCACGTGAAATAGAATACAATATGCTGACTGTGAGTAACTGCGTCTGTTAATAGTACTAATGCCCACATCATAATTTTCGGTGAAAAAAGGAAACTGTCAGATGACATTCATGGAAAAGTTGCTCTAGGCTGTTTGGAGACATCTGTCTAATATACAGTAACCTTTGAAAATGAGAAAACGTCAATTTGCAGACAAGGGTAGGAACACAAAAGGTCGTCCATGGTCTCGGTGCGTTCTATTATTGACAAAAACAAAAACAAAAACAGATACACACATATGGCGAGATGTTAGGTTTTTGTTGTTGTTGTTTTGTTTTGTTTTTCGAGGTAGGGTCCCACTCTAGTCCAGGCTGAGCTGGAATTCACTATGTAATCTCAGGGGTGGCCTCGAACTCATGGCGATCCTCCTACCCCTGCCTCTCAAGTGCTGGGATTAAAGGCGTGCGCCACCACGCCCGGCTTAAGATGTTAGAGTTTTCTAGGTGGCACATGTGTGTTTGAACGTTATTCTCTGCATGGTTCTGGGATTTTAAATGCCAATGGACTGATTGGTTCTTCCTAGATTTTACCATATATTTGTCTCAGGCCTAAGGTGTGACCTCATCTTTTCTTAAAATATGAACTTGGATCCTCACACTTAAAATGTACTTCTAAAATTAGAAATACAAATTTTCATAGGTGGGAGCATCTTTGAAATTAAAATCTCCCTCAAGCCAGGAGCCTGGGAAAAGCACTGTTAATTAGGCTGACAGTGAGGAAATCAGAGACACTTTTTAAAAAGTCCTAATGTGAAGGCAGAGAAAGGGCCCCAGGGCTCCCTGTCCCTGGCCTAATTAGTGCTTCTCTTTCTTCCTCTTGGGCCTTGTCCCTGCTAGCCTCTCCTAACCCAGCTGGATGCACAGAGTGGCCTGATGGGTACACAGACCCTGTGCCCCCATGGCTTTAATTTGGGAGAAAAGATGAATCACCCGGAGTTGGTAATATGATCTTTGTCCTTCTGCTGGTCAACAGTTAAAAGAAACTCAATACATTCCTTACTTTAAAATGAAAGAAGCAAACAGCAGAGCCCGGAGAGGCCTGGCATGGACAGGGGAAGGCCTTGATCACCTTCAGGGAAAGGAATGTAAATAGGTCCAGATTTAGTCCACGGTCCTCCTTGGATCAGAATGACCTCAGGAAAAAAAAATCACCTTGTTTTGGTGAAAGGCTAAGGGTCAGAGGTCAACAGGGCTGCTCTGGGTTGTCTCCTCAATGGTCTGTACAACGGAGAGGCTGTTTAAAATTGGAATTCCTTTCACATTCAGTAAATTCCCAAAGCAAAGGGGTCTGCCACTGAGTGCCGGTGGACTCCTCAGTGTATGTCCGGTTCCCTGCCACAGGCAGATTCCAGGAAATTCTGATGAGAGAAGATGGAAGACTGTCCTTGGGACTGTCCACTGCAAATGACAGAACATCTTAGGCCATGATTTCCAAAGGACACCTCTGAACTCCAAAGCAGGCTGAGGATAGACAGATGATCAGCTGTGAAGTGGACTCGGGGTGATTCATTTTGCATAACTACCCACAACGTGTGTGTGTGTGTGTGTGTGTGTGTGTGTGTGTGTGTGTGTGTGTGTGTGCCCGCAGGATCAAGGCTGCTGGCTAACCTCAGAAATGAGACTGGCTCATATGGCCAATCAGCAGTTTGAAGGCCTGGGCCTTCTCATCAAAAAGAGCATGAGAGGAGCTGGAGAGATGGCGTAGCAGTTAAGATGCTTGTGTGCAAAGCCTAAAGACCCAAGTTCAATTCACCAGCACCCACATAAAGTCAGATGCACATAAAGTGGTGCACACATCTAGAGTTTGTTTGCAGTAGCAGGAGGCCCTGGCACACCCGTATTCACTCTCTCTGTGTCTGCCTGTTTCTCTTTCTTTCTCTCTCTCAAATAAATAAATAAAATTTAAAAAGATCACGGGAGCCAGGCATGGTGGCATATGCCTTTAATCCCAGCACTCAGGAGACAGAGGTAGGAGGATTGCCATGAGTTCAAGGCCAGCCTGAGACTACATAGTGAATTCCAGGTCAGCCTGGACTAGAGCGAGACCCTACCTCGAAAAACAAAAAAAAAAGAAAAAAAGAAAAGAAAAAAAAAAGAAAAGAAAAGAAAGAAAGAAAGAAAGAAAGAAAGAAAGAAAGAAAGAAAATGTAGACCCAAAGAAGAATAAATTTTGGAAAGGTTATCTTAAAAATGAGTAGAGGGCTGGAGAGATAGATGGCTTAGCAATTAAGGCACTTGCCCACAAAGCCTAAGGACCCAGGTTCAATTCCCAATTACCCACATAAGCCAGATACACAAGGTGGCACATATATCTGGAGTCCATTTACGGTGGCTAGAGGCCCTGGTATGCCCATTCTCTATCTGCCTCTTTCTCTCACTCTCTCATAAATAAATAAATAGGGTTAGTGGAAATAAGGAAATAGAAACAGAGAAACTCCCAAGCTAAAGACCCCCACACACACACACACAACTGAGAGGGAAAATGCACGTGGCAACTTGGATCAGGTCAGAGCCTGCATGGGGACAATCTGGTTCTTTCTTATCTCCTTCCACCCTAAGGAATCCTTGCATCTCCATTTTGCTAGAGGCCAGGAAAGTAAGGGGAAAATCAGGTTTCTCCTTTTTTTTTTTTTTCCTAGAAAATAAAATTAAGACATGAGACCACTCCTCTTCCTGAAAGCCTGGCAGCACCTGGACCAACCAGTTTACCCCATCCAGTAAACTCCCATAAAAGACCCCAATCTGGGGCTGGAGGGGATGGCTTAGCGGTTAAGGCGCTTTGTCTGCAAAGCCAAAGGACCCAGGTTCAATTCCCCAGGACCCACTTAAGCCAGATGCACAAGGTGGCACAGGTATCTGGGGTTTGTTTACAGCAGCTGGAGGCCCCGGTGTGGCTGTTCTCTCTCCCTCTTTCTCTCTCTCAAATAAATCAATAAAAATATAATATATATTTATTTATTTATAATTTTTCATTGACAACTTCTACACTTACAGACAATAAACCATGATATTTCCCTCTCCTCCCCCCAAAAAGACCCAGATCTGGGCCTCTAGGTGGATTTTCTCATTTTCTAGAAACCCCCACCTGCCTTCTAGCGAGAGTACTGCATTCCCTTCTTTTTTTTTTTTTTTTTTTTTTTTTTTTTTTTTTTTTGCAGGTAGGGTCTCACTCTGGTCCAGGCTGACCTGGAATTAACTATGTAGTCTCAGGGTGGCCTCGAACTCTCAGCGATCCTCCTACCTCTGCCTCCCAAGTGCTGGGATTAAAGGCGTGCGCCACCACGCCCGGCTTCTGCATTCCCTTCTTAAGCTCTATAACATCTATATCTCTGTGATAAAATCTTTCTAAAATTTATCCTCTTGTATGTCAGTTTCATTCATTGAAATTCATGAGACAAGAACACAGAGGCCAGGGACTCAGTGGAAGCTTTGTGTGGCCGTGACTGTTTGGCACTTTACTCCTGAGTTACTGCCCCCCAAAGAGTCAAGAAAGGATCTGTCACTTTGAAAGGCACCCCAAAATTCCTGTATCACAATTAACTCTCTTGGCAGCTCAGCAGCTCAGTATCAGGCATGAGTCCCTCAAATTTTCCCTAGAGTGGAAGACCATTTTTAAAAAATAATAATTTTTTTGCTTATGGATGGATTTTTAAAAACTGGTGACTTTACACTTGAGTAAACTATCCGTGGATGAATTGCATGTGTGGGACCTGTCACAAAACTGTACAGTGACCCTCCCCTTCTATCAGCTAGAATTGGTTGTGACACTGTCACTGCCAACCAGACTAGAAGGTCAGTGCCTGCTGCTCCGGGCATGGCAAGAGCACCAGGTCCATCTCCCCACCAGTGCCACCTTCTTCCTCGAGGACATAAGTGTGAGCTTAGACGTACAGTGGCTTAAGTCCTAGCACTGGCACTTTCTTAATGTGTTTTCCCAGCTTCTTGAAGATTCTCTTCATGTCATAGGTAAAATGAATTAAAAACTTACTTTCCTCACTTGATTTTTTTGAGGGAATATAATATACTATCTACACTACCCAGTGCTATGTAGCTATTTAGTGATGTCTGTGGATCCTCAGGCACTCTTTTTTTAAAAGATTTTATTTTATTTATTTATTTATTTATTTATTAGAGACAGAGAGGGGGAAAGAGAGAGAGGGAGAGTGGAGAATGGGCATGCCAGTGCCTCTAGCCACTGCAAACAAACTCCAGATGCGTGCGCCCCCTTGTGCATCTGGCTTATGTGGGACCTGGAGAATCGAACCCGAGTCCTTAGTCTCTGGGCATGCACCTTAACCTCGCCAAGCTGTCTCTCCAGCCCATCCTCAGGCACTCTTGACGGGACAGGCTGCTTGCTCGTCATGATGGGCAGCAGGTGATTGTGAACACTAGACTGAGTTAGAGACTCTGCATGAAGACCGCTTTGTCATCTCATGACGTGATCCGTGTGTCAGAATTGAATCAGCAACAGACCTACAATTCAATTACTTACCACATTTTTGTTCAGTCATTTCCTCCTTTCCTTGATAACTTGTTTCTTTTTCTAATGAAGCTCTTGGGGGAAAAATCAATTTATTGATTTATTTTAATGAGAGTATTGGACCAGTGATGCAGGCAGCCCAGCTGGAATGTGAGTCCAGTAAAATCACCATAAGGAAACAACTGAGGCCTCACGGTGTCCACCACTAAAGTGAGGTGATGCTCACCCCCTAAATATGCACGGTCAGTTGGGAACCCCCGTGGACCAAGAAGGCAAGACTGATGAAGAACAAACATCATAGCACCTGGTGCAGAAACCATGAATTGACAATATCCTCATGAAACACATCATCTAAAATCACCCCGTTCAGTTCTGAAGTTGTTTTCCTTTCCAGACTAAGCTTGGCTTCCTCATGTTCCTCTACCCCTCTGCACACAGGGTTTGACATGCCAATAGGCATGCCTGGCCTGGGCAGTGGGCATTTTCTGAACTCTGCGGTTGCTGCTTTCCTGTACCTTGAGCCCCGGTGAGCTGGGACTGCTGTTACGTGACAGGTACCTCTGCCTGCCCCACTGCACTGCGCTGCTCTGCACAGTCACCCGTGCGTCCAGGCAATGGCCTGGTGGTGGGCCTCATTCTAGTCGCTACCAAAGATCTGCCCACAGAAGGATAACTCTTCTTTTGTTAGCTAGTCAGCAGCACCTAAGGTCCCTGAAGTCTCACCATCTCCCTAGAGTGCCTGCCAAGGGCAGGACTCGGAGGCCAGGGCCTCAGGAGGCGCCTTTCTCTGTGTCTATCTCTCTGTTTACCTGTGTTCCATGATGGAAATAAGTTACCCCCACCCCACCCCCACCCTGATCCCTGCGCCACTTAAAACCACCTTCATTATACCCTATTTCTACTCAAACTCTGGGAGAAATGAGGGTCATTTTAGAACTAAACATTTGTGGGAAAGTTTATAAAAACAAGTCAAGGTGTCTCGCATTTAGACTGCAAGACATGCCCCTTTCCCCAGTATGCATCATGCTTCCCCTCCCAGTCTCCTTCCTCGGACCCAGGGGTCCTCTATGTGCAGGAAGCACTGCAGGGCAGGAAAGAATGGACAGCAAAGTGCTGCTGGAAGTCCACCCAGTGTTGACTGTGGGCTTCCATGAAACATGGATCACTGTGAGGCACTGGTGAACGTGAAGAGGGCTGGTACAGAAGTAAGGCATGAATGAGACATGACAAAGTAGAATAGTCCTAGACAAAAGGCTGGGAAGCTGGGTAGACCCTGGCTCAGAAAATACCTCTTCTGGAAAGCTGTGCCTAACACACACACACACACACACACACACACACACACAAATAGAGGTGCCAAACCCCCATTTTCCTCAGTGACTGGCTTGCTCACCCCAGTGTGGGGACTCCAGCCACACATCTGTGGGCCATCTGCCAGTATTTGTTCACAACTCAGAGGAAAATACTCCAAAATATAGAAAGAATTCTCAAAACTCAACAGTAAGAAAACAAACAGCCACATAAAATAAAAATACTCAAAATACCTGGGCACTTCTTTAGAGAGACTATACAGGTAGTGAATGAACACAGGAAAGGCTAGTTGGCACTCACCACTTAGGGAATGAAAGTAGAATGCCGCTGCGTGCCTACTAGAAACGTTAAGTAAATGCTGCTGTACGCTGTGACAACAGCACGTACTGATGAGCGTATAGGACAACAGTCACTCCGGCATATTGTTGGCAGTAAGGCAAACTGATAGATCCACTCTAAGGAGCAATTCGGTATTATCACCAGAAGTCCTTCAGTGGGAGACACGGGACATTTAGACAGTGGGACACTATCAAGGATGGAAAGGATAGAGCGCTGGTGTACAGAACAAATTAACCCACAAGTCCCAGTGCTGTGTGAGTGAACCCAGTCTCAGCAGAGTCCTTTATGTGACCCGGGAAGGGTGAAAACACGGTGGGAGACACAAATGAACAGTTTCCAAGGGCTGGTTAGGGGTTGGGTGAGCATATAAAGATGGTTTAGATCATGACGGACTGGCTCTGTATCCTAATTGTCAGAGCCTTGGGCTGGAGAGATGACTTAGTGGTTAAAGGCATTTGCCTGCAAAGCCAAAGGATCCCGGTTTGATTCTCCAGGATCCATGTAAGTCAGATGCACAAGGGGGGGTGCATGCATCTGGGGTTCGTTTGCAGTGGCTGAAGGCCCTGGCACATCCATTCTCTCTCTCTCTCTCTCTCTCTTCTCTCTCTTTCAAATAAATAAATAAAATATATTTTTAAAAATTCATAGCCTAAAACATGAATTTGAAATCATTTTCTGAATAGAAAAATAAGTAAAACTTATCCTCAACAACATCAGTTTCCAACCTTTCTTAGTTATTTTTGCTTCATTCTAGCAAAAATGTGTGCAATCTTTGCACTAGAAAGGAGTGTGTTGCAGACAGCTTCAGGTTCGCTGAGATGAACTTCCAGACCAGACACAGTTATGGAGGAAGGGATATTATTTATTGAAACTTACAGATCCAGGGGAAGTTCCATAAAGGCAGGAAAAGCAGCTTGCTATTCAGTACCACAGCAAACAGAGCAAAACAAACTACAGCCAAAAGGTCACACAGCAGACTTCAGGAACTCCTGCACACATTTGCATATCTTTACAATGGACTCTCAAACCATCACCACACCTTAAGATCCCAGTGACCTTGCCTCTAGCAAGGTGATTGCAGATGCAAACTATAAAGTAAAACACTGAATATATTGGGGGACATATATTCAAACTACCACATTCCGCCCCTGGCCCCCAATATATTTAGCTCCTGGCCCCCAATAGATTTATAACTATCACACATTGTAAATTGTACTCAGTCCAATTTCAAAGGTTCTTACAGTCTTGATCAACTTAAGATAGTGAGTCCTGTACAATCAAACAAGTTAAATACTTTCAACATGTAAAGGCACAGAGTAAACATTTTAACTGTATAAGGAATAGCAAGGAGAGACTAAAACAATGCAAACTCAATCACCATCAGCCATCATCAAACTTCTGCAGTTCAAGTTCAAAATAACCAGAGACTGACAGTCTCCAGGTTTTCAAATTCCGCCCCTCCAGCTGGGCAGAGTCGTCAGGGAAATCTTTCATCCCATGCTAACACTGCACTCCATGGTAGCCCTTTTGCACAGTCCTGGTATATCCAAAACATCTTCAGTTCTCCATGCAAACCACGGTCCATCTTCCAAAAGGCTCTTCCAGCCTGTTCCTGAGGGTCTTCATGCTTTGCCTCATGCCGCATCTCAGCAGCAGCTCCTGGAACTGTGTGCAACTCATGACCACTCCATGCATTTTTCATATTTCCAAAACTAATACCAGGTGTGCAGGACACAGCCATATTCTAAATCCAGGGACAAAATAAACCATAGCCATGAAAAGCAGGTTCCTTCTCCAGTCAACTCTTTCCAAAGAGTTTGCATTTCTAACAGTCTTTCCTCAGGCATCCTCTCCATTGTTTTAATGTAAATCAAGTCGGGCCACCTTCCTTCCACCTTCCTTCCACCTTCCTTAAGATTGCTAATGTGTTGACAATAGCAGCTCCAGTAACCTAAAACCAGTCTCAGTGCCTCTGCTTTTAACTTGCTTGCTGTTTTCCAACTTAAAATCTTAAAATCTCAGTCCGATATCTTAGCCAAGTATATCAGTCCATTACAAATTTAACCTTAATTAAACTTTCTGTCCCTGGATAGCGGAACGTAGCCATCCCTTATGCCAGTAGCCCAGTTCCAACAAAGTCCTCTGCCGTCTTTCCTTCCTCTTAGAAAGCTCATAAGCCAAGCCTCGAAGTTCAATACTATCTGCACTTAGCATTCTCAAACTCTCATCAGAATAGTCCATAAAACTTGGCTTACCACTCCAGAAGGCATCTTCAGTTGCAAGCACCAAGTCCATGCCCATTCCTCCAAAACAAAGGTTCCAAAAGACAAATATCCACACGGTCAGATTCATTTCACCCCACACTCCTCGGTACCACTTTACTGTTGCAGACAGCTTCAGGTTCGCTGAGATGAACTTCCAGACCAGACACAGTTATGGAGGAAGGGATATTATTTATTGAAACTTACAGATCAGGGAAGTTCCATAAAGGCAGGAAAAGCAGCTTGCTATTCACAGGGCCAAGCAGAGAGAAAAAAGCCAACCAGCTACCACAGCAAACAGAGCAAAACAAACTACAGCCAAAGGTCACACA
The DNA here is from genome assembly GCA_036365145.1 of Orientallactaga sibirica. NCBI lineage: Eukaryota > Metazoa > Chordata > Mammalia > Rodentia > Dipodidae > Orientallactaga > Orientallactaga sibirica. The sequence goes on along the minus strand of JAEOAD010000651.1, from coordinate 446,012 downwards.
GCAGACTTCAGGAACTCCTGCTTTTGCATATCTTTACAATGGACTCTCAAACCATCACCACACCTTAAGATCGGCCCCAGTGACCTTGCCTCTAGCAAGGTGATTGCAGATGCAAACTATAAAGTAAAACACTGAATATATTGGGGGACATATATTCAAACTACCACAGAGTGTTTGAGTGGAAACAGCATTCCCTGTCTTTCTGTGATGCTGAAACCACAGGACACAGCTTGTAGGCCAACGAGCCCAGGACTACAGAGTCTTAGCAGGTCTGTGGATGCCTCCTGGGTGGAGCTTTCCCTCTTCTGCCCAACCAAGAAGGAAGAGTTGGGACAAGTCCCTCTCTGGTTTGGAGACCATGGGATGCCCTCCTTACTGGGACTTGACTTTCTTACCTCCAACGTTCATCAGACAATTCCTGAATCATGAGGTGCAAGAGTGTTTCTCCAAGTGTGGCATGGCTAACATGCATGCATGACCTTTGTGCACCCCACAATCACAGTGTCTCCCCACCTTCCACCCAATAGTTCCTGTGAAGCAGGGCAGCGTGTCCTTACACCCAGGTGACTGCCTTTCCTCATTGCAATCTGATCCCTCCACAGGAAAGCTCAGGGCCTAGACCCCATCTGGGTTTGATTAACGAGGCTGCGGAGGGTTGTTGGGGCACAATGTACTCCGAGGTGTTCTTTCCAGCGCCAGAAATGTCATTATCTCTGTTTTCCTTGGGGGAGGAGTGAGTAAATGGGGCTGTTGCTAAAAATAAAGACTCAACTTATTTTAATAAATTGCAGTGAAAAGTAAAACAAACATGACCCAACTCACAAAGGGTGAGCATGAGGCAGAGAGTGTTTCAGGAAGGAGCGAGCGAGAGAGAAAGAGAGAGAGAGAGAGTAGTATGAGAAGATCTCTCAGCTAGGCCAGTGGTCCAGGCAGCAGCAGTAACTGCATTTTAAGAGTAATGTGTTTGGCATTGAGCCAGCAACATGTCACAGGACTGTACTGTTACACCAGTTGCTTGTAGAAATTATGAAAACAACCATCCCTGTAGGCAGATAAGCAACAGCATAGAAAATTCATCACAAAAGGGAAAGAAACGAGGAACCTACATAGGGAAAATATCCAGCCTCAGCAGTGATTAAAGAGATGAAGACTGGGCAAGGAGATACTCCCATTGTTTATGAAATTAACATCATTTTAAATAATGTAATACATAAAGCTAGTAAAATCAGGGCACGACATATACAGGGAGGTGTATGCATTGATACAATTGTTTTCTAGAATTCACTTTGTCAATTTAAATTGATTTCCTTAGTGATACATAAAAACATAAAATTGTACATATTCATTGAGTTCTAGATGATGTGTCAGTACATTCTATCATGTTTAAGTCAGATTAAGTATTTTATCTCTGCAAATATTTACCATTTCTTTTTTTTAATATTTTATTTTTATTTATCTGTTTGAGAGTGAGAGGCAGAGAGGGAGAGAGAATGGGCATGCTAGGGCCACCAATCACTGTAAACAAACTCCAGGTGCATGCATCACCTTGTGCATCTGACTTACATGGAACCTGGGGAGTTGAACCTGGGTCCTGTGGCTTTGTAGGCAGTTGCCTTAACCAGTCAGCCATCTCTCCAGCCCTACCATTTCTTCATAGTGAAAACATTCAAAATCCTGCCTTCTAGCTTTTTGAAACATATAGCACATAATTGTACACAGTTTCACACTGTATAATAGCACATCTGAACTTCCTGCTGTTACATAACTGTAGTTCAGTACCCACTGTGTCCTCCTTTCCTTCCCTCTTGCTTTCTTTAACCCCGATATCTACCTTTCTACTCTCATCTCCTACAAGAGCTGCTTTTTAAAGATTCTATATGTGTTTGAGAGTTCATGGTCCTTCTCTTTTTGTACCCATTTTATTTCACTGAAACACTATGATCTATAGATTCATCCATGTTGTCATCGGTGACAGGATTGTGTCCTTCCTGTGCTGTTCCATTTTGTGTATGTGTCACATTGTCTTTATCTCTCATCATTTGGGGACACTTAGGTTGATTCTAAGTCTTCGTAACTGGGCAGAGCGTATCAATGAATATGAGCGTCAGTACAGGTATGGCCTCAACTCACTGCTTTCACTTTCTGTGGACACAGTCCCAGTAATATGATAGCTGAGTCATACGGTGACTCTGTTTTTAATTTGTTGAAGAATCTCACACAGTTTTCCATAATGGCTGTGCTAATATATATGCTCACCAATAGTGCAGAGGGGTTCCGTCTCCACTTTTTTTTTTTTTTTTTTTTTTTTTTTTTTTTTTTGGTTTTCTGAGGTCTGGTCTCGCTGTAGTTCAGGCTGACCTGGAATTCACTCTGTAGTCTCAGGGTAGCCTCGAACCCACAGTGATCCTCCTACCTCTGCCTCCCAAGTGCTGGGATTAAAGGTGTGCGCCACCACACCCGGCCCTTCTCCACTTTCTTGACAACACTTATTACCTTGTGTTTCTGATGATAGCCATTCTTGCTGGGGTGATGTGATAAGTCACTGCACATCATTTTAGAACAAAACAGGTCCTAATGAATAATGGCCAGCTATCAAAGGCGAAGTTTGCTGAAATACCAAAGAAAGAAGCAGATAGATTAGGATTGCACAAGGGGTAATTTATTAGGGACTCACAGGCAAGTTCTGGGCAGAAGCAAGAAAGAAGAATCAAAGGCAGGAAGGCAGGAGAAACGGTTTGTACGCTAAGCTAGACAAAGATGGGCTGCAGCCAACCAGATGCAACTGGTCCTTCTCCAGAACCATTAACATGTCAAGCATCAGTTAGGAAACAGTCTGGCACCAGTGGCCAGCACATTTGTCAGACTATCTTAGCAATGTCATTTGTCCTGCAGGGATTGGTATGTGTCCAGGGGTCATCTGGCAGCAAAACGGCCATCATGATCCAGAGAACTGTCGTTATGTCAAGCCAGATCCCTACATGTATTAAGAACCATGGAAGATATCTATGCCTTTTAACCTGGTGTTTAGATCCTTTGTGAACAAATTTTACCAAAGGAAATATTTAACATATGAAAGAATGACCAAAAGAAACAACTCTAAATTAAAAAAAAAAAAAAAACTCTGTGTCCAATGTCATTTATCACAGTATGCTTGGAAATAATACAAAAATCCTTGGATCATTCAAGACATTTAACATAGTTGCAAAGAATTTTAAATGTCCTGGCGAGATAAATTTATTATAAATGCTGAGTTATACAGCAAGTAATAAAGCTGTTTTCATAGAATAATCATTTGAGTAGTGCCTGAAAGAAAATGGAACAAAATGACATTAGGCATACCTTGATACGTACGAGTATTGTTTTATTGTTTTTCTTGTTTGTACTTCTAATCTTTTAAATAATGTACTTTCTGTGTGAAAATAAACATAGAAGGCAGAAAAATTGATTCTCTGGTGCCACCTAGTCATCTAGGGGTTTTGGGTTCATTCCTTAGGGTGAACAAAGAAGTGGATGCCCCAGGACAGATAGAAGTTCAGAGATGCAGAGAAAATAAAGGTGACAGGTTAACTATGACCAAAAGCTCCATATGGATGGGAGAGACTCCAGAGCTAGGAGTCTGTCTCAGTGGGCTCAGGATGGAGGTTTTATAGAGTCACCCTCTCCCCTCGCCCTCCTGCTCATGATGGATCGGGTTCAAGGAGCGTCTTCCCTTCATCTGGTGGCCTGCAAGTTTCAGTCAGTGAACTCTGCCTGATGTCAGGTCTGCCTGAGGTGGGGGGAAGGGGCGAGCTGGCTCTCTTGTCAGGCGAGCCAGGCAGCAGGATGCCCCTTCCTCCACTTCCTCAATTCCCAGATGACCCAAGATGCAGGTTATACTTGTGTCTGATGAGCCAGCCCTGCTGGCATCAGGATATTAACCTGGGGTGCAGCCTCTGGGGCCAGGACAGGCCTCTCACATGGTGGCTGCATCATGGAACCCGTGCCCTGGTGGTGCCTGGCACCCTTGGCCCCTCTCTGGTCAGCAGGTGCTGGCAGTGCCTCCTGTGGAGTATGAGCACTCACTGCCTTGTAGCTCTGCAGGCTGAAGGCAACCATACTGAGGGCCCTGTGATGTTGGCACCAGGCCCCTCTCAGGACAAGCTCAACACTTCTAAATACCCTCATGACCCAGTTATGAGTCCATGAGAGCATTTCCATCTTTCTGGAGACTGTTTGTTTGGTTGGTTGGTTTTGGTTTTGGTTTCTCGAGGTAGGGTGTCACTAGCCCAGGCTGACCTGGAACTCACTATGTAGGCTCAGGGTGGCCTCGAACTCACGGTGATCCTCCTATCTCTGCCTCCCGAGTGCTGGGATTAAAGGAGTGCGCCACCACCACGCCCGGCTTCTGGAGACTGTTTAGATAGCTGCTCTGAGTGTCCTTCAGGTAATGCGCGATGACCTTTGTCACTTGTGAAGCCTCTTCCTCTGTCCCAGAATCTACCTTCCTCGATTCTGGGCGTCATGGCACCAGCATTCCTGTCTGAGCTGATTCAGCAGTACGCCCTGTCCCATATCTCCTGAGGAGTCTGTTACCCCATGCACCACTGGGAGAGCGAAAGTTGAGCCAAGCACCACTCAGAGCCAGTGTACAACACCGAGGGATGTTGCAGATGTTCACACTCCCCGCAGCCAGCTGCTCCTGCCTAAGAGCATTCTGCAGGGGAACTCCCACATGGAGCCACACCATAATGTGGTAGGGCACAGAGACAGGCCAAAGCACGATCGCACAAAAACTAATTTTGGTGAACCAGTGGGGTTACTGGGGTTGCCTACAGAGCAGGGTGAGGGGTGGCTCAAAGGCAAGTGCAGCACCTAAAAGCCCAGCTTAGGTGATGACTCATGGAAGCCGCATTTCTGGAGCTCACTGCACATGGCTGGTCTGAGTATCCAGCACACTGCAGGACTTCCTGACCACTTGTTCACCTTTTTGATAACCTTAGGGTAGGGTCTTCTAAGTTTTAGCTCTCCCAGACTTGACCCCTTCACTCCCTCCTCCCTTCAAGAGAATATGTTTCAGTTCATAGAAAGTTGCTACATGACACTGGTCAGTCTGCCCCCAACTGCTTGTTTACAGCTCCTATAATCTTGGGGAATGGTCATGTAACTTTTTAGGTTTCAGCTCTCCCCAACTTGGTGATCTCTTTCTTCCCTCCTCCATTCAGGAGGGAGTATTTCAATTCGGAGGAATTTGCTGTATACCACCAGGGCAGACTGCTGTGCCATCTGGGAAGCTGCAAAGGACATGGAGCCCGTGAGACAGTCTGAGCTACGCTGGGCAGAGCCCGATTCTGTCTGCTCTCATTTCAAAGCGAATGCTTCCAGGGTTCTTATAGGAGAGGAAGGTCAGAATGTCACTGTCATTGCAACCACTGTGACACACAGGCCCATCCTCCAGCTCTGAGTGTGTCTACAGCCCCTTTCCATTGCCCATCCTCAAATCACCACCAACAAAGGTTTGTAGGACTGGTCAGCTGTGTGCTGCAAACTGATTCAGTTACAGAAAACGGGAGACAGTGAAAAGGAAAAGAAACAGAAGTCGGCCTGAGCAAGGAGAAGCATTTACAGGGCAGAGCACGGCAGCTGGTGTATGAATCTTAGCCAGAACACAGCCAGCTGGACTTTCTTGGGTACCCTTGTGGGTCAAGCCAGAATCCCCTATCCCATGTGGCCATGGGGGCCTTGTGGAGATCTTTGAATGAATGCATGGATTCTGCTGGACAAATGTCCAGCTGAGCAGCCACAAGGAGGGTGACTGGGCAGGAAGACCCTGAGCAGACATCTCTAGAAGGTTCTGAGTCATGGAAGTAATAGAAAGGGGTTGTGACTCCCTCATGAAGACTTTGCCTCATACTAAAAGATTTCCTGGGACAGAGATGGCTTAGCAGTTAAGGCACTTGCTGGCAAAGCCTAAGGACCCATGTTTGACTCTCCAAATCCCACATAAGCCAGACGCAAAGGGAGGCAAGTGCATAAAGTTGCACGTGCCCACTAGGTGGCGCAAGAGTTTGGAGTTCGATTGCAGTGGCTGAGGCCCTGGCATGCCAATTCTCTCTCTCTCTCTCTAAAATAAAAAAATATTTTAAAAATGTTTCCAGCCAGGTGTGATGGTGCACACCTTTAATCCTAGCACTTGGGAGGCAGAGGTAGGAGGATCGCCATGAGTTCAAGGCCACCCTGAGACTACATAGTGAATTCCAGGTTAGCCTGAGCTAGAGTGAGACCCTACCTCAAAAACCACCCCACAAAAAAAGAAAAATGTTTCTTATGCCTTCTACAGCCATGTCAGGATGTTCTGGAGAATGCCATTCTTGGCCACAAGCCTCCCTCAGGGACATCACCTGGGAATGCAGAAGGTTCCTGGTGGCTTAGCCTATCCACTGGAGTTTTATGAATAAGGTGTGGTGTCTACTCCTCTCAAAAATATTGAATGTGCTATTTTATGCAGGTGCTCACAGATGCCAGGAAATATCTATGGAAAGAAATGAACAAGAATCCCATCTTTGGGAATATGTCTCCAGTTTGAGAAACAGCCAATGATAACCCTCCTGGGAAGTAAGAGATATACTTCCTAGAGATAGAGAATTAACATGGAAAAAAATGAAAACTTAGAGTAGCGCAGAAAGTGGCAGACCATGAGGTAATGAAAACAAGCCCCAGTATTGAATGAGGGGCCGCTTGCTCGAGACAGTAGCACTTTAGCAAAGAACTGAGAGAGTTGGACCTAAGGGGCTGTGTCTCAGAACAAAGAACAGGTAGGGATGATGTGGGAGGACCTGGGGACTCAAAGCCTGGGGCCATTGGAGTCCAGGGTGACTGAGCCAGGGCACAGAGTAGTGGCGTAGGTAGACAGACTCTGGCATTATTTTGAAAGGGCAAGAACCCAGTGGACTAAGTGTGCCATGTACTGGCAAGCAGAGGAAGGACGATACAGAAATCTGTGCCCTCCCCCATTTACCCAGGAACTGGACATCACCAGAAGGAGCTAGGGAACCGTGGGCAGCAAGCAGAAAGACTATAAACCAAGAAGGCTCAGGCAGGAGGGAGACCAGCCAAGAGCAGGGGCTCCTGTGCTCACGCAGAGCCTGTCCCTGTCCTCCCTTGCAGCAATGAATGGATGCAACTCAGGTCTCCCTTGGCAGACTCAGGAGCCCAGTTTGGGCTGATTATGTTGCATCAAAGCCCAGCCTTGTACGGCTGTCACTGAGACAAAGAAGGAAGATCCTTCCGTCCAGACCTGTGAGCAAGAGAGGGGGAGGATGGGCTGGAGAGATGGCTTAGTGGTTAAACACTTGCCTTTGAAGCCTAAAGACCCTGGTTCGAGGCTTGATTCTCCAGGACCCACGTAAGCCAGATGCACAAGGGGGTGCATGCATCTGGAGTTCGTTTGCAGTAGCTGGAGGCCCTGGTGCACCCATTCTCTCTCTCTCTCTCTCTCTCTCTCCCTCTCTCTACCTGCCTATTTCTGTATCTCTCTCTCTCTCTCAAATAAGAAAATAAATAATAAAATATTTAAAAAACGAGAGGGGGAGAGGTGAAGGTTGGGGTCCATCTGCTGCACAGGAGCCGACATCCTGTAGCCACTTCTCTCTGGTCATGAAAGGTCCTCTCATGACCAGCTGCTCCTACTCTGCATCCCTTCTCACAGTACTTCAACCTGGCAGCTGGCTCCTGATCTGACAGGTCCTGTTGGGGACAAATTATCTAAAATTTAGCTCAACTGCAGGCTGAAGACTTCTGGAGAAATCAGAGGAGCTCCACAACATCCCTATGGTCAATGCCAGGCATCCACATGTTACTCCCAGGAGCCTGGAATGTGGCTCTCCATGTGCTGAAGGACTCTGAGATGGAAGGTACTGCCATATATGGGTTGATACCATCTCAGGGGTCCTTATCCTTGTAAGACGGAGGCAGGAAACCCAGTGTTGAAGGAGGAGATGTGACTGGACAACAGAGTCAGGAGCAGAGTTCAGTGTTCTTTGTCACGAACCATGGAGATGGAGGAGGGAGTTACAGGCCAAAGAATGCCGGCAGGCATTGGAAGCCCAGAACAGCCCAGGGACGGCTTTTCCTTTAGAGCCTGTGGAGCGTCACACAGTGTAATGGGAGCTACAAGATGATAAAGCTGAGTTGTTGGGTGTTTTTTTGTTTTTTGTTTTTTGTTTTTTTGAGGTGGGGTCTTGTTCTAGCCCAGGCTGACCTGGAATTCACTCTGTATTCTCAGGGTGGCCTCCAACTCATGGCGATCCTCCTACCTCTGCCTCCCGAGTGCCTGGATTAAAGGCGTGCGCCACCACACCTGGCTTGGCTGAGTTGTTTTAAGTCACTGAATATGTGGCGATATGCTATCGCAGTAATAGGCATTGCTTTTCGTGACAGGCAAGACTGTGAGGGGAGGGGATCTTTGAAACCTTGGTGCCTCTCCAAACCAGAACATGGTCCCACAGCAGATGTCATTAAACATAAGAGATGCAGACAAGCAAGCCACCTGTGTCATTTCCTCGGCCTGCCCCTTCTTTCTCAGGACCAGAGCTTGCAGCTCTACCCAAGAGTATAGGAAGACAAGCCAGAAGCATATACATGTCAGCACCCTGCTTTACCACTCCCTCGTGATGAGTGACATGTAAGCGAAATTTGGGGTGCACTAGGTTTCTGGTCTGACTACAGGGTGTTAAAAAAAAAAAAAAAGCTTTAGCCTAGCTTCCTCTTTTCTGTTTCTTCCTCTTCCTACTTCCAGCCTGAAATAAGCATTTGAGAGATGGACTTCCAGCAACCATTCTGATTCACAGGAAGCTTGTGTGGACGCTGCCCACACAGGTCAGCAAAACAAAAGGAGAGAAGGAACGGGGTCCTGAGTGGTCTTCAGGAGAGAAGGAACGGGGTCCTGAGTGGTCTTCAGGAGAGAAGGAACGGGGTCCTGAGTGGTCTTCAGGAGAGAAGGAACGGGGTCCTGAGTGGTCTTCAGGAGAGAAGGAACGGGTCCTGAGTGGTCTTCAGGAGAGAAGGAACGGGGTCCTGAATGGTCTTCAGGAGAGAGAAGGAATGGGGTCCTGAATGGTCTTCAGGAGAAAAAGAACGAGGTGCTGAGTGGTCTTCAGGAGAGAAGGAACGGGGTCCTGAGTGGTCTTCAGGAGAGAAGGAACGGGGTCCTGAGTGGTCTTCAGGAGAGAAGGAACGGGGTCCTGAGTGGTCTTCAGGAGAGAAGGAACGGGGTCCTGAATGGTCTTCAGGAGAGAAGGAATGGGGTCCTGAATGGTCTTCAGGAGAAAAAGAACGAGGTGCTGAGTGGTCTTCAGGAGAGAAGGAACGGGTCCTGAGTGGTCTTCAGGAGAGAAGGAACGGGTCCTGAATGGTCTTCAGGAGAGAAGGAATGGGGTCCTGAATGGTCTTCAGGAGAAAAAGAACGAGGTGCTGAGTGGTCTTCAGGAGAGAAGGAACGGGGTCCTGAGTGGTCTTCAGGAGAGAAGGAACGGGGTCCTGAATGGTCTTCAGGAGAGAAGGAATGGGGTCCTGAATGGTCTTCAGGAGAAAAAGAACGAGGTGCTGAGTGGTCTTCAGGAGAGAAGGAACGGGGTCCTGAGTGGTCTTCAGGAGAGAAGGAACGGGGTGCTGAGTGGTCTTCAGGCAGCCCAGTTCCAAGTGCTCCGCTTCCAGATCCAAGCCGACCTTGACCTAGCTTAAGTTCTAGGTGCTGTCTGCAAACAGAAGCTGGTCAAGTTCTACCTGATGCCACACAGGTTGGAAACAGCAGCGCATGAAAGTAGCTTAATAGGGAAATAGCTGAGGTTCATGAAACCCCTTCTCTGGCACTCAGCTAGAGCTGGGGCCTTGGCATGCGATGTGGGCTCCTCGGACCTTGGTTTTATTCGTCTGGAGAGTGGGCTCTCAATGCCATTTGGAAGAATAGCGATCGTGAAACCCTCAGCTATATATTAAATTACATTGAGAACAATCAGCTGTAGCAGACATGGGATGATTAAATGAACACTGGGCCGTGTTCAAGAAAATAGAGAGATTTTACTCGATTTGTACTGAGAGCCAGAAAGCACAATGAACTGGAAACAGCTTAGTGGCCTGCAGAGAGCAGCCTCCTCACCACCCACTTTCTGAGGCTTTTGTGATCTGACCATGGAGTGTGGGGGGGTGCTCTAGAGAGGTTGACTGGTACAGGATCTGTGGTTGGCGACCTTCCCTGAACTCCAGCCATGAAGCCGGATGTTTCTTTAGCTGCTAAGTGTCCTGTGTACACAGACCTTCATCACCATTCAGAGGCTCAGAACTGAGGTGACAGGTGACACAGGCTAGCTCAGATGGCATCCTTCATCTTTGTCACCACCATCTTATCATGTGACCACATCTGGGAAGAGTCTTCCCCAGGGGCACACTCACCAGCATGGCCATGGGCTTTACAGAAGAATTTAGGCACTGATCCATCTGTGAGGGGCTCAGCACTTGGGATTAGGGGCCAGTTATTTCCTAGCATACCAACACACAGCCGCATGTATCACATATGCCTGGCAGTTTAAGGTGGCTTCATGTAATTTGGTTCAGTTAAAGTTTGTCCTGCAGAGAAAGGCACGTGCCCTGAGTAGTAGCTATTACTGTACCAAACTCTCATTAGCTGTCATTGGCCAGGTCCTTAATGTCTACATTGCACCTCCTTGTTAGTTCGGAACACAAGCAGGGGGTCCTTCAGGTTTGACACAAGCAGGGGGGTCCTTCAATCCCAGGAAGAATGGAGAAAGTTTGAGAGACAACAAACCGAATGGTCAGCCTGTGAGACCCATGCCTTTAAAAACAAAACCCAGGAAGTAGAGGTAGGAGGATCACCATGAAAGTGCGAAGCCACGCTGAGACTAGGGGAGTGAGGGGGGAGGGGAGGGGGAGGGGGGGGGGTCAGCCTGGGCTAGGCAGCGGGGCGGGGCGGGGGCCTACCTTTAAAAAGGGGGGAAAACACACACAAAAAAAAAAAAAAAAATAGAAAGAAAGAGAGGGAGAGAGAGAGAAAGGGAAAGGAAAGGAAAAGAAAGGGAAGGGAGGGGAGGGGAGGGGAGGGAAGGAAGGAAGGAAGGAAGGAAGGAAGGGAAGGGAAGGGAAGGGACAAGCAGACAAGTTTGATAATTTGAAAGTGAGGGAGTCAGGGAGCGCTATCTCAGAGGGCAGAAGGCTGGGGCCTTAGCCCCCTATGCTTCTATTCTTCAGCTTGCAAAAGCACATTAATTATTACCTGTTATCTTAGCACAGATTATCCTAAGAGGGCTTTCTCACGAGACTACTTGCTATGCTATTCTGAGACTAAGCAGATGTTTACAGAACTTTGTGACCTACAAGTTTGTAGACACAAACTCCTCGTCAGCCTGGGAAAAAGAGGCGCTGTATCCCCAACTTGTATTGGCATGTTTACCGGCTTTGCCCTAATAAACATCTTGACTTGAGGCGATTTGCACAGTCAAGCTGTTGCCAGCAGTTTCAGGTGGGGAGGTGGGCTCCGACAGCTGGGGACATGGCTCAGTTAAGCAAGGTTGCAGGCCTGAGTTGAGATTTCTAGCACTTGTGTAAAAGCTGGGCTCAGTGGTGTATGCCTGTCATCACAGCACTGGGGAGGCATAGGCAGGGGATCCCAGGGGCTTGCTAGCAAGCTAGTCAAAAAAAAAAAAAAAAAAAATAATAAGGTGGAAAGCAATTGAAGAAGGCACCTGAGTTTGTCCACTGGCCTCCGTGTACATGCATACATGCACGTGTGCCCACACATCTACGAGCATGCCTATACACAGGTCCACACATCTCACAGGTAAAAAGAGAGAGAAGAAAAAGAATGCAAGCCATGTGGAGGGTCCCAGCATTCACGAGGACTCTTCACAGTGAATTCAATTCCTGCTCTTGAAATGTTTAATTGCAGCAAGACCACAGGTATGTGAACACAGATGGGCAGTGAGTGTGTCCTGGGCACTGCCTCGTGTTGCACATTGAACATGGCAGCAGCACGAGGCAAGACGGGGCAGGAGAGGTTCCGGCCTTCCTTGCCAGCTCCCCTGCGTAACCCAGTTTTCTGTTGTGTCCCTGTTACATAGCTGTATGTGGTCCAATTAGGGCTGGGGATGGACAGAAGAGATGTGGCAGAACTAAGTTGCGGAGAAGCTGAAACTAGAGTTGGCAGGCACTATGGGTACTGCAGGCACAGAGGGTCACAGATTCCTGGGGCTGGTATTGGCTTTCCATGTGAGAATGCTCCTCCCACCTGTCTTCCAGTTGATGGATCCCCCAGCCCCCCAAACAGGTATGAAAAGCTGCTCAACATCTGCCCACTCCGAATTTCTGTGCTTTCTTCCTGTTTTGTTTGTTTTCTCACAGACTCCTAACTGCTTGCAGGATGGAAAGAGAACATCAGCTTGCCGGGTCAAGCCAGCCCTTCTGTAAGAACAGAAGCTGCTCCTGCAGTCCTCATGCATGTGAGTGCACAGTTTCCGTGGAGGAGGCCTTCACAGCCCTCTGACACCAGCATCCCAGGTCTGGAACAAAGGCTGCTCGAGGGAGGCCCCGGGAAGCAGGCTAGAAGAGACTGATCCTTCCGGAGGAGCACCAGGAGCTGTGGCCTCAGAACTTTCTCTGTCAGTAAATCAGGAGGTGCTGAGCAAAGGCAGGGGTGGACCATGCGCAGCGCAGAGACGGGGCAGGGGCGGGGGGCATGTGTGTGCTCTGCAGTCAACAGTGGCAGCCCGCTTGCCATTCTTGCCCATCAGTGATAAGATACAAGACCCAGAAAAGACACCAACCCTCTGAATTCAAGTGCTCCTGGGCAAACAACGGTGCCTGCTGCAAGGAGTTAAATGAGATAATCCCAAGCACATGTGCTTTGCATATTGTGTGGCTGTCTTCTTGGTTAACTCAGAGAATTAAGAGACCTGGACAGAGGTAATGAGGAGGCTGGGGGAAGGCCAGCCCCATGTACTCTGCAAGAGCCTCTGTGAGCTTGTCCATCCTGAGTTTTCAACTAAAAGCTAGCAAATGCCAATTCAGGGGGTGGAACCTCATGAAAGGTCCAGATTTCTTTTGCAATATTTTTTTATTTATGAGAGAGGGTGTGTGTGTGTGTGTGTGGGGTGTGCCAGGGCCTCATGCTATTGAAAATGAACTTCAGATACATGAACTACTTTGTGCATTTGGTTTTACATGGGTACTTCAGAATTGAACCCAGGCCAGCAGGCTTTGCAAAAAAAGTGCCTTTAACCACTAAGCCATCTTTCCATCCCCAATATTAATTTCTTTTTCAATAAACAAAGCCATGAAACACTGAAAACTTCAGTTTATGTTTTCACTTCCAAAATGACGATGGTGATATGAAGATTTCAAGCAGAACTCTACTTCATATTCCAACTCAAATCCAACCTGTAACCACAGCTTTCTTTTCTCTCTCTTTCCCTCTCTCTCTCTTTTCAGTGCTAAGGGTGTAACCTGAGCTACATCCTCAGACCTCATGCTATCAAATCACACAAATGAGAAGTTTCATACAAGACACACCGACCATTGGACAACTGTGGTGGAAAAAGCACAGGTTCCTGAGAGGAGAGGGTTAACAAGTGGGGTACTTGGCTGGGACCCTGCTGTGGATGAGCCTAGTTGTCTAACCAGGATACTTGGGGGTGGAGATGTGTCCCAAATCTGTCGCACTTTCCAGGGCTTCCATCGTACCTTTGAGGCAGCCTAAGCATGAGTAACATGCCTCCCTGCTCTGGAGGCCAGGCATCTGAAATCCAGAGCGTACAAAGCTACACTTGCTTTAAAGGCTCTTGTGGAAGATCCTGCCTCCCTCTTCCAGTTCTCACAGGCTTGTGACAGCCTCTGTCATGTCTCTGCCCCTCTCACATAGCTTCCTCTGTGTATCCAGGTCTCTGTGTCCAAATTTCCCTCCGAAAAAGAACATGAGTCATATTGAGTTAGGATTCCTCACGACCTCATCTTAACTTGATTACATCTGCCAAGACCCTATTTCCAAATGAGATAACGTTCATGGTTCTTCAAGGCTAGGATTTCAACATATCTTTCTCTTTGTTTCAGAATTTTATTTCATTCCACATTGATGGAAATGATAAGATGACATTTTCCAATGTCACAGTTCAGCATTCCAATGGAACAAGAGATTCCATTCCATGACAAGGATAATCTGTGTAACATCAATAGCAGCTTATGTTCTTCAAGACGCAGGACAAGCAAATGTCTTTTAGTGAATGGCTGATTAAAATGGTTGAAGCCTCATTTAATAATTTTACATGGACCACTACTAAACAGTATCCTCGATCAAATAACACACATTTATAAATACATGTTACTGACATTGTTCCAAACATCTGGGATCCACACACAAAAAAAATAACAACCATTGAGAAATAGCAAGGATATATTTGTGCAACATCTTAAACTGTGTAATCAACGGTGAGCTATATATGAGCAAGATCCTAACTAAACTCTGTCATCCGCGAATCTGCTCTGCTTTTTTAGGGAGTTTTTTAGGGACACAATCAACGGTGAGCTTATATGTGGCAAGATCTAACTAAACTCTGTCATCCGCGGAAGTAGTTTTTAGGGACACAATTGACTTAATAAAGACAAAGGAGCACAGCGTCAATAAGGCCTGGCTGCACACGAAAGGCCTGGCTGTCGTCAGTCCCTTGGGTTCTCACTGCCACCTATGCTTAGGAGCCTCAGTGATTGCATAACTGAGCAGATCTGACTGTCCCAAAAGTCACTGACCCAGAGGAAGCGTGCTCTAGACTTGGGCAACCTGGAAGCCAAATGCTTCTTCTGTAGCAACTTGTCCTCATTAAACCCCTTCAGCCACGCTGCCTTTGGAGGGCAAGTCGCACCTGCTTCTATGATGTGGCTGTGGCTTGTGGCTTGAGTGTGTCAGCCACAGGTTCATGCATTAGAAGCTTGTCCAGCAATGCAATGGTGTGCTTAGATCACCCATGCAGTCCTCTCAGAGGTATTAATGTAGTTCTGAAAGAATCGGTTAGTTCTTGCAAGAATGGTTGCTTATAAAAGAGCAGATCCATCCATCTTGCTTTTTTTTTTTTTTTCTCCATGAGTTCTCACAAATGTGCTTCTGCCATGCAGTGCCACAAGGGGACCACAATGTTGTTTGAACTTCTCGGCCACCATGATCATGAACCAAATAAATTTCTTGACAATGTACCCAGCCTTGGGTTTATAATAGTAACACAAAATGGACTAAGAGAACGGGGATTGTGGAAATTCTTACCACACTTGTCTTTGGAAGACCACTATCAGGCCTGGGCCGGTACTACTCAGAGCTCAGCTGGTGTCGAGGCACGAGGTCTCGTTAGTAAAACAAACATTGCCCGTGAAACCTGTGAGTTATGAGTGAGACAGTCAATAAAATAAGAGATATTGAATATTTGCCAAAGAAATGGATACTAGGACATCAAATAGGTGTGAAATTCTCTGAATTCACAGATCGTGAAGCAACACCAGGTAAAGTGAGGCCTTAGCCCACTGAAGGGGGTACCTAAGCACGTAGTGAGGACCAACCTCCTTCTGCTGAGGATCGGCACCACCTTTACCACTAATAAACTCTGGAGTGGAGATCTTCCTCAGTGACGAAAGAAGCTGGCTCCCTTGCTTAGACCATAGCAGAGAGGCACCACCAAACAACTAGCAAGCCCAAACTGCCAGAGCTCAAACTGGCTCTGAACACACCTTAGGGCTGGACTTAAGATCTGCCCTCAGTGATACCCTTCAGAAATAGGCTGCTGGAGACTTACATTGCAAGCTTAATCAAAAAGGCCTCAGGCTGGGCTGGAGAGGTAGCTTAGTGCTTAAGGTGCTTGCCGGTGAAGCCTAAGGACCCATGTTCCACTTCCCAGACCCCATGTAAGCCAGACACACAAGGTGACATGTGCGCATGTGCACAAAGTGGCACAAACATCTGGAATTCAATTGCAGTGGCTGGAAGCCCTAGAATGCCAGTCCTCTCTCCCTCTCTCTCTCTCTCCCTCTCATAATAAAGATACCCCAGGCTATGGGGAACATACATTCACATTCAAACTATCACAGTAACTAATACAGAAATTTGCTACTGCTGACCAGTACCTGACCAGAGGCATTTGGAACTGATTTGCTGGAAGAATGTGGAAAAGTTTGAAACTTTGGTCTAGAAAAGCCTTACCATGCTATACATAGAGCTTAAAGAGCCATTCTGGTGGAAAGTAGGAGAAAAGAATGTTGGAAGGAACACGGACAAGAGAGGCCAGGATTTCAGAGAGAAGCAAGGATTCCCTTAGGGATGGACGGAAGGCCGTTCATGCTGTGTTCTCACAAAGAAACCAGCTATCTCCTGCCTGCGCCCTGAAACTGGCTGTGGTGGTTGGAATGTGAATGACCACGTAGACTCAGATTTTCTTTTCATTAAATCTAAGCTTCCTGCTTAAATCTCTCTTTGGCAGAGCTCTAGAGGTGTGTCACTGGGAGTGGATCCTGAATCCAGCTCTGAGGTGTGGAGACAGTGAGCTTGAGCTCTGGCTCTTGCTGCTTACTGGAGCTGGGTTTGGTCTCTCTGCTGTGGATGGATGGAAACGAGCCAGCTGCTTCTGCCGTGATGAAGCTGCCCCTGGAATCTGTAAGCCTGCAGTGAACTCTTTCCTCCCATAAGCTACTTCTGGTCAGAAGATTGTCCGAGCAACAAAAAGGTAACTGCAACACTTGCATACGGCTAAATTTAATTTAAATAATCAACTGATTTGTTTGGTGTAGGAAGTTTCAAGGCAGGAGAACACTGTGCCTTTCTCACCATGACGCAAAGTAAAAGCTGAATAAACTCTTCTTCCTTAAGCTGTTCCTTACCAAGTAGTTGGTCACAGCAATGAATAAAGGAACACTAATGAGTTTCCTTGGGACTGCCTCCATACGCCTCAGTAAGGGACTATTTCTATAAAATAACTAATGCTGCTGGGCGTGGTGGTGCATGCCTTTAATCCCAGCACTCGGGAGGCAGAGGTAGGAGGATCGCCGAGAGTTCGAGGACACCCTGAGACTACATAGTTAATTCCAGGTCAGCCTGGGCCAGAGTGAGACCCTACCTTGCAAAATAAAAATAAAAATAAAATAACTAACGCTAACAAGTTTACGTGGGACTGCTTACATACACCTGAGTAAGGGACCATGTCTAGTGGCTGCTCCACTGAAGAAAATGTCTCCTCCTTCCTCCAGCAAACTTAAACTACCATTAGCTCCTCATGGTGGGGTACGGCCTTGTAAGGCACCCTTCACCCCAAATAGCCATTACTACCCTACAAATTATATTGTATGGCATTTTTCCTTCAAGCATAACATGATGTCATCTTGAAGTAAATAACGCTTTGGCCTGGAACCAAAAAAATTCTGTGACAACTGGTCTATGGTAATAGGAATGGTGCTATTGACAATCCCCTGGTCGATGGAGGAAGTGGGTCACAAGACCCTCCCCTGAAATTCCCATGATTGTTCCTGCCTGCCATCCCTCTTGTAGCAAGTGATTAATGAGAAACTAGAAGGTTAACTAGAAAGGGGTTCCATGATGCCGCTCCCATCAGTCACCATGCAGGATGGGGTGGGACTTTGTGGTGATGGAACTGCCTTTGAGTCACCCATGCTCCTGTAAGTAACCCCTCATCTGTGTTCTGTTAGTAACCCCAATAAATTCATTGGCTCACCAAAACTTGCTGTTGGGTACTCTTACTGTGGTCTGTCACGGGTACTCTATCTGAGGTGAATAGGTGTGTGTTTGCCCTCCCCCAGGAAAATGTTTCCGGGGACAAATCTTCAAGGAGTTATGGGGCCTCATGGGAGCCCCCTCCCCACTCCATGATGGAAGGATGATGGGTCCAGTCTATGAGCGTGTGGGTGCAGCAGGCATGTCATGTTCACATAGAATGTTCCACAACACTCTCCCCCTTTCTATGGCTTGGACATTCTTTCCACCTACCCCTTTCTGCAATGTTCCCTGAGTCTTGGAGGGGATGGCATACCTGTTCTATCTGGAGTCACTTATTCTCAGCCCTGTAACTACTTGTAAGTCACTACAGAAACCACTGTACACTGCAAAAAGAAGCTTTTCTGATTAAAGCTGAGAGCAACACTGTTCTACCAGTAGAAACGTAAATCGTTAGTCATCTGATAGGTACAACATGTCTGTTCAGCAAAACAGTAGTAGATTTCCAATTAGGGCTTATGATTCCCCCCGTTATGGACTGTGACTGATCATGAATTCCCTCTGTTGGAGAAAACCTCAACTGTGATTGAAAACAATTGGTTATTCTCATTATAATAATCAATGAGCACCTCCTGTTAGGTCATGGTAGTGATATGGGAATTTGGGGTGTCTTTTGAGAGCAATGGAGCATTTGTTTGGACTAAAACCCCCAAGAGTTAGGGTGCTAGGAAACTCAATGGTCACACAAAACTTCCACTAAGTCAGAGACCTCTGGATTCTCGGCTTATAAATCCAAATAATTGAAAAGCACAGACCAGAGGATGAAGTTTCCAGGTTCTATTAGATTATAGATAGAACTTAAGAAGTAAAGGCAGGTGCGGTGTCCCACACCTATAATCCCAGCACATAGGAAGCTGAGGTAGGAAGATCACTGTGAGTTTGAGGTCAGAGACTAATTCCAGGTCAGCCTGGGCTAGAGCAAGACACTACCTTGAAAAACAAAAACAAAGAGAGACAGAGAGAGAGAGAGAGGAGTAAGGAAGGCACAGCTCTTGCCCAAGGAGGCAACAGGGGTTCCAGAAAATGGGAAATAGCCTGGATATCCATGACCTCGCAGTGCCTGACACTCCCTACACAAGACCCTCATAATAGGAGAAAAAGATCATGACGTCAAAATAAAAAAGACTGATTGAGAGGGGGCAGGGATAGGATGGAGAGTGAAGTTTCAAAGGGGAAAATGGAAGGAGGGAGGGAATTACTATGGGTTATTGTCAATAAAAATAAATTTTTAAAAAAATTGATATAACACCTCAATATTATTTTGCAACATCTACTTAAGTTGCGTGGTGATGTGATAAAGCATATCTAAGATAAGAAAACAACATATATTACATATATATTATGTATATTACAATGTCTTATGTTCTATCAATAAACTCAAATCAAACAATATGTCAAAATTTTAAGTTATTATAATAAGCATGTAAGCCCTCTAATTTTGAGACCTTTTATTTGAATCTGTAAGTCAATTTAAAAATCAGAGTTGAGCCGGGTGTGGTGGCACACGCCTTTAATCCCAACACTCGGGAGGCAGAAGTAGGAGGATTGCCATGAGTTCGAGGCCACCCTGAGACTACATAGTGAATTCCAGATCAGCCTGAGCTAGAGTGAGACCCTACCTTGAAAAACCAAAAAAAAAAAAAAAAAAATCAGAGTTGAGCCCGGACCTGAAAGCCTTATAGTCTCTATCTAACAGGAAATTGAGAAGCCTGAGGTCTGAGCTTTAGCTTTGGGTCAGCTTTTTCAGGATGGTCTCAGAAACACAGAAAAAGAGTAGACATAGAAGACCTCAACCTATTTTTTTGTTGTTGTTCATATCAAGCAGGTCTTGGGTTGGAGAGATGGCTTATTTGCCTGCAAAGGCAAAGGACCCAGGGTAGATTCCCCGGGACCCATGTAAGCCAGATGCACATGGTGGTGCATACATCTGTAGTCTGAGGCCCTGGCATGTCCATTCTCTCTCCTCTCTCTCTCTCTCTCTCTCTCTCAAATAAAAATAAATATTTAGGGCTGGAGAGATGGCTTAGCGGTTAAACGCTTGCCTATGAAGCCTAAGGACCCCGGTTCAAGGCTCGATTCTCCAGGACCCACGTAAGCCAGATGCACAAGGGGGTGCATGCATCTGGAGTTCGTTTGCAGTGGCTGGAGGCCCTGGCGCACCCATTCTCTCTCTCTCTGCCTGCCTATTTCTGTATCTCTCTCTCTCAAATAAATAAATAAATAATAAAATATTTAAAAATAAATAAATAAATAAATAAATATTTAAAAATAATAAATTAATAAACAAGTCTTGCTGAAGGATGGCATTATTTCCCTGGGTTTCCTTCTCTCCTAGAGAGTCTGTTGTTTGAGATATGGAACACCAGGATGATGCCCCAATCATGTGGGGGGTGGGAAGTGAGCCCCCAGTGGAGCCTTAACATGAAGGCAATTGACTCATAATAATCATCACTGTCTTGTAAAACCTCTTCTGTGGGGGCTCAGAGAAGGATGCCATTTATAGTTCCAGGCCCCAAACTTGAACATGAGATGAGCAACAATGACTTTTGTCATTAGGCAGCAAACCCTCTTTAGTTTAAGTTTCAAAACCTTTTTATATCAACTCTCATTTTTAAAATTTTTATTTATTTATTTGAGAGAGAATGGGCATGCCAGGGCCTCCAGATGCATGTGCCATCTTGTACATCTGGCTTACATGGGTCCTTTGCCTTCCCAGTGCTGGGATTAAAGGTGTGGGCCACCATGCCTGGCTAAGTATAACAATTTTTAAAAGATCAGTCATAAGCCCTGACCAGGCAGGCTAAAAAGTCCTCTAGATTGTGGGTGTTAATATGGGGTCACGCGGTCAGGGAGTGGCTCCATCCACAGGCTCTGCTCGGTTTCATGATCACTAATGAGGGGGAACAAAATACAGCTTTACACCAGGCGGCTAGGTCCGAAGTGACTGGCCCAAAGAAGTCTGGCTCTCTCTCTCCTTGTAACCACTCCCCAAAAGAGACCCCCACGGATGCTTTAGAGAAACAACAAGAGACTTGGGAAACGTCCCAGTACATCACGCTTTGTTTGGTGATGGTCAGCCATGAATCTTCAGCACAGACTTGGAAGGTACAATCTAGACAGTTGTTTACGCGCACGTTACCTTGCTCCAAAGATACAGGAAATGCTAGGCCACCTCGGAACCTGCTCTGCCATGGGAGCGCATGCACTGACCTCTGGTTGGGGAAATGACCCTGAGGCCCCAAGGACTTGCTTTATTAACCAAATAAAAGCGCCACACAGGCTATTGAGGCTTTAAGTCTGGTCAACAGATTGAGAGTTTGAGTCTGTGTCTCTCACTTTTTCTACCTCAATGCAATGTAAATTATACATTGGAAAGCTGGGTTCTAGGAAGGGTGATGCGTCTGATCTCAGACCCCCAGCAGATGTGACTTAGAGGATTCCCCAAACCTTAAACAACAGATGTACCCAGGCCTTAGGCAAGCTAAAACTTTATAACCTAGCAACATGTGAACAAGTAATCTCCATTTGTTACATGATAGAAATGAAATTCAGATTGAACTCTTTTTTTAAAAGATTTTATTTATTTATGAGCGAGAGAGAGAATGGGGCAAGCCAGGGCCTCTAGCCACTGCAAATGAATTATGCAACTGGCTTTACATGGGACCGGGGAATCAAACCTGGTTCCTTTGGCTTTGCCGGCAAGCACCTTAACTGCTAAGCCATCTCTCCAGCACAGATTCAGCTCTTTTTAATAGACTAGTGTATTTGTTTATGTTACTATAATCTCATTTTGTTAAGGTTAATACTCAATTCGTTGGTATTGGTTTGCTCATGGTGGCAGTTTTGAAAAATTGCTTTAAAATATTTAAACAAGCTTTGTCAAGCTTGTAACTGCTAGAGAAATGGAGTCTTAAGATCAAGATTCATTTATTGCTTGCTGATTTTTCTTTTATAAAATGACATTTAAATATTGTATCTAAGAATCTAATTTTTTTTTTCTAGGTAGTTTCACTCTAGCCCAGGCTGACCTGGAATTCACTATGTAGTCTCAGGTTGGCCTTGAACTTATGACAATCCTCCTAGCTCTGCCTCCTGAGTCCTGGGATTAAAGGCATGTGCCACCATGCCCAGCCTTAAGAATCTTAATTTTGATAGATAGTCATTGCTGGGTTTATAATTCAGGTTTTATAAAGAAATAATCTAGCTTCATTCACATGACTTTTGTTCTTAGGGAGACAAGGAAGACTATCCATGTTCTCATAAACTGTGTGATTTTTCAATTTTTTTTTTTTTTTTTTTTTTTTTTTTTTTTTGAGGTAGGGTTTCACTCTAGCCCAGGCTGACCTGGAATTCACTATGTAGTCTCAGGGTGGCCTTGAACTCCTGGTGATCCTCCTACCTCTGCCTCCCGGGTGCTGGGATTAAAGGCATGCGCCACCACGCCCAGCTGATTTCTCATTTTTTTGAGGGGTTTCATTCATAATTCTTGAGTCAAAGTGAGTTAACCTCAAATTGTAACACTAGAATCTGTTATCTACAAACAATGCCAGATATAGACCATTGGGCATTTTGTCTAAGCTTTACCTGTTTTAATAGTCATAAATAACAAGAATTATGAGACATAAAATTGTTTTTGTTAATCAAAGTAGCCCTAAATGATGTACATCAGATTGATTAATATAGACTTCTGTTTGGGGATTAATTTTCTGTCTAGTCCAGTTTAGACAAAAGAGGGTTAAAGCTACGCCGGGCGTGTGGCGTTAATCCCAGCACTCGGGAGGCAGAGGTAGGAGGATCTAGAGTTCTGAAAAAATGGTCAGCCTGGATAGAGTACCCTATAGATGTTAAAGTTAAAAATGTGTATAGCTACATAGATGTAGTTTAAGGTGATGTTATACTAGAAGCAGGCTTCTAGGTTCCAGCTTTAAGACAGAAAGTGCTTGTTCATGCTTGCTACAATGGAGACAGATATTCTTCAGTATAAACAAAATGCCAAACTTCAACACTGCTTTTTAAATTGCCTTGCAGGCTCAAATACAATGCCTAAAAATTGGAAGGCTTAAATGCTTAGTATAATAACTTAAATCTTTGACAGATTGCTTGATTTGGTTTTATTGGTAGAACATAAGACTGTTAAAGTATTTTACCTGTGGTTACAACTGTTGGATGTTTAAGATGCAATATAAGTGATTTATATGTCCCAAAGTAATAGACTTCTAAAAGAGAGGTTTAAAAGGAGAGTTGAGGGCTGGAGAGATGGCTCAGCGGTTAAGGCGCCTACCTACAAAGCTTAAGGACCCAGGTTCAACTTCCCAGAACCCAGGTAAGATAGATGCACAAGGTGTGCATGCATCTGGAGTTCATTTGCAGTGGCTGGAGGACCTGGCATGCCCATTCTCCTCTCTCTCTCTCTCTCTCTCTCTCTCTCTCCCTGCCTCTGTTTGTCTGCCTCTCTCTCTTTCTCTCTCTCTCTCAAATAAATAAATAAATAAATACACAAACACACTCTCTCAAATAAACAAAACTTTTTTAAAAAATTAATTTTGAACTCTCATATGACTCAGCAATAGCCCTCCTGGCCATATACACAAAGAACTCTACACGTATCACAGAGATGCCTTTACATCTGTGGTCATTGCTGCTCATATACAGATTCATATACCTAGGAAGCAGAATCAACCTAGAAGTCTAACAACTAATGACTGGATAATGAAAGTGTGCTGCATTTATTTACACAATGGAGTTTTATTTAGCTGTAAAGGAAAATGAATTTATAAAATTTGCAAGAAAATGGATGGAATTGAAAAAATATACCAAGTGCTTTTCCTTATACATAGATCCTAACTTTTTAAATTAACTTTATTTATTTTAGATAGAGAAAGAGAATGAGCACTGCAAACAAACTCCAGATGCATGTGTCACCTTGTGTATCTGGCTTACTTGGGTCCTGGGGAATCGAAGCTGGCTCCTTTGGCTTCACAGGCAAATGCCTTAACCTCTAACCATCTCTCCAGCTCAGATCCTAGCTTTTAATGTTCATATGTTTGCAAATAAGATGTGGGACCGAGCGTGGGCTATGATGCCAGATCAGTGATTATGAAAGGGGAACAGAATTGGATGAGAAGGGGGAAAGGAAAAAAGGAAATGCATTGGTATAAAAGCAGAAAGGAAGCAGACTTGGGAGAGGAAAAGGAAAAGGAGGAAAGAGAAACAAAGCAATATTTGAAAATACAAAAAAAATTTTAAAAGCAACAGAACTTAAATCCAGCCTTCAATAAATAAAAATAAAACAGCCCAAAAATGACTATTTGTCTAGCAGAATGGGTAAATCAGGTATGTTCCTAAAATAAAATGTCAGAGAAAATGAATGTGAGTAAACTAATACTACATGCAAGGACACGGAGAAATCTCACCAATGTAAGGTGGCCTGATAAAGTAAAAAAGGCATACTTAGTGCATAATCCCCATCATAAACACTTTCAAGAGAAGCGAAGCTCCTCTACATCATTATAAGTCAGGCGAGCAGTTACCGGGCTGGGGCGATGGCTGCAATGGTTAGAGCACCTCGTGGACAACCATGAGGCTCTGATCCCAATCCTCAGAAGCCACATACGCAGCCAGGCATTGCTGCCTGTGTGTACAGCCTTAGCACTGAGGAGGGCAGAGAGGCAGGATGGTGGGCGCACACCGAGGATCCAGTGTAAGGGAAAAATGAAGAGCTCCAGGCTTAGGGAGAGGCCATATCTCGGGGGAATAAGATGGCAGCGCAACAGAGGAGAACAGCCAATGTCTTCCTGTGGCCTCCCCATGCATGCACAGGGGGCACATGACTGCACACTTAGATATGTGCGCCACATGCACACGTACAAAAAGAAGAAGAAGACGAGGTTAGCTTGGAAAAGAGCCAGAGAGCAGCCCCTAGACACGTAAGAATGAACGCGTCTACAGACATGTCCACATACAGTTTGTGAACAGTAGTTGCATGACTGAACATTTTTTATATGTTTATTAAAATTCCTTTCCAGCCTTCCGGATCCTGGGGTTATAGGTGTGTACTTCCATAGCTGGCTGTAAAATTCACTTCTTTAAAAAGAGTTAGAATTGGCTGGAGAGATGGCTTAGTGGTTAAGGTGTTTGCCTGCAAAGCCAAAGGGCCCCTGTTCGGTTCTCCAGGACTCACGTAAGCCAGATGCAAAAGGGGGCACATGGGTCTGGAGTTCATTTGCAGTAGCTGGATGCCCTGGCGTGCCCTTTCTTTCTTTCTTTCTCTCTCTCTTTCTTTCTTTCTTTCTTTCTTTTCTTTCTTTCTCTCTCTCTCTCTCTCTCTCAAATAAATAAAATAAAAATAAAATAAAATAAAATAAAATAAAATAAAATAAAATAAAATAAATGCCGAGCGTGGTGATGCACGCCTTTAATCCCAGCACTGAGGAGGCAGAGGTAGGAGGATCACTATGAGTTAGAGGCCACCCTGAGAATACAGTGATTTCCAGGCCAGCCTGGGCTAGAGTGAGACCCTACCTCAAAAGAGAGAGAGAGCATTAGAATTGAAGATTGTTAGCAAGATGCCTATGCTACAGGAGATGTAAGCTTGTTTGCAGCATGTGTGTGCTACATTAGAAGGGCTAAGCTCGTTAGCAAGAGGCCTGTAGGACAGTAAAAAGCTTATGCTTGTTAGTTTATGCCTGCACTACTTTAGAAGCTTTAAGCTTGTTAGTAAGAGGCCTGTGCTCCAGACAGGAGACGTAAGCTTGTTGGTAGCACGCGCATGCTGCATTCGAAAGGTTTAAACTTGTTAGTAAGATGCCTGTGCAAGAGGAGAAGGCTTGCTCAATCCACAGACCAGCTTGCAAACAGCACTGTTAAGTCATGTTCACTGCCTCGAGATCCACGTTTCTTCCATAAAACTTCGTATGCAAGACTTGTTTTCACAACTAAAGTGGTTCTAGCTTAGAAATCGTTTATTCTCTTCCAAACTAAAACCATATGAAACAGAAAATTATGAGAACTCCATTTGAAGAGTCATTTTTCATCTTAATTTAAAAAAAAAACATAAGCACATCTGGATCTTTCTATCATAAACAGTTCCTTTTTAACAATTGTATTTTAAAAGTCTTTATTCCCCCAAGAAAGCAATTGGATCTCCTTGTTGACTTTAACATTTGGAGAGAAGATGTTAAGTTAAAGATTCTCTGAGGGCTGGAGAGATGGCTTAGCAGTTAAGGTGCCTGCCTCCTAAGCCTAAGAACGCTGGTTCCAATCTCCAGGTCCCACGTTTAGCCAGATGCAAAGTGACACAAGGGCGCAATGCCGCACTTGACCACAAGGGGGCGCACACATCTGGATTTCATTCGCAGTGGCTGAGAGGCTGCTGGTGCGCCCATCTCTATCTGTCTTCCTCTCCCTCTCTCTCCAAAAAAAAAAAAAAAAAAATTCTCTGAGTATCTAGCTATTCAGTTTTGTTGTGTGGTTTCTAGTTCTCTTTCTGACTCCTCTGGCCCTTTGCATTGACCTTGCTTGGGTGTGTTTGCCGTAGGTTAGGTCTGTGTAGTGAGAGACAGAGACAGGAGGTTCCAAGGACAAGGGAAAGAGGAACTACTAAGAGGAGGCACTGGCATGAAGGAGGAATGTAAGTAGTCAGCATTAGTCATTTTCTGATGACCACAGAGAGATGCTGGGCCCTGTGATATCCAAGGTGAGTTCCTTGGACGCTAATCTTGCCTCCTACATACCAGATGGGCAGATGTAGAAGCTAGTAACCTAGAGATGCCCTTGACAACAAAAACCATGCCCCCAAAGGGAGTTGCTCTCTGCAGCCAAAGCACCAGGAATAGGGCAGTTTAGCAAGATAGAAAAGCAAAGACTTTAGGCCTGTTATCACATAAATATTTCAATGAGCAATTACTAACATGCTTCAGAAAAATGGAAAGATAGAAAGCCACAGGAGAAAATAAAAGACATGAAGATCACTAAATAGAAGTGTTAGATGGAAAAAGAAAATTCCATGGTTGGTTCAAGAGGAGAACAGTGGAAAAAGACTCAGTGAACGTGAACGTAGACTAAGAATGACCCAAAAGCACAGCAGAGAACAGAGCCGCTGGATTCTCCAAGGCTATAACGAAAGATCCGACATGCATGCCGCTCGAAGTCCAAAGAAGACAGAATGTTTTGCCCCATTTCAGGACTTTTCTGGAAGATTGCTACCATCCATATCCAGAAATGAGTGCTATCCATTACAATAAGAATAGAAAAACAAGCCCATTATAATCCCAATTAAAGTCTGGTTTCTGTGCTTAATGCCGCATAACAAGTTGATGCTGCATAGTAGATGCCCTGACTACTGAGGAAATGTGAAATCTCCTTATGTTTTCATAATACAATTTCCTCCTGCTGATTTGTAACTAGTTCAGCAGAGCTTTAATTTCCTCTTAATAGGACATTTAAGAATTTACCAGGTTACAGGGGGTTCAGAACCAGTCGGGCTTTCAGTCCTGATTCAAATCTTGCTCCCTATGGACTAACACAGTAATGGGAATCATTACATCTTCCCCATCCCAAATGGCACTGCGCGCAGTAATGAGCTGAGCCTGTACCATCTGGTTAGAGCGCCTCTGATTAGCTCAGGGCGGCAGATGAGCCTGGGTGGATGTTAAAATTGCCCAAGAAAACCTCCCTTGGAAACTGTGTGGGCTTTGAGAGTGGAGGTGCAGCTTTCTGCGGTTTAAAAACAAACAAACAACAGAACTGGGCAACATTTCCGGTGCCATTTCTGGTTGAGTGAAATCAACTTTATCCTGTCCGTGTTTCTCCATGCCCCAAGTGGGGTCTGCTACCTCCCTGTGTACATGCATAAAAGGGTATTCCTGGGCTGGAGGAATGGCTTAGCGGTTAAGGTATTTGTCTGCAAAGCTAAAGGACCCAGGTTCGATTCCCCCAGGACCCACATTAGCCAGATGCAAAGGGGGCACATGTGTCTGGAGTTCATTCGCAGTGGCTGGAGGCCCTGGTGCACCCATTCTCTACCTCTCCCTCTTTCTCTGTCAAATAAATAAAAATAAAATAAAACAATATATTTTTTAAAAAAAAAAGGGGGTATTCCTATACATCCTTACCTGCTCTAAGAGCTGTGGCATCTAACCTTCTCCATCTCGTTGGATCATCCCACTACCTACCAAGGTAGTGCCATAGCTCCACTTTATGGATGAGAAAAGTGAGGTGCAGGTGA
Source organism: Orientallactaga sibirica (assembly GCA_036365145.1). Lineage (NCBI taxonomy): Eukaryota > Metazoa > Chordata > Mammalia > Rodentia > Dipodidae > Orientallactaga > Orientallactaga sibirica. The sequence goes on along the minus strand of JAEOAD010000651.1, from coordinate 417,987 downwards.
TATGGGAATTGTGGGGGGGATCTTTGAGAGTGATGGACTTTTTCTCGGTTCTTGAGTGAGTAGTAGCTTAGGAGTTAGGGTCCTGGATTGTCACAGTCACACAAAACTTCCACTGAGTCAGAGGCCTCCAGGCTCTTGTCTGGCACATGGAGACCCCTGGTAACGAATCACAGAACATACCATGAGCTGAATGTCCATCCCCTACTTTGAAATTGATAGATCAGGCCTCAAGGGCTTGTGAAGGCTTGGGAACTTCTTGAAGGTCAACCCTGTTCATATAAGTCCCTTGGAGTGGCTGCTGCACGTCACACAGGTGGCCTGTGGCTGTCCCAGGAATGGACGGGAGTGCTAGCCCCCCCTCCCCTTCGGGGACACCCCAAGCCTGTCAGCATGTCTCCGGATGAGGAGCTCCACCTGCTTGGAGGAGCAGCTCGCTCACCTCCCACCATCCCTCCTGTCCAAACCTCCATATCTAAAGGTCAAAGGGCAACAGAACCACTTGGGATTGTCCATCATCTGTTCTGGTTCTGTGATGGAAACCTCACACTCTCCCTCTAAGCTGTCACTCATGTGTCTTTGTATATTTCAGCACTGCAGCCAGGCACCGCCACCTGCCTTCACTAGGGGGAATTCCACAGCAAAGCTTGGGTGGGCCTGAAGCCTCATCCTCACGCCTTCTGTGGGTGAACACGCTTTGTCAGAAGCTCAAGGCAGAGGCAAGGAGGGAAGGTTTCTTGGTGGGGGTGCTTTTCAGCCACATGCAGACCTGCTTGTGTGAATTTCTCTGGCTACATGAAATCGAAGCAGTATTGGGAGAATCTTGATGACTTCATCTCTGAATAGTGCGAACGGCATTCTTTTTTAAATTTATTTATTTATTTGTAAGGAGAGAGAGAATAGGGCCTCCAGCCACTGCAAATGAACTCCATCTGCATGTGCCCCTTTGTGCATCTGGCTTTACGTGGGTACTGGGGAATCAAACCTGAGTCCTTAGTCTTTGTAAGCAAGTGCCTTAACCACTGAGCCATCTCTCCAGCCCTGAATGGCGTTCTTCAGAGGGCCTATGGCCAGGATGCCTGGTGTCAGGGACTTGAAGGCTTGTTAGCAGTCGCCTTTATGGGTTTCCCCTTGGGCCTGGTTAGCTGTGCAGCACCAAGGGGATGAGTCAGCTTAGAGGTGGGGGGCTCTTTTTTCACGGAAGCAGGCCATTTAGACTCACACCTGGCCATGGAACCTTCCCAGTCCTTCCCAAATGCCTTGTATCCCTTCTCTGCTGATTCCTGAGCAAGTAGCATCTGTGTCTGGTTCCCCTAGCTTCCCTTCATGCCTTGCAGATGGGCAGGTGGTGCCAGGAAAGCAAGAGCCTAAAACACCTGAATGAAGTTGTCTGCCACAACTCCAAGAGCCTGGTGATGTCTCCATTTGCATCCACGAGGCCCTCTGCTCATCACAGTGTCACCTGCATTCACTCACCACCCCACCAAGATAAAATGTGGTGACTTATGTTTTGGTAAGAACCCCAGTTAAGAGCGGGGGCAGGGGGATGGCTCCGTGGTCGTTGCTATGCATGAGGACCAGAGTTTGATTCCCAGCAGTGCTGGAAATATACTCCTGTCTTAACAAAAGAGACTGGAAGGCCCTGAGCAGTGGAAAGAAGAGGCTTATATTTTATCATTTTGCAAGATTGGATGCCAACCAAGAAGAAACAGCAAAGTAAAAAATTTTAAAGCATTTCTTTCTTTAATTTTATAATTCTTTATTGTGCCATAGCTCATAATGTCAGTTCTGTTTTAACAGAATTGGTCACTGAGCGAGAAAATGTAATTTGGATTATAAAATTCTTACTTTAATAAAAAGTCCTAAAACACTGAAAATAAAGCACGAGTCATTAGAGACTTTCAAGCAGAGGGTGAATCAAGGAACAGCAAGATCTCCAAACTCTGCCCCTCATGGCAGGGGGAGACATTATTTCCTAAGCTTGGCCAAGGTGGGCCACAGCCAACTGGAGTATCGCTAAGCTAGTCACAGAATTATTAACATGTCTAATGTCAGGTAGGAAATAGTTGGTGTCTGTAACCAAAACAATTCTCAGCTGACTATGCTAATGACTGTTTATCCTATAGGATTTACACTGTGTGCCTAAGCCACCTGACACAAACTGGTGCTTACAGCCAAGATGGCTCTGGTCATGTCAAGCTGAAGCCTTAAAACATGGCATCAGTATTATCCTGTACCTCACCTTAAGGTGGCCACAGATAACAGAAGTGAAGTCCATCCTAAAGTGACCATAGATAAGAGAAGTGGAGTCCATCCTAAAGTGACCATAGATAAGAGAAGTGGAGTCCATCCCAAAGTGACCATAGATAAGAGAAGTGGAGTCCATCCTACAGTGACCATGGATAAGAGAAGTGGAGTCCATCCTAAAGTGACCATAGATAAGAGAAGTGAAGTCCAAAAGTCCATCCTAAAGTGACCATAGATAAGAGAAGTGAAGTCCATCCTAAAGTGACCATAGATAAGAGTCCATCCTAAAGTGACCATGGATAAGAGAAGTGGAGTCCATCCTAAAGTGACCATGGATAAGAGAAGTGGAGTCCATCCTAAAGTGACCATAGATAAGAGAAGTGGAGTCCATCCTAAAGTGACCATAGATAAGAGAAGTGAAGTCCATCCTAAAGTGACCATAGAAAAGAGAAGTGGAGTCCATCCTAAAGTGACCATAGATAAAAGTGACCATAGATAAGAGTGGAGTCCATCCTAAAGTGACCATAGATAAGATAATCCTAAAGTGACCATGGATGGAGTCCATCCTAAAGTGACCATGGATAAGAGAAGTGGAGTCCATCCTAAAGTGACCATGGATAAGAGAAGTGGAGTCCATCCTAAAGTGACCATAGATAAGAGAAGTGGAGTCCATCCTAAAGTGACCATGGATAAGAGAAGTGGAGTCCATCCTAAAGTGACCATAGATAAGAGAAGTGAAGTCCATCCTAAAGTGACCATAGATAAGAGAAGTGGAGTCCATCCTAAAGTGACCATAGATAAGAGAAGTGAAGTCCATCCTAAAGTGACCATAGATAAGAGAAGTGGAGTCCATCCTAAAGTGACCATAGATAAGACCAGTCCATCCTAAAGACCATAATAAGAGAAGTGAAGTCCATCCTAAAGTGACCATAGATAAGAGAAGTGAAGTCCATCCTAAAGTGACCATAGATAAGAGAAGTGGAGTCCATCCTAAAGTGACCATAGATAAGAGAAGTGGAGTCCATCCTAAAGTGACCATAGATAAGAGAAGTGGAGTCCATCCTAAAGTGACCATAGATAAGAGAAGTGGAGTCCATCCTAAAGTGACCATGGATAAGAGAAGTGGAGTCCATCCTAAAGTGACCATAGATAAGAGAAGTGGAGTCCATCCTAAAGTGACCATAGATAAGAGAAGTGGAGTCCATCCTAAAGTGACCATGGATAAGAGAAGTGGAGTCCATCCTAAAGTGACCATCCTCCATCCTAAAGTGACCATGGATAAGAGAAGTGGAGTCCATCCTAAAGTGACCATAGATAAGAGAAGTGGAGTCCATCCTAAAGTGACCATAGATAAGAGAAGTGGAGTCCATCCTAAAGTGACCAAAGAGTGAGTCCATCCTAAAGTGACCATGGATAAGAGAAGTGGAGTCCATCCTAAAGTGACCATGGATAAGAGAAGTGGAGTCCATCCTAAAGTGACCATAGATAAGAGAAGTGGAGTCCATCCATAAAGTGACCCATCCTGCAGTGACCATGGATAAGAGAAGTGAAGTCCATCCTGCAGTGACCATGGATAAGAGATGTCCATCCTAAAGTGACCATGGATAAGAGAAGTGGAGTCCATCCTAAAGTGACCATAGATAAGAGAAGTGGAGTCCATCCTAAAGTGACCATGGATAAGAGAAGTGGAGTCCATCCTAAAGTGACCATGGATAAGAGAAGTGGAGTCCATCCTAAAGTGACCATAGATAAGAGAAGTGGAGTCCATCCTAAAGTGACCATAGATAAGAGAAGTGGAGTCCATCCTAAAGTGACCATGGATAAGAGAAGTGGAGTCCATCCTAAAGTGACCATGGATAAGAGAAGTGGAGTCCATCCTACCATGGAGTGACCACCTAAAGTGACCACGGATAAGAGAAGTGGAGTCCATCCTACCAGTAAGAGAAGACCATCCTAAAGTGACCATAGATAAGAGAAGTGGAGTCCATCCTAAAGTGACCATAGATAAGAGAAGTGGAGTCCATCCTAAAGTGACCATGGATAAGAGAAGTGGAGTCCATCCTAAAGTGACCACGGATAAGAGAAGTGGAGTCCATCCTACAGTGACCACAGATAAGAGAAGTGGAGTCCATCCTACAGTGACCATGGATGAGAGAAGTGGAGTCCATCCTACAGTGACCATAGATGAGAGAAGTGGAGTCCATCCTAAAGTGACCACGGATAAGAGAAGTGGAGTCCATCCTACAGTGACCACGGATAAGAGAAGTGGAGTCCATCCTACAGTGACCACGGATAAGAGAAGTGGAGTCCATCCTAAAGTGACCATGGATGAGAGAAGTGGAGTCCATCCTACAGTGACCATAGATGAGAGAAGTGGAGTCCATCCTAAAGTGACCATAGATAAGAGAAGTGGAGTCCATCCTACAGTGACCATAGATGAGAGAAGTGGAGTCCATCCCACAGTGACCATAGATAAGAGAAGTGGAGTCCATCCTACAGTGACCATAGATGAGAGAAGTGGAGTCCATCCTAAAGTGACCACGGATAAGAGAAGTGGAGTCCAGCGTGGTGTCGCACCCCTTTAATCCCAGCACTCGGGAGGCAGAGGTAGGAGGATCGCCATGAGTTTGAGGCCATCCTGAGACTAGATAGGGAATTTCAGGTCAGCCTGAGCTAGAGTGAGACCCTACCTCGAAAAACAAAAAAAAAAAAAAAAAAGGAACTGAAAGCAGAGATTTAAACAGATTCTGTGTAACCATGAAGCTAGCACCATTATTCACAATTGTCAAAAGGTAGAAATAACCCAGATGGCCATCCGAGAATGAATAAATACTTAAAGTGAGATACAAAATATTATACAGCCTTAGAAAGAAAGAATATTCTGGGCTGGAGAGATGGCTTAGCAGTTAAGGTGCATGCTTGAAAAGACCAAGGACCCCGGTTCGATCTCCAGGTCCCACGTAAGCCAGATGCACAAGGGGGTGCACGCATCTGGAGTTCGTTTGTAGTGGCTAGAGGCCCTGGCATGCCCCATTCTCACTCTCCCTCTCTCTCTTTCCCTCTCTGTCTCTAATAAACAAATAAACAAAAATAAAAGCTTTTAAAAAGAAAGAAAGACTATTCTGGCATATGCTATAGTGAAAACACACCCCGAGAACATAGCAATAAGCCGGTCACGGAAGGGTAAGTACTGTGTGCTTCTGTTCAGAGGAGGTCCCTGGAGTGAGTGTTCAGGTTCGTGGAACTGCAAAGTCGAATGGCTGCTGTCAGGGACTGAGGGGAGGAATGGCATGGGGTGTTAATGTTTGGTGGGGACAGAGATTCATGACATTTTACAAGATGAAAAAGTTCTGGAGGTAAATGGTGACAACAGTTACACAATCAAGTGAGCAGATTTAAAAGCATTTTTTATATTTCATTTTTATTTTGGAGGCAGACACAGAGAGAAGGAGAGGGAGACAGATAGAGAATGGGCGCGCCAGCAGCCTCTCAGCCCCTGTGAACGAACTCCAGACACGTGCGCCCCCCTTGTGGTCAAGTGCGTCATTGTGCCCTTGCGTCACTTTGCATCTGGCTAAACGTGGGACCTGGAGATTGGAACCGGTGTTCTTAGGCTTAGCAGGCAGGCACCTTAACCGCTAAGCCATCTCTCCAGCCCTCAAATGAGCATATTTAAGTGCCACTGAACTGAAAACTTTATGCCATGTGTATCTTACCACATTTGTTTTTGTTAAAAGAAGAAAGTGCAAGAGCTGGGCCAGCTCATCTTTCCGTGACCTCTGGAAACCCTCAGGCCTCAGGGTTCCCTCGCCCAGCTTGCCACTGCTACTCTCAAGGCCCATGGCCAGTCCCTGAACTTGCCGCGAACTTTACCGAGATTACCCTGACCCCCACCCCCCCACACACACACGCCACCACCTCTGCTATAAATAATAATGATGGTGGGAATGAAAAGAATGGCTCGGGATGCAGCAGGAGGCTCTGCAGACTCCCAGGCGCACTGGGGAATGAGAAATGTCATGTCCAGGGATTGCTTTATGTACTTGGTGCTAATAAATCATGATAATTAAATACGAGTCCACGTTACTTGACATTCATTTCTTTCATTTCAGGCAGCCTTGCAGAGGCATGAAGGAAATGGCTGATTACCCTCATTCTTCACAGTGACTGGAGCTCAGGGCTGGTGCAGGACTTCTCGAACCGCTTCTTCCTGAGGCTCCCCTGCCTTGGGCTGGACCTAGCTGCCCACAGCCTGGTCCTTACCTCCGTGGTGAGCCCTCGTTCTCTTCCCCCATGAGTCCAGATGGCGATGACGGGCCTTCTGTAAAACAGGCCAGAGCCTGGGAGACTCAGCATAGTCCCTGGCTCTAGTCGGCCTATGCTGAACAGTCCACATGTATGCCACTTAGCCTTACAAAATCTCTGGCAGAAAAGAGATCTGAGGCTTAGGGACTGGCCTAGGACATGGGCACGAGTCCTTGTCAGCATGAGTTTGTCAGGTGAGGCTGAGTTCTGCCGCGCTAACGAACACTTCTCGTATCTTACTGTCTTCCTACGGTCAGCATTTACCGTTCACACGCGCAAAGTCCTCTTTGGGTTGGTGACGGTGCAACTCAGCTATGCCATGTGTGAAAATCTATCACTGCAGCTGTTTCAGTCTCTAGGCTCAGCCATCCCCATGGAAGCCGACTTTGTCCTCATGGTTGAGGGAGATCTTTCCCCCCATAAGTTCACACTTTCACACAGAAGCAACACACATTTCCTATTCCAGCTCGTTATCTGGAGCAGCCCCGCCTAACTTCAAGGGTCTGCACAGAGCAGAATTTCTCATCTTTACTGAGGAATGCTGGACTTAGGTGAGATCTGATGACATCTGCAGCTGCACTTGTAGCAGTAAAGTATTAATTTTAATTTTTCTCTGGTTGTTTTTGCTTTGGATAGCATCTGTAAGAAGTCATGAAGTTGAGCCCTAGGTTTTAAGTTATGACATTAGCTCTTATGTTTAGGTCTTTTATCCATTTTGGGTTTAGTTTGGTATATTTTATCCACACCTTATATAGCATAAGGTACGGATAAAACTTCATTCATCCACATACAAATATGTACTTGTCCCTGAATCGTTTGCTGAAAAGACTATATCCCCCAACCAGTTGTCTTTGCAGTCCAATTTAAAATCATTTTCCCATACTCACACAGATTTATTTCCAGCCTACGAGCTGTTCGAAGTGCTTCTACCTTGCAGGTGTATCTCCTGCACATGTAACAAATTGTAGAAACTTCCAAGTAGTTTCTTTACTTTGGTAAGGCATGAAATTTCTTACTCTCTATTTTATTTGTGATAACGTTTCACTTTTTTTTTTTTTTTTTTTTTTTTTTTTTTTGCAGATTTTAGCTGATATCTCGGGAACCATTACTGATATATAATAAATTTGTTTTCATTCAATGCAAATGGTACATTACATTTAAAAAACAAGAAGAGGGCTGGAGAGATGGCTTAGTGGTTAAGGTGCCTGCCTCCTAAGCCTAAGAATGCCGGTTCCAATCTCCATCGGTTCCAATCTCCAGGTCCCACGTTTAGCCAGATGCAAAGTGACGCGAGGGCGCAATGCCGCGCTTGACCAAGGGGGCGCATGCATCTGGATTTCGTTAGCAGCAGCTGAGAGACTGCTGGCGCGCCCATCTTTATCTCTCTTCCTCTCTGTCTCTCTCTGTCTCTCTCTCTCTCTGTGTGTGTCTCTCTCTCAAAAAAAAAAAAAAAAAAAGATCTTTTACACATTAAATATAAGTAATTTAGTCCAATATTAACGGAGAAAGAGGCTTTCAAAAAAACCTTCAGAAGCTTCATGTTTCTCTGAATCAGATTAATGACTGGAACCTTTCCCTTTTTCAGGCCCCACATCTGAGAGCACAGAGAGTTAAGGGACTGGTGCAGACCTGGCTGGAGAGAGAAACAGCAAGCCAGAGCCCTGTTTCCGCATCCAAAGAACTTGGGCTTCGTGCAAGTGAGCTCTGCCTGCTTATTTCAGGTAAGGCAGGGGGTGGGGTGGGAGCAGGTTCCTTTCTTAGCATGGATCAAGGTGTGCACTGACCTGGCAGCAGACATTCAGCCCCAGTTTGCAACCAGTGAGCAGAGATGGAGTGGAGGTCACAGCAATGCAGCACGTTAATAGAGAATTAAGGAATAAAGAAATGAATGAGAAAGAGCCCACGCCTTTAATCCCAGCACCCAGGAGGCAGAAGCAGGAGGATCACTGTGAGTTCAAAGCCAGCCTGAGACTACATAGTGAATTCCAGGTTAGCCTGGGCTAGGGTGAGACCTTAACTTGAAAATCCAAAAGAAAGAGAGAGAGAGAGGAGAGAGAGAGAGAGAGAGAGAGAGAGAGAGAGAGAGAGGAAGGAAGGAAGGAAGGAAGGAAGGAAGGAAGGAAGGAAGGAAGAAGGGAGGAGGAATGACAAGGTGCCAATGATTTCTTAGTTCACTTTTCAGAAATATGTCCATACGTGCCCCACCTTGCCCTATACAGCCCCTTCATGGACTCAAGTGGCTCCACATAGTACTTGGAACATGGTTGTGAAAATTGCCATATGGCTGCTTGGGTTGGAGGCTTACATGGTGGCCGTGCACAAACGATGGAGGAGGAATGATTAGGGTGTTCTGAAGCCAAAGGAGAAGGCCTGCTTTCACCAAACACCTGAGTTTAGTCTGCTCTGGTGAGATTGGATGGATACTGGTTTTCATGGAGGAAAGAAATCTTTAAAAGATTTGGCCAAATGACCATTGTCCAAGATCACAGCCAGTCTATGTGCTCCTAGGACTAGCACAATCGTGAACACACAAAAGGCTGAGGAAAGCTTGGCTGCCGTTCCTGCTCAGTTTTGAGGACTTTTTTTTTAATATATCATAGTTGCCATGCTTGTAAGTTATTCACAGTCTCATGGAAGCTCTATAATTTAGGTATTATTTCCCATTTTAAAGTTAAAAGAACTAAGACCTTGAGAAACTTAATTGAGCTGACCAAGTTTATAGGAGGTGGATCAGTGTTAAAAGTCCCCACAGGCTGAAGAGATGGCTTAGTGGTTAAGGCGCTTGCCTTAGGACTCAGGTTCAAGTCTCCAGATCCTACGTAAGCCAGACACACAAGAGGTGAGGCAAGCGCAAGGTTGCACATGCCCACTAGGTGGCGCAAGTGTCTGGAGTTCAATTTCAATGGCTGAGGCCCTGGGATACCACTTCTCTCTCTCTCTCTCTCTCTCTCTCTCTCTCTAATAAAAACAAAATAAAAAGCAAAGTCTCCACAGGCTGATGTGTTGAACACTTGGTCTCCAGCTGATGGCCCTTTTTCAAGAGGTGGAGGAACTTTGGAAGGTGGAGCCTAAATGGCAGTAATGGGTCACTGGGAGTGCACCACTGTCGCAGTCAGGTTCACATTGCTGGCAGAAACCACCCGACCAAGAGCAGCTTGTGGGAATAAAGGTTTCTTTTGGTTTACAGACTCAAAGGGAAGCTCTATGGAGAATGATGGTATGAGCAGAGGGTGGACATTACCTCCTGGCCAACCTCAGGTGGATAACAGCCTCAGGAGAGTGTGCCAAACACTGGCTATAACACCCATAAGTTCCCCCTCAATCGTCCTTCAGGAGGCATTAATTCCCAAATCACCATCAGCTGGGAACCTAAGTTGAGAACACCTAAGTTTATGGGGGACACCTGAATCCAACCACCACAGCCACCTTTTGAGGGTAATCTTTTCCTGTCCCCCTGTCCATCATCAGGTGAAGAATACCCACCCCACCCCACCCCCCCACACCCTCACCCCGTCATGCTCTGTACACGCACACAGGAGGGAACTTCTGAATGCATGAGCCCAAGCAAGTCCTTCCCTTTCCAGACATTTTTGTCATAACAATGAAAAATAGTGCTTTCTCACCTACTGAGCCATGTCTTGCAAAGTTAGCATTTTAGATGTGGGGTTGCCTCCTGTCTGGACAGAACTGTGTCACTTTTTTTTTTTTTTTTTTTTGGTATTTTTTTATGGGGGCTGGGGTTGGAGACAGAATTAGCCCAGCCCCTACAATGGAACTTCAGACGGATGTGCCATCTCGTGCACGTGTGACCTTGAGCACTTGCGTCACCTTTTGCAGCTGGCTTATGTGGGATCTGGAGAGTTGAACATGGGTCCTCAGGCTTCACAGGCAAGCGCCTTAACCACCTCTCCAGCCCTGTCTCAATTGCTTGTTTAGCTTTTTAAGTCTGTGTGTCTCACTGCTGTCTTCACAGTCCAGGAGAGGAGGAAACGATCCCACTGGGAGGTGGGAGAAGATGGGGAGCAGGCAGGAAAGGCTGCACAGAGCTCAAACGCTGCAGCTGCTGGTCTGCAGCTGTTGTTTTCTGTGAGGTGAGTGGGCTGGGAGCAATGACTCAGGGTCACATGACGTTCTTTGTGATGAGTTTCTAGAAACAGCAGAAGGCTCTTCAGTCTGAGTACTTAGGTCATCGCTATTTGGAAAGTAACAGAATAATGATCTCTGCCAGCATCTAACGCTGCCCCAGAACTATCAGCTGATTCAGTTTGACAAGAACATGAAAAGCAAGTATTGGACATGAGAGTACAAAATTATGACAATGCTTCCGGATAATATGCTGACCTAAAAGCCAAGTGAAGATTAACCAAATGAAGAGAACACAAAATCCGGTTGGTTACAATCCAAATATTTGTAAATTAAAAGCTTTCCCCGTATCAGGTACTATCAACAAAAGAACATCATTTTGGGGAAAGTACCCTATTCGCAACAGCGAGAAAAGTGTAAGCTACCCTACAGTAAACAAGACCTTCACAGAGTGAATAACCTGAGAACGCGGCGATGACGTCATAATCCGGGAATCAGAGCCCGCCCTACAAGAGGAGCCAGATGTGCGTGCTGCTCGGCTCTGTGAGCCACGTGACTTGTTTCTTTGCTGCTCGCTTCCGCCTTTGTACAAAAGTACCAGAGCCAGCACATACGTGAGTGAGGGCAACTGTATTCCAATAAAACTTTATTGCTAAACAGCTAAGGGACCAATCTGACCCATGGGACATAGTTTGCCCACCTCTGCTACAAATAGTTATCTTTTTTTCTCTAGTAAAATTCTGCAATGATGAGCTAGGGAGATGGCTTAGGGGTTAAGACGCTTGCCTGTGAAGCCTAAAGACCCAGGTTCTGTTCCCCTGTGCTCACGTAAACCAGATGCACATGGTGGTGCATGTGACTAGAGTTCATTTGCAGTGGTTAGAGGCCCTGGCATGCCCATTCTCTCTGTATCTCTCTCTATCTGCCTCTCTCTCTCTCTCTCTCAAATAAATAAATAAAAATTTTTTTTAAATTCTACAATGACCATTAGCCTGCTTCTAAATTATTTCCTCTTTTGAATATTTTCTAAGGATAAATTATTAAGGTTTTGATTGCTGGCCCAAAGAGTATAAAATCATTTTTCATGGGGTAATCCTTTCACGCTGTCAGCAGTATTGGAGAAATTGCTTTAAAATTATACAAATAACTTTTCTAAGTTTCAAGCAGAACTTACTGTGCAATTATTAAGGGAAAGCGTTTTCCTTCTTTTTTAATTTTCAAGGATTCCCAAGTTATATACTTTGCACATCTATCTATTGTGTTGAAGCAGAAGCTCTGGTTAGTTGGGTTTTTAAAACATTTATTTTATTTATTTTTTATTTATTTATTTATTTAAGAGAGAGAGAGAAAGGCAGATAAAGAGAGAAAGAGAGAATGGAAACGCCAGGACCTCCAGCCACTGCAAACATTCTATGCATCTGGCTTATGTGGGTACTGAGGAATCAAACCTGGGTCCTTAGGCTTTGCAGGCAAGCACCTTAACCTCTAAACCACCTCTCCAGCCTCTTATGTTTGTTTGTTTGTTTGTTTTTTGAGCAGGGTCTCACTTTGCTATGCCAGCTGGTCTCAAAGTCCTGGGCTCAAGCAATCCTCCTGCCTCAGCCTCCCAAGCAGCTGTTAATTGTACACATAACACCCAGTGAGCAGGAAGAAGAAAGTTCTATGGCATTCTTCTCAGTATGTGCTGGTTATCAATGGAGGGCCGGGACTTCTCCTCAGTCTCAAATACTTTAGTTCTGATGTGGTTAGTCTGATTTTCATTATTATAATGAAATGCCCGAGACAAGTTAACTGTATAAAGACAAGAGGTTTATTGAGTTCACCATTTCAAACATTTCAAACCAGCTTGGTGCTCGTGGCAGCTCAGTTGCTGACAGGATCGGAGGTAGTGTGTGACAATCATTAGACAAGAAACAAGGAGTGTCCATGTGTCTGGTCTCTGGTCTCTGATCTTCTTCTTATAAAGCCACCAGAGGACTCTGTTCTAATGATCTTATCTAAAACTAACCACTTTCCCATGGCCCCACCTCTGAACACCAAGATGCAATTGAGTTTCTACTCTATGTTCCCTCAAACATCTGGTTGGAGGGACACAACTCCGACGTGAGCCAGGGACAGAGGGGGCAATCCACATTCAAACCATAGCTTGTGCTATTTAAAGATACTCTTTTTATGTGTACTTTAAAAGGCATACTTTGAAGACTTTAATTTGGCCAAGATGGAGAGTTTCAGTTTAGAGGCTCTGAAATGTATGAGCATAAGTGATGTCAGGGTTCCCCCAGCAGTGTTTCGTGGCAGGTTTGCAGATACCGGAGCACACTGGACTTGCTGGCCCTTCTCTGCTTTGCCTCTGCAGGATCCCGTGAAAGGTGCTGTCCCCAGTGGAGTTTAAGCAGTCAACCTCAAACTTGCTTAGAGTGAAGTGATCAGAAAGCTAAGTATGCCATTATGTCATTGGTCATTACACGCAGCAAGAAATGATTTGATATCTCCAGTGTGATTTTTTTATTTTTATTTTTATTTTTTAATTTTGGGGGAGAGACACAGAGAGAGACAGACAGAGAAAGAGAGGGAGACAGATAGAGAATGGGCGCGCCAGCAGTCTCTCAGCCGCTGTGAACGAACTCCAGATGCGTGCGCCCCCTTGTGGGCAAGTGCAGATTTGCGCCCTTGCGTCACTTTGCATCTGGCTAAACGTGGGACCTGGACATGGGAACAGGGTTCTTAGGCTTAGCAGGCCGGCGCCTTAACCGCTAAGCCATCTCTCCAGCCCTTCAGCGTGTTTTTTAAATGTAATAACTTAGCTGTTGCATTGCTATGTGCCACAGGTAACAGGAAGTGGACCCGAGTTCAGTGTTAATTTGTCCATTTCAAATGAATGAGAGCTCAAAATAAATGTTTAACTGGCCAAATACCCTCAGGCTTCCTTGAGACACACATGCAAGTAGGTTTTAAAGTTTTTAGAATGGAGCTGGAGAGATGGCTTAGCGGTTAAGGTGCCTACCTGCTAAGCCTAAGAACCCCACCCCCGCCCCATTCAATTCTCCAGGTCCCATGTTTAGCCAGATGCACAGTGACGCAAGGGCGCAATGCTGCACTTGCCCACAAGGGGGCGAATGCATCTGGAGTTCGTTCACAGTGGCTGAGAGGCTGCTGGCCTGCCCATTCTCTGTCTCTCTCTCTCCAAAAAAAAAAAAAAACAAATTTTTTTAGAATGATGGCAATAAAGCCTGACATGTCCAGAGAGTGGTGGGTGGGGAACACGTCCAAGGGAGACTTATTAACACACCTGTTTTCCAATGAGGAAACTGAGGCGTGTGTATTAACCAGCCTTCTCTATAGGAACAGAACTGGTAGAATGGCTGTGTTCTGGAAAGGAGATTTATTGGATTGGTTTCCACAGTACAAGCTGGGCAGGCCAACAATGGCTGCCTGCATGCTAGAGAGGCTGAGCGCCCAGCAGCTGCTCAGTCCACGAGGCTAGATGCTATGGCAGCCCCTGACTCATGCTGGTGGCATGAAGGGTTCTTGGAGAGTGACTGGTCTGCAGTTCACTTTGGAATACTAAAGAAGCTGGGTTCTTACCAGCCCATGGAGCAGCCAGAGCGTGAGTATACTTACCAGCAAGTAGCAAGGCCCGCCATCTTCCTGGCACCTTTTTGGAGATAGGTTGTCACCAGAAGGGCTGCCCACTCTGTCAGTTTCTCCTTCCTAGAAGCACACCCACAGACCCACACCCAAGTGGCTGGCTCACTCGCTTCAAGACGTGACCAAGTTGACTATAAAAAACGACCCGTCAATGCACGGAAGACACACAACACGTGTTACTTTTGTAAGAGTTCAGCTTGAGCCAGGGCTGTGACTGGTCCAGAACATCATTTGTGCCCGCATGATACAGCCTCTAGCTATCAGCCTTGAAGACCAGAAGCTCCTGTGAGGATCTGAGGGGCTCCCTCCTGCACTGTGCCAACTTCCCCCTTTCTCTTCATTTTTATTTTTTTTAAGTTTTTTTAAAAATTTATTTGCAAGCAGGGAGAGAGAGATAGAAAGGAGGCAGACAGGGAGAGAATGGGCATGCCAGGGCCTCTAGCCATTGCAAATAAACTCCAGATGCATGCACCCTTGTACATCTGGCTTATGTGGGTCCTGGAGAATTGAACTGGGATTCTTTGGCTTCACAGGCAAACGCCTTAACCACTAAGCCATTTCTCCAGCCTTAAGGGGTTTTTTGTTTTTTTGTTTTGTTTTGTTTTGTTTCTTTTCGAGATAGGGTCTCACTCTAGCCCAGACTGACCTGGAATTTACTATGTAGTCTCAGGGTGGCCTAGAACTCATGGTGATCCTCCTACCTCTGCCTCCCGAGTGCTGGGATTAAAGGTGTGTGCCACCACATCCGGCTTAAGGGTTTTTTTTTTTTTAATTTGTTTGAGAGAGAGAGAGGAAAGAAAGAGGTAGATAGGGAAAGAATGGGCACACCAGGGTCTTTAGCCACTGCAAACAAACTCCAGATGTATGTGCCACCTTATGCATCTGGCTTTACGTGGGTACTAGGGAATTGAACCTGAGTCCTTTGGCTTTGCAAGCAAGTGCCTTAACGGCTAAACCATCTCTCCAGCCCTCTCCTCATTTTTAAACCTGTAGCCCCTGGAAAGTCACACAATCAATCCAGTTTCTTAAAACTGGAGTTTTAGAAAGAGCAAGTAAATCAGTCTTTGTGAAGGGCTGAAGGTTCCACGAGGGAGCATGGCCAGCAGACAACAAGCCTACCTGCATGGGACACGTCTTTGGGGGGGTCGGAGATGCTTTGACCGGGAACTCAATTGTCAGCCCTGTCTCCGGCACAGTAGAGGCTCATGTGCTGGCTGCGCGGACACTCAGGGCTCCGTTCAAAGGATGCAACCCTGCAGATGTTCATGCTGCACCATCAGAACCAGCGAGTGGCTGAAAGATTCAGGGCTAGCCACCATGGGGCTGATACGAACCTAGAACAAGCCTTTCCCCCAACCTTTCTTTCCTGGGGTTCTCTGCCTGCTTCTTACCCCACTGGGTGGGGCTATCTGCACTCCTAAGGCCTCTAACATCTTCAGGGCTCATGAGGACCTGGGCTTGTCTCTGACCAAGGGCCCTTCTGTAGATTCTCAATTCACCAAGCCTTGCCCCAGGCCTGCAATGAGCAGGGCGCAGCTTTGTCTGCAGGCTTTTGACAAGCAGAGGGGGTGCCTAGCTCTAATTTCAAGGAGCAGTTTATCTCCAATCCATTCCATAATTTGGAGGGTGTCTTAGATTTTTTTGTTTGTTCTTCTGTCACTTTACACTGCTTACCCGTATCTGGGGACTCTGTTCGGCTGGCTGCCCTGGCTTGTCCCACGGCG
The DNA here is from genome assembly GCA_036365145.1 of Orientallactaga sibirica. Lineage (NCBI taxonomy): Eukaryota > Metazoa > Chordata > Mammalia > Rodentia > Dipodidae > Orientallactaga > Orientallactaga sibirica. Next base: position 401,983 of record JAEOAD010000651.1, on the reverse strand, counting down.
TGAGGCAGGCGGCCATTCTCCACCTCACCTCCATTCTCAATTCAATGTTCTTTGTCTTTTTGCAGTGCTGGGGACTGAACCCACACTGAGCTACACCCCCAACCCAGACTTCTAAAAAGCACAAATTTCCAAGCCTCCTTTCCATCTGTTTCTGCCTTAGCTTTGGGGGTACAGCACAGTAGGGGTATGTTTACAGTGTGACAAGGCCTGTACTGCCCATCGGGGCTGGTGGGCTCACTGCTACAATGCTTGCTGACCTCCATCAGTGCTAGGATCAGTGACTCCCTACCCCACCCCACCTGTCCAGTCTGTCTGGCCTAAGGTGACAATGGGACAGTCTTCTTCCTCAGGCTGCTGCAGGCAGACACAGGTCCTTTCCAAAGCTCCCTCGGCTCATCGGAAGTCACCTTTCTATCAATGTAGGGAGGAGACTTACACCATCAAAGCCAAGGTGGCCCAAGCAGAAACTAAGAACAGACGGGCGTGGTGGCGCACGCCTTTAATCCCAGCTCTTGGGAGGCAGAGGTAGGAGAATTGCTGTGAGTTCGAGGCCACCCTGAGACTAATTTCAGGTCAGCCGGGGCTAGTGCAAGACCCTCCCTTGAAAAAAAAAAGTTTATGCTGAGCATGGTAGTGCACACCTTTAATCCCAGCACTCCGGAGCCTGAGGTAGAAGAATCACTGTGAGTTCAAGGCCAGCCTGAGACTATTTCCAGGTCATCCTGGGCTACAGCAAAACCCTACCTTGAAAAACAAAACAACAAAAATAACAGGCATCAGGAAGTCATGAAGTGAGGTGTTGGCCTCACTAGAGATAATGAAAGGTTCTGTCTGCGGAAGGAACTGGGGACTAGGCCTGGCAAGATGGGGGTAGAACCTGAAGGGTATTTGCAGGCGTGGGCAAACACAGTCCTCAGGTCAGAGGTCATTATACTACTCACCCTGAAGAAACACTCAAGGGGACCCCAACACCACTAAAGACTGGCAAACTGCAGTACCCCTAGGACAGGAATCAACACCAGCTCTGGCCAAGCAGGACAGGACAAGGGTGCAAACAGAACCGCATAGGCCTTAGCTACAAAGGCTGTCCTTACAGAGTCTCCTCCACACACTGACTGCCACTGTCAACAGGCCAGTGACCCAAGCACTCATTTTATAGGACAGGCCTCTATCAAAGCTGGAAGTAGCTTCATCTATGTTGGAAACATGATCATTTCCACTCTGCTGGCTTGTTGGGTGTAAATAGTAAAGAAAGATGCTTATGATCATATATCCAGGGGCCACATAATATCTGTCAAGCATAAACAAAAAAATTCTATTTAAGAAAAACAACCACTGTGACGTGCTACTTGGCTGAAATCGTACATGCATTCCCTCCTGTGGAGCAGGACCCCCCAGTCCAATTAGAGAGCAGTTGGTTTCCCCCATAACAGACATGCTACTCCGACACCCGTTGGCTCATTTGGCCTGGCTGGCCCAACTTAAGGCTTGCAGTGTCCACTGTTGTTTATCTCCACTGATGACTTCTCTCTCTCCCATGGAGATGCATGCAGCATAGAATACTCCAGCTGGTCTACACAGAGGAGGTTTTCAACTCAGCTCCAGCTACATTTCTCAGTGACTTTGCACCTCAAGCACGTGGTCTTCACAATAGGGTCTTACCAGCTATTCCTACTGGGAAACCAACAGCCTCAGCAATGGCCTATAATGTTTTTGGGGGGCATAATCAGGGATCTCCTTGGCCAACAACTCACTGGAAGGTGTACCATCCCTGGCACTGAAACAATCTATGACTTCTGGGTATACCATTGTCCAAAATAGTAGGTTTCCATATGCCTTATTCATACTCTTGGGTTTTTTGTTTTGTTTTTGTTTTTCAAGGTAGGGTTTCACTCTAGCCCAGACTGACCTGGAATTCACTATGTAGTCTCAGGGTGGCCTTGAATTTATGGCAATCCTCCTACCTCTGCTTCCCAAGTGCTGGGATTAAAGGTGTGTGCCACCACACCTGGCTCCCTCTTAGATTTTGATTAACCCTCCTCCTCCCCCTCCTTTACTCAATATCTTTCCCTGACCTCACTTAGGCCTCTCCACCCCCATTAAGCTCTTCTTCTACTTATATACATGCAATACCATCCACTTAAGTTCCCCTTTCTTCCCTCCCTTATAGCCCCTTTCTAGCTTACTGGCCTCTGCTACTGAGTTTTATTCCAACTCATGTACAAGTTCAAACATTTGTAGCTAGGATCCACATATGAGAGAGAACAGAAAGCCAGATGCACGAAGTGACACATGCATCTGGAGGTCTTGCAGGGTCAAGTGGTCCTGGCAACCCAATCATATTTTCTCTCTCTCCAAATAAATAATAAAAAAGTTCTCATTCTTTAAAATCTAACTATGGGGGGACATAAGATGTAAACAGAGAATATACATAAACTAATTTGAGTGGGCAATATTTACCAAGTGGCAGTAATATTAACATTGGCTAAACTGGGCCTTTAATCCCAGCACTTCGAAGGCAGACGTAGGCAGATTGCTGTGAGTTCGAGGCCACCCTGTGACTACATAGTGAATTCCAGGTCAGCCTGGACTAGAGTGAGACCCTAACTCAAAAAAAAAAAAAAAAGATTGGCCAATTATTTAATGTAACATTAAGACACAGATACACTGGGACAGTAGGGAGGCAGCCAGCATGCACTTAGCTAAGGAAGGTGGCAAGTACAATAACTGATAAGAGCCGGGCGTGGTGGCGCACGCCTTTAATCCCAGCACTCGGGAGGCAGAGGTAGGAGGTTCGCCATGAGTTTGAGGCCACCCTGAGACTACAGAGTGAATTCCACATCAGCCTGGGGTAAAGTGAGACCCTACCTTGAAAAACAAACCAAAAAAAAAAAATGATAAATGTGGAGTTGTCAACATAAGAAGAGGTTTTGGGGGCTGGAGGTATGTCTTAGCAGTTAAGGCACTTGCCTGCGAAGCCTAAAGACCTAGGTTCAATTCCCCACTTCCCACATAAGCCAGATGTATAAAGTGACCCTTCTGGAGTTCGTTTGCAGTGGCTAAAGGCCCTGGCACACCCATTCTCGCTCTCTCTCTACTCTCTCTCTCTCTCTCTCTCTCTCTCTCTCTCTCTCTCTGTGTGTGTGTGTGTGTCTTTCTCTGTTTACAAATAAATAAATATAAAAAGAACACATTCTTGGAAATATTAAATAAATTCCTAAAATAATTATTTTAAAAGAAAAGAAATAAGTTGCCCCTGAGAGGTGAGAAAGGTGAAATAAGGAATAAAAACTAATTACAGGTGCTTAATTTGTTTGTGTGGCTTTGAATCTACTTAATAAAACCTGAGGTTTAGTTTTTAAATGTACTCATGTAGATTCTCTTCTTGGATTCTACCAGTGGCTCAAGATACACAATATGTTTTTGCTCTCCTAATTGGCCATAATTACCTTATTTTTTTTTTCTCATCCTTTTTCTTTCTCTCTGTACATTCCTGGGATTCTTACTGCCTTTCCTTGCTGTGTGAAGGGACAGGACAGAGGGCCGGAAGGAGATATGCCAACTCCCCCGTGATCTATGATGTTCACATCTCTATTCTCTTTCTACGAAGTGTGCCCTGTAAGATCCATTGGTTTCAGATTCAGATTCAAATACGTGTATAACTTTGTCATGCCACATTGTGTTTTAGTTGGAATATGACTTCCTTTCTTTTTCTCTTTCCCTTTGTTCCTTTGTCATATCTTTCAAGTTCTTCCAAACTGCAAAAGCCACCATTCCATTCCATGGGACCCTGTGTCCCTGGAGACAACCCTTGAGCAGCCAGTGGCCCTGCCTGGTCTTTTGCTTCCTGGGGCTAGTCTCCTCCTCTTCTGTTTTAGGGTACACCTTTGGATGTATGACTAAAATCATGCATGTGTCCTTACATGCCTGAGGCTTTTTTCTGCTCTCATACTTGATAAGCAGTTTCACTGACCAGAGACTTTAAAAGATTTTTTCCGTGAGAATGTTGAAATCTTTATTATTGACTTCTGACATTCAAATTTCACAATGCCAGTCTGATGCTAGAAATATTCTTCCTATATGTGAGTGACTTTCCTTTTAAATAAGTTTAAACCCAGGAGTGCCTGGGGCATGGCTACGTGCTTGGTAAGTAGGAGAGAGAGTTGGTGGTGGTGGTGTGGCATGCCTCAATGATGGAAGGAGTGGATTTTGTGGTGATGTGTGACCCATATCATTTCTGACGTCCCTTTAATGTTCAGAGAGGACATGGGCAGTATGTGACCTTATATGCTGCCCAGATTGGGGAAGCTGGTAAATGCCCATCCCCCTTAGCAGGCCCCTCCCAATTATTCCACCTGACCCCACAGATGATTGCGGAAACTCACACCTTCCCCCTCCAGCAATAGGATTGTAGCATTCTTCTGCTCCCATCCCCTCTTCTTACCTTTCTTTTGTTCTTCTTCTTCTTTGAGACAAGGTCTCATATATCCCAAGCTGGCCTTGAACTCTCTATGTACCCCAGGATAACCTTGAACCTCTGATCCTCCTGCCCTTACCTCCACAGTGCTGGGATCACAGGCATACTGGCATGCACCACCATATCTGATTTACACATTGCTGGGTATCAAACTCAAACACAGGGCTTGGTACATACTAGTTCAGCACTCCACCAACTGAGATACCCACCTTCTCACCCTTCAAGGCAGTATGAAGCCTGAAGATCTGTTTGCTCTAATGCTAAGGTTACATATACAGGTCCTTTGTTTGTTTGTTTTTTGTTTGTTTGTTTGTTTTGTTTTTTTTGTTTTTCGAGGTAGGGTCTCATGCTAGCTGACCTGGAATTCACTCTGTATTCTCAGGGTGGCCTCGAACTCATGGCGATCCTCCTACCTCTGCCTCCCGAGTGCTGGGATTAAAGGCCATGCCCAGCACAGGTCCTTTCTTGAACTGCCCTCCTTCAGATGACAAGGGGGACTGTGGGAAGGGGCCTCATTGCTTCCATGTGGATCGAGCAAAAAATGCATAGCAAGCTCTTACCCACAGGGGCTATATTCCAAGGCCCCAGTAAACAAATAGACAAAATATCTCTCCTCCTCAGAGCTCTGACCCCCTCACAGAACTCAGAAAGATGCCTCTGCTGGTTTAGAAGCTGGTTTGGCAGAAGATAGAAGATGCCAGCAGTCCCTTGGAACTTTAAGAGTGAAGTTATCCAGGTGAGAAATGATGAAGCTCTGAACTACACAGGAGTCAGACTAAAACTGAGGTTAAAAAAAAAAAAGACCAGGATTTTGTGGTCCTTCTAGTAGTATGTGGGGAAAAAAAATAGAGTGATTGGGCTGGAGAGAGATTGCTTAGTGGATAAAGCACTTGCTTGCAAAGCCAAAGGACCCAGGATCAATTCCCCAGGACCCATGTAAGCTAGACACACAAGGTGGTGCATGTGTCTGGAGTTCGTTTGCAGTGGCTGGAGGTCCTAGTGTGTCCATTCTTTCTCTTTCTCTCTCAAATAAATAAATAAAAATAAAATATATTTTTAAATAGAGTGATAAAACTAAAATATAATAATCACAAAATGAGAGGCTGGGAAGATGGCCCAGCAATGAATGGTACTTTCTTACAAAGCCTGCTGGCCTGAGTTGAACCAGGTTCAATTCCCCAGTACTCACATAAAGCCAGATGCACAAAGTGGTACATATGTCTAGAGTTTGTTTGTAGTGACAAGAGGCCCTGGAGTGCCTCTCCCCCCTCCTCACACATAAATAAATAAATATACTTTTAAAAAAATAATAGTTTTTATGAGACAAAAAGCCATTATGTTGAGCTGATGAAATGATGTTATGAGGACTCCCTGATTCCATGTTCCTTTTGGTTGTTTGGTAATCAATAGGGGAAAATGCCTTTCAGGGGTGAAGGAAAATAATCTATTCAAGGAAACGAAAGAGGTTCACAGTCCCAGACAGCAGAGCTAAGCTATTTATAGTTCTTGGCTAACATATCTGGTTCCAGCTTTTCTGGCATTTATAGTCAACAGAGACCCCAGGTTACATAGACTTAAATCTTTGACAACAGAAAACAGATGCCTCCAGGGGTAGAGACTAAATATTTCCTGAAGTGGAACTCACAGAGGAATTTATAGTAGGGCTCCCTGTAGTAGACAATAAATTCCACCATAATTTTACATGAATTATTAAACTTCTTGGTACAGAAACTCCACATGTGCAGAGGATGTACCAGTGAATTCTACTTGATGATGTCTTCTCTGTGCAGCCTCGCAGGATGAGCGACGTGCAGAGAGCCCTGGGGAACAGTCGCCATTACTGGGGGCTCTCAGATTTGGCATCACAAAGGCCAGCTCCTACCCACGCAGGAAAGCACCAAGTCTGTTCAAAGTGCTCGATTTGTTTTCTTAGGCTTGGGCTTTGCTTCATGAGGTAAAGTAACACTGACCAATTTAATTAGGGGAAAAAAATAAGATCAGACTTGTGTTCTGGAAGGATCTGTGGTTGTTCTGTAGATCTTAAATTAGGATGAGAGGAGAAAACTAGAGGGAGAGAACCCAGATAAGTGACTTTTAAAATTTTTATTTATTTATTTATTTATTTATTTATTTATTTATTTGAGAGATAGAAAGAGGCAGAGAGAGAGAGAGGGAGAGAAAGAATGGGCGTGCCAGGGCATGCAGCCACTGCAAATGAACTCCAGACGCATGCGCCCCCTTGTGGATCTGTGTATGGCACAATGCAGGTCGGGGCCTAGCCAAACTGCATGCTAAAAGAAACCAGGAAGTGGCTTCTGTGGATGTGACAACAGCTACACTCCCATGCTCCCAAGAAACCTGCTATGAGATGATCTGCTTGGAGACAGGCTGTCATTGGCCACAAGAAGGGGACCACCCCATACAATGATTGACCAGCTAAACCCTTTAAGACCCCCTACACTTCCTTGAATAAACGAGTTTGCAGCAGCTCGCCCTCTGCCTGCTTCCATCCAACTCCCAGTCTGTGTCGTGACTCCATGCCTCTCACCGCCCACTCGGCAGAGACCCTGCCGTCCCTCCCGTGCTGGCCCTAGGAGGAACCCCAACAGATCTGGCTTACGTGGGTCCTGAAGAATTGAACCAGGATCCTTTGGCTTTGCAGGCAAACGCCTTAACCACTAAGCCATCCAGCCCCCAGGTAAGCAACTTTAACAAGGTGAAGGAAGAGGTGGCAAGGACAGTCTAGGTTTGAGACAGAGAGAAGTGGGTGGATTAGAGTGAAATGCTGGAAAGAGAGTCAAGCGCAGACACTGGTGACTAATGGTGACTATGGGTGACTCCAGCCTAGATCCGGGGTATTGTGTGGGGGGTATTGTACAGAGATAGGTACAACATCCGCCATGATGATTCCAATGCTGAGTCCAGCAGAGAGACTGGAAGTGAGCTGCAAGCTTCATCCGTACTTTGAAGTTGGAAGTTGCAACCTTGAGAAGGTCTTCTTGGGTCTCCTGAGTGAAGACCAGCCATGGAGTGTGGAGCAGCCTATAGGAGGTTGTTAAGCTGACAGAGGAGCCACCAGACAAATACTCACAACCCAGGCGACATTTGTGTCCCAGCATCAAGGAAGACATGAGTGACAGAAGGGAGAAAATCCAGATGGTTCAAATGAAGGCAGAAAAGTGAGTGTCACATCCTCTCCATTGACACATACCCGTGGGATTCCAGATCCACATGGTATGACAGATGGTGTGTACCAAACTCAGCTTTTCCTATGACCGTCTCCTCCTCAGACACATCCCACAGGGCTTGAAAGCGGAGATCTGGCTCTTCCCAACCACTCCTCTCCCAGGTTGCTGAGATGGGATCTTGCCATTCTTTCAAACACTAATTCTACCATGCGGTAAAAAGACAAGCTCAGAGGTAGAAAGTGATATTAGTTCAGTAGTTTGAAATAGCTCACTAGAAATAGTCACATAGGGCCAGGCACTTGGGAGGCAGAGGTAGGAGGATCGCCATGAGTTCGAGGTCACCCTGAGACCACATAGTGAATTCCAGGTCAGCCTGAGCTAGAGTGAGACCCTACCTTGAAAAAACAACAACAACAACAAAAAATAGGCACATAGGGTTGGGGAAATGGCTTAGCGATTAAGGCGTTTGCCTGTGAAGCCCAAGGACCCCAGTTCAATTCCCCAGGACCCATGTAAACCAGATGCACAAGGGGCATATGTGTTTAGAGTTCATTTGCAGTGACTTGAGGCCCTGGCGTGCCCATTCTCTCTTTCTCTCTGCCTCTTCCTCTCTCTCTCTCAAATATATATATATATATATATTTTTAAAAAATAGTCACATAGCTAGGCATGGTGGCACATGCTTTTAACTCGAGCACTTGGTAGGCAGAGGTAGGAGGATCACCTTGAGTTTGAGACCACCCTGAGACTACATAGTGAACTCAAGGTTAACCTGGGCTAGACTGAGACCCTACCTCAAAAAAACAAAAAAAAGAAAAGAAAAGAAAAGAAAGAAAGAAACAAAGAAAATATGCTTTGTACAAATGGCAGCAAATACTGGGGAGACTCAAGACCCATTAGTACAACAAGAAAAGAAAGTTGATTGCCCAGCATATCACATCTTCCAGGGCCAAGGAAACATTTGCAGAGAAAGTGGTGGATTAAGGCCAGGCGTGGTGGTGCACGCCTTTAATCCCAGCACTTGGGAGACAGAGGTAGGAGGATCACCATGAGTTCAAGGCCACCCTGAGACTACAGAGGGAATTCCAGGTCAGCCTTGGCTAGAGTGAGAGCCTACCTCGAAAAACCAAAAAAGAAAAAAAGAAGAAGAAAAAGAAAGTAGTAGATTAAATATGAGTGCTGCTCTCACCAATTGGCAGATGGCAGTAAACACTGAGGAGACTCAACATGCATCAAAGTGGAAAACCAGAGGCTGCTGAAAGCTCAACACTAAAGGAGACTTATCACACACCCTCCGAGACTCAGGGAACATTGCACAAGAGGGGGAGGAAAGAATGTGAGAGCCACAGGATGGAAAGATGTACTTTCAGGCATTGTCCCCACCCATAGAGATTGACTGGTACATTCCTGACCCCACAGTGATTACCAATGACACCACGGAGGAAGGCCCTCAAGTGCAATGGAGGAGAGGAGAAGGGCAAATATGAATATAACCCAATGCTAATATGATCGATTTGCAATATGTTCATGTTAAAGTTCTCAGTAAAAATAAAAAAAATATACGCTTAAGTCTATTGTAAGTTCTTCACTAAAACTAAAACTCTGAGATGTTATACTCTTCAGAATTTGTATTTTAAGGGGCTGGAGAGATGGCTTAGTGGTTAAGGCACTTGCCTGTGTAGCCTAAGGACCCAGGTTTGATTTCCCAGAACCCATATAAACCAGATGCACAAGGTGGCACATGCTTCTGGAGTTCTTTTACAGTGGTTAGAGGCCCTGGCACACCTGTTCTATCTGCCTCTTTCTCTCCCTCCCCCTTCCCTCAAATAAATAAATACATAATTTTTAAAAAAACTTATTTTGGGAGTTGGAGAAATGGCTTAGCAGTTAAGACATTTGCCTGCAAGCCAAGGGACCCAGGTTCTATTCCCCAGGAAACACATAAACCAAATGCACAAGGTGGCACATGTGTCTGGAGTTCATTTTTCTCTTATCTGCCTCTCTCTCTCACACACACATAAATAAATAAATAAATAATAAATAAATAAACATTAAAAATATATTTATAATAAAAATCCTGGGCTGGAGGGATGGCTTAGCGGTTAAGGCATTTGCCTGCAAAGCCAAAGGACTCTGGTTTGATTCCCCAGGACCCACGTAAGCCAGATGCACAAGGTGGCACATGCATTTGGAGTTCACTTGCAGTGGCTAGAGGCCCTGGTGTGCCCATTCTCTCTGTCTCTCACTCTCTTGCTCTCTCTGACTCTCTCAAATAAATAAAAACTTTTTAAAAATTTAAATGCAAAGTCATGCACCACCACACCTGGCTTTAAGAAAAAATCCTTTTAGGAGGCTGGAGAGATGGCTTAGTGGTTAAGGTGCTTGCTTGCAAAGCCAAAGGACTCAGGTTCAACTCCCCACTATACGTGGAATGCCCTTGTCTAACTGTTAAATATCAGAAAACTGAAAAAAGCAGATATCTTGGCAGAGCTATATTACTATGACTGAAGAGAAGGAAGTGAGCACTTTTTCATTTTTATTGTGTACCAAAAACTTTTCTGATTGCTCATCCAACTCTTGTAGCAACTCTGTAAGGAAGGAATTACTGTCCCCATTATATAACTAAATAATGTGCAGAGAATCAAGGTAGGCTGTTTATATAAACTAACATACTTGAGTTACCAAAAATAACTAAGCAGATGCAGCTGTATGCACTCACAAAAGGTTATTAAATTCATATGGAATATCAGTAAGCAATTTATAGAGCCAATAATGCAACCACTAGAATTACAAAATACTATAATGATCATCTGGCCTGACAATTCTCTTATTCTCCCTCTTCTCCTCCTCCAAGTTTGTCTTCTCACATTCACTCCACAAGAAATACTAAATTTCTGATATTATTACATGTGGCATAATTTCAAAACCAAGTGTTGGGGTAAACCGTGAGAAGCATTTGGAACATAAATGGCTGCAATCATTTGAAAGCACTGTAGCATTATCTTCTCTGGAAGCTTGTGACACAGTGTGGGGCCTGAGGTGCCCATGGTGAGAAGTCTAGGCACAGGGTCACTGGAACCAGAGCCGTGTTTTGTCTAAAACCCAACCTGAGAAAGAACCAAAATGTCGGTCAGCACCAGCTGGGTAAATTGAGAGTGGAATATGTGTGCAAAAGTATAGTGAACTGCATGAGCGTGAAGGAACTAGATGCAAAGGTATGGATGGAGTTGCCCTCCAAAAACTGATCCAAGATCTCAGAAACACGGATGCATAAATACCAGTTCTATTCAAGCGTAGTTCAAAGACGATAAGATCACCAGCTGTGGTGGCACACACCTTTTAATCCCAGTTCTTGGGAGGCCAAGGTAGGAGGATCTCCATGAGTTCGAGGCCACCCTGAAACTACAGAGTGAATTCCAACTCAGCCTGAGCTAGAGTGAGATCCTACCTAGAAAAGCAACAAAAAAATTGTTTTTTAAATGATGAGATCAACTAAGTTGTTTAGAGACACAGATGCAGATGGCAAAGTACACAAAGAAACATGTAGATAGCACCCACAAATCCAGCCTGCAACAACACCAGGGCAAAGTGGGGTGCTCAGAACAGACTGTCTGAGGGGTCTCTCAACGATTTTGGAGAGTCACATAACCATGTGTTTAACTGTGCATGTTATGTTAATGCACTGTGCATTGTGTTTCACATTTAAATGTTTGACAAACACCCTACCACACTCAAGAATGCACACATGCATCTGTCTGTGTAAACATATATAGCATATTTGGCATTCAGTAATTACTTGTGGGTATACATATATATTATTTTTACCCTTTTTTTTTTTCAATTTCAGCAGTTTCAAAATTTTCCACAATAAACAATTAGAATTATAGTCAACTCAAAAGTTATTAGTGAGCCAGGCATGGTGGTGCACGCCTTTCATCCCAGCACTCGGGAGGGAGAGATAGGAGGATCACCATGAGTTCAAGGCCACCATGAGACTACATAGTGAATTCCAGGTCAGTCCGGGCCAGAGTGAGAGCCGACCTCAAAAATCAAACCAACAACAACAAGAAGAAAAAAAAAAAGTTATTAGTGAAAGTGAAGGTCCACGTCGGACCTGCCTAGCTGGCCACTGCTAGGATACAGAAGTGGGAGGAAAGAGTAACGGACACAGCAGCATTCCAGGAGAGGCTATTTAGCTTTAGCTGGACTAATAAAACCAGCTAGTGACTTGTTCCCGTCCCAAGACCAGCCCTGGGGTCCTGGGGTTAGCTGAGGAATGCTGTCTCTGTTTTGATAACCATGAGAGCCTACGAGGCCAGGGGCAACGTGGCGACTACAGAACAGAGCCCCCTTTGTGTGCCCCCGCCCAGCCCACGGAGGCCCTTCGCATCGCCCTCTGCTTCTAGCTGTTTGGAATCCTTCTAGGGTGGTGACTGAAGGCAGCCACAGCTTGGTGTCTCTGCATCTTGTTCCTGTCTTCTCCCAGCTTCCAAACGACGTGAGGAAAAGCTTCTTTGCCACCCTATAGGAAAGGGCTGTGGGGCTTTTGCTGCCTTGAGGACAGGCGTACCCTAAAGTTAGTGTCCCACACGATGAAAATATCAAGTCACATGCTGGGACCGCAGTTTTTCTCCTTAAAGGACCTGAGCGAAGCATCCGAGACTAAGCCACAAGCACTAGTGGGGTGGGCGGAGCAGTGTACGTACTCCTGAGACCTTGAAGCACATGGGCTTTCCAGAAAGGATTTCTCAAGTCATCCCAATAGTGTTGGTTTTTTTTTTTTTTTTTTTTTTTTTTTGCAATTTTTTTTTAACCTGGAATTTCTTATGTAGTCTCAGGGTGGCCTTTTATCCTTATTTATTTTTGTTTATTTTTCTTATTTTTATTTATTTATTTTTGTTTATTTTTATTTATTTATCTGAAAATGACAGAGAGAAAGAGGCAGAGAGAGAGAGAGAGAATGGGCGCACCAGGTCCTCCAGCCATGGCAAACGAACTCCAGATCCATGCACCACCTTGTGCATCTAACTTACATGGATCCTGGGGATCCTTGAACTGGGGTCCTTAGGCTTCACAGGCAAGCACTTAACAGCTAAGCCATCTCTCCAGCCCCTCTTAAGCAGTTTTTATATTGGAATCCATGACATGAAAATGGACTGAATTGATGGCATGTTAAGTCAGCTTTTTGTTGCTGTGACAAAAACCCTGAGAAAGACATTTAAAAGTGAAGGGTTCACTTTGATTCACGGTTTTGCAGCTTCCGGTCCATTGCTCCTGGGCTGTTATGTGCTAAAACATGATGGGAAGGTGCACATTGTCAGGCAAAGCCACTTACCTCTCGACAGACAGGAAGCTGAAAGTGTAAAAGGGAACAGAGACAAAACACATTTTCCAAGTCATACCCTCCAATGGCCTACTTTCTCTATCTAGGCTCCACCTTCAATTTTTCACTGCATTAATCCCATCAAGGGATTAATCCACTGATTAGGTCAGAACCCTCAAGAGCCAGTTATGTTCCATCATCTTATATGTGGACATCGGGTCCCCAGCTTTGGGAGACATGTCTTATCAAACCGTAACATTCCACTCATTTGCCTTTAAGGCTCATGTGTATCTCAGGAGGCAAGAAGCACTCTGCACTCTTCCAGCCCCCACCGCCATAGTCTCTGAGACTCCAGTCCTGTTCAAAAGCCCAAGTACAAAGACTCCTTTGAGACCCTTAGCTGTGAGGCCCTATAAACTAAAAAAAAAAAAAAAAAAAGTTCCTTCTGGATTTGTTGGTAGAGAGTAAACATTTCCATTACAAAAGAGAGAAACAGGGTCATTCAAAGGATCAGAGCAGAGCCAGGCATAGCGGCACATGCTTTTAATCTCAGCATTCAGGGTGGTTGAGGCAGGAGAGTCACCATGAGTTTGAAGCCAGCCTGAGCTACAGAGGAAGTTCTTCATCCCAGGCTAGAGTGAGACCCTGCTTCAATATGAAACAAATCCCAAACAAAACAAAACTTCATTTCCATAGCTCCACATCCCGTGTCAGAGGCATACAAGGAAGAAATCAAACTATCCTTATCTGCAGATGATATAATTCTATAGCTAAGAGACCCTAGTTACTCCATTAGAAAACTTTTCAAGCTGATAAACACTTTCAGCAAAGTGGTAGAATACAAAATTAGTATACAAAAAAATCAATAGCCTTCCTATAAACCAGTGACAAGCATACTAAGAACTAAATCAGGAACCAAGCCCATTAACAATTGCCTCAAAAAATAAAAAAAATAATACCCCCTTCAAGGCTCAGGAAGCAAGGCTCAGGAACAAGAATATGAAAGAGGGCCCAGCCAGAATCACCGAGACAAGAGACTCAAAATAGCCTGGACCAGAAAACAAAAAAAATAATAATAATATGAACAAGAGTGATTTGGGGTGCTGTCTTCTGCACTTGAAGTGGCCATTGCATTCATGAACTCACAGTGACTGTTGTTACCCATACAATAAAAATGATAGCCGGGTGTGGTGGCACATGCCTTTAATCCCAGCACTTGGGAGGCAGAGGTAGGAGGATGGCCATGAGTTCAAGGCCACCCTGAGACTACATAGGGAATTCCAGGTCAGCCTGGGCTAGAGTGAGACCCTACCTTGAAACAAATTTTAAAAAAATGATAATTTTGATGGACACACAATATAAAAATATGTAAAAGGAGGGCTGGAGAGATGGCTTAGCAGTTAAGGCACTTGCCTGCAAAGACAAAAGACCCAGGTTCAACCTCTGTCACATCCTCCAGTGGCTCAGATGCACCAGAGGAAGATGCATCTGGAGAATTTGTTTTCCAAAGTGGATGACCTCCCTGGTGTGCCCAGCTGCCCTCTCAGAAATCTCTCTCTCTATCCATGACCTTGCTTTGCCTTCTCAATCCCTTTTTCAAGACCCTCAAAATAAATAAATAAATTAAAATTAATTATTTAATTTTAAAAAGAGGGGATATGATGGATACCTGATTTTAACTGGAATGGGGGAGGGAGGAAATATCAGGTATTTTTTGGTAAAAAAGTCAATAAAAATAATTTAAAAAAAAAGATACATAGATTCAATGGAATCAAGATAGCAGATGCACAAGGTTGCAGATGCATCTGAAAAGTTTGTTTGAGGGCTAGACAAGAGATATGCCTATTCTCTCTCTCTCTCTCTAGAGGAATCTCTCGGATGAGGGAGATCTCAAATAAATAAATAAATAAAATTTATTTTAAAAAAGAAACCATACCTGATGGATAACAGACTAAAAACTTAATAATAAAAACAGAATGGATAATCTGGCACCCTGGAGATACATAGTGGGAATGGAATAGAAATCCAGAACATTTGGCTCTGGCCTGAAAAACTCCCAGGACCAGATTGAGCTGTTGATTTGAAGAACCTAGGAGGTCCCCAAAACAAGAAAAACTTCTGTCAAAATGAATTGATTACCATAGAAACCTGAGGTCCTGGATAAGACTAAACTTAATTGGAACTGAAGAAGGATTATCTGCTGACCCAGAACATCAAGAGATCTGGCCTAACCCTAAAACATTTGGCTCTGGCCTGTAATCCCAGCACCACATTGGGATTGAAGAACCTAGGAGATCCCTGAAAACAAGAAAACCCTGAGACAAAGCAGTTAATTACAGGTCAGCCTGGACCAGAGTAAGACCCTACTTATTGCTGAAAACACCAAATGCTGCAAACAAAGAAAAAAAGAGATCTGGCTGAATCTGGAAGGAAGCCAGTTCCCAGATGGTTAGCCAGTATAGTGCTGAAAAATGCTACATGAACTGCTGGGGAAAAACAGCCAACAATGTTGTGAGCAAGCAGGAGACCCTTCTATATGAAAGCAACCAGCCTGACAAGATGCACGCACCTGTGCAATAGTGGCACACAGCCTAGGTGGGTAACCAATGGCTCTCTGTTTGGCTAAGAGATCCGCTCAGTGGAAAGGACCCCACAGCTGGAACTGGGAACCAAGTCAGAACCCTATGGAGACCAAAATTATGGACTCCAAGGAGAAGCTAACCCTAGTCCTTGGCAAAAAGTGAGGCAACATCCATCAAAATCTCTAAATTAACAATGCTTGTCCCCTTTAACCTATCCTGGTCTCACTCACCATTGGAGAATCTGATTTTCTTTTTCAGAAGGCAGCAAGAACCAAGGGCAACCAAAATCTATCGACAAGATAAGAAAAGATGGCCGACTCTCTGGCAGGAGATGACCCACCCCTAAAACAGCAGCCAGGGTCCAGGGGAAACCACAGAAGAACTGGGGAGATAAGCAAGAGTGCTGCTTCCATTGCGAGCCTGACTACCTGCACCCAGGTGATGGAGACAGACACTGAGGATTCTCAAAATGCATCAAAGCAGAGATCCAGAGCTGCTGGGAGCTTGACACTAAAATTCACTTAAAACACACCCACCAAGGCTCAGGAAATTTTATGAAAGAGGAGGTGGAAAGACACACACACACAATGTCTGACTGATGCTCTGAAAACTCATAACCTATTACTCCATGGTGAATACCAGCAATCTCACTAAGTAGAGCCCTCAATGGACTGGAGGCCCCAGGGAGGAGATAAATGATGGTACCAACACATGATGTATCCATACAGAGTGTCTACTTAATAAAAAAAGGAATTATTAAAAAAATCAAAGCCAGGCATGGTGGCGCACACCTTTAATCCCAGCACTCGGGAGGCAGAGGTAGGAGGATCGCCGTGAGTTCGAGGCCACCCTGAGACTACATAGTTAATTCCAGGTCAGCCTGGACCAGAGTGAGACCCTACCTTGCAAAAACCAAAAAAAAAAAAAAAAAATCAAATACTGGCAAGAGTGGGGGGAAAGAGGAACCACCATCCAGTGCTGGTGGGAGGACAAACTTGTATAGCCAATATGGAAATCAGTATGGAGGTTTAAAAAAGAAACTGAAAATAGAACTATCATTTGGCCCAGCTATTCCACTCCTGAGCATACATCCCACAGACTCTACATTTTACTGCGGAGATGCTTTCCCAGCCATGTTTGTTGCTGCTCTGTTCATGGTAGTTAGGAAATGAAACCTGTCCAGATGGTCCCTCAGTTTATGAATGGATAATGAAGACGCAGTGCGTGTACACCATGAGGTTCTTTTAAGTGGTAAGATAAAATGAAATTGTGAAATTTGCAGGTAAATGGGTGGACCTGGAAAGTATTACACTAAGTGAGATTACCCAGGCTCAGGACAAACATCCTAACATGTAATAGACTGACTTGTTTGTAAGTTGCAGTAAGCTCAGGAGTGCTGGTCGGGAGGCTAGAATGAGGCTTGGAGAGAGGAGAAGCAGGAATGGTTACCAGGAGGGGACAGCAGACCTGCAAGTGGATGGACAGTATATAGTGTGGAAGGGTCTGGAAGGATAGGGGTGAAGGGAGGAAAGGGAGGGGGAGATACACAGAACTAATGATGGCACGAATCAATACTATAGAAATCTGCCTCTTTAGCCGGGCATGGTAGCACACGCCTTAAATCCCAGCACTCGGGAGGCAGAGGATTGCCATGAGTTTGAGGCCACCCTGAGACTACATAGCGAATTCCAGGTCAGCCTGAGCTAGAGTGAGACCCTACCTCGAGAAACATATATATATATATGTGTATGTATGTATGTATGTATGTATGTATGTATGTATATCTGCCTCTTTGTTAGCTAATTTGAAGATATAAATAACTTTCCTAGGAGAGCAGGGAAAGTTTTAGTGGTGATGTTCTGCTGGGATGGAGAAAGCTTTATCCTAAAACAACAGGCTGGTAAGTCACAGTGCCAGCATTGGGTCACCTCCCTCCACTGGGAGCTGTTAGTTAGGGAGGCCCATGAGGTCCCCAAATAATGGAGACCCTGGCCAAAGCACCTGGTTACCAGCAGAACTAGGTAATAAGACCCTATTGCTGAAGAATCACAGAACAGTATCAGAAGTATTAAACAAGAAAAAGCATTCAGGTCAGAAAGGAAGAAATAAAAATATCTCTGCTTATAGTTGACATGATTATATGTGTAGAAAACTTTTGACAAAAAAAGAAAAGATGGGGCTGGAGACATGGCTTAGCATTTAAGGCGCCTGCCTCCTAAGCCTAAGAACGCTGGTTCCAATGTCCAGTGGTTCCAATCTCCAGGTCCCACGTTTAGCCGGATGCAAAGTGACGCAAGGGCACAATGCCACACTTGACCACAAGGGGGCGCACGCATCTGGAGTTCATTCGCAGCAGCTGAGACACTGCTGGCACGCCCATCTCTGTCTTCCTCTCCCTCTCTCTCTGTCTCTCTCTAAAAAAAGAAAAATAAATAAAAATAAAATATTTTTTAAAAAAGAAAAGACATTTTGACTAATACTAAATGGAATAAATCTGCAGAATATAAAAATCAATTATGAGCTGGGCATGGTGGTGCACACCTTTAATCCCAGCATTCAGGAGGCAGTGGTAGGAGGAGCGCTGTGAGTTCGAGGCCACCCTGAGACTACATAGTTAATTCTAGGTCAGTATGGGCTACAGTGAGACCCTACCTCAAAAAACAACAACAAAAAAAAATCAATTATGGTTATGTATACAACAACAAATTATCCCAAAAGGGGTTTTTAAAAACTATCCCATTCATAATAGCAATAAAGAGAATAAAATATTTAAGGAAAAAGTAATCAACAAGATAAAAGTTCTTCACTGAAAATTGTAGGACAAGAGCTGGGTATGGTGACACACATGTAATTTCAACCCTTTGGAAATATAGGCCAGAAGGATCAGGAATTCAAAGCCAGTTTTAGTTACATAGTAAGTTTAAGACAAACCTTGGCTACGTGAGGCCCTGTCTCAAGAAAACCCAAAACAAAATAAAACACATGAGGGCTGGAGAGATGGCTTAGTGGTTAAGGCCCTTGCTTGCAAAGCCAAAGGACCTTGGTTCAATTCCCCAGGACCCATGTAAGCCAGATGTACAAGGTAGGGCAGGCATTTGCAGTGGCTGGAGGCCCTGGTGTGCTCATTCTCTCTCTCTCTGTTTATCTGCTTCTCTCTCTCTCTCTTTCCTCAAATAAATACATAATTAATAATAAAATATTTTTAATTCTTTAAAAAATAAAACAGATAAGGAAAATTATTAAGTGGAAAGATAGCTACTGTTCATAGATAAGAAAAATTAATAGCTAAAATAATCAAACTGAATAAATTGATCTTCGGATTCAATATCATGCTTACCAAGGTAACAAAGTAAGGGGGGAAAGTCCTAGAATTCATATAGAACCATGAAAGTCTCTGAATAGCCAAAGCTATCTTAAGTAAGAATAGCAAAGTTGTCAGCATCACACCTCCAAGTTTCAAAATATATTACAAAGCCACAATAACTAAAACAGCATGGAAGCCGGGCATGGTGGTACACACCTTTAATCCCAGCATTCAGGAGGCAAAGGTAGAAGGATTGCCGTGAGTTTGAGGCCATCCTGAGACTACATAGTAAATTCCAGATCATGCTGGGCTAGGGGAGACCCTACCTGGAAAAGACAAAAAAAAAACAAAAAGAAAAAGAAAAAGAAAAACCAGCATGGTACTGCCAATTTAAATAAACAAACACATAGGGTGCTGGAGAGATAACTCAGTGGCTGTGGTGGTTTGATTCAGGTGTCCCCCCCATAAACTTAGGTGTTCTGAATGCTAGGTTCCCTGCAGATGGAGGTTTGGGAAATAACACTTCCTGGAGTGTATTTTTGGGGACAGGCTTATAGCTATTTTAGCCAGCACCCCCTTGCCAGTGTTTGTCACACTCTCTTGTTCCTTTTTCCACCTGATGTTGATGTTGGCCAGGGGTGATGTCCACCCTCTGTTCATGCCACCATTTTCCCTGCCATCATGGAGCTTCCCTTCGATCCTATAAGCCAAAATAAACCTTTTTTCCCACAAGCTGCTCTTGGTTGGGTGATTTCTGCCAGCAGTGCGAACGTGGCTGCCACAGTGGCTAAGTACATTTATTGCACAAGCATGGGGCTGGAGGGGGACCTAAGACCACCAGAGTTCAAATTTCTAGATTCCACATAAACATCTGGGGTGGCCACACACATCAGTAACTCCAGTGCTGCAGGGGACAGAGACCTGAAAATCTGGTGGGCCCTTCAAGTTCTGGACTCAGTAAAGAGACTCAGGCTCGAAATAAGAAAACAAGAATAGCAGGGCGTGGTGGCGCATGCCTTTAATCCCAGAACTCGGGAGGCAGAGGTAGGAGGATCACTGTGAGTTCAAGGCCACCCTGAAGCTACATAATGAATTCCAGGTCAGCCTGGGCTAGAGTGAGATCTCGAAAAACAAAAATGAAAGAAAGAAAGAAAGAAAGAAAGAAAGAAAGAAAGAAAGAAAGGAAGGAAGGAAGGAAGGAAGGAAGGAAGGAAGGAAGGAAGGAAGGAAGGAAGGAAGGAAGGAAAGAGAGAAGGAAGGGGAAGGGAATGGAAGAAAAGAGAAAACAGAAAAGAAAAGAAAGGAAAGGAAAGGAAAGGAAAAGAAAAGAAAAGAAAAGAAAAGAAAAGAAAAGAAAAGAAAAGAAAAGAAGAACAGGGTGGAACAGTGATGGAGCTGAACACCAGATGGGCACTTCCACTTCACACAAGAACATGGACTGCCACACCACACCACAAACTCCATACACACACCACACCACACCACACCACAAACTCCATACACACACCACACCACACATCCCCACACATGCAACAAAAAGAAATAAAACAAGAAAGAAAGAAGAAAGAAAGAAAGAAAGAAAGAAAGAAAGAAAGAAAGAAAAAAAAAAAAAGAAAGGCAGGCACACAGGGCGCGGCTGATGGCTCCGTGAATTAAGCGCTTGCAGTTTAAGCATAAGCACCTGAGCTCATATCCCTAGACCCCATGTGAAATCTGGAAGCCATGGCAGGCTTCTAGAATCCAAGCGAGCCAACAGGAAATTGGGAGGCAGGGATAGACCTTCGCAGAAGCTCATGCTCCAGCTTGTCTGGAAATGTAGTGGTGAACAACCATGAGAATGGGAGATCCTGTCTCAGACAACAGAGAAAGCGAGCCCTGACACAGAAAGTGTCCTCTGACCTCCACACATGAGCCATGGCACATGCATGTCCAGCCTCATGTGTGTGTGTGTGTGCATGCACACACACATCCCCCAAAATTTTCAAGGACTGGAGAGATGGCTTAGCTGTTAAGGCATTTGCCTGCAAGGCCAAAGGATGCCAGTTTGATTCTCCAGGACCCACGTAAGCCAGATACACAAGATGGCGCACGCGTCTAGAGTTTGTTTGCAGCGGCTGGAGGCCCTGGCGTGCCCATTCGCTCTCTATCTGCCTCTCTCTCTGTTCAATCAGTTAGGAAGCATCATCAATGGGCTTCACCAACCGGAGGAAGTAACAGCCAAGACCAAGGACAAGCAGGCAGAATACGACATTCCGAGATCAGTAAGGCAAAACAGAAGTGAATGAGCCTGCTCAGAACACCTAAGAACTCGGGGCTGTGATCATGACTCCAACCTAAGACTCTCTGAGATGGAAGGAAGAACTGAGCAAAAAATGTTTTTTAAAGGACAGGAAAAAAAATCAAGTTCCCCTACAGCTGTTTGAGGTGGGTAGGCCCCAGTTCCTCTGTGGCATGTGCGTGTGGAATGGATGGATAGTGGTTGCATAATTTTAGACAACATAGGGAGTGTTGAGTTCACATTCAAGGTTGCCTTGCTGTAGCAATCCAGTGAGAACAGCTGAATGGACTACAAACTAGTACACCCATAGACCTTCAAGACATTAAATTCCTATCAGGTAAAAGGTGGTGGTTTGCCCAATTTCATTCCTCTTGGGATTTTACATGAACTAGCTGGATGTGCGTAGACATGCATACCTCTCTTTGCAGCATTTATCCATCACCCACCTACTCGTGTTGAAGCCAGTGATCGCTGCACAATGAAGTTTCTTGTGTCCTTTATTCCATGTGGCCACATGTTGTCCCCTTTACAATGACCGCTCTTCAATCTGCTTTTCCAGCTGGAGACACTGTGACCACCACTCGGCCTTGCCCAGGGCCTTTGTGGGAGCCCCTTTGATGTGCTATTTCTCTGCTGAGCACCACCAGCCTGCGATCCAGGGACCAGCTGGGTGGCCAGGCTCTTTTATGCAAAAGTGTTGAGAAAGATCTGTCAGACCCTGAGGATAATTAACCTTTATTGCTTCTCATTAAGAGAGATTGTCACTCAGCACAGATGTGACCCATGGAATGGGGTGGCCCCTTCTCCAGCCCCCTGCATTTCTGGTACCTGGTGGGTTTGGAATCCAATTTCCTTCTTCACATTCCTTAGATGAAACGGGACCATTGTTGCCCCATAAGATGAGTTTGTGTATATTCCTCAAGAAATATAACCAGAACCCAAATGTCAAATGATGTGGACTGGCTATTTGAGGATAAGGAAAAAAAAAATCCATTGGGAGTAGAGGAGCTAAAATAACAAAGATGAGCATGTGATCCTCACATGGTCAAAATAGCTGCTACAGATATTCTTTTCTGCCGTTTATTTGGAGATCACTGTAGATCTACAGGAGTTCTCAAAGATGATCTAGAGAGGTTTTCTGATGCAAGGACACCATGAAAGGCAGAAGGGGACACTGGTCAATGTATGTGCCATCTGCCATTTTAACTCAGTGGCCACTGTAGTCAGGTACAGTTCAACTGTCCCCACAAGAATCCCTTCTTGTCACCTCCATTGAGGCACACTTCCTCCCTCACAGACCTAAAGCCTGGCAACCACTATTTGTCTCCCAAATATCATAGCCAAGGGCAAAGAAAAGCAATACTAAGTGTGGCCACAAACAGGAAGCGAGCCTGAAGAGATGGCTTAGTGGTTAAGGTGCTTGCTTGCGAAACCTAAGGACCCAGGTTTGATTCCCCAGTACTTGCATAAGCCAGATGCACAAGGTGGCGCATGTATCTGGAGTTTGTTTGCAGTGCCTGGAGGTCCTAGCATGCCTCTCTGTCTGTATCTTTCCCTCTCTCACCCATAAATGCATAAATAAAATATTTACACCCAAAAAAATAGGAAAAGGCACCTCACCAAAAGCAGCATACAGGTGGCAAATTAGCATATGAATAGGTCAGCACACCATTGGCCAGAAAGATGCACAAGTTAAGACATGAGGTGCCACTGGTCACCTCTCAGAATGGACACAGTGAAACAAGGGGTGACATAAGATGTGACTGGGGACTTGGAGATGGTGGACCACTCACATGCTACTGGTGGGACTCCAAAACAGTGCAGACACTCTGTGAGGTATTTTTTACCCACTTCAGTATTGTTAGCTTTTATTCTACTTTATGAATCTCTGCAAATACCAACCAATTCAGTCTTATTTATAAGCAGTACAACTCCAGATTCATGAGCATCCACAAGATGATGCCTCTCACAGAGCTGTGGCTTTGATGAACCTAGATCAGGCCTGGGCATTGGGCTCTCAGCCAATGCTGCAGGGATCCGAAAGTCCAACCAAAGCTGAGATCTATAGCTTGCCTGTGAAGGTCTTTCAGGAGCCAGCAGTACCATGCAGTGTCCTCTGATCATGAGCTTCCTGCGTGCTGTGTCCAGCCAAGAGTTCCATACTGGTCACCAAATGCCATGCCACTCACACTTCTATGTCTCTCGTACCGTTCTGATACACAGAAGCCCTGGCCTCCATCTGCCCCTGTCCAGAGGAGAGTCCTGTGCCCTCGAAACACCTCCTCTTCCTGTCCCAGAGTCCAACCCCTCACTCCACCATCACACTCACCACTCTGAATTTTAGCTGCCTCTAGAGATCTCTTCTTCCTTACTTGTTTCTCAAGGAAAGACCCCTTGCCTGATATCTCCCGTGACCCCAAACTCTGTACCACAGAAAAGTACTCAATAGTGTTTATGAGATAAGCCTCAGCAAAGTTCATCTTTCAGGTGGGGAAGCAGATGTGGAATCAAGCCTGGATTTCTGACCGACACAACGCGTGGGTTTTCATCATTCTGAGGCATGTACCTTGCCTGTGGAAAACTCAAAAAACATACAGGACAACTTTAAGAAATGAAACTCTGCTCAATCCTACCACCATTGCTCACGTCTTGGGGTTAGAACTTTCCAAATGCTTAGTTAGGATGCCCTTCTGTTTACATGTCGCTAGAAAGAAGTGTCAAACTAAAGCTAAGAACAAAGTAAACACCAGACGTAGGAGCCAACAATGTCAAGTTTAAGGCCCGCTGAAACTCACCGTCGGGAGGTATGCAAGGAGAATGAAGGTAGAGGGGCACGGCTGCAAACACCACTCGGCGTCCGTCTGGACTGCACGCGCCCATGCAGCAGCCACCTCTTTCTGTACCCTGACAAACACTGGGATTTGTTCTTTTTGTGTACTGAAAGTATACGTCCAATCTGTATAAGGGGACCAGGAGAGAAAAAAAAAAGAAAGAAAGAAAATTTGGAAGTGTTACTGGCTTAAAAATATGGAAGCTGAAGTTTTCAGAAATAGAATCCAATACAGCGGTCAACGTATTTGTCCTGTCGAGGTCAGTAGTATTTTAGACTCTATGACCCAAATGGTCTCTGTAGGAAATAGACAAGTCACCATGATAGTGAAAAACTGAACATGGGCCAGATGCAAATGAGCTTCATCCTAACACGAGCTTTTGTAGCAGATCAAAAGGTGCTGAAGAGTTACGGGACAACAGAAATCAGCACAGGGCTGGAGAGATGGCTTAGTGGTTAAGGCACTTGCCTGCGAAGCCTAAGAACTCATGTTCAGATCTCCAGGTCCCACATAAGCCAGATGCAGAGTGACGCAAGTGTGCAAGGTCATACATGCACAGAAGGGGGCACACGTGTCTGGAGTTTGTTTGCAGCAGCCGAAGGCCCTGGAGTGCCCATTCTCTCTCTCTCAAATAAATAATAAAATTTAAAAACCCTTTTAAAAAAGAAATTATCACAGTAGACGACAGGACCCTACACTTTCCAAAACTGAAAAGATGAAGCAGATTCGCTGAGCAACGTCTCAGCAGCACACACTCTCCAGTCCTGTGTGGAGTTTCTCCAGGGAAGTGAATCACTTTGGCATCATTCATGCCTCTGCTCAGAGCTGTGGAGGACATAGTATCACTCAGGGCACAGACTTTTTTTTTTTTTTTTTTTTTTTTTACAGTGTGTACTTGCTAGCTTGGGCAAGCCTTGATCAGAACTGTAAGGTGATAAACACAACTCTGAAAAGAAAAAGCATTCCAGCAAGTTGACACAGAGAATGATAGCATTTATAGGAAGCCCCACATAAGCACTATGAAGCAATTTATTGTATGCATGTTATGATTGTTTTTCAAGTGAAAGGAGATGGGAAGCAGACTGCAGGCTCAGACGCAGCTGGAAGCAGTTACAAGAAGGTCTTGAGGCAAGTGGAGTGAGCTCCTGAGTCGCTGGCAGTGGGTTGAGCTCTGGATTCCTGGCTTCATTATGGCTGTGTGACATCCATGCACTTCGTATATTCCTTCAAATCTATTCCAGAGTAGCAGGAGGCAACACGAGCCTAGCTCAGCATGCCATCTCTACAAGGAGAAAGGCACACCTGTGCCCTTGACTCTCACAATCTTATCTCTTTCCAGAAGGGCTGCTACCTCACTCCTCCCTCCCGCCCACATTTCTGCTCCAGTGACCTTATACACACCGGTGCCTGCAGGAGGCCAGATGGGTACAGGTTCTTAGAACACAACGCCCACAAAAAGGCAAAAACTCCCAGAGGCAGCTCCACTTCAAGGTCTTGTTGTGAAGGCTGAATTGTTCATTAGCACAATAACCAGCTGCCTGAGTTATATGTCCATCCATTCCCACTGCTTCCCAGACACCCCTGGCACTCACTGTGATAGCTAAATTGTTCCTCAAAATTCAAAGCCTGAACCTTAATTCTCAAGATCTGACAATATGTATTTGGGGATAATATGTACTTGGAGTCCTTACAGAAGACATTAAGGTAAGAGATCATCAAAGTGGGTCCTACTGATATTCTTCCAAGAATAGAGGTTGAGAATTGTCAATAAAAAATTTTGTTTTGTTTTGTTTTGATTTGATTCAGTTTTTCAAGGTAGGGTCTCACTGTAGCTCAGGCTGACCTGGAATTCACTATGTAGTCTCAGGGGTGGCCTCGAACTCATGGCGATCCTCCTACCTCTGCCTCCCAAATGCTAGGAATAAAGGCATGTGCCACCACGCCCAGCAATAAAAAGTTAATTAAAAATAAATAAATAAACAATTTAAAAAAAAAAAAAAAAAGGCATTCCGGATGTAGCAGACAGCTTCAGGTTCACTGAGATGAACTTCCAGACCAGGCACAGTTATGGAGGAAGGGATATTATTTATTGAAGCTTACAGGTCCAGGGGAAGTTCCATCATGGCAGAAGAAGCTGACCTGCCTTCACAGGGCCAAGCAGAGAGAGAAAAGCCACCAGCCACACAGCACAGCACACTTCAGGAACTCCCTCTAGGCACACTTTGCATATCTTTACAATAGAATCTCAAACCCACCATCACACCTTAAGATCCCCCACTGACACCGCCTCTAGCAAGGTGGCTGCAGATGCAAACTATAAACTAATAAAACACTGAATATATTGGGGGCCATCTAGTCAATCTACCACACCGGACATGACGTAGAGAGAAAGACCGTGTGAGGCCACGGAAAAGATGCAATCTACAAGCCCAAGAGAGATTCTCAGGGGATACCAACCCTGCCACCTTCTAGCCTCCAGTGCCGTGAAGGAATATTTCTGTTGCTGAAGCCCTGGGCCAGCAGATCTTTGTTCGTATCCCTGGAAACTAAGGCATTCAGTCACCTGTGCCGGTTCTTCTGCATTCCTGGGCCCAGGGTCTGAACCTGTTCTCCCAACCATTTCCCTCATTTCCTTTACTACCTTCCTTGAGCATCTTGTTTCCTCTCCAACTCTCAAAGTAAGATGATGTGACCTTCCTCAAGAGGCTGCTTGTGAGGTCTGAGTTAGTGTGAGTTGATGACGATGCCTGGCAGAGACACACTTGGTGACAGCACGCGCTGCTATACTGTCCATTAAAGGCTCTTGTTCATGGGCTGGAGAGATGGCTTAGTGGTTAAGCACTTGCCTGTGAAGCCTTGACCCCAGTTCGAGTCTTGATTCCCCAGGTCCCACATAAGCCAGATGCACAAGGCGGAGCATGCATCTGGAGTTTGTTTGCAGTGGCTGGAGGCCCTAGTGAGCCCATTCTCTCTCTCTCTCTCTCTCTCTCTCTCTATCTATCTATCTATCTATCTATCTTTCTCTCTGTCTGCCACTCTCAACTAAATAAATAAAAATAAACAGCAGCCAAAAAAAAAAGGACTCTTGTTCATTATGCCAATGTCTATTAAGCCTTAGGATGAAACGGACCTAGATGTCACTTACTCCGCTGTGGCTATCAAGCTAAATCAGGGAGATGTGGACAACAGAGTCATTGACAACAGGGTCATTGACACAGGCTCATTGACAACAGGGTCATCTTTGCACAAGCGAAGCCTGAGGACATGGGAGGCTGTGCACCTTGCATGGAGGATCTTGAAGGCAGGAGCTCACAGCTTCTTCAAAGATTTCCTGATGAAACGACCATGAACCAAACAACTCCTAAACGTGATCTGAACTGACAAGCACGAGGCAAGCAACTCATGGTCTATGCGGAGATGCACGAGTCAATCAACGCTTGCTTTGTCATATGTCGGTGAGTTACAAGCATTCTTTCAATTTGGCTCTAGCTCCGCGTGGTTGTCTACTGATGAATCTTAAATCAAAGCTGTGAATCCAGTCAGTACGGGCTTCTCTCTCCAGGGAACCGCTAGCCCTCCTTTCAATCGTATTTTGTGTGTTGTGTGTGTGTTCATTTCGCGTTAATCCAAACACTGCTGGGCACTCTGCAGTTACTGGCACTTTGTTGGTGGGTAGGCTGCACATACTACACGGCGTGAAACAGAACTTCCAGGGGCCCGCAGGTTCTAGAACGCTTGGAGGCAAGGATGCCAGCCATACATACCATGAGGGCCCAAGGGTCTGCAGAGTTGCTGGTATGCATCGTGAACTCAAGAGTCCTATGTAAATTAAAGCACAATCATCTCCACTCACTGAGTCTGGCTTTTTCCTGTCTGTTGTTGCTATTCACAGGCTCTGGGAGTTGAACTCTGACTCCTACGTTACATTACACACACGCTGCCCGGATCTGATGCTACAGCTAGAAATGGCGGAGCCAGGGCGGGGCAGGGTGGCTCTCACTAGTATGTGGTCCCAGCTTGCCCTCCTTCTTGAGTCCAAGGGCCCAGGGCTTCCTGCAGATGCCCTTCCAGACCCTCTCTTCCTCATATGAAGATGCTAAAGGCCGCGCTGCTCCTCACAGCCAAGAGAAATGGGCTCCCACTCGTCCCAGTCCTTTACTACGCTGATTATCCAGTGACTCACATTTTCTTTCTTTTATTTTAAAATAGTTTTGTTTATTTATTTGAGAGAGAAATACAGAAATAGGCAGATAGAGAGACACAGAGAGAGAATGGGTGCACCACGGCCTCCAGCCACTGCAAACGTACTCCAGATTTTGCGCCTCCTTGTGCATCTTGCTTATGTGGGTCCTGGGGAATCAAACCTGGGTTCTTTGGCTTTGCAGGCAAGCACCTTAACCACTAAGCCATCTCTGCAGCCCTCACATTTTCTTAATATGCAAACATGGGCTCTGTGCTTTTCTGTAGCAGCCCTTCTTTCCACAAACTCTGGCTCTCTCTGGCTGGGCTAAGTGAGGCCATCATTCACCCAGAAAAGAGGACTGAGAAGAGAGCTGAGCTAGTTACGGGTGAACAAAAGCATCGTGACAGCACAGAGAAGGGAGAAGGGGAGAGAGGAGAGCAAGGTGCAGATTACCCAAAGGGCCTTGGGGAAAGAAGGAAAGAAAGAAAAGGAAAGAAAGAAAGAAAGAAAGAAAGAAAGAAAGAAAGAAAGAAAGAAAGAAAGAAAGAAAGAAAGAAAGAAAGAGAAAGAAAAAACAGTATCCCAGGCCCAGAGCCAAGAGGTCCCAAGAGGAGCCAGCCACACACGCCTGAGGTCCACGAGTCTCCTTGGGCTGAAATTCTGACCTGAGCAAGATGCCAAAGGCAGAGCTGGAGCGTGTGCAGCCCAGCTAAGAACAAAGAGGCTTCCAAGGCCAGCTCAGGGTGAGGACATGGTGGCTGTCTGCAACTCAGGAACTGGGGGTGCATGTGGAATGTATGTAGGAGGTAGAGGCTTTCTGCTGGAGTCATCTCACACCGGAGCGAGGGAATGTGTTAGCGTACCCTGCAAACGGACTTTGTCATAGCAGACTCTCCTAATCTAAGTGAGTGGGCCAATGCAATCCTTCCATATGATCGAGGAGATTAGAATGTCCAGGCAGAGGTAGAAGCGTGGAAGTGTTGCTGCTGCTGGCTCTACAGATAGAGGACAAGGCCAGGAGTAACACGGAAGTGGGCTCTGGGTGCCGCAAAAGGCAGCCGGTGCTCAGAGCCCCCACAGAAACGCAGCTCTGCTGACACTTTGAATTAAACCACATGGGACCATTTTCAGACTGGTCCTTTAACTGCTGAGCCATCCCTCCAGCCTCCATTGTTTTACATTTAAATCCACAATCTATGGATTCATTTAGTTAATTTTTGTGCAAGATATGCTACTATGGTTTGGATATGATTCCTGTGTTTCTCAAAAAGCCACTGATGGGAGGGAAGTTTTTATTTTGGCTTACAGTCTTAATGAGAAGCTTCATGATGGCAGGAGAAGTATGTCATGAGTAGAGAGTGGACATCACTCCTTGCCACAGCAAGTAGAAAACAGCAGCAGGAGACTGAGCCGACGGAGCTCGGGCCAGGGGGAGCTGGCTATAACACTCCCAAGCCAACACACCTCCTCCAGCAAGGCTCCACCTCCCAAATTCCACACAGTAAATGTTCAATAACATTTATATCAAGATTCGATTCTCTCTCTTTCTTTCTCACTCTCTATCTGCATCTCTCTCTCTCTCAAATAAAAATTTTAAAAAATAAAATAAAATGTATATCAATATTAACTCAAAGTCAAGTGTGGTGATGCATGCCTATAGTCTAAACGCTGGGCAAGAAGACACGCTTCAGCATCAGCAACTCCAGGCTTCACAGACAATGTGGACAGGGGGTGGGGGACACCTAAGCCACTGGAGTGACTCAGAAGTCAAAGGAAGCTGAAAACCCCAAAGGAATCTATGTTCTGCTAGCCCGTGAGAGCTCTGGATGCTGGGCCAGCCAGTGTTTCCTGCCCATGTGTAGAATGTGCGGCTTCTTCACTTCCTTTGAGCAAATTGCATGCAGCCCTGGGTGCTCCTCTTTCCAGGCTGGTGGGAAATTCAGTACTGTGGTTCTGGGGGCTCCCTCCACCCTTGGGCTTTACTAAGGACCTGGGAGTTTTTCCAAACCTTGATGATAACAGACATACAAGGATGCACCAAAATAAATCACAAATTATCATGAAATAGAAGCATCCATGTAACGAGCGCCCAGTCCACAAAAAAACATCAATGCCATACAGGAACATCCCACGGCTCTCCCAGCATCCACTGCTTCAAGTCTTCACAGATGACCAGTGTCCTGACCCCTGGGTCTCCCTTGGAGGTCGGGGGGAAGCTGCCTTCTGGCTGTGACTCAATGGAGCCCTCCTCATCCTGCTGCCTGGACTACATAACTGTCACACAAAGAAAAAAATAAATAGCCGGGCGTGGTGGCGCACGCCTTTAATCCCAGCACTCGGGAGGTAGAGGTAGGAGGATCGCAATGAGTTCAAGGCCATCCTGAGACTACATAGTTAATTCCAGGTCAGCCTGGACCAGAGTGAAACCCTACCTCGAAAAACCAAAAAAAAAAAAAGAAAAAAGAAAAACCAAAAAGAACCATAAAACCAAAAATAAAAAAATAAATGAGAAATGGGTCTAGTACACCCCTAATGAACCCTGAGGTGAAACCTGGGGCTACACAACTCTGGGGGGGGGGGCTCTCCCTGAGGGGAAAGGGAAGAATGCTGGGATAGGATCCCTGCCCCAGGCATTGCTGCTCCCACGAAGGGCAAGTGTCCAATTCCTCAGTAAGTGAGACAGCCCGGAGTCCTTACCTTCAAATTCTTACTAAGGCCAGGCTTGGATTCCTGTGGGAACCTCAGCAAGTCCTACAATTTGACTCAAGTCCTATAATTTTCAGTGTCCTGTGTCTATTTTTAGGAACGCACTGCTCAGAATGTGAAATCCAAACGCCGTTTCACAGAGCTGCCGTTTTCCCCCTGGTGAGATGTGGGGTGATTACAGCTGGGCTTGGCTAGCCACACTGACGGCATAGTTGGGCTGAGTTTTTATTTTCATTTGTTTTAAACTTTATTATTTGGAAAGGGGACCTGGAGATAGATCCCAAGACCTCACACATACCACGCAAGAGCTCTACCACAGACCATACCCCAAGCTACTGGCTTGCTTTTAAGTCAATAACAGCATCATTTTAAAAATCTTATATTTTCGCATTAATTTAAATTGCTCTTTTTATCCAAAGTAAAGATATCATATACAATTTGGGGCCCACATGAGAAGAAAGGAGAGCTCACGACAATCCCTGTGTGTGAAACACATGACAGGGAAGTCATAGCGAAGGCTGGCAGCTTCACCTGGCAAGAGCTCGCTGAGCAATGACGCCCTCCCCATTACATGTTAATATTCCAAAAGAT
Organism: Orientallactaga sibirica; assembly: GCA_036365145.1. Classification (NCBI taxonomy): domain Eukaryota; kingdom Metazoa; phylum Chordata; class Mammalia; order Rodentia; family Dipodidae; genus Orientallactaga; species Orientallactaga sibirica. Next base: position 370,520 of record JAEOAD010000651.1, on the reverse strand, counting down.
TCAAGTATCACTAAAATATTGTTTCAAGTCATGTTCTAAGTCAATGGTGTTTTGGATACAGTTTCCTTGAAATAAAATCATCTTCTTTTATTTATCTATTTTAAATTATGGGCTTTATGGTATGAACAATTCGTGTGCTGGTCCATTCCCCTCGTGTTTTCCGCTTTGGTGCCCTCTCTCTCGCCACCATTCCACTGAGGGTCCTCCTCAGCGGGGTTGTTGGCAATCACCATGGGGTTATGAATGCACCAGTCAGATCCTGTGGAGGAAGGAGGAGACACAATACCTCAGGATACATCTTCCCACCTTGTGGCTCTTGCTCCCTCCTCTGCAATATTCCCTGAGCCTTGGCAGGTGTCTTATAAGTCTACTTTAGCGTTAAGCTTTCTCCAACCTCAGGATTTCTGCTTTGATAAATTATGAGTCTCCTCAGTGTCTGTCTTCATCTCCCTGTGCAGGTTGTTAGGCTAGCAGTGAGAGCAGCACTCATGTTTAAATTGCCAATTCCTTTGTGATGTATCCTGGGCTCTGGCAGATGTGCTAGAGGTGGATCCTCTCGTGCTAGGCAGTCAGCTCTTTTCTCGATATATGGGTTCTTCCTGGTTTTTGTTGTCATCTGTTTAAAAACAAAAAATCCTCCAACCAAGAGTAAGAGGAGCATGGATTAAAAGGGATAAGCATAGTTAATTGAGAGACTTTTTTTTTTTTTTTTTTTTTGAGGCAAACTCAACAGCTGGCCTTTGGGTTTTGTTGTTGTTGTTGTTTGTTTTTCTGTTTATTTGTTTTTTTTAGCTTTTCAAGGTAGGGTCTTGCTCTAGCCCAGGCTGATCTGGAATCCACTATGTTGTCTCAGGGTGGTCTCAAACTCATGGCAATCCTTCTCCCTCTGCACCTCTGCCTCCTGAGTGCTGGGATTAAAGTTGTGAGCCACAACGCCTGGCCTGGCGTTTTTTTCTTTTTTATGAGAGAGAGAATTGGTGCACCAGGGGTCTCAGCCACTGTAATCAAACTCCAGACACATGTGCCACCTTGTGCACATGTATGACCTTGCACACAAGTCACCTTGTGCATCTGGCTTATGTGGGACCTGGGAGTTGAACGTGGGTCCTTAGGCTTCACAGGCAAGCACCTTAACCACTAAGCCACCTCTCCAGCCCAACTGAGAGACTTTTTGATGGGTGTGGCCATTCATCTTGGCCAAAGACTAATGGGAGCTTCTCTCTGGAGTTTATGACCTTCGTATTCCTAGGATTGTGACCTTGTTCTCAGTACCAGATGTGACTTTTCTCACACTAAGAAGGCCTCTTAGCCAATCAGGAGCCATTAACTACCCACATAAGTTGTATGCCACTATTGCACAGATGTATGCCTCTTGTCAGGCAAAGAGACTTTGTAGATGACAGGATCCCTTGCTTGTTCACACTGTTGGTGGCCATTACCCACCAGCAACTCACATATGAGAACTAGCCAGTGGGGAGGTGAATTACCTGAACAGAGTTATAATAGCAATTAAGACTGAACAAGTAATTAAAAGCCTTTCACTACCAACAACAAAAAGTCCAGCCCCACGGAGAGTTGCTACTGAATTCTACCAGATCTTCGTTGAAGAACTAAAACCACTTCTTCTCAAGTTTATCTCATGCAGTTGAAAAGGAAGGAATGCTCCGTGATTCCTGCAGCGCAGCCAGCATGACACTGATACTTCAACCAGACAAGCACAGTGGTGCTTGCTCGAGGCAATGGTATTTGGCAATGTGAAAGGATGATCTGGCTACTTCATCGAAGCCACTTAGAGACTGTTTTGGTTTAGATAATGATTTTTCTCCCAAAGGTCCATTTTCTGAAAGTTTGATCCCCAATGTAATAGTATTTTTTAAAAAATGGTGGCGGGCCTGGAGAGATGGCTTAGAGCTTAAGCGCTTGCCTGTGAAGCCTAAGGACCCCGGTTCAAGGCTCGATTCCCCAGGACCCACATAAGACAGATGCACAAGGTGGCGCATGCATCTGGAGTTCGTTTGCAGTGGTTGGAGGCCCTGGCAGGCCCATTCTCTCTATCTCTATCTCTATCTCTATCTCTATCTCTATCTCTATCTCTATCTCTCTCTCTCTCTTTCTCTCTCTCTCTCTAGTTTTCCTCTATCTCTCTCAAATAAAGTAAATAAATTTACTTTAAAAAACTGAAAATAGGGCTGGAGAGATAGCTTAGTGGTTAAGTGCTTGCCCATGAAGCCTAAGGACCCCAGTTCAAGACTCAGTTCCCTAGGACCCACATAAGCCAGATGCACAAGGTGGTACATGCATCTGGAGTTCGTTTGCAGTGGCTGGAGGCCCTGGTGTGCCCATTCTCTCTCTCTCTCTCTCTCTCTCTCTGCCACTTTCTATCTGTCTGTCACTCTCAAATAAATAAATAAATAAAAGTTAAAAATAAATAAATAAAATAAAATGCATATTGCAGGGCTCCACTCTCAGAAGCTAGTTGAGATGCCCAGGATGGATGCCTGGAGTCTATGTTTTGAACATGCGACTCCACAATTCTTATGAACTATTGTGAAAAATTAGCTCCAGCAAGAAGAACCCTTGGGGACAATTTATGACCATGGGAGTAAGTGGCATTCCTTCTGACCTTTCAGAAAACAAATCTCCCAAGAGACTAGCATTTATGGTGTTTTATTCTGGATGCTTGAGTAAGCATTTCAAAGCATTTTCTTTCTCCTCCTTTTGTTTCTACTTTCCCAGAGGTGAATGCTTTACTGATTTCTTTCAAATTCCAGTTTTCTCATCATCTCAAACCCCCCTGAATGTGTGTCTGAGTTAAGTGACAGTCTTCAGACATAGACATATGTATTTTTAAAACCTCAGAATGACCTCTCAAACACTAGGAGAGGAATCCTGGCATGAAAACCCCTTTGCCTCTTGTGGTTTGGTTTGATGAAATCTCACTGAAACATTAAACCCACACATCCGTCTGGGTTAGGGAGGAACACAGGACCGAATTCCTCCCAGTGGGGCCAAGATTTTCCCATCGGTGGGTCTCCAGTCTCTGCTGGGAAATGAGTTTGCAGTCATTTCTGTTGTTGATGGTCTTGCTTCTTGTTATTTTGCTCTTTGGTATTTCATAATCCTGGAAACTCATCCGCCTTGCTTGCTTTAGTGAAGCTTTGTCTGGAGCCAAGTGGGACCCTCCATGGAGTGAAGTTTTACAGATTCAAAGGGGCCAGCCACGAAGATCGACGGAACAGGACATCCCCTCACTCTGTTTCCTTTACCTCCTCAAGACATTGCCAAGGATCTGGCACGCTCCTGGTCTCTGGAAGGAACAATGCTATGTGCCAAGAAGCAGCTTCTCACTTGATGAAAAGAAAAAGATGATTCTTCATGGCATTTGGAATATGAATCCAGAGGCAGGAAGCAGGCTCTGAAATGCTCAGGCTGGGAACTCCCTCAGCGCAGGAGTGCTGTGGTTTTGTTTTGTTTTGTTTTGTTTTGTTTTGTTTTGTTTTGTTTTGTTTTGTTCTGGGAGTGGTGCACACGCCTTTATGAGAGAGAGAATTGGCATGCCAGGGCCTCCAGCCACTGCAATCAAACACCAGATGTGTGCGCCCCCTTGTGCACAACCTTGCACATGCATCACCTTGTGCATCTGGCTTACAAGGGATCTGTGGAGTTGAACATGACTCCTTAAGCTTCTCAGGCAAGCACCTTAACCGCTAAGCCATCTCTCCAGCCCATTGTTTATGTTTTGTTTCCTGGGACCCAAGTATATTGCACAGAGCTAATGAGATAGCACATATTCAGCAAATATTAAATTGATAATTAAATGAATGACCCCTTTCTTCATTTGTTTTCACTTGCTTAGTTCTTGACAATTTCGTATATGTGTGTACTCTATTTTGATCATCTTCATCCCCATTGCCCTCTTGTGTCCCTTCCATTCCTACCAGAGTCTTTCTTCTTCCCATCTCATTCCTTTTGTACTTTCATGTTCTCCTGTCTTCATGTGTGGATGTGAGAGAGAGGGAGGGAGAGAGGAAGGGAGGGAGGGAGGGAGGGAGGGGGGAAGGAAGAGAAAGAGAGAGACCCACTGTGCTTAATTAGAGCTGTTTGCATGAGCGTTGTGGGGGATTATTTATCGGAACATGAGCAACTATTTGGTCCTGAGAACCTCTCACGACATAACGAGAACTATATCAGTCATAGGCACTCACGCCTGGAATCCTACTTGCTACATGTTTGTTTTTTATCCCTCACAAAAACATCTTGAACTCCTCTTGAATGCGAAGATTTTGTTTACACGGGGGAGAGGGGAGCTGAGTGTGGATGGCCTAGACCATGCGCTAGGCAGCAGTAGGGCTTGCTCTGCTGTACGGAACCACGAACTCCTGCCGGTTGTTCCTGGCTCCTGGCAAGGGAAGAGAGGCAGGAAGAGAGCTTCCTCCTGTTGTCCCTTACATCCACTTTCTCCCGCATCCACGAGGCTATCTGGTCTAGAAGATGACTCCTAACATTTGAGGGAGAGGTGGCTCAGTCAGGAAAGCTTGCTGGGCAAGTGTGAGGACCTGAGTTTAAATCCCGAATGCTGAGTGTGGGAGGCGCTTGGGAGACGGGGACAGGACGAGCCCAGTGTGTGCCGCTAGCTAGACTAGCCAGAACAGTGAACTCTGGGTCCAGCGAGAGGCCCCCGTACCCATAAGGAAGAGAACGATTAAGGAAGATTGCAGACATCACCTCTGCCTTCCACATTCACGCGTGCACGCCTGCACACGCGCACACACACACACAACCAACAAAACCACACCTACTGACTCTCCAGCCCATGGGCGGTTCTGTGTTTTCTTCTGAGCCCTCCTGCACCATTCTGCTGACTGGACAGGTGTGCAGCTGAGCAGACCTGTCCAGTCAGCAGAATGGTGCAAGACAGTCACAGGTATCTGGGTACCCTTTGGAGGTCCCCAACCTCTTTCCCTAACTGTGTCCACAAACTCACCCCTTCTTAGATGTCCAGCTCACGGGAACAATACAGCAATGGCCTCTTGAAGAACAGGGGGCTCCCTGTGGCCTCATGACACTAACTACAGTGCATTTACTGTGAGAACCTGTTTAGTCTCGCTTCACTGATGGACTTCGAGGTGGACATTCCCGTAGGAGGCATTTCCTGTTCCTCTTAGGTTGTGACATGGCAGAGAACCTTCAGAATGACCACATCACATCAGCTGATGTTAGGGACAGAGCCAGACAGGTGCAAAGGATGGGTCCCCGTATTTCTTATGCACAGCATAGGTACTTAAAACTCCTTCCAAGGAAGGTTTCTACGGTTCCAAAGCCTGGTCTGGGATTTGGTGATGTTTGAGGAACATTTAGGAATTGTATTTGAGCCCAGGACACCTTCATGTCTAAGGGGAGAGGTCCCAGAAGCCCCGTGCCTCACGCCTTTCCACCTGCGTCCTAGGTCAAGGTTGATCTCCATCTCAACCTCGTTCTCTAAGAGAAAGAAGGGAGCAGCTTCCTACCCAGAGCTTACGAACGCAACCTCAATTTGACCTGGTCCTTTCTCCCTGTCAAGGCTGTGGCCATCTCCACTGTGACACTCAAGTTATGTACAGACCAGAGCATTGACTTCACCTTGGCACTTATGGAAATTAAGGATCTCAAGACCCTCCGCTGATCTCCTGAATCCTAGCTGGGCCTAGAAACTCGAGCTTAAGCCACGGCAGTCACACTTTACTTTGCAACACAGTGGTATACTTCGCTGAGTTCGATTCTCAACGTCAAAATATGAAAATATCATCCGAGTTATTTAAGGCAGCAGTAATGGAAACAAAACCCCAGCAGGCATGAATACAAAGTGAGGTCAGCAAGATTGCATAGCAGAAAGCTTCGGGCTCTTGTTCGCATAAAGAAACATCGTGAGAACAAAGAGGTGGGCTAAAATAACTTCATAGGAACTCTGGGGAAACATTTAAAATGTCTGCAGCAGCCAAGCAAATGCCCAGTCAAGGAAAAGCCACACTGTGACATTCTAACTGTCCCTTCCTGCGACCTCGCCGCAGCATAATGTGTGAAGCAAAGCCACATCCACCCCTAGTTCCATCTTGAAAACCAGAGGGTGTAGAGGAGACATTGTACAGGATGTTCCAGCATACCCAGGGAATGCCGAGAGAACTGATTTCTAGTTCTCAGAGTTCAGAGAGGGAAGAATGGTAGAGCTCAGATTCCCAGATGGAAAGGAAGGCAAGGGGGACAGCAGCGTGACTTGGGAGACTTGTGCAGGTCAAAGACAGCAAGGTGTGGCTAGATGAACAGAACAGACTATTTAGAGTGCCCATTTAAAATTTAAAAGAAAGAAAACAAGCAGATGTTCTGGCTCATGCTTATAACCCCCCTCCTTGGGAAATGATAACAGGAGGATCAGGAGTTCAAAGCCAGTCTCAGTAAAAACGACATGGGTATACAATATGTAAAAATTTTGTATGTATCAATAAATAATGTGGAAGCCGGGGATGATGGCACACGCCTTTAATCCCAGCACTCAGGAGGCAGAGGTAGGAGGATCGCCATAAGTTCAGGGCCATCCTGAGACTACATAGTGAATTCCAGGTCAGTCTGGACTAGAGCAAGACCCAACCTTGAAAAACCAAAAAAATAAATTTTAAAAATTTAATAAAAAATAAATAAAATGTGATGTGGGACAGCAGAGCTACAAGGGATAAATTCTTTGCATGAAATTAAAGTTAAGTGGGTATAAGTTCCAAATGGATTGTTATAATTTTAGAATGCTACGAATAATCTTCATGAGGTACTCATAAATAAAATATGAAGAGATATAGAAAATGAAAAAGTGCATAAGAAATATTTCAAAATATATACCCACCAAAAGAAATCAATTAAACACCAAGAAGCTGGTAATGAAGGAAATGAGAGCAGAAAAAAATATTACAAGACTTACAGAAAAATTACAAAGCAATGATGCTAAGATCTTCCCTAACAATAATTATTTTCATGTGAATGGATTAAGCTCCCAAAGGGCATACATTGGCAGAATGGATTACAACAACCAAAATTAAAAAAGGAATAAAGCCAACATGGTGGCTAACACCTTTAATCCCAACACTGGGGAGTCAGAGGTAGGAGAATCACCGTGAGTTCGAGGCTGCCCTGAGACTACATAGTGAATTCCAGGTCAGCCTGAGCTACAGTGAGACCTTACCTCGAAAAACCAAAAAAAAAAAAAAAAAGGAAAGATCTCAACAACTTAACTTTATTAAAAAAGAGCAAACTTAAGCCGGGCATGGTGGCACACGCCTTTAATTCCAGCACTCGAGAGGCAGAGGTAGGAGGATTGCTGTGAGTTCAAGGCCACCCTGAGACTACATAGTTAATTCCAGGTCAGCCTGGGCTAGAGTGAGACCCTATCTCGAAAAACCAAAAAAAAAAAAAAAAAAAAAAAAGAGTAAACTTTCTTTTCTAGCTAATATTTCTCTAGCTAGCCAAGGTGGCTCACGCTAGGCCTGTCCCCACTGTGGACAAGTGATAAGTCTCCTCCTACCTGGTGGCCGCCCTCAGGGGCAACTCCTCCCCCAGTGCCAAGGACATCAAGAAGATCCTGGACAGCGTGGGCATCGAGGCTGATGATGACCAGCTCATCAGTGAGCCAAACGGGAAAAATACTGAAGATGTCACCGCCAGAGGTATTGGCGAGCTCGCCAGTGTGGCTCCCGGTGGCGCTGTGGCTGTCTCTGCTGTGCCTGGCTGCTGGTTCTGCCCCTGCTGTAGCTGAGAAGGATGAGAAGAAAGAAGAGTCTGAGGAGTCCGATGGTAATATATGGGATTTGGCTTATTTGATTGAATTCCTGCTCCTCTGCAAATAAAGCCTTTTTATGTAAAAAAAAAAAAAAAAAAAAAAAAAAGTATTTTAATTGCCCAAAGCATTGGGATCCCAGGCAGCTCCCTTGGTGCCTCAGCCATGGCACCTGTGGTAGAGCTCTGGTCTGTCCACAGCACTGGTTTCGTCCTGCACCCTGGAGCCTAACAGGAGCACGACTCACTACACAGGCTCAGTAAACACATGGCTGACCAACATGACTGCTTCATGCATCATGTTTTCTGCCTGGCCTCAGGCAGCAGGGGCTCTTCAAACACAATTATTGAAAAAGCCTGCCACTTTCTGTCTTGTACGCAAAAAGCCTTTCTCGCTGGCTTTGGGTAAAAGCTGTGGACAGATAGCAGAAGTGAAGTCTCCAGCTTTCCTTGGCCTCGCCCCATTCTCATTGTTTCCAGAGATGCTGCCAACGTGACGAGGGTTGGCCCCCTGTTCTCAGGGCCCCGATGTACTGGCAGGCACTCCACGGCCACTCAGGTTACAAGTGAAGGCAGAGCTGCTTTCCGGGCCAAACTGAGAGTGGAATGTCCTTCTGGAAGCTGAGCAATAGGGGAAGAGGAGTTCCATACTGAGCTACAAACCAGGCCATGAACTAGTTTTTTGGTAGAGTCAAAAAGAGCAGTAGAGCCGGGCGTGGTGGCGCACGCCTTTAATCCCAGCACTCGGGAGGCAGAGGTAGGAGGATCGCCGAGAGTTCGAGGCCACCCTGAGACTACATAGTTAGGTCAGCCTGGACCAGAGTGAGACCCTAAAAACTGTTAAAAAAAAAAAAAAAAAAAAAAAAAAAAAAAAGGTACTTAACTGTTAAGGTACTTGCCTTCAAAGTCAAAGGACTCAGATTTGGTTCCTTAGGACCCACATAAGCCAGATGCACAAGATGTCACATGTGTCTGGAGGTCTTTTACAGTGGCTGGAGGCCCTGGTGTCCCATTCTCTCTCTCTTCCTCTTTCTCTCTCTCAAATAGATAAAAATAAAATTTAAATTAAAAATTTTTTTATATGGCACAATGCAGGTCCTGCCCTAGCCAGACCGCATGGCAAAAGAAACCAGGAAGTGGCTTCTGTAAACATGGTGTCCTGCTCAGGCCTGGCATGACAACAGCTACAGTCCCATGCTCACGAGAAACCTGCTACAAGATGATCTGTCCGGAGACAGGCTGTCATTGGTCACAAAAAGGGGACCACCCCATACAATGATTGGCCAGCCAAACCCCTTAAAACCCCTACACTTCTTTGAATAAACAAGTTTGCTGCAGCTCACCCTCTGCCTGCTTTCACCCCACTCCCGGAGCCTGTGTCGTGATTCCGCGCCTCTCACCCCCAACTCGGCAGAGACCCTGCCGTCCCTCCTGGGCTGGCCCTAGGGGACTCCCCAACATTTTTTTAAATCTTTAAAGAAAACAGCAATAGAAGCACACACTCAGATTCTCATGCACACATTCATAAGCTCCCTCAGGCATGCACACACCTACACAAATGCACACATGTTCATACATGCCTATCACTCATATAAGACTCACACACTCACACACTCACAGGCACATGTACCGAAGAACACGCGCACACACATACACCAGAAGAAAGAGGAGTCTGGATTGTGCCAGACTCTACTTTGTGCCTTATGTACATTGTCACTCATTTTTCTGGCTGTCCTTCAAGACATATGTTACCACCTAATTATCTTGCTTTATCACCAATTCCAAAGTGCTGTGCATTATAAGACAAGCATCCTGTCAAACCTGAGGCCGTCAGCCTACTTTTCAGACGGATGCTGCCCATTTTATGGAATATCCCTGACATAAAAAGCATTGGCTGCAGCTGGCACCAGCTTATTCCAGAAAAAAAAAAAAAAAGTTATAGGGCTGGAGAGATGGCTTAGAGGTTAAGGCGTTTGCTGGCAAAGCCAAAGAACCCAGGTTCAGTTCCTCAGTACCCACATAAAGCTAGATGCACAAGGTGGCGCATGTGTCTTGAGTTCACTTGCAGTGGCTGGAGGCCATGGTGTGCCCATTCTCTCTATATATGGATGGATGGATAGATGGATGGATGGATGGATAGATAGATAGATAGATAGATAGATAGATATCTGTCTGAAATAAATAAATAAATATTTTTTAAAAAAACAAAAGTTGCCAGGCTGGGAGATGGCTTAGTGGCTAAAGGCCCCGGTTTGCAAACCTGATAGCCCAGGATTGATTACCCATGGGGTCCCTCTCTGAGGAAACAGAAGGTCAGTTCCTTCCTGCTCGGCCCGCCTGTAGCCCAGGATCCTCGCACTGCACAGGCTGACCAGTGTGGGTACAGCCCATCCAGGTTCCCAGCTCACTGCCCAGGCACACCACCACCGTCCCCCCAGGTGCCTGGGGCATGCTAGTCTCCCTTCTTGCTGCCTGCCCCTGACCACCAATGTCGCATCGTGAGGCTCTGCCTCCTTGTCTCCACAAAGTCCTTACAGTCAGGGAGGGTTGTGAACACAGGCTTGATCCTGGCCAGATTTCTCTAGAAATGTAAAAATTAGTTACCTTCCAGACGTCTAAATGAAGACTGGATTCATGAGCTGTCACGCCCTCCTATTTGCTGTTAAAACTACTGGGGCTGTACTGATGGGTTTTTAAAAAAGATTTTATTTTTATTTATTTATTAGGGTCAGAGAGGTGGGGAGGAGGGGAGAGAGTGAGAATGGGCACTCCAGGGCCTCCAGCCACTGTGCATCTGTGTGCATCTGATGTGCATCTGGCTTACATGGGATCTGGAGAATCGAACCTAGGTCCTTAGGCTTCCCATACATGTGCCTTAACCACTAAGCCATCTCTCCAGCACTGTACTGGTGTTTGTATGGAGCCCAACCTCAGTGGTGCCTTCTGGATTAGACTGTCCAACTAAGCCCTTCCTAACCCATTCAAGGGACTTAATGGACTGGCAGGAGGCTATCTGCACAATGAGCTCCCCTAAGGAGCCTGGCGTGAGAAAGGACAGCTGGGCTTCAAGCACGGAGCACACTGCACTAGCTGTTAATCCCTTGTCTGTTGCTTTGACTGAATACCCCAGAGTTGTTTATAAAGGCGAAGAGGCTTATTCCACTTATGGACTGAAGATGGACAAGCTCAAGATGGGGTGGCCTATGTGTCAAGGTCCTTCTCACGGTGAGGACGTTGCAGCGTCCTGAGGCAGCACAGGGCAACACAGAGCTCAGTCCTGGCTCAGGTCGTTCCCCTTTTTATAAAGTCCCAAATGGACCAGGGCTCCACCCTTTAGCGTCATTCAACCTTAATCACTTTCCAAAGGTCCCATTGAGTCGCCACACCCTTAATCTCCAAGGGGACGTTAAATTTCAAGGGACTTTTTCTTTGTTGGTTTGTTTGTTTATAGTTGAGGCAGGATCTTGCTCTGTGGCCTTGGCCGGCCTCAAACTTAGAGCAATCCTGCTATTGACTCCTGAATGGTGAGATCGCAGGCATGTCCCACCAACGCCCAATTTACTGTGAGCTTTGAAGGGTCATTCAGACCAGAACATTGGCTCTTCCTACACTCTGTCCACTTGCCTCACTTGACTGTCCTCTATATGCCTTGCAAGAAGCCTCCACGGCAGGTTTCTGACCCAGCCTCTGTAAGGGTCCAGTCCCTGGCCAGGAGGACACACAGCCATTGTCCGGTAGAGGAACTTTCTGTTACTCTTGGCACCTAGTGAAACCTCTTCAGCCAGAAGCCCAGTGACCTAGAAAGCCGAGGAGCGAGAGAAACAAAGCCAGACTTTCATCTCTTTGATGTCATGGCCTGGGACGGCGGGGGCAAGAAAACTAACTGTGAGACTTTCTTAGCATCATCCAGAATCAACTCCTGCCTGTGAACCACCATTTAACAGCTGGTTTCTCGAAGACTTAGATCTATCCATCCAGCTTGGTGGCAAGCCTTGCTCCTCAGCCCCAAAAGCTCACCTGCTGAGAACTGGCCAGTCTATTCTATGGAATGGTCCCGAATAAACCATGTCATTTGCTGAGTCTCTACACTGAGGGACAGATGGCCCATGCCCATCTTTGCCTTTTGGTAACCAGTGTTACTCAGTACAGAAAAGAGCCCATTTGGGAATTGGATCATGGTGCTCAGATTCCTTGAAGTGCCTAGGGCAAGAAAGACCTTGAAGTGCTATATTCAAACATCAATGGGCTGGAGTGATGGCTTAGTGGTTAAGGTGTATGCCTGCAAAGCCAGAGGATCCCGGTTCTACTCTCCAGGACCCATGTAAGCCAGATGCACAAGGTGGCGCATGCATCTGGAGTTCGTTTGCAGTGGCTAGAGGTCCTGGCACGCCTATTCTCTCTCTCTCTCTCAAATAAATAAATATAAAAATAAAAAATAACATTGAGGGCTGGAGAGATGGCTTAGCGGTTAAGGCGTTTGCCTGCGAAGCCTAAGGATCCCGGTTCGATTCTCCAGCTCCCACGTAAGCCAGATGCACAAGGGGGTACACGCTTCTGGAGTTCGTTTGCAGTGGCTAGAGGCCCTGGCGTACCCATTCTCTCTCTCTCTCTCTCCCTCTCTCTGTCCCAAATAAATAAATAAATAAATAAATAAATAAATAAATAAATAAAAATAAAATCTTTAAAAAAATAATAATAACATCGAAAAAAGATCAAAGGGCATTAATTGCCCCAAATGCTTGTTCTCTGTGTGACGAGGTCACGGGAGAAATCTTTTTCTTCATTCTCATTGGGTATTTTGAAGTGAGAGGGACTAAAATATCAAAATGAGTACAAGAAAAGGCCTTTTGCCCCATTTATAGGCAGTTGTATGGTTTTATCATCAGAACTTGGGCTGCAGGGAAAGTCAATGCCTGGAAAATAGTGACGATTGAGAGTTAAATTTCTTTCCTTCCTTTTAGCCCGGCGTGGTGGCACACGCCTTTAATCCCAGCACTCGGCGGGGCAGAGGTAGGAGGATTGCCATGAGTTCGAGGCCACCCTGAGACTACATAGTTAATTCCAGGTCAGCCTGGACCAGAGTGAGACCCTACCTTGCAAAACCAAGAAAAAAAAAATTTCTTTCCTTCCCTCCCCTGTCTGTATTGCACAGGGGAGCTGAGGGGCTGTCCAGCCACCTTTGCCTGCATTGCAGCATCTCTGCTTCTGTCCCTAATTCTTCTGGAGCCCATCGCTTCCTGTCACTTCAGGTGCCAGTGAGCACAGGTGCTTTATTCAAAGACTAGGCAATCTGGGAGGACAGTGGATTAACAGCTAAAACTACATTTGCAAGTTAAAAATTCTTTGCGAGGCACAGACACTTTCAGCATCTGGTTTTGTGGGACCTAGAGATTCGAACAAGAGTTCTTAGGCTTCACAGGCAAGGACCTTAACCACTAAGCCATCTCTCCAGCCCTGGAGGTGCATTTTAAAAATAGTTTTGCCGGGCGTGGTGGCACACGCCTTTAATCCCAGCACTTGGGAGGCAGAGGTAGGAGGATCACCATGAGTTCGAGGCCACCCTGAGACTACATAGTGAATTCAATTCCAGGTCAGCCTGAGCCAGAGTGAAACCTTACTTCGAAAAACCAAAAAACGTGAAGTGCAAAGCAAAGCAGACCTCCACAGAGAGACTGGGGTGGGAACCCCAAAGGAAGGGTGCTGTGGGGACAAGCAGGGAGTTCTGCTGTGGATAGCACAGAAATTCTCACGAACATACTCTTGGGGTAAGGTGACTCTTCTTCCTTCCCAAAATCAAAGTGGGCTAAACCTTTCTTTTAGGGTATTTTCTCCTGTGATGTTCTAGAAAAGCCCACAAAGCAGGGTGGAAGAGGGTGTTAACACCACAATTTGATTTTTTAAAAATATTTTTTATTATTTGTATTTATTTATTTGAGAGAAAGAAGCAAAGAGAGAATGGGTGAATGGGTGTGCCAGGACCTCCAGCCACTATAAACAAACTCTAGACGCATGCACCACCTTGTGCATCTGGCTTATATAGGTCCTGGGGAATCGAACCAAGGTTCTTCAGCTTTGTAGGCAAGTGTCTTAACTGCTAAACCATCTCTCCAGCCCCATAATGTGATTTTTAATGGCATCAGGTCTTTTGAGCATGCAGACCCTTTGTTGACACACGTGTGTGGGAAGATGCCCTGTTGCCTTAGTTTCTGATACGGTGGGAACAGCCTGACTGCAGGTTCCAGATGTTTAACCACACAGGGGCGTTCTGACCATCAGGAGACACAGCTACCAGATCCAGCTGTGCTTTTCTTTCCTGGGATACCTCACATCTAACTCCTTGTTTACCCAGCATCCCTTTCCCTAACGCAGGCCCCCTTTCTCATCTGCTCACGCCCTCCTCTACATTCTCCTCTTATTTCCAAGGCTGACGGGGGACACTTTCTGGGGTATCCCAGACAAACAAGCTCTTGCTGCCAAGAGTAGCCAATCCAAGTGGTGGTGGCAAGGAACCCAGACTAACTAATGAGGAGCCCCACGTTTTATGAGTCCCACCCACCTCCTGCTCATTTGGCCTCATTGAGTCTCGAAGTGGGACGACACAGCCAAAGCCCAGAGTCTATATGAGACCTTGAACAAGAGTGCACTGACCACCAAGCGGAAACCAGCTCATCCTGCTGGTGCCGGGATCCCCTTTACCTTCCGCACTTCAGAAGAATGCACTGTCTTTTCTTTTCTTTTCTTTTCTTTTCTTTTCTTTTTGTTTATTTATTTATTTGAGAGTGACAGACAAAAAAAGAGGCAGATAGAGAGAGAGAGCATGGGTGCGCCAGGGCCTCCAGCCACTGCAAATGAACTCCAGATACATGCCCCACCTTGTGCATCTGGATTATATGCGGAATGGAGCCTCGAACCCAGGTCCTTAGGCTTCACAAGCAAGCGCTTAACTGCTAAACTGTCTCTCCATGCCCCCCCCACTGTCTTTTCTAAATACTAGCCTATGCTGTTCAATGATGTCTTTGTCCCAAGTCTGGGGACCCAGCCACTCCCTGCCCTAGTGTTGTATAGTTTGTCCTAGGGCTCGGCTGTTCTGTCTTTAATGTTATCTCAAAAGACACCTCCAGGGGCTGAGGAGATGATGCAGCAGTTAAAGGTACTTGTTTACAAAGCCTGCCAGTTCAGGTTCAATTCCCCAGTACCCACGTAAAGCTAGATGCACAAAGTGGCCCATGCATCTGGAGGTCATTTTCAGTGGCAAGAGGTCCTGGTGTGTGTTTATCCCTCCCCCCATTCCTCTCTCTCTCTCTCTCTCATAAATAAATAAAACTATTTTTAAAAGGCACCTCCAGGGCTGGAGAGATGGCTTAGCTGTTAAAGTCCTTGCCTGTGAAGCCTAAGAACTCTTGTTTGAATCTCTAGGTCCCACAAAACCAGATGCACAGTGCTGCAAGCATGCAATGTTGCACATGTGCACAGGGGGGCACATGTGTCTGGAATTCTCTCACAGTGGCTGAAGGCCCCTGGTGCACCCATTCTCCCTCTCTCTGTGTCTCTTTCTCTCAAAATAAATAATAAAAAGGGCACCTCCGAGTGACATTCCAGGTCCTCAGTATTGTGTCTGTCAATGACAGAAGATGGGGAGAACAACATGGAAAGGTTAGCTGACTTGTCAGCAAGCACATGATGACCCATCCCTGAGAATCTGGAATTACACGTCACCATAGAGGGAACAACTGGTGTTACATACTCACAATATAATTTTCAGATGTCTAGGACCATAGAGGAAGCATCTGGCTGAGCAGAAAGGGGCATGGAAAAAAAAAAACTCAGAGGGGAGCCAGGTGTGGTGATACACGCCTTTAACTCCAGCACTCGGGAGGCAGAGGTAGGAGGATGGCCGTGGGTTCAATGCCACCCTGAGAATACAGAGTGAATTCCAAGTCAGCCTGTGCACTGGGCTATCCGGGGGGTTGAAGACGAGCTGGAGATATCATACCTCTTCAGGGAGAAAGCCAGAGTGGGGAGGTGATGTAAATGCTCGTAACGTAACATTAGCTGAGTGGTCTCAAATATGGATGAGCAGCTCTCACTGAGCTGCACAGTGCTAAGAGCTCCACACACGTGACTTGGCTTAGTCCTCTGAGTTAAGAGACTGCGCCTTCATCTCCCAAGTGAAGGAGGCAAGGCTCATTGAGCTTTGACATCATAAAGGGACTTCTGAAGGCAGGTGGAATCGAGACCCAGGTGGTCAGCCTCCAGCCCTCACATGCATAACCACTGCCTCGTGTCTATGCAAGACAAACCTGGTTCCAATTAGTCAGACTGCTTAGAGAGAGAGGGAGAGAGAGTCTGAAGCAGTGCCAATGCCTCTGGAACTTCAGGGCTCAGCTAATCCAAAGCTACATCACGATTATATATATATATATATATATATATATATATATATATATATATATATATATATACATTTGTGAATGCACACCATGTGTATGTATGCACGTGTGTTTATATAAAAACTGGCATAAACACATATTAAATATATATCACACACTTCCTTGCATATGCTCAGAAAATTCAAGAATAATGCTGAGTCCACAAAGAGCTGTCACCTCTGAGAACCTAGGCTGAGAATGTTGGCACGAAACGGTGAAGCTTCTGTCTGACGTACTTTCAGTGACAATTGGGCGTTTCTGTGTGCGTTCTACTCTAGCAACCATAAATTAAAATCAAAATAAATCTTGCTTGGCAACACAATGTGAAGAAGGTTGTTTTGTGGGATCCACTGTGCTCTAGATAACTTGGGGGTCATAGCCATGCCCCTGTTTATAGATGAGTAGGGGGGCTGGGAAGATGGCTTGGCAGTTAAGGCACTTCCCGGCAAAGCCAAAGGACCCAGGTTAAATTCCCCAGGACCCATGTAAGCCAGATTCACAAGGTGGTGTATGCGTCTGGAGTTCATTTGCAGAAGCTGGAGGCCTGGGCATGCCCTCCCCTCCCCCATGGATCTGCCTCTTTCCTAAATAAATAAATAAATAAATAAAAATAAATAAATAAATGAGTAGGAACAATATGTTCTTAGAAAGCTCTGAAGGCTGACTTCACCTTTACCCCAGAGGGATCTTCCAAAAACAAATGCCGACAGTCAGCTTGCTTGATTCTGAAAAAGCAGACTGCTCTGAGCAGAACTTTCCAGACTCTGGGATTCCTGCAGTGAGCCTGGAGAGCTCTCAGCCTAAGGATGAATGAGATGGAGCAGCTGCTTTTGATTGTAGAAAATTCCCTAAGCGCAACTGTGACCAACAGGAAGGGAGTTATTTTTGAAGCTCTGGCCAGGCTGCATCTTCTCACACGGCCGAGACTATGCAAGGCAGCTGAGTTTCTAACCACTGCCCTGCATGTCCTGTCTCTTTCCAAAGCAAACACTTAAGCATTCATCCTCCTCCATGGCTTCTGAAGAACCTTCTGGTCTCATTTGTGGAAAAAAACCAGGATGTGCTTCAAACCCAGCAAAGCCTGAAAGAGCAATCTAAAGGGGTGTGGGTAAAAAATTCCAACTGCTGACGTGAGTTAGCCTAACATTCTTTTCATGCTAATGGCAGTTGGCAGCTTGTTCCCAGTTTGAACTGAAAAATAAAAGGAAGGGCGGAGGGAAGGAGAGAAGGAGGAAAGGAGAGGGAGCATGAGAGGGAAAGGAAGAAAGGGAGAGAGAGAAGAGGGAGAGAGAAAGCAGAGAAGCAAGGAAAAGGGGGGACATGGAGGAGATGAAAAGAGGAAAGGAAAATATATAGAAAGGGAAGAGGAGAAAGAAACAGAGGGAGGAAGGAGGAAAGGAAGAAAAGAATTGGAAAACAAAAAATAGAATTCAGGAACCTGGGCGTGGTGGCGCATGCCTTTAATCCCAGCACGAGGATCACCATGAGTTTGAGGCCACCCTGAGACTACATAGTGAATTCCAGGTCAGCCTGGGCTAGAGTGAGACCCTACCTCGAAAATACAAAAAATATATATAGAGAATACAGGGCTGGAGAGATGGCTTAGACGTTAAGGTGTATGCCTGCGAAGCCTAAGGATCCAGGTTTGATTCTCCAGGTCCCATATAAGCCAGATGAACATGGTGGCGCATGCATCTGGAGTTCGTTTACAGTGGCTAGAGGCCCTGACGCACCCACTCTCACTCTCTCTCTCCCCCCTTTCTCTGTCTCTAATTAATTTAAAAAATATAATAGCTGGGCATAGTGGCTCATGCCTTTAATCCAAGCACTCGGGAGGCAGAGGTAGGAGGATCACTGTGAGTTTGAGGATACCCTGAGACTACATAGTTAATTCCAGGTCAGTCTGGGCCAGAGTGAGACCCTACCTCGAAAAAAAAAATAGAGTACAGAGAAAGAAAGGAAGGAGAAAAGGAGGAAGAACACAGCAGTAAATGAATAAGAAAGGGAATAAAGCTGGGCGTGGTGGTGCACGCCTTTAATCCCAGCACTAGGGAGGCAGAGGTAGGAGGATCACCATGAGTTCGAGGCCACCCTGAGACTATTCCAGGTCAGCCTGAGCCAGAGTGACACCCTACCTCAAAAAACAAAAAAAAAAAAAGAAAAGAAAAGAAAGAAAGAAAGAAAGAAAGAAAGAAAGAAAGAAAGAAAAGGAATAAAGAGGCTGGAGAGATGGTTCCACACTTAAAGTCATTTGCCTGCAAAGCCTGACAGCCTAGCTTTAATTCCCCAGTACTCACATAAAGCCAGATGTACAAAGTGGCACATGCATCTGGAGTTTGTTTGCAGTGGCAAAGGGCTCTGCTGTGCCCATTCTCCCTCTCTCTCTTTGTTTACAAATAAATAAATAAAATATTAAAAGTAAAGGTGCATGCTTGCAAAGTCTGACAGCCCAGATTCAATTGCCCAGTACCCAGATGCACAAAGTGGTGCATGCATCTGGATTTTATTTTCAGTGGCAGGAGGGCACACCCATGTTCTCTTGCATGTTCTAACTCTGTCTCATAAATAAATAAATAATAATAATAACTTTTTAATTTTTTTTACTTTATTAAACACTTTGTGTTTAATATATTTTAAATTATAAAGAAATTCCAAGGAGCTCCTAAAAAGTATAATACAAAAATACTACAAGTTAGGACAATTAAGCATTGATAGATGACAATTAAGAAGCATGCAGGAGCTGGGCGTGGTGGCGCACGCCTTTAATCCCAGCACTCGGGAGGCAGAGGTAGGAGGATTGCCGAGAGTTTGAGGCCACCCTGAGACTACATAGTTAATTCCAGGTCAGCCTGGACCAAAAAACCAAAAAAAAAAAAAAAAAAAAAAAAAAAAAAAAAAAAAAGCATGCAGGGCTGGGCGTGGTGGGACACGCCTTTAATCCCAGTACTCAGGAACAAGAGGTAGGAGGATCGCCATGAGTTCAAGGCCACCCTGAGAACACAGAGTGAATTCCAGGTCAGCCTGGGCTAGAGTGAGACCCTGCCTCGAGAAAAACAAAAAAGAAGCATGCAGGAAAAGTGGCAGAATGTTAACATTTCATTGACAGCTTTGGTACAGCAGAGAAAGGCACTGTAAAACCACTGTCCAGAGTGGCTTTCCCTCCACTGTATTTTTCAAATGAATATATTGGGGAAAAAACAGTACTTTCAATCAAATCAGCTATGCACTATTATCTAGGTAAGAAATCTAACCAGTGGTAATGTATAAGAACTATGAAATGTTAAATAACCCTTCACTGACTGCTCAAATTAATTTCAAGCTTGTATGGATTTTAATCCTTAGTAGCCCAACACTTTTTGAAGAAGTGTAAAGTGCAGTGTGTCATTAACACTCTGTGCTGTGCAGTAAAAGTGTTCCCTTGAAAGGAAAGGTTGTTCATTGTGACAGGGCTGGGCCTGTTGGTCTCCATCGGAGAATATGGACAGAAAAGGCCTAGAGACCCGAAAGACAGGTCATTTCATCGAGAAGGAAGAATGTGCTCGCTCGGTGGTTCAAAGTCTCTCAAGTAACTCCCACAACCCGGAAGGTGCCTCGTGGCTTTCCTCACAGGTTCTGAGGGTGTTCGGGGCAGAAGTGACCAGCGGAAGTGCAAATGATTGCAGTATGACCAGTTTCTGTAAAGGGAGAGTATCAGTGGGGAAAGACGCCTCTTCCAGCACAGCACACTGCATGCCAAACTTAACAGGAGACTCTGAGGTCTCTCAGTTTATGTGAGGTAATGACCTCTAAACAGTGCTAACCTTTCAACACAACTAGGAAGTCATCTTTATTCCTTAGCCGATTAGACACTCTATTAATAAAAACTTTTTAAAAAATTGTTTTCTGTTTATTTATTTATTTGAGAGCAACAGAGAGAGAAGGAGAAAGAGAGAAAATGGGAGCACCAGGGCCTCCAGCCACTGCAAATGAATACCAGATGTATGTGCCACCTTGTGCATCTGGCTTACATGGGTCCTGGGGAATCGAGCCTCGAACCGGGGTCCTGAAGCTTCACAGGCAAACGCTTATCTGCTGAGCCATCTTTCCCACCCCAGAAAACTTTTTAAAAAAGAGAGAACCAGGGGCTGGAGAGATGACTTAGTGGTTGAGGTGCTTGCCTGAAAAGCCTGATGACCCAGGTTCAGTTCCCCAGAACCTACATAAAGCCAGATGCACAAAGTGGTGCATGCATCTGGAGTTTGTTAGCAGTGGCAGGAGACCCTGGCATACCCATTCTATCGCTGCCTGTCTCTCTGCTTGCAAATAAATATTTTTTTTAAAAAAAAGAGAAAGAGGCTGGGTATGGTGGCGCATGCCTTTAATCCCAGCACTTGGGAAGCAGAGGTAGGAGGATCGCCAAGAGTTCAAGGCCACCCTGAGACTACATAGTGAATTCCAGGTCAGCCTGGGCTAGAGTGAGACCCTACCTCCCAAAAATAAATAAATAAATAAATAAATAAATAAATAAATAAATAAATAAAATAAAAAAAGAGAAAGAGAGAGAATCAAAAGGAAGGAAAATGCTGGACACAGTACTGCATGCCTAAATCCCAGCACTCTGGAGAACTTAAGTGGGAGAATTGCAAGTTCCAAATAAGCCTGAGCTAAATAGATTCTTTTGGGCAAAAATAAATGAATAAAGGGGAAAAAAGGAAGGATCTCTAATCTGCACAATTTCTACTTTTTCCATTGTATACCCCATAAGATTTCCCTTTGGAAGTGGGCATAGCCATGGAAGTGGCTCAGGAGGGGCGGACAGTATGCCTGAGCCATCAAGGCCCAAAGGCAACACCACACAGGTGTGAGGTGGGCATAGCCTCTGCAAGCCTGAAAATGAGTGAACTCCACCTCCTTACAGTGTTTTTCTAGATTCTTCACAAGCTTTTTCCTAGTCATTTCTCCACTTGAAAAAACAAAACAAAACAATTTTTTATTAAAAATTTGGAGGGTGTGGCCGAGCGTGGTGGTGCACGCCTTTAATCCCAGCACTCGGGAGGAAGAGGTAGGAGGATCGCTGTGAGTTCAAGGCCACCCTGAGACTACATAGTGAATTCCAGGTCAGCCTGGGCTAGAGTGAGACCTTACCTTGAAAAAAAAAAAATTGGAGGGTGTGGAAAATGAGTTTTATAGTAAGATATTCACTGTAGCACTATGTATGATGATAAAATAAGAAAATTACAAATAATAAAAATGAAAAATCCATCAAGGAGGAGTAGATAGTGGCTCGCTCCTTTAGTTGAGTCTACCTCCTTTAAGAATATTTACAGCAGACGGAGGGGCTATGATGTAGAATGGAGTTGTGAAGGGGAAATTGGGTGGAGAGGAGGGAATTATCAAGGTTGTTATTGCCTATAATTATGAAAGTTGTAAATAATTCAAAAAATTTTAGAGAAGAATATTTACAAAGAGCCTGTTTATTTCTAGCTGGTAAAAACCAAGTTTGAAAAGTCAAATGAATTGAGTGTGATTAGGTCGTAGAGTGCTTGTCTGGCATGCAAAAGTCCCTGAGTTCAGTCCCCAGCACTGCAACAGGCAGACAAATAGAAAATTCACCAAAGAAGGCTGGAGAGATGGCTTAGAGGTTAAGGCCTTTGCCTGCAAATTCAAAGGATCCCGGTTCGATTCTCCAGGACCCACGTAAGCCAGATGCACAAGGGTGTGCATGCATCTGGAGTTCATTTGCAGTGGCCGGAGGCACTGGTAAGCCCATTCTCTCTCTCTCTCTCGAATAAATAAATAAAATATATTTTTTAAAAATTCACCAAAGTTCTCAATTATGTCCCAGGACTAAACCCTGCTGTTCATGCGAGTGAAGACAGCTGAGCAGTTTTTGTGATCTCTGCATTTGCCACACTCAACATCTAGGTGGCAGAGACCGCTGTGTTGTCTTGGGAATGGGTTGGAGACCCCAGCTGAAGCCAGGGTGGCTTGCTGCTCAGGGATCCCCAGGTCAGTGTCATGCTTTGGAGAACAGCTGGAACTCCTTCCTCACAGCCCCCACTTCTCATGGCTCATCGACCTAACCTCCCTTTCTTCATTTCAGCCAAATGGAGGAGGCTTGTCAACAGGGAGCATTGTCACACTAGTAATGTATAATCCTTCTATACACCCATCAGACACTAAACTATGGCCTTGAGAATTCTTTTTAAAAATACTTTTTTTAGGGCTGGAGGGATGGCTTAGCGGTTAAGGCATTTGCCTGCAAAGCCAAAGGACCCAGGTTCGATTCCCCAGGAGCCACCTTAACCAGATGCACAAGGGGGCGCACACGTCTAGAGTTCCTTGGCAGTGGCTGGAGGCCCTGGCTCACCCATTCTGTCTCTCTATTTAGGGCCAGCCATGGTGGTGCATGCTTTTAATCCCAGCATCTAAGAGGCAGAGATAGGAAGTTCGCTGTGAGTTCAAGGTCATCCTGAAACTACATTGTGAATGCCAGGTCAGACTGAGCTAGAGAGATCCCTACCTCAAAAAAAAAAAAAAAAAAAAAGGCCTGGTGTGGTGGCTTATGCCTTTAATCCCAGCACTTGAAGGCAGAGGTAGGAGGATCACCGTGAGTTCAAGGCCACCCTGAGACTAATTCCAGGTCAGCCTGAGCTAGAGTGAAACCCTACCTCGAAAAACCAAAAAAAGAAAAACAAAAAAATTAAATTAATTTAATTTATTTTCAAGCAGAGATAGATAGAAGACAGACAGATAGGATACAAACAAACAGATAGGGCACACCAGGCCTCCAGCCACTGCAAATGAACTCCAGACGCTACTTTGTGCATCTGGCTTTACATGGTTGAAGAGCCCAGCCAGGTTAGTTGGGCTTTGCAGCCAAGCACCTTAACCGCTGAGCCATCACTCCAGCCTGAGAATTCCTCTTTTTGGGGGAAGGGTTTCAAGGTAGGGTCTCACTCTAGCCCAGGCTGACCTGGAAGTCACTATGTGGTCTCAGGTGGCCTTGAACTCATGGCGATCCTCCTACCTCTGCCTCTGAGTGCTGGGATTAAAGACGTGCGCCACCACGCCCAGCTGAGAATTCCTCTTAAAGGACAATCTTTCATTCATTTCAAATCCTACCACTTGCTCTCGGCCACTCTTGTCTGGTGGTGGCTTGTTCTTCCTGCAGCTTCCACTGTGCTGGGAATTATTCCTGATGGTGACAACAGTGTAAGATGCCAGTGCATGGCGGAGGTGGGAGGACAAGGCCAGGAACGTTTCTTCCTGTGAGCAGTCACACCCAATGCTTTGGGACCAAGAGAGCCGGTGTGAGGCAAGTGTGCGGGCTCGGGCACAGAGGGAGGAGTCGTGCTCTGCAGAGTGCTCCCAAGAGCTGCAGGCGTTGACTAGGGAGGGCTTGGGTCCAAGCAGGCAGGGCAGAGGAGGGGGGCATGTCCCCATGGGCAGGAGGAGACTGACCCAGCAGAGAGGGGCTGCTTAAGGAAGAAAAGGAGACTTTGATGGGATTCCTCTCCACAATCCCCAGCCAAGAGCTCATAACCTATTTCCCAAGAGAGCTGCCCCACCTCCCCCCAACTGTTGTGTCATTACAAAGATCACCCAAATGTTTGTGAGACCACACACTGCTTTTCCGGTTGTGTAAATAGAAACGGTGCCTGCAGCTGCTAGCAGAGCTCCAGGGGGCAGAAGATGAGGGACAGGCCAGTGGAGGAGTGGGGGGACGACGCTCCCACTGTCCCATCACCTCAACTCCTCCAACTCCCACATTTATCCCCTTTGCCTTGAAAACTGCCCAGGAGAGCCTTTAAGTTAAGTTAGGAATGGGTTTTCCATTCTTTCATATATATATATATTTACCATCAGAGAGAGAGTGGGGTGGAGAGAGAGAATGGGTGCACCAGGGCCTCTAACTGCTATAAACGAACTCCAGACACATGTGCCACATTGTGCATCTGGTTTTATGTGGGTACTGGGGAATCAAACATAGGTTGTTAGTCTCTACAGGCAAAATATATTTTTTAAAAATAAAGCTGGCTAGAGCTCCATGCAAAAGTTCTTAATAATCATTCATCTTACCTTAGCTTTAAGAGAAAGGGCACTCAGGAGGCAGAGGTTTGGAGAATTAAGAATTTGAAGTCAGTCTAATGAGATCTTGTCTCAAAAGATGGGAGTGAGGCTGGAGAGATGGCTCAGCAGTTAAGGCGCTTGCCTGTCAAGTCTAAGGACTGGGGTTCAGTTGCCTAGTACCCATGTAAAGACACATGCACAAGGTGGCACAGGTGTCTGGAGTTCATTTGCAGTGGCTAGATGCCCTGGCATGCCCATTCTTCATTCTCTTTTTCTTCCTCTCAAATAAATACATAAAATGAAATAATTTAAAAAGAAGAGGGGGACTGGAGAGATTGCTTAGTGATTAAGGCACTTTCCTGCAAAGCCCAAGGTTCCAGGTTTGATTCCCCAGGACCCATCTAAGCCACATGCACAAGATGGCACATGTGTCTGGAGTTTACAGCACCTAGAGGCCCTGGCGTGTCTATAAATTAGCTCTCTCTCTTTCTCTCTCTCTCTCTCTTTCTCTCTCAAATAAATAAAAATAAAAATAAAATATTAAAAATAAATTAAAGCCTAGCCAGGCATGGTGGCCTACACCTTTAATCCCAGCACTCAGGAGGCAGAGGTAGGAGGATCACCTTAAGTTCAAGGCCACCCGGAGACTACATAGTGAATTCCAGGTCAGCCTAGGCTAGAGCGAGACCCTACCTCAAAACAACAACAACAACAACAAAAAATCCAGGCTGGAGAGAAGGCTTAACAGGCTAAGGCATTGTGAAGCCTAAGGATCCAGGTTCGATTGCCCAGTACCCACATAAGCCAGATGCACAAGGTGGCACATGTGTTTGGAGTTCATTTGCAGTGGCTAGAGGCCCTGGTGTGACTGAACTCTCTCTCTCTCTCTCTCTCTTTCCCTCTCTCTCTCTCTCTCTCTTTCCCTCTCTCTCTCAAATAAATAAATAAGTAAAATATATATATTTAAAATCTAGGGCTGCAGAGATGGCTTAGCTGTTAAGGCATTTACCAGCAAAGCCAAAGGATGACTATTCCATTCTCCAAGACCCACATAAACCAGATGCACAAGGGGGCACATGCATCTGGAGTTCGTTTGCAGTGGCTAGAGGCCCTGGTGCACCAATCCCCCCTCCTCCCCTCTTTCTCCCTCTTTCTCTCTCTCTCAAATAAATAAATAATATTTTTAAAATCCAATAATCCGGGCCTGGAGTGATGGCTTAGTGGTTAAACACTTGCCTTTGAAGTCCAAGGACCCCGGTTCAAGGCTCGATTCTCCAGGACCCATGTAATCCAGATGCACAAGGGGGCACATGCATCTGGAGTTCGTTTGCAGTGGCTGGAGGCCCTGGTGTGCCCATTCTCTCTCTCTCTACCTGCCTGTTTCTGTATCTCTCTCTATCAAATAAATAAATAATAAAATATTTATTAAAAAATCCAATAATCCCATAGCACTCCCCCTGTGCCAAACTGGTTACGAGTGTAACCTGCCTGTTCACCCCCTCAAGCTCAGGTCCCACGCCCCAGTGAGCCAAGCCAAGATGTACTTGCAGCCCTGAGCAAGGCAGGCAAGGTCACTCAGGTCCCAGGTGACCACACCCAACCAAACAGCCATGCCCAAGGTAAAGAGAATGAGGCCCACTTGGCTCCGGTCACCCTCAGCTCGGACCTGCTCAGGCCAGGTGAGCATCTAGACCACAATGATATGCCCATACTGGTCGATAACAAGGCTGTTTAGGCTGCTGAGGTCTCTGGTACCCTCGGGTGCAGTGCCATAGGTTTACCACTGTGCTCAGCTCAGACCCAAGTGTAACCCAACCTCCCAAGCCTATCCAGAGCAAGGTGAACTAGTTTTCTCAGGTTCTAGGTGAGTGTGTCCCCTGCATCCAAACCAGTCACATGTGCACGCTGTCCATCAGCGCCTGCCTGGAGTAGGAAGAGCTAGCCCACTCAGCTCTGACAATGCTACCCAGAATGCCCAGCCCAGATATGCATGCAGACCACCTTTCTACGACCTTCCTAAGCTAGAAATTTAGTGAGTATGTTTTGAGCCAGAAAAATCTAACTCAGATGGTGCTTTGAAGCCCCTAGCCCTGTTGTCCCAAGGCCATATCCTGCCTAACAGTTTCTATTGCACAGGTCCAGACCAAAGAGATAGCGTGACCCTGGGGTCTCTTCACTATCTGCGCAGCTGTGTCCTATTTGAAACATGTTATCTGGTTAGGAAAGCCACAGGCAGACTCCCTGAACATAACAGCATCCTTGAAGAATTTTCCGCTTGTGGTCCTTGGTACCTAGCCCAGGAGTTCAAACCCACCAGTAATGTCAAGAATTTAAAATGATGTCAAGTTGCCTGCCCAACTGCCTATAAAAAATCTGGCCAGCCGGAACTCTGGGTCCAAAGCTTAGCGTGTGACCTCCTCTGAGCCCCTGACCTAATAAACCCGACTTCTCCAACATCTCCAAGTGACCGTTGGGTTCTCACTTATTCAAACCTGTGTCTGTAACAGTGGGAGCAGCACCACAGGCTCACCTCTGTACCCAGGCCAAACCCAAAAACGGACACTCCCACCCCCACGCTTCCCCTGAGCAAGGCAGACCAAGCCACTCCACAAAAGTCCCAGTGTAGGGTGGGCGTGGTGGCGCATGCCTTTAATCCCAGCACTCGAGAGGCAGAGGTAGGAGGATCACCATGAGTTCAAGGCCATCCTGAGATTACATAGTGAATTCCAGGTCAGCTTGGCCAGAGGAGACCCTACCTCGAAAAAAAAAAAAAAAAAAAAAAAAGAAGAAGAAGAAGCCCCAGTGGAGCCACTGTTGCTACATTCTTGGCAAGACAAAGAGATTATTTCCAGATGGGGAAACCCCAACCAAAATAAGTGACACAATCAACCCGGAACCATGTCCTCACCAGGAATACCTAGTTCCACAGTGGAACTATGCACTGGGAGCTACTTAGAGGAAACCCCAGACAAACGCATCTGACCTGCAATTATGATAAACACATACACAACAAATTTAAAGAGGACATGGGCAAATTCCTGAATGAAATGCAAGGAAATCAACTAAAAGAATTCAACAGAAAGCTGGAGAGATGCTTAGTGGTTCAAGGCACTTGCTTGCAAAGTCTGATGGCCCTGGGTTTGATTCCCCAGTACCCGCGTATAAAGCCAGATGCACAAAGTGGCACATGTGTCTGGAGTTCATTTGTAGTGGCAGGAGGCCCCAGCATGCCCATACTCACTCTCTCCATTTGCCTCTTTCTCTCTATCAAATAAATTATTATTATTATTATTATTATTATTATTATTATTATTGGTTTTCCAAGGTAGGGTTTCACTTTAGCTTAGGTTGACCTGGAATTCACTCTGTAATCTCAGGGTGGCCTTGAACTCTCAGCAATCCTCCTACCTCTGCTCCCCTAGTGCTGGTATTAAAGGCATGTGCCACCACTCCCGGTGGTAAAATATTTTTTTTAATTTTTTTGTAAAAAAAAGATCTCAATATTGCTGAATGTTGTGGTGCACGCCTTTAATCCCAGTACTTGAGGCAGAGGTAGGAGGATCACAGAGAGTTCGTGGCCGCCCTGAGACTACAGAGTGAGTTCCAGGTCAGACTGAGCTAGAGTAGGACCCTACCTCCAAAAAAAAAAAAAAAGAAGAAGAAGAAGAAGAAGAAAAGAAAAGAAAAGAAGAAAAGAAAAGAAAAGAAAAGAAAAGAAAAGAAAAGAAAAGAAAAGAAAAAAAAAGAAAAGAAAAGAAAAACATAGTGGAAATCAAGAAAGCCTTACAAATATGATAGCTCACGCATGTGGAGTCCTGACCATGAGGACTTGAAGACAAGGCAGAGGAATAGGTCGGAAGGACAATATCAATGGCAAATTCAAAAGAACATAGGAAAAGAACACGAGGGAAATGTGGGATACCTTAAAAAGACCAAACGTTCAAATCATGGGCATAGAGAACATGTCCCCATGTATGGCAGGCCTCACTGTCCCCAGCAAAATTGATTCAAGTTCCTGAGAGACTGAGACATAATGTACTTTGCCAGCAGTCCAAGATTCAGGCAGCCTGCGCACACGGGGGCTCACGTGGCTGAAACTTTGTACACAATGGGATGAACTCCACGTGGCACCCAGATCCTAAAGGGCTGCGACTCATGCTAGGTGGCAAATGGTGGCGACAGGGTGGCGGGCAGAGATATACCACAGTCAGACTCCACAGCCAGGGACCGAGTGGCTATGAGTTGCTTGGCAGGTCTTGGTTGGGTGGAAGGCTGAGACAGTCTCCTCCGCTCAGTCCTAAAGCCAGCCGCCTAGCAGCGGAATGGATCGCTTAATAGTCAGAGGCCCTTGCTAATGACTGTATCTATTTTTCTGGTTTGCTTCTGGTTTTAGAGGAAATACGATGTTTTACCTAGAGACGCCTTTTGGTTTCTGTATAGCATGTGGAGAATTAGAGCATGGACTTCTTGTTTTATATATTTTTATTTACTTATTTATTTGCAAGCAGAGAGAGACAGAGAGCAGAGAGACAGACAGGCAGAGAGAATGGGCATGCCAGGGCCTCCAGCCACTACAAAAGAACTCCATATGCGTGTGCCACTTTGTGCGTCTGGCTTTATGTGGGTCCTGCACAATGGAACCTGGGTCCTTTGGCTTTGCAAGTGAGTGCCTTCATGGCTAAGGCATCTCTCCAGCCCTACAGTATGGATTTTTTAAAAAATATATCTTATTTATTTATTCATTTGAGAGAGAAAAAGAGGCAGAGAGAGAATGGGTGTGCCAGGGCCTCCAGCCACTGCAAACAAAATCCAGATGCCTGCAGCCCCTTGTGCATCTGGCTTACATGGGTCCTGGAGAATCGAACCGGGATCCTTTGGCTTTGCAGGTAAATGCCCTAACCACTAAGCCATCTCTCCAGCCCCTCTTTTTTAAAAATATTTTTAAATTTTTATTTATTTATTTGACAGAGAGAAAGAAGGAAAGGAGAGAGAGAGAAAAAAAATGGGCATGCCAGGGCCTCCAGCCACTGCAAACGAACTCCAGATGCATGTGCCCCC
The DNA here is from genome assembly GCA_036365145.1 of Orientallactaga sibirica. NCBI lineage: Eukaryota > Metazoa > Chordata > Mammalia > Rodentia > Dipodidae > Orientallactaga > Orientallactaga sibirica. The sequence continues at coordinate 341,187 of JAEOAD010000651.1, read as the reverse complement.
TTGTGCATCTGGCTTACGTGGGTCTTGGAGAATCAAACCAGGATCCTTTGACTTTGCAGGCAAACTCCTTAGCCACTAAGCCATCCCTCCAGCCCTAGAGTATGGATTTCTTAATTCAGGCAGCCCAACAGATTTAAATGAGGAATGTTTGCATTGTATTTACTCTAGAAGTTGGTTTTCTTTTCTTTCTTCTTCCTCCCTCTTCCTCCCTTCCTTCCTTCCTTCCTTCCTTCCTTCCTTCCTTCCTTCCTTCCTTCCTTCCTCCCCCTCCCTCCCTCCCTCCCTCCTTCTCTCTTTCTTTCTTTCTTTCTTTCTTTCTTTCTTTCTTTCTTTCTTTCTTTCTTTCTTTCTTTCTTGTTTTATCTGTTGTCAGTACCACTTCAGGCTAAGGTGTGTTTACAGGCTAAATGTGTGAATGTAAGACTGAGATCAGTCATAGATCCTACACAGATAGGCAGAGCCACATCCATAAGGATCTAAATCCATAGGCTTTGCAGGGTTTGATCAGTAAGTCAAGACCCGTCCCATCAGTAAGAATCTAAATCCATAGACCATGGAAAGCAGAAAAATGAGGAAATATACTGCAAGATCACACTAGCTTGGTGGCCCAACCCAGACAGACTTTTGAGGCTCTGTTCTCTGGCTGTTGGAGCATGAAGAGATTCAGTTTTTCATACAGGAGCCGAGGCCCTGCTGGAGACATTGAGAGGGTATCTTGGGCTTGTAGTTAGGGTACCCTCAGTAAGAATCTTCATCCGTAAACTCTAAGCTTGTTTAGGGCCCCATGGGTAAGGACTTAATGCCACAGACCCCGGGCATCCAAGTCCAATCTTGAAAGTGCCTATGTGTAGGCTCTCTCTGCTCTAAAAGGCTATGCTACCTTGGTCCCTGGTACTCTTGGCTGCCAAGGGACCCATGTGCCCTGGCTAGGGGCATGATCTTGAAGCCCTCATATTGAAATTTTGACTCTTCATTTCTCTCTTTTGTCTACCTCACAGTAATGTAAATTACACTAATAAATGATCATATGCTGTTGAAATTCATGGTAAACTGGATTCTGGGGAAAGGGTTGGTGGTCCCTTCATCTCAGACCCTACATCATGTGTTCTCCAGACATTGTCTTGGAGGCAAAATGGCCGCTAACTCTGTGACAAGGGAAGGGAGAATGAGAATAACATATAGATTTGTTTTCTCTTGTCATCTTCACGATTACTAAAGCTTTGTTAGGATGCAGTTCTAAAACTTTATAAAAAATTTTTTATGTCTTCATTAGTGTGTGTGTGTGAGAGAGAGAAAATGGGCACTCCAGGACCTCTAGCCACTGCAAACATACTCCAGACACACGTGCCACCTTGTGCATCTGGCTTTACATACGTATGCTCACCAAACTCCCCTGTAAGCACGTTTCTTCACATCTCGTACTCATATGTTAATGCTACTCTCACTGTTGGTTAGAGAAGTTTCTCTTTACAGAAGGCAGTAACCACTGGGATGACTCAAAAGGCACCATAGTGCTGAGAAATGACAGAGGCATGCTCAGCACTGAGACATCTCTATCACACCTTACTAGGCTCGGGATCCATTGTGGAAGAGGTGGCAGAAAAAATGTAAGAGCCAAAGGAAGGGTAGGACTGCTTACAATGCAATCTTCCAGATACAAAATGGCCTGGATATCCATGACCTTGCAATGTCTGGTACTGCCTACACAAGACCTTCATAATAGGAGGAAAAGATAGCATCAAAATAAAAGACAGGGCTGGAGAGATGGCTTAGCAGTTAAGGTGTTTGCCTACAAAGCCAAAGGACCCAGGTTCTATTCCCCAGGCCCCATGTAAGCCATATGCTGAAGGGGGCACATGCATCTGGAGTTCATTTGCAGCAGCTGGAGGCCTTGGCATGCCCATTCTCTCCCTCTCTCTCTTTATCTCTCTGCCTTGTTCTCTCTGTCAAATAAATAAATAATAATTTTTTTAAAAGAGAGAGAGAGACTAATTGAGAGGGAGAGGGAATATGATGGCAGGTAGATTTGTGAAGGGGAGAATGGGGGAGGGCCAGGAATTATTCTGGTTTATTATCTATAATTATGGAAGTTGTCAATAAAAAAAAGTTTTAAAAAATCATACATCAAAATCCCTGCTGAAAACCGGGCATGGTGGCGCACACCTTTAATCCCAGCACTAGGGAGGCAGAGGTAGGAGGATCACCGTGAGTTCGAGGCCACCCTGAGACTACATAGTGAATTCCAGGTCAGCCTGAACTAGGGTGAGACCCTACTTCGAAAAAAAAAAAAAATCCCTGCTGAACGTAGACTCAAAAATTCTTAGTAAAATTCTTGCAAACTGAATCCAAGAGTACATGGAAAAAACCATCCACTTCAATCAATTAGGTTTTACCCCCGGGATGCAGGGACAGTTCAACATGTGGAAATCAATAAATGTAATACGCCATATAAATTGATGTAAAGACAGAAATCATATGATCACATAAATAGATGTAGAAAAGGCCTTCAACAAAATATAACATCAATTCCTTTCATAATAAATACACTTGAAGACTCTAGGGACTAAGAAATCTCATCTCAGCACAATAAAGGCTACATACCACAATAAAAATAAATAAATAAATAAATAAATAAATAAATAAATAACAAATAAATAAATAAATAAATCCCACCTAAACCTGCCCTCTAGATTAATATGTACTTGTATAATTGCACACCAGGCATAGTATATTAACAGGAGCCTAATGATTTGGGTTGACATGAGGTATAAGTTCCTTTAAAGTTGCTATAGCAAAATCCTCAAGATTGGGTAACTCAGCATGCACAGAGAAGGCTCCGGAGTCCACAAGCAGGGCGCCAGCCTCTCCTCAGACTCTGGTGGAAGCCTTCCTGCTGCATCGTAATGAAACGGAGGCCATCGCATGGAAAAATGAAGCAAGCATGCTGCCTTCAATCTCTCCTCCTCTTCTTTTTTAAAAAAAATATTTTATTTTATTTATTTAAGAAAGAAAGACGCAGAGAGAGAGAGAGAGAGAACGGGTGTGCCAGGGCCTTCAGCCACTGCAAGTGAACTCCAGACGCACGTACCACCTTGTGCATCTGGCTTACGTGGGTCCTAAGGAATCAAACCTGGGTTTTTTAGCTTTGCAGGCAAGTGCCTTAACTGCTAAGCCATCTCTCCAGCCCCCTCTTCCTCTTCTTATCAGGCAAACAGTGTTATCATGGAGGCCCACCCTCATGACCTCATCAAACACCAGTTATCATCCAAACACTCCTTCTCCTCGTATCATCAAAGTGAGGGTCTGGGCATTAGTTTCCAACATAGGAACTTTGGGAGGGGACATTGAGACCACATCCCAAATCCACACTGGGCACTTAGGCATACTTCTGTCACCACCTTACTAACCCTATGGCACAGCTCTTTCTTGACCATTCACAGAGTTGTGGAGTAAAAGAAACATTGTCGCACTTGAGATACAGCTGGTGCTCCCTGCGTGAGGCTGTCCCGAGGCAACGTTCTCCTGCTCACTGGTGAAGGAGCCGGATAAAGACGTCACGTGGGGCTGGAGAGATGGCAGACGTCGGAGGAGTTCAAGGACATCCTGAGACTACATAGTGGATTCCAGGTCAGCCTGAGCTAAAGTGAGACCCTACCTCAAAAAGAAAGAAAGAGAGAGAGAGAGAGGGAGGGAGGGAGGGAGGGAGGGAGGGAGGGAGGCAGGCAGGCAGGCAGGCAGGAAGGAAGGAAGGAAGGAAGGAAGAAAGAAAGAAAGAGGGAGAGAGAGAAAGAAAGAAAGAAAGAAAGAAAGAAAGAAAGAAAGAAGGAAAGAAAGAAAGGAAGGAAGAAAGAAGAAAGAAAGAAAGAAAGAAAGAAAGAAAGAGCGAGAAAGGAAAAGAAAAGAAAAGAAAAGAAAAGAAAAGAAAAGAAAAGAAAAGAAAAGAAAAGAAAAGAAAAGAAAAGAAAAGAAAAGAAGAAGCAGCAGCTGGTAAGCATATGACAGGCAATTGAACCCTGGGGAAGAGTCACAGCCTGTGGGATCTATTTTAATCAGAGACACAATTAACCCACAAATACTGACCACCGCCCTCCATGCTCAGCCAAGGCTGAAAATCGCACAATCCCACAGAGAACAGGCTGAGCAGCACAGTCACCCTGCTGCTCTGCTCCCTCGCTCCAGGGATCATAACTTTGTGCCACCATGTCCAACTCCTGATGCAATTTTACTGTAGACACAAGCGTGACAGGAAGAGTGCTTTCTCAAAGTTTAGTAGGTGGAATTCCCCATCTTTTTTTTTTTTTTTTTTTTTTTTTTTTTGATTTTTCGAGGTAGGGTTTCACTCTAGCTCAGGCTGACCTGGAATTCACTATGTAGTCTCAGGGTGGCTTCAAACTCACGGCGATCCTCCTACCTCTGCCTCCCGAATGCTGGGATTAAAGGCGTGCGCCGCCATGCCCGGCTATCTTTCTTTCTTTTTTTTTTAAATGACTTTTTTTTTTTTTTTTTTTGGCAAGCCCAATAGACTAGCTTCTTTTTTTTAATGTGAGGGGGGAGGGAGAGAGAGAATTGGCACACCAGGGCCACCAGCCACTGCAATCGAACTCCAGACGCAGTGCACCCCCTTGTGCTTCTGTGCAACCTTGCGCGCTCGGGTCTGGCTTATGTGGAACCTGGAGAGTCAAACATGAGTCCTTAGGCTTCACAGGCCAACTGTGTTAACTGCTAAGCCATCTCTCCAGCCCAATTGCCCGTCTTTCAATCCACCTCAACACATGTAATAGCTGCTCAACTTTGAGAGTGACCCAGAGTTTTGGGTGGGGTCACTCCTTAACTTCCCTCTACGTACATGCGTCAACACAATAGGGAGTAAGGCACCAAGCTGCTGGAGACATCGCCGCGACTTTGCCACTCCATCACTTTTGAAGCAGAGCGTTCTTATCAGCATTTACTGTTTGCAACAAAACCCACTTCTCAAACAGGAAGTTAGGCTGCTATGAGGGGCCCTCATCCCTGGATCCTTCATGACACATACGAGGGTTGCTGCTTACCACAGGGCCTGATGCTATGCAGATAAAGACAAAATACCAAGAAGAAGTTGGAAGGCTCACCCCAGAAAGGAATGTTGGCAAGACAAATTATTTACTCAGAGGTTTTGACATCTAGGCTGGTTGTTGGGACTTTCCACACTATTGGAAGGAATTTTGGCATCCCAAATATGTGGCAAGAGCTGACCATGGGTGAAAAGCTGTTTTGTGTCACTTTTGTTTGGAGAAATGAACATTTGCTTGACTTGAAACAGTGGTCACAGTTCAGTCAAGTAAGAGTTGAAGAAATTTCCTGGGGACAGCAAAATCTAGGGCAGCTGGTCCGTGGTCTTTCAGGAGAGATGATCAGAAGCAAACAAGTCCAATGCTTCAAGAATAGGTTGTTTCTTCCAAGGCTCAGGGTCCATTGAGGAAGAGGTGGAAGAAAGAATGTAAGAGCCAAAGGAAGGGTAGGACTTCTTACAACGTGCTCCTCCAAACACAAAATGGCCTGGATATCCATGACCTCGCAGTGTCTGACACTACCTACACAAGACATCATAATAGGAGGAAAAGAGCATGACATCCAAATAAAAGAGAAACTCAGAGATGGAGAGGATATGATGGAAAGTAGAGTTTCAAAGGGGAACGTGGGGGAGGGAGGGAAGTACCATGGGATACTGCCTACAATTATGTCAATTAAAAAAAAAGAAGAATAGGTTGTTTAAACCGGGTGTGGTGGTGCACGCCTTTAATCCCAGCATTCAGGAGGCAGAGGTAGAAGGATCACCATGAGTTTGAAGCCACCCTGAGACTACACAGTGAATTCCAGGTCAGCCTGGAAAAAGAAATTACATAAGCTAATAATGAAATACTTGAAAACTAAAAAAGCACATTTTCAGAAGAACAATTGTCTGTAATCTCTCCAGGGACAAACTGGATTATCACCATTAGCCTCTTGTCTACTTTGAAGACTCTTAGCATGCTTTTATATGTGTAAGCATGTCTTTTCTGAATAATTTTGGATAGTATGAGTAAAATCTTTTTCCACTAAGAAAATTCTTTGAAGTCATCATTTTAAAGGTCATTATATATGTTGGCTGAGCTCAGTTCTCCCTATTTCCTGGAAATGTTAGACAATAATAGTGCCTACCTCATGGCTGCAGCAGAGCCCTTTTGTAGCCCTGGAAGAAACCGCATGAGGCTATGTAATTGAGCAATAATAGAAATGTGATTTCTTTTAGCACGGAGGATGAGAGTCTAACAAAGCTCCAGGAGGTTCACTGGTCAGGGCCTGGTCTCTGCATTCCAGTGTTGTTGTGTTGCCAGGGTGGACAAGAGGAATGGAAAAGGGAGTGACGCTGGGAAAGGCGGTGCACGCCTTTAATCCCAGCACTTGAGAGGCAGAGGCAGGAGGAGCACTATGAGTTCAAGGCCACCCTGAGACTACATAGTTAATTCCAGGTCAGGCTGGACCAGAGTGAGACCCTATGTCAAACAAACAAAAACAGAAAGAAGGAAGGAAGGAAGGAAGGAAGGAAGGAAGGAAGGAAGGAAGGAGGGAGGGAGGGAGGGAGGGAGGGAGGGAGGGAGGGAGGGAAGGAAGGAAGGAGAGAAAGAGAGAAAGAAAAGGAAGGAGTGAAGACCTCTTTTAAGAGCAGCTGATCCTGTGCACAAAGGCAAAGTCCTCATGGCTCAACCCCCCCCCAAAGGCTGCACCTCCCAATACTGCTGTACTGAGGGTTAAGTTTCAACATGAATTCTGGAGGGAAAACACTGTTCAAACCACAGCAGGCTATTAACAGGATAAAGACACTAATACCTTGGAAACATGCACACTAGTCCTGCCATAGTATGTCCTCAGGAAACAAATACCTATTGCTAATTTCTGTGAATTAAGAGCCACGAACATGCTCTGACCCTAAATCCCAGGCAGTCTCTCTGCTTGGTGCCTTCTGAAGACTGAGTCCAAGGGTGCCGTGGTGGTCTGATGCCTCCACATAAGCTTACTCTAGGGAAAAAGGTGACCATGACAATCCAAAGCTGTAAATGACCTCCTTTTCCTGGGAGCACCAAGGAAGCCTAAGGGAAGTGGTTTAATTTGGAAACGCAGGTGCTAGAGGAAGACCCAGTCTCTGGAGGTCGTGAGCCGCACAGTGCCATCAAGGAGTAGGTACGGATGACTGGGTGTCATTCAGTATCCCTGTGTTAGGGTTCGAGAACTGTGCAGTAATGGAGACAGAGGCGGAGGTTTGAGCTCAAGCTTATGAAGATTTTATTAAAGTTGTGGGAAACCAATCAATTCTGATCAATCAGGGAATCAGCCAGTATCGGAAACTGAACTGCTCCCCAGAAGGGTAGGGGAGCAGGGATTTAAAAGTGAAAAGCCACAGACAGCTGCAAGGACAGTCCACCTAGGGAGAACAGAGTGACCCTTCACGTGATTGGTGGAAGCCCCCCATGTGATTTGCAGTGTTAGGACACCAACCAACTTCAAGGGTTTATTTTTATCAGGAGGCAGGAGTTGTTTCTTCTCTAGCTCAAGGGAAAATTTTTGTGGTTTTTCTTGGAATTGGGGCTGGGTGAGGGGTTAAACACAAAATGGCGGAGTCCCCAAAATGGAGTCACATTCGTCAAACACTAATCAAGTCTGTCTTTGTCCCTTTACCTGCTCCGTCTGGGAGCCTCCATTTCCAATCTCCAGACCTGTCTGGTTTCTAGCACGAGTGACAAAAATAGCAAGTTGCTGGAGTCCTGTCTCGGGAGCTACACTTTCACAAGGCTCTGCCAACCTGGGTCACTCTCGACCAGGGTGACATGGAACTCAAGCTGTAGTCCCAGGCCGGCCTCGAACTCTCCTACCTCTGCCTCCCGAGTGCTAGGATTAAAGGCGTGCATCACTACACCCTACCGTGGACTCTTAATCAGCCAGACTAATACAAGAGCTAATTTGTAAAGACAAACTTGTTCCTACCTATCAAAGTACATATTCAAAAAGCTTCTCACACTGATCCATGAGGAAAGCTGAGGGCTGAGATGATGGGAAGTGCTCTGGGCAGCTTTTTGCAACTGTCATGTCCCTCCGTCTGGTGCTGAGTAGAATTATGAAGGTCTTGACACACAGGCGGACTCACGTGGATTGTGCTTTGCCTCTCATTTACCAGAGCTTTACCTGTAGAAAAAGAAACATTGTTGCACTTGAGATACAGCTGGTGCTCCCTGCGTGAGGCTGTCCTGAGGCAACGTTCTCCTGCTCACTGGTGAAGGAGCCGATAAAGACGTCACGTGGGGCTGGAGAGATGGCAGACGTCGGAGGAGTTCAAGGACATCCTGAGACTACATAGTGGATTCCAGGTCAGCCTGAGCTAAAGTGAGACCCTACCTCAAAAGAAAGAAAGAGAGAGAGAGAGAGGGAGGGAGGGGAGGGAGGGAGGGAGGAGGAGGCAGGCAGGCAGGCAGGCAGGAAGGAAGGAAGGAAGGAAGGGGAAGAAAGAAAAAAGAAAGAAAGAAAGAAAGAAAGAAAGAAAGAAAGAAAGAAAGAAAGAAAGAAAGAAAGAAAGAAAAGAAAGAAGAAAGGAAAGAAAGAAAGAAAGAAAGAAAGAAAGAAAAGAAAGAAAGAAAGAAAGAAAGGAAAAGAAAAGAAAAGAAAAGAAAAGAAAAGAAAAGAAAAGAAAAGAAAAGAAAAGAAAAGAAAAAAAGAAAAGAAGAAGCAGCAGCTGGTAAGCATATGACAGGCAATTGAACCCTGGGGAAGAGTCACAGCCTGTGGGATCTATTTTAATCAGAGACACAATTAACCCACAAATACTGACCACCGCCCTCCATGCTCAGCCAAGGCTGAAAATCGCACAATCCCACAGAGAACAGGCTGAGCAGCACAGTCACCCTGCTGCTCTGCTCCCTCGCTCCAGGGATCATAACTTTGTGCCACCATGTCCAACTCCTGATGCAATTTTACTGTAGACACAAGCGTGACAGGAAGAGTGCTTTCTCAAAGTTTAGTAGGTGGAATTCCCCATCTTTTTTTTTTTTTTTTTTTTTTTGTTTTTCGAGGTAGGGTCTCACTCTAGCTCAGGCTGACCTGGAATTCACTATGTAGTCTCAGGGTGGCTTCAAACTCACGGCGATCCTCCTACCTCTGCCTCCCGAATGCTGGGATTAAAGGCGTGCGCCGCCATGCCCGGCTATCTTTCTTTCTTTTTTTTTTAAATGACTTTTTTTTTTTTTTTTGAGGCAAGCCCAATAGACTAGCTTCTTTTTTTTAATGTGAGGGGGGAGGGAGAGAGAGAATTGGCACACCAGGGCCACCAGCCACTGCAATCGAACTCCAGACGCAGTGCACCCCCTTGTGCTTCTGTGCAACCTTGCGCTCTCGGTCTGGCTTATGTGGAACCTGGAGAGTCAAACATGAGTCCTTAGGCTTCACAGGCCAACTGTGTTAACTGCTAAGCCATCTCTCCAGCCCAATTGCCCGTCTTTCAATCCACCTCAACACATGTAATAGCTGCTCAACTTTGAGAGTGACCCAGAGTTTTGGGTGGGGTCACTCCTTAACTTCCCTCTACGTACATGCGTCAACACAATAGGGAGTAAGGCACCAAGCTGCTGGAGACATCGCCGACTTTGCCACTCCATCACTTTTGAAGCAGAGCGTTCTTATCAGCATTTACTGTTTGCAACAAAACCCACTTCTCAAACAGGAAGTTAGGCTGCTATGAGGGGCCCTCATCCCTGGATCCTTCATGACACATACGAGGGTTGCTGCTTACCACAGGGCCTGATGCTATGCAGATAAAGACAAAATACCAAGAAGAAGTTGGAAGGCTCACCCCAGAAAGGAATGTTGGCAAGACAAATTATTTACTCAGAGGTTTTGACATCTAGGCTGGTTGTTGGGACTTTCCACACTATTGGAAGGAATTTTGGCATCCCAAATATGTGGCAAGAGCTGACCATGGGTGAAAAAGCTGTTTTGTGTCACTTTTGTTTGGAGAAATGAACATTTGCTTGACTTGAAACAGTGGTCACAGTTCAGTCAAGTAAGAGTTGAAGAAATTTCCTGGGGACAGCAAAATCTAGGGCAGCTGGTCCGTGGTCTTTCAGGAGAGATGATCAGAAGCAAACAAGTCCAATGCTTCAAGAATAGGTTGTTTCTTCCAAGGCTCAGGGTCCATTGAGGAAGAGGTGGAAGAAAGAATGTAAGAGCCAAAGGAAGGGTAGGACTTCTTACAACGTGCTCCTCCAAACACAAAATGGCCTGGATATCCATGACCTCGCAGTGTCTGACACTACCTACACAAGACATCATAATAGGAGGAAAAGAGCATGACATCCAAATAAAAGAGAAACTCAGAGATGGAGAGGATATGATGGAAAGTAGAGTTTCAAAGGGGAACGTGGGGGAGGGAGGGAAGTACCATGGGATACTGCCTACAATTATGTCAATTAAAAAAAAGAAGAATAGGTTGTTTAAACCGGGTGTGGTGGTGCACGCCTTTAATCCCAGCATTCAGGAGGCAGAGGTAGAAGGATCACCATGAGTTTGAAGCCACCCTGAGACTACACAGTGAATTCCAGGTCAGCCTGGAAAAAGAAATTACATAAGCTAATAATGAAATACTTGAAAACTAAAAAGCACATTTTCAGAAGAACAATTGTCTGTAATCTCTCCAGGGACAAACTGGATTATCACCATTAGCCTCTTGTCTACTTTGAAGACTCTTAGCATGCTTTTATATGTGTAAGCATGTCTTTTCTGAATAATTTTGGATAGTATGAGTAAAATCTTTTTCCACTAAGAAAATTCTTTGAAGTCATCATTTTAAAGGTCATTATATATGTTGGCTGAGCTCAGTTCTCCCTATTTCCTGGAAATGTTAGACAATAATAGTGCCTACCTCATGGCTGCAGCAGAGCCCTTTTGTAGCCCTGGAAGAAACTGCATGAGGCTATGTAATTGAGCAATAATAGAAATGTGATTTCTTTTAGCACGGAGGATGAGAGTCTAACAAAGCTCCAGGAGGTTCACTGGTCAGGGCCTGGTCTCTGCATTCCAGTGTTGTTGTGTTGCCAGGGTGGACAAGAGGAATGGAAAAGGGAGTGACGCTGGGAAAGGCGGTGCACGCCTTTAATCCCAGCACTTGAGAGGCAGAGGCAGGAGGAGCACTATGAGTTCAAGGCCACCCTGAGACTACATAGTTAATTCCAGGTCAGGCTGGACCAGAGTGAGACCCTATGTCAAACAAACAAAAACAGAAAGAAGGAAGGAAGGAAGGAAGGAAGGAAGGAAGGAAGGAAGGAGGGAGGGAGGGAGGGAGGGAGGGAGGAGGGAGGGGGAGGGGAGGGGAGGAAGGAAGGAAGGAGAGAAAGAGAGAAAGAAAAGGAAGGAGTGAAGACCTCTTTTAAGAGCAGCTGATCCTGTGCACAAAGGCAAAGTCCTCATGGCTCAACCCCCAAAGGCTGCACCTCCCAATACTGCTGTACTGAGGGTTAAGTTTCAACATGAATTCTGGAGGGAAAACACTGTTCAAACCACAGCAGGCTATTAACAGGATAAAGACACTAATACCTTGGAAACATGCACACTAGTCCTGCCATAGTATGTCCTCAGGAAACAAATACCTATTGCTAATTTCTGTGAATTAAGAGCCACGAACATGCTCTGACCCTAAATCCCAGGCAGTCTCTCTGCTTGGTGCCTTCTGAAGACTGAGTCCAAGGGTGCCGTGGTGGTCTGATGCCTCCACATAAGCTTACTCTAGGGAAAAAGGTGACCATGACAATCCAAAGCTGTAAATGACCTCCTTTTCCTGGGAGCACCAAGGAAGCCTAAGGGAAGTGGTTTAATTTGGAAACGCAGGTGCTAGAGGAAGACCCGAGTCTCTGGAGGTCGTGAGCCGCACAGTGCCATCAAGGAGTAGGTACGGATGACTGGGTGTCATTCAGTATCCCTGTGTTAGGGTTCGAGAACTGTGCAGTAATGGAGACAGAGGCGGAGGTTTGAGCTCAAGCTTATGAAGATTTTATTAAAGTTGTGGGAAACCAATCAATTCTGATCAATCAGGGAATCAGCCAGTATCGGAAACTGAACTGCTCCCCAGAAGGGTAGGGGAGCAGGGATTTAAAAGTGAAAAGCCACAGACAGCTGCAAGGACAGTCCACCTAGGGAGAACAGAGTGACCCTTCACGTGATTGGTGGAAGCCCCCCATGTGATTTGCAGTGTTAGGACACCAACCAACTTCAAGGGTTTATTTTTATCAGGAGGCAGGAGTTGTTTCTTCTCTAGCTCAAGGGAAAATTTTTGTGGTTTTTCTTGGAATTGGGGCTGGGTGAGGGGTTAAACACAAAATGGCGGAGTCCCAAAATGGAGTCACATTCGTCAAACACTAATCAAGTCTGTCTTTGTCCCTTTACCTGCTCCGTCTGGGAGCCTCCATTTCCAATCTCCAGACCTGTCTGGTTTCTAGCACGAGTGACAAAAATAGCAAGTTGCTGGAGTCCTGTCTCGGGAGCTACACTTTCACAAGGCTCTGCCAACCTGGGTCACTCTCGACCAGGGTGACATGGAACTCAAGCTGTAGTCCCAGGCCGGCCTCGAACTCTCCTACCTCTGCCTCCCGAGTGCTAGGATTAAAGGCGTGCATCACTACACCCTACCGTGGACTCTTAATCAGCCAGACTAATACAAGAGCTAATTTGTAAAGACAAACTTGTTCCTACCTATCAAAGTACATATTCAAAAAGCTTCTCACACTGATCCATGAGGAAAGCTGAGGGCTGAGATGATGGGAAGTGCTCTGGGCAGCTTTTGCAACTGTCATGTCCCTCCGTCTGGTGCTGAGTAGAATTATGAAGGTCTTGACACACAGGCGGACTCACGTAGATTGTGCTTTGCCTCTCATTTACCAGAGCTTTACCTGTAGAATGCGAAGCCTCCATTTCAAACAAATCGTTGACCTGCAAGGTTAGGAAGAAGCTTTTTCGTTTTGTTTTTATTTATTTATTTGAGGGGGGGTGGTAGGGAGAAAATGGGCATGCCAGGCCCTGCAGCCACTACAAACAAACTCCAGACGCATGAGCCCCCTTGCACATCTGACTTACGTGGGTCCTGGGAATCGAACTGGGGTCCTTTGGCTTTGCAGGCAAATGTCTAAGCCATCTCTCTAGCCTGAAAGCTTTCTTTTAATCATCCAGACTATCCAACAGCTTGAATCAAGGAATTGGCCTTGTAAGAGGCCTGTAGCAGAAGAAAGTTATCCAGTCATCCCTGGAGGCCCCACGATATATGTGTTGCTGTGGCCTGTGGTGTGTGGGTTCTGTTGTCTTGTCTCAGATTGTTTTGGAAGTCAAGGGCAGGGCTAACCTTGGCCAGTTTTGAAGGGACTTAGGCATTTGATAGCTACCTGCCCCCCCCCATCTCTCTCTCTCTCTCTCTCTGTGTAGTGAGTATGTGGTACGTGTGTGGAGGTCAGAGGACAACTGTGGAATTGGTCCTTACTTTCCCACGTGTACGAAGAAGGATTTCTTTGTAGTCCACTGCCGTGTACACAAAGCTAGCTAGCCCACACACTTCAGGGGGGGGGGGTGTTTCCCGTCTCCACATTCTACCTCACTGTGAACACAGGATTCCACACACTCGCCACTGTGTCTCCTTTATGTGTGCTTTGGTGGCGTGAACTCAGGTTCCTCATGCTTGCGCAACAAGAGATTTCCCCACTGAGCCATTTCCCCACTGTTCTTCAATGAGCCTTTGGACTGGAAGGAAAAGGTCAGAGGGGGCATCTGGGATTGCTGTCTTTCATCACACTGGACTCTGGAGAATTTGAAAGTGGAAGGAAAGATAGTAATGAGCCTGGGTGTCAAATGACTTTTCTTTTTTTTCCAAAATATTTTATTTATTTGAGAAAGAGAGGCAGATGGTGAGAATGGGCACACCAGGGCCTCCAGCCACTGCAAACAAACTCCAGACGCATGCGCCACCTTGTGCATCTGGCTTTATGTGGTTACTGGGGAACCAAACCTAGATCCTTAGGTTTTGCAGGCAAGCCCTTCCCGCTAAGCCAGCTCTCCAGCCCGTTAATGACTTCTTTAAAATAAAAGTGAGGGGGGAGGGGAGGGAAATATCATGTCTTTTTTTTTTTTTTTGTCTATAAGTATAGAAGTTGTCAAAATAAATAAATAAATAAATAAATAAATAAATAAATAAATAAATAAAATAAATGAATGAATGAATAAAAGGAAAACTAACAAAACAAACAAACAAACAGAGAGCCACCCTAACAGCTGTAGCCCACCATGCTCTGGACTCTCAACCTATGGCACGTGTCCAGGGGCGCACGTGTGAGTCTACAGAGAGCAAGAGTCAGCAAGGGCCGTGCTGGAGAACCATGCTGTGCTTTAGCCCCACAGTGACAGTCCCATTCACAAGTGACCCGAGGCAGTGTTGGCAGGACCTCCGCTCATGCTGGCAGTGGGCTCCGGGAGCCAACGAGGCTTTAGGAAGACTGTCACCTGAATGAGTGTGGGGTGAGGGTAATGTGTGCTGCCCCCCCCTCCCCCCCCCACACACACACTCAACCTGAGCTAGGTCTGGACGAAAGGCAGTGTCCTGTGTGGACAGGACGAGGTTCGTGGCCCTCCTCCAAGGGCCGGGGAAATCTGGTGCTGTGTTTCTGGCTGCCTCATACAACGCAAATCTGTTCAATTGACAAAGGTTTCTGCGTGCTCCTCTCTCTCCTGAGGTCTGTGGGCGCATTCTTCAGGGCGGGGAGGGATCTCAAGGGATCACAGCACTCAGTGCAGAAAGGAAAACAGGGAAGTGGCTGGGTCTGGTGGCAGATCCGGAATTCTTTCCTTGGACCTGCTGAGAACACAGTCAGTCGAATGCTTGTACCAGTTTAAAATCTGCAGATTTCTCCTCCCCCAAGGAAAGACAGCCTTTAACAAGCAAAGAGACTTGGTTAATAATGAGTGCTTTTTTTTTTTTCTTTTCCCAGAGTACATTCCTGGACCCAGCCAGGGAATTCCAAAGATCTGGGATAAAAGTCTAAATATTTAGCCATCCCAGCCCCCAGTGATGTTGATGATGTGTGAGGTTTGGAATCCATACCTGAGGCAGGAGATTGTTTGGGCTTTTGGGAGGAACTAGGGAAGTGAAAATGGTTCCATAGCTCCGAGCCAAGCAAACTTGTAGGGCTGGGGAAACAGCTTGCTGCTCTTTCTTCATCAGCCTTTAGTGGAGTGTTTCTCATGCTGAAGATCTAAGCCAGTCCAAGGAAGGGGCAGCAGGGGTCATTGAGTCATCATGGCTGATATTCACACAAAGCGCAAAGCATTGAACTGGTAGTACTAGTTACCTTTCACAAGAGCCTTATTGTGATTGGTTACGCTGCCTTCTCCATTCCTTAACGCTGAAAAAGAGACTAATTAACTCGTCAAAGCCACACAGCAAATAAACAAATAGCTACTGGAGGGTTTTAGAGCCAGGCAGTTACCTGCCCCAGGGCTATGAGCCCAGAGAGCTCTCAGTTCGATGGGGAAGACAGAACTGTGAGCAGAGATGGTCTACAAGCTCAGTGACCTGCTGGGGGATGTAGTTGTCCGTGGCCTGACAGGAAGACAGCAGAGCAAAGGCAAGGTGAAGCCCATGCGCCCAGCCCAGGATGGCTCCCTGAACTAAAACTCCAGAACTCAAGCAGCGTGTCTGGGAAGTGTCCAAACTATCCTGATCGTCTTCCCTGGAAAGCCATGAAATAAATGAAGCTGTGATTTTAGGAACTGGCACGCTATGCAAAGAGCACGGCTGTAGGTAAGGGATACTGTGACGATGAAAATCATTCCCGAAGTCTGCTGAGCTCTGAGGTGACAGTCTGTGCCAGGAGCAGACACGCAGACAACAAGGACCCCGGAGCCTGGCGAGGCCAGGCAGGTCCTAGAACCAGGGGATTTTCTGGACCAAGCCTCGAGGGGAGAAGCAGGCCGTTCTTACAAAGGCAGGGTGATCCTGTGAGCTGACTTTCCTTCAACAAGGGGGTTGGGTCCTTAGCCCTCATTTAGCTGCAAAGCGCTTATGCATTGGTGATGGGCAGCTGTTGAACATAACGTAACTGGCTGGATGGAAGTTCCCTTCGCTAATTCACAGCTGCTTAAATGCAAAGCTCAAAGCAAACTTCAAAGCCCCAAGCCAACCGTCTGGCTGCTTGGCTGGGCATTTCTAGGTAGTATGTCTGAGGCTCACCAAGGATTCATAGCCCGTGGGGCCTACAGTCATTATCAGACCAGGGTCTTCCTCACCTGATGGCACTCAGGCCCATATCGCCCACAGTGCCTCCCATAGCGATCACAGTCAGAGGCCCAGTGTTTTATTTTTATTTATTAATTTGACAGAGAGAGACAGAAAGAGGCAATGGCACACGCCTTTAATCCCAGCACTCGGGAGGCAGAGGTAGAAGATTGCCTAGAGTTCGAGGCCACCCTGAGACTATGTAGTGAATTCCAGGTTAGCCTGGGCTAGAGCTAAAAACCGAAAAAAGAGAGAGAGAGAGAATGGGCATGCCAGGGCTTCCAGCCACGGCAAACAAACTCCAGATGCAAGTGCCACCATGTGTATCTGGTGTACATGGGTACTGGGGTATCGAACCTGGGTCCTCAGACTTACCAGGTAAATACCTTAACTGTTTAACCGTCTCTCCAGCCTCTTCAGTGCTTTTTTATAAGACTCTAGGAACTCAGGCTGGGACTTAAACTCATCCATTTCCTATCAAGGTCCCAAGGTTTGTAGCAACCTCATTTTAGAGATTAGAAAAAGGAGGCTCACAAAGCCAATTAAAGATATCAAAGGAGAGCTGGGCATGGTGCCACATGCCTTTAATCCCAGCATTTGGGAGGCAGAAGCAGGAGGATTGCCATAAGTTCAAAGCCACCCTGAGAGTTCATGGTGAATTCTAGGTCAGCCTGGGCTAGAATGAACCCTTACCTTGGGAAAAGAAAAGAAAAGAAAGAGATCAAAAGAAAGAGAGAGAGAGAGAAAGGAAGGAAGGAAAGAAAGAAATCAAAGGGGAATGGAGAAATGGCTTAGCAGTTAAGACGCTTGCCTACAAAGCCAAAGGACTCAGGTTCGATTCCCTGGGACCCACGTATGCCAGATGCATAAGGTGTCTGGAGTTCGTTTCCAGTGGCTAGAGTCATGCCCATCCTCTGTCTCTCTTTCTCTTAAATAATTTTTTTTTTTTTTTTTGGTTTTGCAAGGTAGGGTCTCACTCTGGTCCAGGCTGACCTGGAATTAACTATGTAGTCTCAGGGTGGCCTCGAACTCACGGCGATCCTCCTACCTCTGCCTCCCGAGTGCTGGGATTAAAGGCGTGCGCCACCACGCCCGGCTGGCTCTTTTTTCTTAAGATTATTTTATTTAAATATTCTTATTTGTTTATTTGCAAGCAGAGAAAGATCCAGAGAAGAGAGACAGAGAGAATAGGCATGCCAGGGCCTCTAGCTGCTGCAAATGAACTCCAGACACATGTGCCATTGTGCATCTGGCTTTACATGGGCACTGGGGAATCAAACCCAGGTCATTAGGCTATATAGGCATACCCCTTGACCACTGAGCCATCTCTCTAGCTCTTTGCTATCTATTTTTTAAATTTTTATTTATTTGCCAGGCATGGTGGCGCACACCTTTAATCCCAGCACTCGGGAGGCAGAGGTAGGAGGATTGCCGAGAGTTCGAGGCCACCCTGAGACTACATAGTTAATTCCAGGTCAGCCTGGACCAGAGTGAGACCCTACCTCGCAAAACCAAAAAAAAAAAAAAAAAAGAAAAGAAAAAAGAAAAGAAAAAAGAGCCAAAGAAGACAAAGCAACATTTTGGACACTGCTCTCTCAAGTCACACAGGCCCAGAAGATGACAGGACACTCCCAATGTGTCCTCCCACTCTGGGAAGTCACCTGTTCTCTTGATCACAGAGATTATATATGCCCAGGGGTTGGACTCCAAATGATCCTCACTGCTTCCAAAGAAGCTGCACTGTCAGCATGGCTCATCCCAGCAGATGACACAAACGCTGGGTAATAGGACCTCATCCCAGATCCCTAAAACTCGCTCCAAAAGGGCCACAAGTGACCTTGAATGTACAATATATGGAGAGTTAAATCTTAGCTACCTAACTGGTCTTAAGCACTCAGGATGAAAAGTATATCTAGGAAGTAAAGTTCTTTTTTTGAGTGACGTCTATGCCATTATTAACATTATGGAGGGCTGGAGAGATGGCTTAGGGGTTAAGGCATTTCCTACAAAGCCAAAGGATTCAGGTTGGATTCCCCAGGACCCACCTAAGACAATTGCACAAGGTGACACATGCATCTGGAGTTCATTTGCAGTGGCTAGAGGCCCTGGCGCTCCCATTCTCTCTCTCTCCCTAATAAATAAATAAATAAATAAATAAATAAATAAATAAATAAATAAATAAATAAAGAAATAAATATCTTTAAGAAAAAAGAATGGGAACCCTGAAGAGCCTCATTTTGCTGTGTGCCCACTTCCCCTCAACTCCTTTTATTTGTTTTGTTTTTCGAGATAGAGTTTCATTCTATCCCAGGCTGACCTAGTCTCAGGGTGGCCTTGAGCTCATGGCAATCCTCCTACCTCTGCCTCCCAAGTGTGCCACCACGCCCTGCTTTGCTTTTATTTTTTTTCCCCTAAATGTCTTCATCCAGGACTGTTCTCACACTATACTAATGCAGTTTTGGGTTCCTTAGATAGACCCACTGGAGAAGTTTCCTAATTGCCTAATTCCTCGAAGAAGCCAGATAGGTCAACATCCCAATTCCCTTAGCAGCGTTACAGTTGCTTCTCGGGGGTGGGAGGCTGAGGCAGTTCAAGGTGTCTGGGGCCCTGAAAGTAAAAGCAGGGATGTCCTTGAGCCTGCCCTTGCAGTCTCCACATTGCTGGAGGTCAGAGAAGGGCGTGGCTTCTCCTTATCTCTTTCCCAAAGGAGTTCCCTCCATCTGTTTTTCCATCAACAACCAGAGTTCCTCCCTAGGTAGGAGTTCCCCCTTCTTAGAATTAAGATTCCTGGAACAAATAAACCAGATCATCACTGATTAGCTCAGCCCGAAAACTTGGCTTCAGAACCTACAAATGACCCCAATTTGTATCTGTAGGTGGGCTGTACCCCTTCATGCCTTCTCATGGGCAGGAGCTCTTCCAACTTTGTTCTATTTCCTTCTCTTAATTTAGTAAAAATCTTTCTAAACTGAAAGAAAGAAAGAAAGAAAGAAAGAAAGAAAGAAAGAAAGAAAGAAAGAAAGAGAAAGAAAGAAAGAGAGAAAAAAAAGAAAGAAAGAGAGAAAGGAAGAAAGGAAGAAAGGAAGAAAAAAAGAAAAGAGAGAGAGAGAGAGAAAGAAAAAGGAGACTCAATAGCCGGGCGTGGTGGCGCACGCCTTTAGTCCCAGCACTTGGGAGGCAGAGGTAGGAGGATCACCGTGAGTTCGATGTTACCCTGGGACTACAGAGTGAATTCCAGATCAGCCTGGGCCAGAGTGAGACCCTATCTGGTTGGGGCGGGGAGACTCAGTTGGGGTTGCAACGCCATGGTAGAGCCTACCTACCCAGTGTGCACAAGACCCTGGGTTCTACCTCTTGCACCAAAGGGGGGACATACAAAGCAAAAGTGGGGCTGGACAGATGGCTTAGTGGTTAAGGCACTTGTCTGCGAAGTGAAAGGACCTTGGTTCGATTCCCCAGGACCCATGTAAGCCAGATGCACAAGGTGGTGTGTGTGTCCACAGTTCGTTTGCAGTGGCTGGAGGCCCTGGCGGGCCCATTCTCTCCCTTTCTCTGCTTCTTTCTCTCAAATAAATAAATAAATTTTTTAAAAAGCAAAAGTGATTGTGACTTATTGCTGAGATGCCTTCTCAAGCCTATCAGAATTAAAGGGACCTTCCAGAACATTTCTTTGTCCTGGACCCTTTATCTTCTAGCCCAGGCTCCCATAGTCACCCATGGGTGCTTTCCTCCTGTCCCCACTCCTGCCACCTCTTGCTGGCTTGCAATAGGCTCCTATATTGATCTCTGTGCCCATACCATCCCCGCATGGTACACAAGATCTCCCTGTTCAAACTATACTCTAGCAGCACTGTGCTGTAAAGGGCCTGCCTCAGGAGAGCGTCCAGACGAGGAGAGAGGCCATGGTCTCTTCGTAGTACATCACGTGCTGCTCTCTGAGAAAGGCCTTACCAATAGGCTCAGCTACTCCTTATTGAATGTGCTGATTTCCACAAAACTAGGCAAATCCCATCCTTGGAAGTTCAAGCCAAGGCCTCATGAGAATCTATCAGGATTAAGATAGTGGAGGCTGAGAATTCTGGGGTAGCAGATCGACTCAGCAACACTCACTGTGATTTCCTTCAGGCTCTGGTTTCTCCAGGCAGTCCAATCAGGTCCTCGGGCCTGTACAGACTCACCGGGCGCAAAGGGGCCTCAACCTCTGTTTCTCAGAACCCACTTCCCAAGAAAACCACGTGACTACATAAAGACCCTGAGCCGCATCTAACTGTGCTGGACTCTACATCCTAAGACCACATCCAAACTCCAGTAGCCTTGCAGCTGTGCAAATGCATCTTAAAATAATATTTTTCCTGCCATTTAATGGGTCTTTGGAAAATACTGATTTTCAGTGAAAACAGTATGCTGTAATATAACTGCCCAAGTCATTGATCTAAGGATAGAGATTATCAAATGGCAAAAAACAAATATCAGGGCAAAAACAAATATCATGGAAATGATGTTTCCTAAAAAGATTGTAGAACTACAGTTGGGGAGAAGCAAAAGGGAACCTGCGGGGGGGTGGGGAGAGACCAGGAAGGAGCTTTGTGGGTGGCTCCAGCCAGACTACCCCCTTTCCCTGCTGAGGGCATTGGCAAGGAAGGACCACCTTGGCAGGCTTTTTCTTAAGTTGATTTGACACTTTTGTTTTCAAACTTGAGGTATATTTTTGGAAGGCTACAAATGGAAAAAACTCATGCTATCTTTTACAGATAATTGCACATGCACTGTTTTTGTTTAAGTTCTTAGAAACTCAAAGGTGAGTCTTTAAAAAAATATTTTTTTTTTATTTGCCAGGCGTGGTGGTGCACTCCTTTAATCCCAGCACTCGGGAGGCAGAGGTAGGAGGATTGCCATGAGTTCGATGCCACCCTGAGACTACATAGAGAATTCCAGGTCAGCCTAGACTAGAGCGAGACCCTACCTCAAAAAAAAATTTTTTTTAAATTTATTTGAGAGAAAGAGGCAGAGAAAAAGGGGGAGTGGGGGAGAAAGTGGACACACCAGGGCTCCAGATGTATGGACCACTTTGTGCATCTTTTTTTTTTTTATTTGAGATTTTTATTTATTTATTTGAGAGAGAGAGAAAAGAAATAGGGGCAGAGAGAGAATGGGTGCGCCAGGGCACAGCCAGGGCTCCAGATGCATGTACCCCTTGGCATCTGGCTTACTTCCTGGAGAATCGCATCCAGTTTTCATAGGCAAGCATTTAACCGCTAAGCCATCTCTCCAGCCCTTGTGCATCCAGTTTTTATGTGGGTAGTGGACAATCAAACCTGGGTCCTTTGGCTTTGCTGGCAAGTGCCTTAACTACCAAGCCATCTCTCCAGCCCCCAAAAGAGTCTTATGTATAAGGAGGCCCCAAGGTGCTCAACTCCGGAAGGGCTACCCTGGGCTTAGTGTCCAAAGGCTCCTTGTTTGTCATCCTGTAGAGCAAGTGTGGGGAGCAGCCACACTGCCTGGCATGGAGCACCACAGGATACCAGGATCCAGCTTGTCTTCTTTTTTTTTGGAAATTAATGTTGAATTTAAGGACTATTGCATGAACTGGCACCTATGTCACAAATGTACCAGAAACAAGAGTAATATTAAGGTTTCCCACCCCTACTACGGTAGGTGAAGGTAGGGTCAGGTGTTGGGGGCCATTTGGCTTGGGGGGGCAGCAGATTGGGAATATTTTAAGAGGGACTTCCTGACAGCCCTCCTGGAGTCTTCCTAGTTTTGTGCACTCAGTCCCTCTTCATCCTTCATCCCTAGTAAGAGCAGTCCTAGTGGTGTAGGATTTGGGGTTCAGGGGGTGCTTCCAGCCTGTGAACCCCAACTTTTGGGTTTTTAACAAAGAATTGAGAACAAGCCTTCAAGAAAGGTTAATGATTAAGTTTACTTAGGGAGAAGTTATGAATTATGAGGTTTATTGTAGGGGAAATTAAGATCCAGGGAGGAGGCTAGCAGAGAGTCAAGCAGAGAAGTTTCTATTCCTTGCCAAGCTGGAAAGGGAGAGGGGAGACGGAGGGCAATTCCGTCACAGATCTCTGGAGGTAAAAGGGCTCTGGAGGAGGCACTCGCACCCACACTTGGAAGGCAAAGTACGAGAACCAAACGATCACCTTCAAATCAAAGAGCAGAGAGGATTAAGAAACAGTGAAAGTTGCCGGGTGTGGTGGCACACGCCTTTAATCCCAGCAGGTAGGAGGAGCGCCATGAGTTCAAGGCCACCCTGAGACCACATAGTAAATTCCAAGTTAGCCTGAGCTAGAGTGAGACCTTACCTTGAAAAACCAAAATAAAAAAATTTAAAAAATTAAAAAAGAAAAGAAAAAGAAAGAAAGAAATAGTGAAGGTCTCAGAGATCGAAGAAAAGTCAGACAAAGTGAGAAAACACCCCAAAGCAAGACATATGTAGGATAGCAGGAAAAGACCCAGGCTGAAAGAAGTGCTCCCCTTTTCAGAGACAATCTTAAACACTGGTGCTCAGGCTAAATCACAGGAAGCAGAGAGGGCTTGCTTGCATGGTTAGCCTCCTTTGTGTGGCTCGGGCATCCAATTAGGGTGAGCCTTGTTGTCAAACTCAGATTGTAAGGAGAGACCCGATTGGTTCATGGACTCAAGGGGCTGACTCAGGAGGGCCAGCCCACCTAGGTGTGTTGACCTTGCAGCCCTCGTGGATGGGACTGGATCAAATTCAAGTTGTGGTTCGCCTGGGCAGGAGGTGGCATCCTTGGGCCTTTGTCCCAGGTTGAGGGTCTATAAAAAGAAGTTCAAATTCCTGTATCTTTCAGGCAGTAGGTAGGATGATCAAGTAGAGAAACAATGGTAGGAAGAATGCAAGCAAGCAGCAGGAGGTAAGATGGTTTTAGTCCTTTTTTAAAAAAATATTTTTATTTATTTATTTATTTATTTATTTATTTATTTATTTATTTATTTATTAGAGAGAGAGAGAGAGAGAATGAATTGGTGCACCAGGGCCTCTAGCTACTGCAAACGAACTCCAGATGCATGTGCATTTGCCTTACGTGGGACCTGGAGAATCAAACTGGGATCCTTAGGCTTCTCAGGGAAGCGCCTACCCTCTGAGCCATCTCTCCAGCCCTTTTATTGGTTTTTTGATTTTTGAGGTAGGGTCTTGCTCTCGTCCAGGCTGACCTGGAACTCACTATGTAGTCTCAGGGTGGCCTCAAATTCACAGTGATCCTCCTGCCTCTGCCTCCTGAGTGCTGGGATTGAAGGCGTGCACCACCACTCCAGGGTTGGTTTTAGTCCTTTACCATGCTTTGGCCCCAGCCATTTGGGTGACCTTGGGCAAGTTAAGTCGGATTTGGGGGTGTTTCCTTGCCAGTTCAAAGGTTCGTGTCTTGGGTTCATTTCTAAGTAGGACGGATGTGACCTCTTTTCCACGCTCTCTCGCTTTCCAGGCATTTCTTGCTACACCTCATGGCCTCTTGAGCTGGGGTCTCAAAAAGACATGGGAGGGCTGGAGAGATGGCTTAGTGGTGACTTGAGTTCCATCCCCTAGTTCCCACCTGAAGCCAGACAAGAGCAGGCATTATACTCTTAAGGCTCATGACCTCCCCCATAATAGGCTTTTGATTAGGTTTTCAGTACCAGGCATGTATTCCCTCCCATAGAGCAGGTCTCCAGTCCAATTAGAGAGCAGTTGGTTTTCTCCATAACAGACATGCCACTATTGCACCCGTTGGCTTGTTTGGCCTAGGTGGCCAAACTTGAGGCTTGCAGTGTCCACTGCTTTCACCACTGATGGTTTCTGTCTCCCATACGGCTGCATGCAGTGCAGCTTTTTCCAGTTTTCTGTCAGCTGGTCTACCAGGAAAAGGTGTTCAGCTCAGCCCCAGTTTGATTTCTTTGCGACCTTTCATCCCAGGCATGTGGAGTCTTCAGCAATAGGGTGTTATCATCTATCCCTGGTGGGAAACCAAGCAGGCTTCTGTTTTTTTTTTTTTTTTTTTTTGGCCTTTTGAGGTAGGGTCTCACTCTGATCCAGGCTGACCTGGAATTAACTATATAGTCTCAGGGTGGCCTCGAACTCTCGGCGATCCTCCTACCTCTGCCTCCCGAGTGCTGGGATTAAAGGCATGCGCCACCATGCCCGGCTAGGCTTCTGGTTTTTAAGATTGATGTAAACTATACCCCCAGAAGCAGTGCCTTAGTGCTTTTAAACGTCTCCCCAGGGATGCTTTTCCTTGCTTCACTTCTGCGCCAGCCCTGACAAGCCTAACCCCAACTCCTGCCTCATGGGGGGTCATAGGGCAGGAAGAACGGTTCCGGTAACTTCTCTGCAGGCATTAACCCTCACCCTGCTCCATGTTGGATTCCAAGAGATTTGTAGTGCACTGGCAGATGCAATTTCATTCCCTCTTTGGCAAGATGTAGGGCTGCCCGGGTGTTGAGACTGTCTCCCAGGTAAAAGAGGCTTCAGAGTCCATGTGAAGACATGTTGACGTTTCTTTTGTGACCTCCAAGGAAGAACAGCATTTCTTTTCTTTTCCTTTTTTTTTTTTTTTACTTTATTTATTTGCAAGCAGAGAGAGAGAATACAGAGAGAGAATGGGTGTGCCAGGGCCTCTAGCCACTGCAAAAGAACTCCAGATGCATGCACATCCTTGTGTATCTGGCTTACAGTGTGTCCTGGAGAACTGAACTGGGATCCTTTGGCTTCGCAGGCAAACGCCTTAACAGCTAAGCCATTTCTCCAGCCCAGCGTTTCTAATTTCTACAGAAGAGGAGGCACTTCACAGAGACCATCCATGGCATGGTGTCAATTCCCTTGCTTTCACAGATGGGGAAATTAAGGCAGAGAGAGGGCCAGACGCCTGAATCAACAGACTGGATGGGCAGTCCGTTGGCGTTTCCTCTTCAGAGGACCCTTCTAGGGACCTTTATCCCATGCACCTGATGTGCCTAAATCCTATACGAAGTCATGTGACTATTGCAGTCTTCCCTAACCCCCTGGGGCTGTTGAGGCATCTGGGGTTGAATTGTCCTGTCTGTGCTGCTGTATGCTCCCACGGCCTCCTCCACTAGATTGTAAGCTGCAGGAGGGCAGGCGCACCACTTACCCACACCGTGCTAAAAGACTATAAATGAATTCTGCAGGAACGGGACTCGATCCTGCTTCTCCAAGGTACCTTTGCAATCAGTGGGCCTCCAGGATGCTGGGTGCCTGGACTGTTTTAGTGAGTCTAATAATTTCCAGTCCTCACTGAGGCCAGCGAAGGGGGTGATGTTTGGGGGTGGAGTGGAGGGAACGGGGTGGGGGGGGCTGGTGGTGGTGGTGGTGGCGGTGAAACCGCCCGGGCCGTGGGCTTTGAGGGGCAACGCCTGGGAGCGCTGGGCATTGTTAGGGTGATGAGGCCAGGTGACCGGCAGGGCCCCGGGCGCGGGCCGTGGCGATTGCCCGAGCCGCCTCGAGGGGGCCCTGCGGCGGGCGCGGGCCGGCAGCCAGGAGGACGGGCCCGCCCGGGAGCTGCTCGGATCCCAGCGTCGTCTCGGCCATCGCCGCGCCGCACCGCGCCGCGGGCTCGCGCAGGTACGGGGCCGGGAGCCGGGGGAGCGCCGCGCTGCCTCCGCGCCGCTGCGCCTTTTGTGTTTTTTTTGGAGACGCGGTGGGGTGGGGGGTAGAAAGAAGGGTCCCGAGAGCTGGGTACCCTCACCGGGCTTCGGGGCTTGGGGACGGGCCCTGGAGCGCGGGCATCAGGAGTTGGTGCCGAGACGGACGGACTTGGGACGCGCGTGGTGGGGGGGTGGACCGGTCACTCGCGCGCTCTGCTGGGGCGCGGGGTCCCGGCGAGCGCGCAACCCCGGGTCCCGGGCGCCGCCAAGCCGGAGAGTCTGGGCACGAGCTCGGGTGCGTGCGTGCGTGCGGGCGGGCCGGGAGCTGGCCCGGGGCGGAGCGGAGCAGAGCGGCCGGGCGGCTGGACTTTGCACCCTGGGACGGAACGGGACGCCGAGCCGCCGGGGCCGCAGACTCGGGACTCCTCCCGCCCTTCCCAGGCAAGTGCCCTCGCGCGCCGCCCTCCCCTTCCTTCCCTTCGGTCGGGGTCCATGAGCGCACTCTGTCTTTGAGGAGTGGGGACTGGGGTTCGGGCCAAGATCCCGGGGCCCGCATGTGTGTGCTTGCACGCGGGGCTGTCGCTGACAAGCCGGAGGGAAGGTCCTGGGGTGTCTGTGCGACGAGGTGCTGTGTCTGCACCACTGAGCCCTGGGGACGTTCGCTTGAAGTGACCCGGAATGTGTGAGGCGGGAAGAGACCCCGAAGACCACCCCCCATCCCCGCTCCTCTTTCCCCCCTACTCGCGTTCCCTGGATCATGCCAGCAGGTGACCCGGATTTCTCCACCGACTGAAAAACAAAACAAAACAACAAAAAACAAGTGTCCTCCAGGGTTTGGGGTCAGCAGACACCAGTAACGAGGGTAGTGGCCACTAGTGGGGACTTCCTAGGCCTTGCCGCAGCCCACTCACGTTATTTTCTGAGGTGCGGGGGACCCCTCCCCTTCACCCCACCTCGCTTGAATGCATGATCATAAGAGGGCATTAAAAATAATGCTGAAACTAGGAACCCAGAAATTATAATTATACCAATATTTCATAGTACTGCGGAACTAACCCTTCTGACATTTTGAATCTACTTCCTTGGGGCTTTTGGTTTATTCATATTAATTCTTTCTAAAGTACTTTAGTCCTTTTTCTTTTAAATGAGATTTGAGTGTCCTTGTGAATTTTGCTTCTTCTTTCTCTGGAGCCTGTGAGGTTATATTTGCAAATCAATCAACAAGCATTTAAGAAAGGCTTTTCTGTGCTATGGCCTTGAGGACCTGGAAGGGGGTTAGGAGTGCTTGTTGCTGGAGGGTGGAGGAGGCAAGGCGAGGATCTGGTGGTTGAGAGAGAGAGAGAGAGAGTGTGTGTGTGTATACTGAAGCAGAGCTGGGTGCTGGGGAGCTGACTGGGGTCATAGGCAAGAAGCTAAGACCTCAAAGTCATGGTGACCTCTCAACGGGATAGAAGGGCAATAAAGAGGGGGAATTGGGTGTACTAAATGTTTTGCGTGGTTTCACTTTATTCTACCCAAATAACAACACCTCTCGGAGGGAAATGGGATTGTTGCACCATTTTTCAGATGGGCAAAGTTAAGGAACTTGCCCAAGACCTTGGGCACCAGGATTTCCCAGACAGCGCCATGGGGTTCTTGGGCCCCCCTCCTGACTGCTGTCAGGTTGATTCTAATGCATGTCTGGACAACATTTACCCAGCAGACCCTGCCAAAGTTACCACCACCACCACCAGCAGCAGCAGCAGTCGAATTATTTCTATAAAAACCATAGCCACCAAAAAGACAGAGAGTAGTAGCTTTGGGGGAACAGCATTGCTCCCCAGTACAAATTGATTAATTTTTACAAAGTAGTGCTCTGGCATCCTGTGTTTGGAAATGGAGCTACTTGCAAATGTGACCTCAAGAGTTAAAGGGCACAGGATCAGAATATGTTCCTGGGCTGCAGGAGGTGTGGGTGGTATAGCTGTGACCTGGGAAGGGTGCAGTAAGGCAAGAACACAGCGTGGAAGAGATCAAAGGGGGGTGGGAATTTTGAGTTTCTGTCTGGGAGTCACAGCTTCAGTCGGCCCAGTATGCTGTACACAATGGGTCCCCATTTTACAGGTGAAAATGGCAAACCGATTTCTGATGTCCAGGAGCCATTAGGGTGTCTGCATGAGTCCTGCCCCTTGACTATGTATTCCTTAGGATCAGCCTACTGTCACCAAAACCCCACCAGCAGGGGAAGCTTCTTGTGACTGGTGACTGAGCTTGCATGTGAGAGGGGCTGGGCACCCCCACCAACAGCTCTCTCTCTGCAAGCAGGAAGTCCTGTGTAGATGCCTGCCACCTACCAGGTTGTCAGAGGCATTTATCTGCCCAGTGCCTAGCTGCATCCTTGTCAAGGGCTCCTCAGAGGGGCTCCTATGGCCTTCTCACAGCAGACACTCCTGCTTTGTGTGTCTGGGGGAAGACTGATGGGTGTGTTCATTGAAGCAGGAACTTGAGTGGATGAATGGGCCCAGGCTAAAGTTCTCTAGGACATGGACTGACCCTGGTTCCTTCTGTCATAGGACCCGGATGAGAATTGGGAAGTGCGGGCGGGGAAAGGGGTGATGGGGCACTAGCTCACTTGGACAGACCCCTGCAGTTACCCGGTCAATGACTTGAGAGCCAGTCCATCTACTTGGTGTTTTTTGCAGTACGTTTATTGTCAAAGAGTTTGGGGATCCAATTAGTTGCTTAAGTAGATGATTGGTTAGTTTAGGGGAGTTACTCTTAGATTTCAGTGGTGGAAAGTGTTAACAGCCAGAACACAGTTACCTTCATCCTGGTAGTGAAGCAAATAACCCCCCATGGAAATCTCCACAGGGAACCGGTGGTTCACATGCTTTACTGTTGGATGCAAGGCAGGTGTACTATATTTAAAAAACCTATGTTAGCTGTGTCTTAGCATGGCCACTTAGACAATTTGTCAGAAATGGAAAACTGAGAGCTGGGTGTCGTGGCGCATGCCTTTATTCCCAGCACTTGGGAGGCAGAGGTAGGAGGATTGCCGTGAGTTCAAGGCCACCCTGAGACTACATAGTTAATTCCAGGTCAGCTTGAACCAGAGTGAGACCCTATCTTGAAAAATCAAAAAAAAAAAAAACAAAAAAAAAGGAAAACAGGCTGGAGAGAAACCTTAACAGTTAAGGCGCTGGCCTGCAAAGCCAAAGGACCTCGGTTCAATTCCCCAGGACCCATGTAAGCCAGATGCACCAGGTGGCGCATGCATCTGGAGTTCGTTTGCAGTGGCTGGAAGCCTGTCTCTCTCTGCCTCTTTCCCTCTCTCAAACAAACAAACAAATGTGGAAAACTGGGTTTGACCCTTAGCACTGCAAATATAAAATAAAATGAAATAAAAAATTAAGTTGGAAGCTTGGTGTGGTGGCGCACGCCTTTAATTCTAGCACTCGGGAGGCAGAGGTAGGAAGATCACTGTGAGTTCGAGGCCACCCTGAGACTACCTAGTGAGTTACAGATCATCCTGGACTAGAGAGAAACCCTACCTCGAAAAAAAATATTAAGTTGACTGTAGAGATGGCTTAGAGGTTAAGGCACTTGCCTGTGAAGCCTAAGGACCCAGGTTTGATTCCCCGGTACCCATGTAAGCCAGATGACTCGAGGTGGCACATGCATCTGGCGTTCATTTGCAGTGGCTGGAGGTCCTAGCGTGTTCGTTCTCTCTCTCTGCCTCTTTCTCTCAAATAAATGAAATACTCAAAAAATTAAATTAACAAAAAGTGCTCCTACCAAAATGCATGGTGTCATTCTGTTAGCTGCAGCACACATTTTGGATTGGATTCCATCCAGATCCAGGCCCTTGCTCCAGGTGCAGTTGGTTGGGTGCAGGGACATTGAAAACGGGGATCTTAAACTTTCTTTTTAGAACTTTGTGCGTCAGGAGTGTTTTGTGCATGTCCACTGTTGTGTGGACATAATGCTGAGCTCAGTCTCTGCAGTGACCCTGATGACCATGTGACAGGTCCTCCTTAAGGGACATTCTGTTGTCCTGCCTACTGTGCCCTCAGAGGATGTCCTCCTTAGCTTTTGTTTATATCTTTACTTAGATTCTTTTGAGACACGATCGTGCCAGCTAGCTCAGGCTGCCCTTAAACTCTTGGTAATCCTCCTGCTTCCGTGTCTCATGTGCTGGGATTACAGGCATGAGCCACCATGCCTGCCTCTGTTTCTTATTTTGTATCTGGTCTTGATATAGCTGTGTTAGGATCAGTCATGTGGTGGCCCAGAATCTCAATGGGCCTAGCCTGGGCCACCTATGAGGGACGAGGCCAATGAAGAAAGGGTGACCAGTGATTGAGGCCATCTTATTTAGGGGTGAAGGACAGCACAAATTAGCCCTTAGGATGCCCTGCTGTGTCCGAGAAGGGAACGATTCTTGCTTGCAAGTCCTTATAATGATCCGTGCATTCCTACAAAAAATATGGCTTCATCTGTTACATCTAAATGGGTAAAGTTAGTGAGTAATTATGCTGAAGGAGTCTGTGCCATTGATCTGGAAAATTTTCTCCTGTGAAGCACTCCGTGTCCAGGCCAGGGAGGTCAGGTGCTCCTTGGAGGGAACACTCTGGAGGAGAGAGGCTCTGTCCCTGTGCTCCTGGGCTGGGTGTCAGTTATTTCCAGTAGTTTCCACTGCGCTGGCTTGAGACGCTCTAACCACAGCCTCGTTTCCCGCCGAGGTTGTCCCCATTTTCTGGAAGGGCAGTGAGTCTTAGCACAAGTAGTTAGCCCGGGGTGGCAGATTCTGAGCTTGAAATCAGTGTTTGTAATGTTTAGCACTCTTGCTTAGAGGAAAGTTTTTCTCCATTCCCTGACGCCGGGCCCTGGTGAGGACTGCCTTGCCCTGGGTGAGTGGGCAGGCGCAGATTCAGCTCCCAGCTGCTTCCGCGGACACAGGGCAGTCTTTCTTTACATGGCCTCTTCCTTCCCTTCAGCTCTAATTATGGCACGTTCAGTTGTGGGCCCTTCCTCTTCCTCTTTTCTTCTGGGAGAGATAACTGCACACATCCCTTTGCAGGCTGGTCTCTCCTTTCTGGTTCCAAGATTTCACAAGACATCTTTGAAAATCCTGATTGCAGCCGTGCAGAAAGTTTTAACCGGGGTGTCTGTTAACGGGGTGGACCAAAGGTTGTTCCCTCCTTTCGCTGTGCTTTGGCAGCAGCAGTGTGGTGTGGCACCTCTTGTGTGTAGATTTAATGAAACTCCTATGAGAAGTAGGAACTAAGCCCTGGTGTTTTGAATGTACCAGAATGCTGTAGTTGAGAGAGAGAGAGAGAGAGAGAGAGAGAGAGAGAGAGAGAGAGAGAGAAGCTGCAGGGCCATGCAGGTCTGCCTGCAGTTGCTTCAACCCAGCCCACTCCAGGCTCCCTGGAGCCAGTTATTTCCCGCCAGAGGGTTCAGGAATCCTGGCTCTCCTCATTACGTTGGAGCACAGCTGCAGTTTGCAGCCTTTCACTCACTGTGGGCCCACAATAAACTGCAGCCCACATCTGGCCACCCGGCGGGGAAATGTAGCCGGAGGCCATGCTGGGCCATTAGCCAGGGTGTCTGTGTCTGTGCACATTCCTTCCAGAACAAAAGCCTCCCTGGGCCTGGGCCTGGCTTTCCTCTCCACTTTATAATCCATCACCTTTCCTAGAGATTTCCCTAGGCATCACGCCTCTCCTTGCTGGCTATTTTGGAAGGAGATACATCAGAAGTATGTTCTGGGGACCGAATAGACCAGGCCTCGCATCTCACAGACCTGGGACAAGCCATGCTTTGACTGAAGAGGCTTTTGGCCATTCCTCATCTGAGCCTGGGGCAATGGAGTTGGGGACTAGGGCAGGGTGCTGCCTTGTGTCCCTGGCTGCTTACTGGCTCCAGGCTCAGTGCTACTTTGCCCCTGGGGTCTGAAAAGCACCCAGTCTGCTGCTGGGAAGACTTCCTGGTTCTTGGGGTGTTACCCGATTCCTGAGTGGGAAGGAGATGTGTAACAACTGGGTCACCCAGCGAGGCCAGACTGACAGATGTCCCAATGATGGCGACAAGTGTTTCCAGCTGGAAAGGCCTGCAGATTGGTGCTTAGCAGTGGAGGAAAAGTAGGATTTGTAGACAAGTGTGTGTGTGCGTGTGTGTGTGCGTGCGTGTGTGTCGGGGGGATTGGGGAGTGGCGCTGGGCCAGTGGTAAAGGGTCCACTTGGAAACATGTTCTGGATTTGTCTTCCATATTACTGATAGCAGGACACTCAGGTAATGGATGCTTCTTTGCTTTCCAGCTGGCTTTTTGACCATTTTTCTACCAAGTATGTGTTCGTTGTGGACTTGGATAAGGTTAAACAAATGCTTCAGGGAGCTGGAACTATGCCCTTCTAATATCACCCACTCCCACTGGCCAGCTTTCCATCGCTGAGAGAATCAGTGGCAGAGGGAAGTTTTATTTTGTCTTGTGATCTGTAGGCTGCTTGGCTTTGGGGCCTGTGGGAGGGGAGAGTCATGGCAGGGAATGAGTGTCAGCGAAGCGGCTCACTCCAAGAAAACCAGGAAGCAAAAAGGCAGAGAGGAAGGGACCAAGGGCCAATATCCCCTTCAAGGACATGCCCTTAATGACCTAACTTCCTCTCACCTGTCACTGCCTCCTGAAGGTTCCATCACCTTACTTATTTTAATTTTAAAATTTATATTTATTTGCAAGCAGAGAGAGACACATAGAGATAGATAGGTGATAGATAGAGAGATAGATAGATAGACAGACAGACACAAAGAGAGAATGGGTGTGCTTCAGCCATTGCAAACTCCAGATGCATGCACCATTTAGTGCATCTGGCTTTATGTTGGTATTGGGGAATCGAACCCGGGTAGTTAGGTTTTCAGGCAAGCATCTTAATTGCTGAGCCATCTCTCCAGCCCTCCATTACTTTCTAATAGCATCACATGCTGGGTATAAGCCTTTAACACATAGGCCTTTTCGGGACATTCAAGATGTAAATTGTAAAAACCTGAGCTGGGAGCTGGAGAGATGACTCAGTGGTTAAATGTGTTTTCTTGCAAAGCCTGATAGCCCAGGTTCAATTCCCGAGTACCCACGTAAAGCCAGTTGCACAAAGTGACACATCTGGAGTTTGTTTGCAGAGGCGAGAGGCCCTGAAATGCTTATACCCCTGCCTTCTCTTTTAAATAAATAAAAGGAAACTGAGTAAACCACTGTGTTAAAATCCTGTTTTCTGTGCTTTTTGAGTTGATCAACCTGAGTTCAGACCATTTTATTTCGTACACTCCATTTTAATCTACTGTGGTAGCGTACGCGCTTCCCAATGTGAAAACAGTGCCGTAACAGGACTGCTGATGGTCGCGCGTGGGTGTGCTGTAACTGTGTCCATTGGTCAGTGCTGTCTTGTGTGGATCTTTGCACAGAGATCTTTGGGCAGATCCTAGCTAGTTTTGTTCTTGGAAAGACTTCAAGTGGGTTGAGATAAAAGAATCTAAACTTAACATTGTAGTAAAATCCACACAACGTAAAATTTAACATTTGGGAAAAAAAATATATATATATATTTGGTTCTGTTAAATGACACTGGAGGCCCCTGAGTTACTGGGGGAGGCAGTTTTTCTGATCAGTACAAGAGGCTTGCTGGGACCAGCAGTGAGCACGTCTCGCTGTCCGTGTGTGTGTGTGTGTGTGTGTGTGTGTGTGTGTAGTTCAGTGCCTCCAGAGACATTCCTATTGCCGTATGACCATCTGTTTCATCTCCAGAACTTCTCATCTCACAAAATTACGGTAACTCCCTGCTTCCCTGCCCGGACCCTGGTAACTGCCGTCTATTCTGTCTCTGTGCATTACACCAGCCCGTGAAACTGGGATCACACAACTTCTGTGTTAATGTTTTCAAGGTTCCTCCAGGCTGTAGCATCTATTGGAATACTCTTCCTTCTTCAGGCTGAAGAAGGGTTCCACTGGATAGAGACACAGTACCTTCTGGGTCCATTTGAAAATCGATGGGCCCTTGGGCTGCTCCATTTTTTTTTTTTTTTAAAACAGATAGTCTGGGGATTGAACCCAGAACTGTTTCTATCAGCTGTGATAAGTAATGCTGCCGTGAATATAGTGCGCAAGTCTTTTGGAATTCCTTGACATAGCCAAACTACAGCTGAGAACACAATGTGCCCACTGGCTCCTCATGGTGCCCACTCACTGTCCTCACACTCGTGGCTGGTGTCCACAGTGTAAAAACCAGGCCGGCTGGAAAAGGGTGAGGGAGCCGTTTTCTCTTACCAAGCTATTTGGACAGATGGTGTAAACTTGGTGATTAATGGAATGAGAAAGGAGGAAGAATGTCTTTCATTAGAGAAAGAGGAGAGGGGAAGGGAAGGGAGGGGAGAAGAAGGGAGCGGGGGAGCACGCACCTTTAGGGCTGCTTGGTTTTATTTTCAATTAAAAGGGTCTGACTGTTTCTGGAGAATGGTTTTAATTTGGATAAATGGTTCAGTCTGGGAACCACATGCCAATGCTTATGATCTATGAGTGCAATTACACAGGGTTTCCTCCGCTGCTTTTGGGAGGGAATAACACAGCCTCGCCTGGCCTTGCTCTGGTTTGGCTCTGTTCAATAGCACCGGAGGCCCCCCCGCCCCAGTGACTGGGGAGGCAGTCTTGCTGTGAGTAGCAGTGAGCACGTCTCGCTGTCCGTGGTGGATGCAGGTTAATATTTACCCTGTAAGAATGCCTTCACGGTTCTAAGTCGAGAATGTCAACAAATAGCACCCTCCCTTTCCCCTTGGGACACAAGGGACCAGAATTACTGGCATCATTTCCAACATGGGCATTTGTAGAGTAGGTCCCACTTGGGAGGCATAAGGAGGAGGGGGTTTCTGTTCTTACATTCACCCATCTAGTCTCCTTGGCCCAACAAGACTGTAGGAACCAGGGAAGGGAGAGACAGCCACTCCACATGGGCGGTCAGCTGGGGCATCTTTCCAAGGGCGTGTTGAAGGAGGTGAGTGGGTATCACGGGAGAGAGAGGAGTGAGGAAGAGTCCACCTGGGTGCAGGGTTAGTGTGCGCCCACACCTCAAGAAAGCAACCATCTGTGGTGTTCTGGGCTAGCAAAAGGGATTTGCCTAACGCCAAGGAGAGTGAAAAGACCCAAGGTGAGACATCGCACTTTCTCAGCGATGGGAAGTGA
Organism: Orientallactaga sibirica; assembly: GCA_036365145.1. NCBI lineage: Eukaryota > Metazoa > Chordata > Mammalia > Rodentia > Dipodidae > Orientallactaga > Orientallactaga sibirica. The sequence goes on along the minus strand of JAEOAD010000651.1, from coordinate 306,073 downwards.
GATAGAATGTGGGCAGCTTTCCGTGCTCTTTGGAACACTGTTGCGTGCCTACGATCTAGGGGCTGGTGGGATCTTGGAGTGGACGATAGTGAGGGTGTTGCAAGGTGAGGGCGGAGATCTGAGAGTGCAGAGAGTGCACACTGAAGGGCGAGTTGGATCTTTAAGGTGCCTGAGAGATCATGGAGCTGGAAGGCGTCATTCTGTTGGCTTGTGGAGAGGCAGGCCAGCTGGTTCCTGTCCCGCGTCCTTCAACATGAATGCCTGGGGTCTGGAAGAAGTAGCAGGCAGGGCAGGGTGGGCTCTAGTACCTGAGTCCTGACCTCTTTCCTAAAGAAGGGTAGGTATGTGGGTGTGTTGGTCAGTTTTGAGTTACTGCAACAAAATACCTGAGGCAGGCCAAATTGATAAAGAGGTTTGTTTGGTTAGTAACTTTGGAGGCTAAATGTCCAATATTAGGCATCTTTTTGGTTTGAACTCTGGAGCACCTCTATGAGGAGGAGCTTGCATCTTGAAATGGGAAGCCAGAGTGTAATTTAGTGGTAGGGCCCTCTTGAGAGCAACCTGAAACTTTTCACAGGCTGGCTCCTCTAAAGACCTAGCCACTTCCCACTATGAGGCTGAGAATGACCTGACAGTCCTGATTCTCTGCTGTTACCTCCCAAGTGCTGAGATTATAGGCATGTACCACCATGCTTAGCGTTAGCCAACTTCCCCTATGCCCCACCTTTTAGAGGATCCCCCCCCATCTCTCAATAACACCGCACAGAGAATTAAGGTTCCAACATGCAGATCTTTGGGAGACACACTCAAACTGTACACAAGCTATAAGGAGTAGGCTTCATGTCCGAAGGTCCACCAATACTGGGACAGCACGTAGCCTCACTTCTCCAAAGCACTTCCAGTTCCTTGTACATTTCTTGACCTTTTTCATTTACTTCTGGCAAGGTTGTGATGAACACACTAGGTGAGATGAATAGCCATTTTCTTGCTCTTGAACTCCAACTCCTCTCCTATTTAAAACTTTTTAAAAATATTTTATTTATTTATTTATTTATTTATTTATTTATTTATTTATTTATTTTTTGGTTTTTGCAAGGTAGGGTCTCACTCTGGTCCAGGCTGACCTGGAATTAACTATGTAGTCTCAGGGTGGCCTCGAACTCTCGGCGATCCTCCTACCTCTGCCTCCCAAGTGCTGGGATTAAAGGCGTGCGCCACCATGCCCGGCTCTTATTTATTTATTTATTTGAGAGAGAGAAAGAGGCAGAGGGAGAGGGAGACAGAGAGAATAGACGTGCGAGGGCCTCCTCGCCACTGCAAACGAACTCCAGATGTATGCGCCCCCTTGTGCATCTGGCTTTCGTGGGTCCTGGGAGTCGAACCAGGATCCTTTGGCTTTGCAGGCAAATACCTTAACTGCTAAGTCATCTCTCCAGTCCCCGCTCTCCTATTTAAAGAGGAGTGATCCAAGATACAGCATCAATGTACGCATACTGCTCTTTGCAGGCGTCTTGTGACTAGAGATAATAACGCCATAGGAATGATTCAAGGTGCGCTGTTCTCACACCATGCCACACAATCGTTATACTCCACCTGTTTAGATGTTTGCAAAAGCTTCATGGTAGAAACATAGTGTGTGTGTGATCATACACTGGTGGTTTCCCCAAACCCAAGCGCATCCTGTGTTTCCACCGTCTTCACATAAGTGGCTGAAATGACTCCCCAGAATGCGTAGCGTGACCACCAAAGTCCTCATGACCTCTTCTTACCTTTGCGGTCGGTTTGGCAGCGATTCCCATTAATGCCTCTTTCAGAACGTATCGGCTCCACTTGGGCGTGTGGCTGCCTGAGTATCTGGGTGGCTGTCTGATTTTGCATGTGACTGTGGTGAGGCCTGACTGGTGATCATAACTCCAGGAACTTCATAGCTGGATCACAGATTGGTGCAGCTCTCCTGGCTGCTGGTGTTCCCTGGATGAGCCCAGCACCCTGTGGCCAGCAGCACGCCGATGGAACTGGACGTGCCGTGGAACATGAGTGCTGACTTTGGCCCAGCGAGTGTTTGTGGATGGGACTCTTGGTAAGTGTCCAGCTGGGGCCTCTGCGCTGCATTCAGCTCTGCGTCCACTGCTGGCCCCGCCGAGCACCAGACGAACCAGGTTTTCAGTTTTTGGTGCCAGGATGAGTTGTGCCAGTGAGCGGGAGCTGAGTTGACAGGGACTTTGGCTGGCAGTGCTCTCTATTGTCCTGCGCCCTCTTGACCTCTGAAATGACTGCTTGTCCTTTCTTTCATTGTTTCCTCCACGTTTTGTTCTGCTTGTCCTCAGACCCATGCGCTCTGGGAACAGCAGCTTTCCATCTCCCATGGTGTCAGGTGATCTTGTGCAAATAAGACAAGGGCCTCGGCCTGGAGTTTCTGGGGACACTCTGGTCTGCCTGTTTGCCCTGGAGTGTGTGGGGGGGGCAGGCTTCACGGGAACAAGGCAGCCCCTCACACCTGCCTCTGCTATGTGCTCTCTGGTAGCTGTAGGACTTGTGAAGTGATGCTGAAGACAGGTGTCAGCAAGGACCTCACTGACCAGGTGGACGTACTCAATACTGTGGACCTCTGTCAGTTTTGAGTATGAGTCAAGGGCACTGCTGTGCCTTTTTCTTCTGATGTTATTTCCTCTTTGGGAAGGCACTGAGCCCCAAAGAAACCTCTTATAATAGGCTCCAGTGCCATCATGCCAGGCCCCCAGACAGACTGACCAGGGCGAGACTGGGTTGCACATCTTCCCAGGTGTGCTAAGTAAGGGGCATATTGACCATCACAGGCCCATGCTTCGTGCCCTGAGGTCAGGCAGTGCTGGCTCTCTTAACATAGCCTGGGGGCGGACCGTGGCAGAGTCATTCCTGTCTCTTGTTCCTCACTGAAATCTGAAGTCCAAAGACAAGAAGCAAGGCTATGTGGGCTTCTTTTCATGGCATGATAAGCTTGTGAAAGGAACTGAGAGATAGCTGCTTGGCTTTGGGCCAGGCATTACCTCACTTAAACCTCTGCTCTGTGCTATCCGATGCCCACATGCCTTGCAAGGAATGTGGGAGAGATGGCTCCATGCCCAGCCGGGAACATTTTAGCTTCTCTTTATGCAATAAGAAAGAGATGTATGTGAGGGATAGAGGGATGGCTCAGCGGTTAAGGCACTTGCTTGCAAAGTTTGACAGCCCAGGTTTGATTCCCCAATACTCACATAAAGCCAGATGCACAAGGTGGTGCAGGCATCTGAAGTTGTTTGCGGTGCCAAGAGGCCCTACCATGCTTGTTTTGTCTCTTTCTCTCTCTGTCTTTCTTCTTGCAAATAAATATTAAAGAAAAAGAAACTCTGTGTGGTGGTGCACGCTTTTAATCTCAGCCCTCGGGAGGTAGAGGTAGGTGGATAACTGAGTTTGAGGCCAGCCTGAGACTACATAGTGAATTCTAGATCAGCCTGGGCTAGAGTTGAGACCCTACCTTGAAAAACAAACATACAAAAAAAAAAAAAAAAAAAAAAAAAAATAAAATAAAATAAAGAAAAGAAAAGAAAGAAAGAGTTGCATGTATATTTTTCCAGGTTTTCATTAATGTTTCCAGGGCCATAATTTCTTTCCTGGAGTTTGGTTTTACATTATACTCCTATAACTTTCATAAGAGAGTTCTTTGTACCTCCCCCCGCAGATTTGAGAATCTAGCCTAGTGTTACTTTCTTGGAAACTAGCCATGTTTCCAGTTACCATCTTATTGAACATTGATGGCAAATGCTTGCTAGGAATCTCTGAAGGCTCCCTGTTGAGAATTGCAAACACAAAGCTAGTACTTTACCATGCTTGTCGCACAAAAGAATATTCTTTCTGGGCAGAATGTGTGGGGCAGTTTCCCTGAGCTCCATACAGTGAAATGACAAGAATTATTTCCTTGTCTCGCTCTCAAAGCAGGTTCCAGTCTTGATGCTGACCCAGTAGCAAATGTGAGACCTCGTGTGTAATAGTTAAGTGAAGGGTTTGTTCTCATGGAGATGCCAGACATCCAACAGGGCTGTCCAGGGAAACCAGTCTCCTCACACACTTATCAGTGCTCCGCTGAGGCTCCTGGATTGTTTTCATGGATCCTGTGCTTGGGACTGCCTGCATGAGCTTAAAAAACTCACTCGGTTTCGGAGAGATATTTAGATGCGTATAATAAATACCCTTGGTGCCTGGAAGCCCACCAGCTAGCTGCTAGGGTAAGGAATAGGTGATGTGGCAGAAGGTGGGTGGGCCAACATCGTGGCCACCGTCGGCTGATTGAACTGCCCTTCTTCAGAGACTATAGCTGCTTCAGGGCCATTTTGTTAGCTGGCTTGGGCTTTAGCCTGGGTGGTGTCACATGGGCACGGCTCCTGGCTCCCTCACACTCTACTGAGTTTCCATCACACATTGTTCCATGGTCAGGTGCGTGAGCCATTGTGGAACGTGAGCGCATCAACGTGGGACTGATTGGGGCAAATGGCTGCCTGACAACACCTTTAGGCGGAGACAGCAGCAGGAGTCATTAGCGTGAGAGGTTATGAGCAAGCATGGATGATCCTCATTTGTCCCCTCCTTTGTTCATTGACTCCCTTCCTCCCTCATTCCTTCATGCAGCTGCACCTCAGATATCCTGAGTCCTCCCAAAGCCCCCAGGCTCAGAGTGTCAGGAGACTGCCTCCCCTCCGACAAGCCCTGGGGACCTGCCACAGGCTTGAGCTTTGGTGGCTCCACTGAGTTTTCTGTGGCCCTCATGGGGATGCTGGCCCTTCTGGGGCTGGCGCCTGCTGTTGGACTCTCCGCTCACAGCCTGCTGTCTTTCCTGGGAGCTCTAGGTCACACCTCAAGGCTTTGGTTCCCTCACAACTGATTTTCCTTGACACCAAATCAACATTGTACCACCTTCCAGAGGGCTGAGCCATGGCCGCCCGTGGAAGTGCCCAGGGGTGCCCCATGGATAGGGCCTTGCTGAGTGCCCTTGGGTGCAGATGATAACAAAAGACTCTCCCAAGGAGGTTTGGAGGCTTAGCATGGCCCTCAGAATCAGCTGGTGGCTGCTCTTGCTTTTTTGGGGTGGGGGGCATCTGGTAGTCCCGGTTCTGGTGGGCGAGTTCTGGTCTTTGCTTATCTTTTCCATGGATTCTTGTGATCAGTCTGTTTTCACGGTTCCTGTGAGTATTGTGGGGACTGGAGGCTGGGCATGAGGCTCTTGCCTGATGAAGGTGGAGCTGATCTTGTGTTGCTCTATCCCCTGTCGTTTTGTCCCAAATCTCCAGGACCCCAGTGAGAAGGGGGCGGGGGTGTGTCATTAGAACCACAAGGCTCTTGAGTCAAGTTGTTCATCCATGTCACCACCCTCCAGGGTGTGAGGACTATGGGGCTCTGGGGATACCTCTGTCACCTAGGAGCCAGGGGAGGCCCTCCAGAGGACTGGGGACCAGTGATCTCACCATCAGCCAATGTCCTGAGCAGTTTTATTGGGTCACTTTGTGATCAGTGCCCCAGTTGGATAATTGCAGATGAAGTAAACCAACTTAGTTCACGGTCACTGATACAACTTATTTTACTCAACTTTTTGGAAAATGTTCACATTTTAAGGAAAGTTAAAAGAATAATATAATCTGTGTACTCTTCATTTGTTCACTTTTTTTTTTGTCATTTTGCCAGACTTGCTTTATCCCTCTTTATCTTATGTGAAAAATTATGAACTTTAGCCTCCACTTCAGAAGAACAAGGCTATTTTCTCATATCCCTCAACCTCAAGCCCATGACCATCCCGAGAAGTTGAATACTGACTAAATGACTTCCGTTTTTATCTAGTTCTTTTGCAGCATTTCCCAGTTGACCTATGCAGCATGGTTTACACACCGCCCTGACGATGTATCTGTGCTCTGAATCTAAAGCGGGACCCCAGTTTCTTTAGCACTCACCTTTTTTATCATAATGTTAAGTCTTTCCTTCCCCTTCCCCCTTCCCCTTCCTCCTTCCTTTTTTTCCTCCCTCCCTCCTCCCTCCCTCTCCCTCTCTCTTTTTTTTTTTTTGAGAGAGAGACAGAGGGGGAGAGGAAGACAGAGATGGGCGGGCCAGCAGCCTCTCAGCTGCTGTGAACGAAATCCAGATGCGTGCGCCCCCTTGTGGTCAAGTGTGGCATTGCGCCCTTGCGTCACTTTGCATCTGGCTAAACGTGGGACCTGGAGATTGGAACCACTGGAGATTGGAACCACTGGAGATTGGAACCAGTGTTCTTAGGCTTAGGAGGCAGGCGCCTTAACCGCTAAGCCATCTCTCCAGCCCTCTTTTTTTTTTTTTGAGGTAGGGTCTTGCTCTAATCCAGGCTGACCTGGAATTCAGTATGCAGTCTCAGGATGGCCTTGAACTCACAGCAGTCTTCCTACCTCTGCCTCCCAAGTGCTGGGATTAAAGACGTGAGCCACCATGCCCCGTTCTGATGTTAGCTTTTTAAGGCGGTTGTTTATTTTTTGAGTCAGTTTGAAACAGCACCTGTCAGTGTCACAGCCAATATTTTCTAGCCCCACTGTAACTGGCAGTGCACTTTTCTAGCCACCCCCACTGTGGGTCTGTGTTAGTCACTTTGTATCACAGTGACAAAACATTTGACATAAACAGCTTAAAGGAAGAAAGGCTTAATTTTGGCTTATGGTTTCAGGAGGATCACCGTGAGTTCGAGGCCACCCTGAGACTACAGTGTGAATTCCACGTCAGCCTGGGCTAGAGTGATACCCTACTTTGAAAAACCAAACCAAAAAAAAAAAAACAAAACATGTCCTGGCTCCCCAGGTGCTCTGCATCCTCTCTAGGGATGGCTTAGCATCTGCAGGTCCCAGGTGCAGAGCAGTGCCACCTGGAGGCCTGTGCAGAGCTGTGGGGCCTAGACAGAGCCTTCCCTGACTCTTTTCTACTGACATAGGGGAGAAAGGCCCCATTCAGCATGGGTATGGAGTGAGGGCTTTAGTGACAGGATTATGGTGCACCTTGGCTTGGGGGCTGCCCCCGTGTCTTTGGTCACATTGTCAGCTGCTCTAAGTGCTCACTTTGAGTGTCTGTCCTGGTATTGGGTTTGTGAGCCCTAGAACCCCAAGCAGGAGGAGCTCCAGGCTCCTCGGCTGCTCCTGGCCTGGATGTGCTGCCGTCACTCGCTCTGGGGACTCCCACAGCCTGCCTTGGGCTGGTCCCCATTGACTGATGCTGGCTCTTGCCTGGGAAAATATCTTAGTCCCTTTGTGTTCCAAGAAGGGGCCTCTAGGGCACACTGAAGAGTCAAGAACAGAGGGCTGACTCAGCGATGGGATCCCCAGACACTAACCGTTAGCTGATGCTTACTGGAGTGAGTGGCTGCCGTGGCAAGATACTCAGGGGCTGGGCAGTGACCTGTCCACCTTCACTGAGGAGCAAATATATGTGGTCCAAGGATGTGGAGGAGCTGCTATGATAGAATGACTGATGGATTTGTCTCTCTGGGTATGTGCTTATTAATCTGTATGTTAGTGTAGAGTCCTGTGTGGTTTGAGGAAGTTCCTGTGGTTTGCAGTGGTCTAGAGGGAAGGAAAGAGTCTAACCTGGACTTGGCATGGGCAGACCAAGGCTGCTCTAGTCCGGTTCCTGCTGGCATTTGCACCGCTTCCTGTGCAGTGATGCTTTTGCTAGGAGCCAGGTGGGCTGGACTTCAGGAGCCCAGGACATTGGACGAATGTCTTCAACAGCATATAGAGATGTGCTTTAATACCCTGCTGAGTTCCCAGATGATCTTGAAAAGCTGCTAGATAAATTATCTGAAAAGAAAATATGGCAAAGGGGAAATAAATAAATAGTTCTGTTTTTTACTTGTTTGTTTTGAGTATGTATGTGGTGTGTGTATGTGTATGGGTACGTGTGTGAGCACATGACATATGTGGTGTGTGTATGGCGCATGGGGGTGTGGGTGCACATGATGTATGTAGTGTATGTATGTGTACAAGTGCATGTGTGTGGTACACATGATGTATGTGGTGTGTGTATGTGTACAGGCGCATTGTTGTGGGTGCATGTGATGTATGTGGTGTGTGTATGTGTCTGGTGCATGGGGGTGTGGGTGTTCGTGATGTATGTGGTGTGTGTATGTGTCTGGAACATGGGCATGTGGGTGCATGTGATGTATATGATGTGTGTATGTGTACAGGCACATTGTTGTGGGTGCACATGATGTGTGTGGCGTGTGTATGTGTCTGGGGCATGGGCATGTGGATGCATGTGGTGTATATGATGTGTGTATGTGTACAGGCACATTGTTGTGGGTGCATGTGATGTATGTGGTGTGTGTATGTGTCTGGTGCATGGGGGTGTGGGTGTTTGTGATGTATGTGGTGTGTGTATGTGTCTGGAACATGGGCGTGTGGGTGCATGTGATGTATGTGATGTGTGTATGTGTACAGGCGCATTGTTGTGGGTGCACATGATGTGTGTGGTGTGTGTATGTGTGTCATGGGCATGTGTGCATGGGGGATGTGGGTGTTTGTTGATGTGATGTATGTGGTGTGTGTATGTGTCTGGAACATGGGCATGTGGGTGCATGTGGTGTATGTGATGTGTGTATGTGTACAGGCGCATTGTTGTGGGTGCACATGATGGATGTGGTGTGTGTATGTGTCTGGAACATGGGCATGTGGGTGCATGTGGTGTATATGATGTGTGTATGTGTACAGGCGCATTGTTGTGGGTGCACATGATGGATGTGGTGTGTGTATGTGTCTGGTGCATGGGGGTGTGGGTGTTCGTGGTGTATGTGGTGTGTGTATGTGTCTGGAACATGGGCGTGTGGGTGCATGTGATGTATATGATGTGTGTATGTGTACAGGCGCATTGTTGTGGGTGTTTGTGATGTATGTGGTGTGTGTATGGCGCATGGGTGCATGTGTGTGAGCACATGACATATGTGGTGTGTGTATGGCGCATGGGCGTGTGGGTGCATGTGGAGCCAGCGATCGCTCTTCACCTTATATTTTACTGAGAGCGGGTTTCTCACTTGAATCTAGAGCTTCCTAGTCCAGCTAACCAGCTTGCCCTGGGGATTCCCTGTCCGCATCTCCCAAGATCTGTGATTATAGATGGGATGCCACACAACACACAGCATTTATGTGGGTGCTGGGGATTTGAACCTTGGTCCTCACACTTGTACAGCAAATATCCACTGAGTCACTGAGCCGTCTCCCCAGTTTTCAGATGATGGTGAGTGAAGCTCAGGGAAGGTCAATATCCAATGGATCTATGTAGCATAAAGTTCTGGTGACTACATGATCAGGCTGTAAGCTTCCTGGCAGAAAATGCAATGAAGGAAACAACTGTTTTGGATTTTCATGTGCCCATGAAATAAAACAAACGGCCCGAGAAAAACAGACACTACTTAGAGAAGTTAGTCCGGAGTCGAGTTGGTTCAGGGGCTGAATCTTGACAGAGTGCCTTCGTAGGCTTGGTTCAGTGTCCTTGCCCACAGCCAGCGTCAGCGAGAAGCAGAATCCAGCAGTCTCCTTTATGCCCCAGCAGTGGCTAAGCCCAGTGACAAAGCCTAGGTCCCTAACCAACAATCCAAGGGACACAAGGAGGCTGTTCTACACTTCTAGCTCTTTAGACATAAGGACAAAATGCTAGAATATGCCGGGCGTGGTGGCGCACGCCTTTAATCCCAGCACTCGGGAGGCAGAGGTAGGAGGATCGCCGAGAGTTCAAGGCCACCCTGAGACTACATAGTTAATTCCAGGTCAGCCTGGGCCAGAGTGAGACCCTACCTCAAAAAAACAAAAAACAACAACAAAAAAAGCTAGAATATTACTTTTGAACTACAGAAGAATAAACTTGAGTGTTGTAGGGCCAAAGCAGGATTCATAGCCATCTCAGATCTTGGTATTCATACACACCAATATGGCACTATGTACGCCTTGATTTTCATGAGTATTGTCTTTTCTTTGGGGGAAGGGCCTGTCAAGTGTGCCTCAGTTTACTCATGGAGGTATGGCCGTGTTGAAGTGAAATTACAGCAGGAAGGCACCAGGCGGGGGTCTGTGGGGACATGAGGTCACATGCGGTCTAAGATGTAGCACACAGGGTCACTTGTCTTCCATCCTGAGACATCTGGCCAGCCTTGGGTTCCTCACAGAGAATGGGAGGCGTGGGCACCTTCTTGGGTTCATCAGTAGTAGGATGTCCAGAGCTTGTACCTCAGAAGATGCAAGCACAGCCACAACCGGGCAGAATCTGGCTCAGGTGCTGAGAGATGACTGTCCTACTTGGAGGGACTGTGCCAGGATCCCAGTTAGAAAAGCTGTGAGAGCCGGGCGTGGTGGCGCACACCTATAATCCCAGCACTCGGGAGGCAGAGGTAGGAGGATCACCATGAGTTCAAGGCCACCCTGAGACTACATAGTGAATTCCAGGTCAGCCTGAGCTACAGTGAGACCCTACCTCGAAAAACAAACAAAAAGAAAGAAAGAAAGAAAGAAAGAAAGAAAGAAAGAAAGAAAGAAAGAAAGAGAAAGAAAGAAAGGAAGGAAGGAAGAAAGGAAGAAAGGCAGGCAGTGAGAGAGCCAGGCATGGTGGCATAGAGGTAGGAGGATCGCTATGAATTCAAGGCCAACCTGAGACTCTGAATTCCAGGTCAGCCTGGACTAGGGCAAGAAGCTACCTAGAAAAACAAACAAACAAACAAACAAACAAACAAACAAACAAACAAGAAAGGCTGTGAGTGTCATGAGTGGGATCATAAGCAGAACTGGCTGAGATAGATCCATGGGATAAGCATGATGTCGACAGAGGAACTGTGGGGAGTGAAGTTCAGCCGGTACATTTATGGAAGGCCGGGATTTCATGGTGGAGACCTATGCAGGGTTTCTGCAGGGTGAGGTTTCTATTGTTTGGCCTGCTATGGCCAAATACTTTGGAAATGTTCTACTCCGGGAAATGTGTAGGCGGGGAAATCATGCACATCCTTCCAGCTAGAGACCCGTGATGAAGACGTCCCGGCAGATCTGCTGCCTCGCAAGGCCCGCTCTGCCTTACAGATGGCATTTTCTTTTTCAACTTTTTTTTTTTTTTGGTTTTGCGAGGTAGGGTCTCACTCTGGTCCAGGCTGACCTGGAATTAACTCTGTATTCTCAGGGTGGCCTCGAATTCATGATGATCTTCCTACCTCTGTCTCCCGAGTGCTGGGATTAAAGGCGTGCGCCACCACACCAGCTTTGTTTAACTTTTTTATTGATAACTTCCATAATTACAGACGATAAACCATGATCATTCCCTAACGCTGGCGTGAGGGATCCATCCTTGTTACCTGATCATGTCCTGGATGCTCAGCTTCCTGATGCCCCCCACCTTGCCGATTAGGTTTTATGTCTAAGTTTTGGGGAGTCATGAAGTAATGGCAGTAATACTTAAAAGCCCAGGGCTGGGGAAATGGCTTAGCGGTTAAGGCATTTGCTTGCGAAGCCTAAGGACCTGTGTTCAATTCCCAGGACCCACATAAGCCAGATGAAAAAAGGGGGCGCATGCATCTGGAGTTCATTTGCAGTGGCTGGAGGCCCTGGTGTGCCTGTTCTCTCTGTATCTGCCTCTTTCTCTCAAATAAATAAATAAATAAATAAATAAATAAATAAATAAATAAATAAATAAAAAATTTTAAAAAAAAAAAAGCCCAGTTTCAGGGTGGCCAGCACATAGGGAAATGCAGAGCTGGCCTTTCAGCACGGGGATGGGTGGGGCATGTCGGCTGGACTTCAGCCCCTGTCCTGGGGCAGCCGCTGGCTCTGTGGGTTGTGGGGAGGCCTTTTTAGACCTGTTGTTTCCTCAGGTTATTAGGGGTGTTTAGTCTTTGGAATGTGAAGACAGGAGCACAGCCTTTCAGGCACCTGCGTAGTGACAATACATCTTTGGTGGCATCGCTCAGTTTTTGGTTTGAGTAAGGGAGCCAGCTTAGCATGGAGGTTAAGGACTGAATTTTAAAATATTTATTTATTTATTTGAAAAAGAGAGGGGAGAGAGAGAGAGAGAGAGAGAGAGAGAGAGAGAGATGGGTGTGTCAGGGCTTTCAGCCGCTGCTGTAAATGAACTCCAGATGCATGTGCCACCTTGTGCCTCTGGCTTACGTGGATCCTGGGGAGTTGAACCTGGGGTCCTTTGGCTTTGCAGACAAGTGCCTTAACCGCTAAGCCATCTCTCCAGCCTTAAGGATTGAATTTTCTTTTAAAAAAATTTATTGTATTTATTTGAGAGAGGGGTAGATAAAGAATGGGAACGCCAGGGCCTGTAAGCCACTGCAATTGCATTCAAGATGCATGTGCCATCTGGCTTTACGTGGGTACTGGGGAAGTGAACCTGGGTCTCTTGGCTTTGTAGGCAGTGCCTTTACCGCTAAGCCATCTCTCCAGTCCCTAGGGACTGAATTTTGACATTAGCATTGTAGTGTTCGCCTTGGAGCAAGAAGAGCAAGGCTGTGGCTACCACCTGCCTCTGTCTGCTGATGAAGAATGCCTTCTTATTTTATTTGTTTATTTATTTATTTATTTATTTATTTTTTATGGTAGGGTCTCATTCTAGTCCAGGCTGACCTGGAATTCACTCTGTATTCTCAGGGTGGCTTTGAACTCTCCGCGATCCTCCTCCCTCTGCCTCCCGAGTGCTGGGATTAAAGGCGTGCTCCACCACGCCCGGCTATGTTCACTTTTACAAAGACTTCCATCATGAAAATTGTCAGGCATTCCCCGTCTCCGTCTGTTTTGTGTGATTGTAACAGAATACTTGAAGACTGCTCATGCTTCTGTAGGCTGGGAGTCTGTGATCAAAGTTTACAAGTGGTGGAAGGCCTTGACTTGCTTCACAACGTGGTAGAGAGTAGAGGGACGAGCGGCTCCCTGCAGAAGGTACAAAACACGCCCTCAGTTTATACACAACCCATTCTTTTCATTTTTATTTATTTGTAGCAGAGAGAGAGAAAAAGAGAATGGGCCTGCCAGGACCTCTAGCCGTTGCAAACAAACTCCAGATGCATGTGCCACTTTATGCATCTGGCTTTTTGTGAGTACTGGGGAATCGAACTCAGGTTGTTAGGTTTTGCAGGCAAGCGCCTTAACTGCTGAGCCATCTCTTCAGCTCCACAACCCATTCTTGAGTTCAGAGAGGTCAGAATTCCTCCTAATGACTTTATCCATGCCACACTCCTCAACAGAGAAGGAATATCACAGGAAAACCATCCTGTGACTAACACCGAGCAAGATTTTGCATACTGGCTTCAAGCTCTTCCTTCCTTTTTCCTTCTTTCCTTCCTCCCCCCTTATCCCTGCCTGTCTCCTTTTTGCCTTCCTTCCTCTCTTTGCCCATCCTCATCCTCTTCTCCCTGTGATACTCCCACACAGTCTATCTCTTCTTCACCTTGTTTAGTTAGGTATCTGCGCTTTCTTGAAAACACAGACCTTACATGACCACAGTGCCTTCCAGGCACCTGAAAGGTGACACTAATTCTTTGATGTCATCAGTGGGAGACGAGTTGATCTGTTTGAATCAAGATCTAACTAAGGACGCGTGGCAGCATGGCATGTGGAGTTTGCTCTATCCCAGTTGTCTTTCTGCCCTGCAGCCGCTCTGCCTTGGCCTACACCTTGACCCTATCAATCACATTCAGCGCAGCCGCAGCCTGGGCAAGGTAGGGCAGAGGAGGACAGCAGGGGTAGAAAGCTGTGGGAAGCCCCAGTGGAGCAGAGCCAGAGGGCTGGGGACTGGCCTTCTGCTCCTGTTTCTGCCCCACGGTCTCTTTTCTGTATTCACCCCCACGCTGGGATGGTGTACAGATGATGTAAGGTGGCCCATCCATGGCTTTGCATCACTAAACTCACCTGGGCTTGGCATTGTTTTGTTCCAGTCTTTGTTTGTTAGTGAAACAAAAGTCATTTGGACTGTTCAGATAGGTGAAGTCAGTGGGCCTCAACCCCAACCAAGTCCACTGAGTGAAAATGCCAGCCTTTCCTTGCCGTCCATGCAAGCAACGTGCATCACTGCAGGGCAGAAGGCTCTGGGCCAGCCCCCTTTGAAGTAAGGCTGATGGACAGTCTGGAGAAGGTGGGGCACCCGTGCCTGCCAGCTTAAGGGTGTGGGACCCTCTGTGGAGTGTCAGACAGGGAACTGTACCTCTTGCCTTCGGGTAAGAAAAGAAGAGAAACAATGCTGGGGAGGAAGCATTCCTGGAGGGGATTAGCTGGGAGGTGGCTCAGCCGCTTTGATCTTCCTGGGCACCTGGCTTGCTGTAGCTTGTTACTATTCTTTTTTATGTTGGGAACCCACGGTGACAGAGCCATGCAGCCAGGGAGGGCAGCAGAGGGTTTGTCTAGCTCACCGCCCCCTCCTTAGTCTCACTCATGGGGAGGGGGGCCTTCTCCAACAGGGAGAAAGAATTCTGTGACACACTTGGACCTCAGTGCACAGTGTGGAATGCTCATTTATTGGGGGCTTTTCTCCTGAAATTGGGTTGCGTTCCCACCTCATTCCATTAAGCATTAATATGCTTTAGCATTTTCAGTTATTAGTAGGTAGGGCAATTTCTGGTGGTTGAAATAAATGAACTAGGTACATTGTATTTATATATTGCTTGCAAAATGATGTGGAGGACAGTCTTTTATTTTTTTTTTAAATTTTTATTTTTTTTTTGGTTTTTCGAGGTAGGGTCTCACTCTGGCCCAGGCTGACCTGGAATTAACTATGTTGTCTCAGGGTGGCCTTGAACTCACGGCGATCCTCCTACCTCTGCCTCCCGAGTGCTGGGATTAAAGGCATGTGCCACCACGCCCGGCTCAGTCTTTTATTTTTTAAAATAATTTTACTTATATTTATCTATTTATTTGAGAGAGAAAGGTGCAGATATAGATAGATAGATAGATAGATAGATAGATAGATAGAAAGGGAGAGAGAGAGAGAGAAAGAAAAAAGAAAGAAAAAAGAAAGAAAGAAAGAAAGAGAGAAAGATGGAAAGAAAGGGTGTGCCAGGGCCTTCAGCCTCTGCAGATGAACTCCAGATGCATGCACTACCTTGTACTTTTGTGGGTCCTGGAGTCCTTAGGCTTTGCAGGCAAGCGCCTTAACTGCTAAGCCATGTCTGCAGCACCCCCCCCCCCATCACTACCCACTGATTAAAAGGTGGAATACCTGGGACAGGGAGGGTTGAGAGTTACATAGCAAGTGTTCAAGTGAAATGCCCTTTGGTGAGCTGTGGGAAGGCTAAAGTGAGGGTTGAGGTGGAGATGACCACATGGCCCCGGGTAGTCCAGGCCCTAGGTATGGCTTTGGGTGTCCTCTTGTCACTGTATGCCAGTGTTCATCCCATTTCTAAATGGGATATTATGAACTTGCTCAAGCATGCTCTTGGCCTTCATGAGTTCAAAACTAGCCTTGGCTACAATAGTGAAACCCTGTCTCAATAAAACAAGGACTGAGGGCATAACTCAGTTGAGCATACAGCTTGGACAGAGCGTCCTCCTTAAGTATACTGGCATATCTTTTAAAAAAATTATTATTTTTATTTATTTATTTGAGAGAGAAGGAGAGAGAGAGAGAGAGAGAGAGAGAGAGAGGGGAATATGGGCACGGCAGGACCTCCAGCCACTGCAAATGAACTCCAGATGCATGCGCCCCTTGTGCATCTGGCTTACGTGGGTCCTGGGGAATCGAACCTAGGTCCTTCAGCTTTGCAGGAAAGCGCCTTAACTGCTAAACCATTTCTCCACTCCTACTGGCACATCTTGAAACCAGACCCAGACTTTTGGGGTTTGAGGCTCTCTGCATCCTCATGTTCTGCCTCTGGTGCCAGGTTCAGCTTTCACCACCCCTGCCTGCCTGGGAAAGCAGGGCACAGGGTAGATCCCAGAAGAGACCTTAAGATCCCAGGGGTCTCTGAGGCCATTGTGAACCCTCACATAAGTCTGGGGATCTCCTTGGAGTTTCCAGTATCTTTTTTTCTTTTGTTAAATAAAGAAAAAAACAATGAAAACTCGCATTTTGATTGACCTTGCCTCTGGAGCCCCTTGCAGGTAGCATCCTTGGACTAGACCCTCTCACTACTCAACAGGCCGTGGAGCTTACTTACTTAAGTGCACTTCAGGGCTCAAGGGGCATCTGAACCCACCACCCACACCTAGGCCTTCATCTGCGGCCTTTACTTTTGTGTGCATTTGTGTGTGGGACTGTGCAAATCAAGGACTCCTGGGCTGGAGAGATGGCTTAATGGTTAAGGCACTTGCCTGCAAAGACAAAAGACCCAGGTTCGATTCCCCAGGTCCCACGTAAGCCAGATGCACAAGGTAGCACATGTGTCTAGAGGTTATTTGCAGTGGCTGGATGCCCTGGCGCTTCCATTCTCTCTCTTTCTCTCTCTCTCTCTGCCTCTTTCTGTGAAATAAATAAATACAAATAAAACATTAGGGCTGGAGAGATGGCTTAGTGGTTAAGGTCCATGTCTGTGAAGCCTAAGGACCCTGGTTCGATTCTCCAGGTCCCACATAAGCCAGATGCACAAGGGGGTGCATGTGTCTGGAGTTCATTTGCAGTGGCTGGAGGCCCTGGTGAGCCCATTCTCTCTCTCTCTCTCTCACACACACACACTCACTCTCTCTTTCCCTCTCTCTGTCTCTAATACATAAATAAAAAAATAATAAAATCTTTTTTTTTAAAGCTAAGAAACCTAAGAGAATTCCTTTAAAAAACATTAAAAAAAACAAAAACAAAAACAAAAACAAAAAGCAAACAAATCAAGGACTCCCGTGCATGCATGTACTACAAAGTGTACATTTGTTTTTATATGTGTGCATGCACATATCCACGTGTACATGCAGTCACACACATATCTGTGTGTACAGTGTGTGTACAGTGTACATGTATGTATGTGTGCATGTATTTATGTATGTGTTGATCTTTTTTAAAAAATATTTTTATTTACTTATTTGAGAGAGAGAGAATGGGCATTCCAGGGCCTCTAGCCACTGCAAATGAACTCCAGATGCATAAGCCACCTTGTGCATCTGGCTTACGTGGGTCCTGCAGAATCGATCCAGGATCCTGGGGAATTGAACCTGGGTCCTTTGGCTTTTCAGGTAAGCGCCTTAATACTTAAGCTATCTCTCCAGCTCCTGTGTCTTGATTTCTGAAAAGGAGAGAGTGGCTTTTTGTTATTATTATTATTTTTTTCTTGTTCCTTACCTCACTCAAGTGCTGAACTCTAGGCAGCTTCCTGGCTTGGCAAGATAACAGCACATTCTTAAGCATTCCTTTTATTCGTGAAATCTCTATCCTGCAGCCAAAGTCTCCCCAGCAGGAAAATAACTAGAGAAGAAATGAGTTAGTCTTGCAGAAGAATGCGACAAGCTTGGGTCTGTGCAAGTGTACGCGCGCGGGTAACAAAGCCGCTCTTTCCCAGTGCCTGCACCAATGTTCCCTTTCACCTAACACGACATGCTCATGTGAACGAATTTGCAGGAGGCCAGGGCCTGTTCCCAGCTGCAGAAGGCTGATTCTTTATCCTTGCTAGCCCCCTAGCCTTTCTTCACAAAGAAGCAGTGTTGGGTTTCTTTGCTTTGCTGTGGACATGCCACTTGGTGGTTTTTTTCTCCCTCCGGCTAACAAGAAGTCCCTGTTATTTCATGGGCTGCGCACATCAACGGCTGACAGTTACAGGGTATTTCTACGTGTGCGCTTGCTCCCGCTTCTAATGTGTGTGGGTTTTATATAAATGCTCATCGCCTGACTGAACCTCCCCTGCTGCTAGCTCCACACCTTTCCATCCTTGAGAGAACCAGGAACGCCTTGGCAGTTCTCGCTCTGCATTGTCCCTGATGTGCCACGGTGCATCCCGTTCTTACACCATCTGTCACAAGATGTCTCCTGGTTGTTGATTTGATCCCTAGCCTGGGCTAAGGCTGCCCTGGTGGCTCTGCTCAAGTTCCAGGTCCCCTATCCCGTTACCTGTCTCCCTAGTCCTTGCATCCCAAGGTGGCCGTGCTTCCGGTCACCCAGCGTTTCTTGCAACATGGATCTCCTTCACCACCCCATCTGCTTAGGAAACACCTGGAGTAAGAGAGAACTCTAGGCCAGTGCTGAGTAGTGCTGGGCCCCTATCTCACCTTTAGCTTGCAAAAGGTCCACCTCCACTGCTCCTGGAAACCCCCTGGTCAGCCTACTGGCCAGGACCCTACTACTGGTCCTTGCTACCTTTGACCCCTTGTACCACCCAGCTTCAGCCATCATCATCTTGATGCCCGGGATGCCCAAATCAGTGAGATTTTGTTGTTGTTGCCTTTCTCTCATTCCTTGCCTGCCTCCCAGTCTCTTGGTCCCAGAGCATGCAAAGGGAAGTCTGTAGAAGATTTTAAATCACTTTGTGGCAGCATCTAACATCTCCTTCCTCAATACCTTCCCATCATAACAGGTCTGTTTGTGTGACAGACCCTCATGTTGGCCACAGGGCCCCGGGAATGCTGCTCACAGGTCCCAGCCCGCCTGGAGCCCTGCTGTCCCTCTTTTGGCCTGTCTTGCTCTCCCCACGTCTATAGCATCTTGTCCCCACCCGCCTCGGTGGTGTTTGTGCGTCTGTCTGATGTCACCACCTCGGGCCACCTAGATGAGCTGTCAAACTGTCCTCGACAAAGGTGCTGCCCACCCACGCCTCTGTCAGACTATCTGCCCTTTTCCCGTTGCTTTCCTTTTGGTGCTTGTACATTACCTATCCATTTTCTGTCTGCTTCCCCACTGCAGTGGGAAGAGTCTGAGGGTAGAGCGTGTTCCTGGCATGGTGTGGACACAGGGCCAGCACCCTGCCGGGACTCGGTTGCTGTGACTTTTGTGTCTGCTGTGGAACAGACCCTCTGCTTCCCACTGAGGAGAAGCTGTAGCATGTGCTCTGAAAGGCTCTCCTGGAGGCACTGTGTTTCTGGCTGCAGAAGAGTCTGGAAACATGTGTCCCACAAGCCCCCAGGAACCTGAGCTGCTGTTCATGCCCCAGGGAGTCCATGCAGCTGGGTCAGGTCCAGACCTGGGTGGGGTGGGAGGGGAAGCTGATCTTGGCTTCCTCACTGCAAAGGTGGTGTGACAGGGAGGGACCCAGTAACACTGGGAATGACCCAAAATGTACATCTGTTTTGTTCTGTAGCCTTCTTGCTAGACCATGGCTATTTTCTTTCTTCTTTTTTTTTTTTTAATATTTCTTTTTCTTAAAAAATATTTTATTATTTAAGAGAGAAAGAAAAAGAGACAGAGAGAAAGAAAGAGAGAATGGGCACACCAAGGCCTCCAGCCACTGCAAACGAACTCCAGCTACATGCACCCCCTTGTGCATCTGGCTTACGTGAGTCCTGGGGAATTGAACCGGGGTCCTTAGGCTTCGCAGGCAGACACCTTAACTGCTAAGCCATTGCCCCAGCCCTCTTTTTTTTTTTTTTTTTTTTTTTTAAATATCTTATGTATGTATATATGTGAGAGAAGGAGGTAGACAAAGAGAGTGAATATGGGTGTACCAGGGCCTCCTGCCACTGCAAAAGAGCACATGTGACACTTTGTGCATCTGGCTTTACATGGGTACTGGGGAATTGAACCCAGTTTGTCAGGCTTTGCAAGCAAGTGCCTTTAAATGCTGCTGAGCCATCTCTCCAGCACCCCCATGGTATTTTTCATGCTAATGAGCATAGATAAGGTTCTTCTGGGCGGGTGCGGTCAATACTGGGGATGGGACCCAGGGACTTCTATGTTAGGAAAGCCTTCTACCTACCGATGAGCTTCATTCCCCGCCTCTAGCTGTTTTATATATTTATTTATTTGAGAGAGAGAAAGAGAGAGAATGGGCACATCAGGCCTCCAGCCACTGCAAACAAACTCCAGATGCATGTGTCTCCTTGTGCATCTGGCTTACATGGGACCTGGAGAGTCAAACCGGGGTCCTTTGGCTTTGCAGGCAAACACCTTAACTGCTAAACCATCTCTCTAGCCTGCCTCTGTTTTTAATGACTATGTGATTTTATATCTAGTGACACTGCAGGCCCATAAGTCGCCCCTGTAAATGTGTATCAGTGCCTGTCTTCTGGAAGCATCTTCATTGTGGCCTGGCTGTTCACTCTCTTGTCTGCATGTCTAACCTGGGCAGTTGGCACTGCAGCTCACCAAACACTTTCCAGCTGTGAGTTTTAGGGCCATTTTTGCACATAGAATATGCATCAATTTCTCTGTTCTCATTTTGCTCCCTACCCAATCCATTTAGCCTTGGACTAGACAATGAGCAGGATGTGTGGGGATGGACAGGAGTGGCCGTGACATAATAAGAGTTCAGACTGCAGACACGGGTCAGTGGGAAGGAAGAGCCTTAAATGGGGCCGTAAGGGATCTGTGTGTCAGGCTCCATTCATTTGTTCATTCATTCAGCAAATCCTTAGCCTTGTTCTAGGCCCTGGTGGATGAAGTTCCTGCCCTCTTGCAGGTGACCTTGCTGTCCTTAATGACTGCAGGGCATCCTGTCAGGTAGTGGTAAGGACTTGGAAGCAAAACGAAGACAGCTAATGAGGTGAGTCCTGGCAGAGGTGGGACATCATGCGGGGCTGTCTTGAGAATTTTGAAAGGGAAAAAAGAGTAAGCTGGGAGAATAGGGAAGTGATGTGTGAATAGAAGGGAGCTCACAAATGTCCTGAGGCAGACAACCAGTTGAGCAGGTTGGAGAGAAGATCAGAGGGAGGTAGGGGCTAGATGCAGTTGACCTGTAGGGCCTTTTTTGTTGTTGTTGTTGTTGTTTTTTGTTTTTTGTTTTGAGGTAGGGTCTCACTCTAGCTCAGGCTGACCTGGAATTCGCTATGTAGTCTCAGGGTGGCCTCGAACTCATGGAGATCCTCCTACCTCTGCCCCTCAAGTGCTGGGATTAAAGGTGTGCGCCACCATGCCCGGCCCTTGGTTTTTTTGTTTTTGTTTTTGATATTGTAGGGTCTCACTGTCTTCCCAAACTGGCCTTGGATTCACAGTGATCCTCCTATCTCTGCCTCCAGAGTGCTAGAATCAAAGGTGTGTGCCACTGTGCCTGGTTGTAGGAACTGGCTTTTTTTATTTGTTTTTGAGGCAAACCCAACAGACTGGCCTTTTTTTTTTTTTTTTTTTTATGTGAGGGAGGGGGAGAGAGAGAGAGAGAGAGAGAATTGGTGCACCTGGGCCTCCAGCCACTGTAATTGAACTCCAGATGCTTGTGCACCACCTCGTGTGCATGTGTGACCTTGCACACTTGTGTCACCTTGCATCTGGCTTCCGTGGGACCTGGAGAGTCGAACATGAGTCCTTAAGCTTTGCAGACAGGCGCCTTAACTGCTAAGCCATCTCTCCAGCCCAGGAAGTGGCTTTTAAAGGTATATATTAGAGGTATGAAAGGTTTGGGGTGGGATGTGTTTCCTTCCTGAATCCCATTGAAGAAGATGTATGCTCCTGGCTTGCAGACACTGAGACACAATCAGGTTATTGGTGTGCCCGGGTGGCGGGGAAGGAGACAACCAGCCTGGCAGGATTTACTGATGGACTGGCCCGGCTGTGTACGCAAGGGAAAGGGAAAGATGAGTGTTGAGTGTGGTAACAAAATGGTGCTCCTTGAGCCTGCCTGCAGGCTGAGGAGGTGAGGCTCAGGCCCTCCAGGGGTATCAGGAGTTCTCATGAGCAGGGTTGATGTTAACGATGCCAGGAAAGCCAGGTGCACCAAGGGGTCACCAGCTGATGGTTCTGTGGCTGGAGTGTGACAGTTCTGGGACATGCCCATAGGGATCTAGGACAGCCCAGGAGCAGGGTCTCCCACCCCAAAGGAAGTAAGGCTAGGGCCAGTGAGGTAGGACACGAGGTCTCGGCCACCTCCCTGCGCGTGCAGAGGGTGTGCTCATGCTGCGGGGAAGTAGGGTACGGTGTCAGTTACACAGGACGTGAACCTTCCTTCTTGGCTCTAAAAAGCTGTGCAGAGCTGCTATCTGTGAATATCTCCATGGGATGGATGGCGAGGACCCTGTGAATTTGGGAGCACATAACCCTGGGGTCATGGGGCAGTCAGTGACAGTTATCAGCCTGTGTGGGGAGCACAGGTGGGTTGTTTTTTCCAGGACGGAATGTAGGGCAGGGAGATGAGAGATGAAGGTAGGTCAGCCGAAGAGCCAGGTCAGGTTGTCGGGGGTGGCGGGGGGTGGGGTGTCATGAGGTTTGGGCTGTGTTCTGCTTTGTGGCCTACAGCAGATCACTCCTGTTCTTCTGGAGTGAGTTCCTGGGTGCTGGTGCCCAGAGCAGCTAAGCCCGTTGGGCAGTGTCGATTCAGGGCCATGCTGAGAATTGGAAGGGGTGACCGACCTTGCTTGCTGCTCTCTCCTGGCTTTCATCCAACCTCAAATAGAGCAGGTGCACAGTGTCACCTGGCCAGCCGCTGATGGGACATGAGGGTAGTTCCCTGTGGCCCTGAACTGTGTCATGGGCTCTGTTCTGTTGGCTCAGAGAGGGAGAAGCAGCTTGCTGGCCGCCTCTGTCCTGTGTGTCCTCACTTCCTGTCTCTGCCAGTTTCAGCAGAAGCAGGCCTGGGTGTCTTCAGCCCTGATGTTCAATAATCACTCCAGTGAGCGCAGATGTGGCCCCTGGGGACCCGCAGCAGGCCCCCTGTGTCTTGGTTTCCAGCCCAGCCAAGGCGATCTTGATCTTCAGTGCTAGGCATCCTGGGTACCCATTAACTGAGGGGATCACCTTCAGTTCCTCTCCATCCTCTGCTCCACAACCCCTTCTCTCAGTCTGGCCCTCTTCTTGCCAGAACTGTTTACACTGGAACCTGCCCCTCCTCTTCCTGGAAGATTGCACCCCCCCCACACACCCCCAAGTCCCTTTAGATTTATCAAGTCTCTGCTCCTCCCACTGTAAACTCTGGAATGCATGAATGAAGAAATGGTCCCTAAGCAGCTAATCAGAAATTCAAAGGGCAGTTGATAGGAGGCCAAGCATTCCACAGGCCCAGCCCAGGGTGTGACTGGGGAGGGATGTGGCTTCCACTGATAGTCACCTTAAGCCCTGGTGGCTGTCTGTGTTCATTTACACACTTACTCATTCCATAAAGCAGCATTTGTCTAGCAGAGTCTTGTGGCCTGGGAAGGGAGGGAGGCAAGGAGGAAAGGAGAAAGAGAAAAAGAGAGAGAGAGAGAGAGAGATGCTCCTACCTCTCTCCCATGCAGGTATGTGTGTGGTTTACAGCTACATAAGACAACTGGAAGGAGGGAGATGCCTCAGGCCGCATCCTTCTCCTGCCACCGGGGACAGTGATGGCAATGGATGGAACTTGACCTGCCTTTTTCTTTGCTTGGTAACTTTGATTTAATAAAAAGGGTTAGAGCCAGGCATCATGGCGCACCCTTTTAATGCCAGCACTTGGGAGGCAGAGGTAGGGGGATCTCCATGAGTTCAAGGCCACCCTGAGACTGCAAAGTGAATTCCAGGTCAGCTTGGGTATGAGTGAGACCCCACCTCGAAAACCAAAACCAAAAAACAAAACAAAACAAAACAAAAACCCCAAGGGTTAGGATGATTGCCAGGGCTGTGCTAGTTACTATTCTTCAGTGACTCTTAAAATGTGAAAGCAGGGCTGGGGAGATAGCTTAGCGGTTAAGGCGCATGCCTGCAAAGCCTAAGGACCCCGGATCTATTCTCCAAGTCCCACGTAAGCCAGATGCACATGGTGGCGCATGCATCTGGAGTTCATTTGCAGTGGAGGCCCTGGTGCACCCATTCTCACTCACTCTCTTTCCCTCTCTCTGTCTCTAGTAAATAAAAATAAATGTGACAGCAGTATGTGATGTTTTTAGGAAATTGGAGTTGGTAATTGAGCAGTCTACTGTCCCTACCTTACCACCCTGGGGCCATCCACTGGACTTTCCAGCCTCTGCTCTGCTGAGTGGGGGTGCAGCCTCGGAAGATGAGGTCACCCGGCGTTCCTTCCGCTCCTCAGGTTTCCATCCTGTAGGCAGTCTCATTCCTCATGCATAGCGGCATCCTTGTGAACGTTGTGCCAGATGGGACGGAGGAAGGGCGCTCTAGATCTGAGCCTCGGACCACGAAGGGAGAGGGGGTTGCTGTACACGGAGGGGGTCCCCTAAGCTGTGTCTGTGTGTGTGTCTGGGCACAGTGGACGCTGAACTGCGTTTGAGGACAAATGCCGTGGGCAGAAGAGCCTACGTGGACCTTCTCCCTCCTGGTCCGTAACTTGGCTGGCCTGCTGTGGTCTCCTGATGGAGTTGAGGGTTCCTTGGGAGTGTGCTCTTCCGGCTAACCCTGTCTCGGGGAGACTGAGGCTCTGGACGTGGCTTCTGGCCAGGACAGAGGAGAACTCCATCTGCCACATGGAGGGTTTCACTGCTGACCCTGTGCAAGAGATGCTGGTTTTTCCTCTTATTTTTGGTTGTAGTGTGCTGTGTTATCTCCTGGACACGTGCTTCTCATATGCTGCATAGATTTTGGGGTTAGATTTGGGTAAAGTAGGGACTACTGGTTCAAGGTGAGAGTATCTTACCTAGCTGGGGACTAAGTCATCTTTGCAGAGGGTCAAGTGTTGGCTAGGGCTGCCATGTCCTAAAGTTCAAAAGAAAATAGTGATTTTTTTGTTGTTGTTGTTGTTGTTTTTGAGGTAGGGTCTCACTTTAGAGACCCAGGCTGACCTGGAATTCACTCTGTATTCTCAGGGTGGCCTCAAACTCATGGCAGTCCTCCTACCTCTGCCTCCCGAGTGCTGGGATTAAAGGCGTGCACCACCACACCTGGCTTTTGAATATTTTTTTTGAGACAGAGAGAGAGAAAGAGAAGGGGAGAGAGAGAGAGAGAGGGAGAGAATGGGCACGCCAACAGCCTCTCAGCTGCTGTGAACGAACTCCAGACGTGTGTGCCCCCTCGTGGACAAGTGCAGCATTGCACCCTTGCATCACTTCGTGTCTGGCTAAACGTGGGACCTGGAGAATCCAGCAGGTGTTCTTAGGCTTAGGAGGCAGGCGCCTTAACCCCTAAGCCATCTCTCCAGCCCCAAAGCATTGACTTTTTACCTCCCCAGGTCCACTGAGACTGGTCACAGGCCAGTGTGGGGCGTTTCCAGTAGCGCATCCCCGTCTGTGGGAAGACTCTGAGTTCCCAAGTGACCACAGACTAGTGGGGGTCGTGTCAAAGGCTGTGACCATCTACTGCAGATCTCCAGAGCAGAGCTCTCATCAAACTCCATCCTGGGAACACTCATAGTTGCTACAAAACAAACAGCAATCTTGCTTTTTAACACTTCAATAAAAAGTAGCTGAAACTTGTTCCTACTGAAGAAACCAGGTGCTGTTTTCTATTGCCTAGGAAGGACCTCCACCTTGCCCCCAAACTTCTCTGGATTATTGATCCCTCCTTGTAGGGGAAAGCGGAGAAGTTAGCAGGCATTGACCAAAGCTCCTTCAGGCAGTATGTAGCCTAATTAAGACTCACCAGAAATCTCGGCCCAGTCAGATTGATAATAACTGTGTCGACACATAGCTAGCCTGGCTTGGAGGCCACTGAGGCATTCTTGGCTTCCACCCCGAGCAGCCTGCTTGCGAGGGGAATGCCCTAGGTGGTGTGGTAAAGTGCTGGCCTTGCAAGTATGAGGACCTGGGTTTAAGACTCCAAATGCAGGTAAAAAAGAAGTGGCGGTACACACTCAGAATCTCTGCATTGGGGAGGGGGAGGGGGAGGGGGAGGTGGCAGATCCCTGAGGCTTGCTTGCTGGCCAGCCAGTCTAGTCTACTTGGTAAGTTCTGGGCTAAAGAGACTGACTCAAAAAAAAAAAAAAAAAAAAAAAAAAAAAAAAAAAACAAGCCGGAGAGATGGCTTAGTGGTTAAGGTGCTTGCCTACAAAGCTTAAGGACCCAGGTTCGATTCCCCCGGTACTCATGTAAACCAAATGCACAAGATGCCAATTGCGTCTGGAGTTGATTTGCAGTGCCTAGTGGCCCTGGTGCGCCCATTCTCTCTCTTTTCTACCTACCTCTTTCTCTCTAATAAATAAATAATTTTTTTTTTTTTTTAAGAAAAGAGGTGGGTGGTGTGTGAGAAGCATGACCCTGGTGATTGTCCTCTGGCCTCCATATCTGTGTACACACACGTGTGCACATACACACATTGCATAAAATAATTCACTTTAAGAAGCTGGCTTGAGTTTCATTAAAAAAAATCATTAAATGAATTTTGATTTGGGATTAGGGCAGAATTTCTAATGATTTCTGACATGACCTTAAATATACTTTTGCCATTTTATGCTTCATAATCATTTGAAGAGACTTTATTTTATTTTATTTTAAAAAAATTTAAATTATTATTATTATTATTATTTTGGTTTTTCAAGGTAGGGTCGCACTCTAGTTCAGGCTGACCTGGAACTCACTATGCAGTGTCAGGGTGGCCTTGAACTCTTGGTAATCCTCCTACCTCTGCCTCCCGAGTGCTGGGATTAAAGGCATGCGCCACCATGCCCGGCTTATTTTATTTTTAAGTAAGGTCTCACTCTAGGCCAGGCTGACCTGGAATTTACTATGTAGTCTCAGGGTGGCCTCAAACTCATGGTGATCCTCCTACCTCTGCCTCCTGAGTGCTGGGATTAAAGGTGTGTGCCACCACGTCTGGCTAAGAGACATTCTCATTATTGATGATGTTAAAAATCAAAAGCTAATCAACTCTGAAAAACGTTGAAGAGGCTCTATATTCTGCATTATCAAATATTTAGCCAATACTTAATTCTTTTTTATTTTATTTTATTTAACTTTTAAACAATATTTTATTTATTTATTTGTTTGAGAGAAAGAAATGAGTGCACCAGGGCCTCCAGCCACTGCAAATCAACTCCAGACGCATGCGCCCCCTTGTGCATCTGGTTTATGTGGGTCCTGGAGAATCAAACCGGGATCCTTTGGCATTTGCAGGCAGATGCCTTAACCGCTAAGCCATCTCTCCAGCCCCAATACTTAATTCTTTTTTAAAAAAATATTTAAAAAAATTATTTGTTTATTTATTTGAGAGTGACAGACACAGAGAGAAGGAGAGAGAGAGAGAGAGAATGGGTGCATCAGGGCTTCCAGCCACTGCAAACGAACTCCAGATGCATGCGCCACCTTGTGCATCTGGTTTACGTGGGTCCTGGGGAGTTGAGCCTCGAACCGGGGTCCTTAGGCTTCACAGGCAAGCGCTTAACCACTAAGCCATCTCTCCAGCCCCAATACTTAATTCTTTATGTAAAAATAAATAGACACATCCATTTCATTAGTATACAAGTTTACTTTCACCTTTAATAAATGGTAAAATTATATGCAACAATGAATTGTTTCAAAATAAATCTTTGTGATTTACTCAGCAAATATTTAATTTGTGTATCTATTTTATAAGCCTGTATATTTAGGGTTGGGTAAAAATTTCTTAGGTGAGGCCTGGCGTGGTGGTGCACACCTTTAACCCCAGCACTCAGAAGGCAGAGGTAGGAGGATTGCTGTGAGTCTGAGGCCAGTTTGGGACTACAAAGTGAATTCCAGATCAGCCTGTACTAGAGTGAGACCCTACTTCAAAAAACAAAAATCACCCCCCCCCAAAAAATTCCCAGGTGAAATGGGATCAGAAATGAAGTAACCTTGCTTAGAAACTGTGCCCGTAAGCATCATGTGATATAATGGTTCACCGAGACACGGTCTGTGGCCCTGGGGAAGACGGCACGCCAACCCTAGGGTCATCTTTGTTCCCCGCAGGTGGAGGTGAGCCACTCCTGATGGTTTTGGCCGTCCTCAGATAGATCCTGCAGTCTTGCTCCAAAGCTGACCATGGTGTTAGTGTCCTGTACCCAGGTCCTCCTCACTTCCGGGCAGTGTCCTGTGTGTCTTTTCAGGTTATCCGAGGGTTATGATGTCCCCGGCCTCGGTCCAGGTCCCTGAGGTAGCCTTGGGGTTGGAGGTTGTCCTTGACTTTTTGGGCTCTGGGCTCTGTCATCCCAGGCAGGTCACTGAGGCCCCTTCAGACCTAAGAGTCCGTTCTTCTTGGTCACTTCAAGCGCAGGGAGAGCTTTCTGTATATTTCCTGTGTCTAATGTTGGGTGTTTGTTGTTTCAGTTCCCACCCCTCCATTTTTCCTCAAGGGAGGTGCACTGAGTATTGGGGTGGGCATCCTTCTGTGGTGGGCTTGTGGGACAGAATGTCATAGCTGAGACCCGTTTGGGAACAGCGCTCACGTTTCGTAGTTTCGGGACTGATGCACTGACAAGTTTGCTGTTTGGTAAGGACTCGCTTTCTGGCTTATGTGACATCCTTTTGTTGTGTCCTCACTCTGATAGCCTCTGGGGCCTTTCTGGGTCTCTTCTGTATAGACTAATCCTTTTATGAAGTCATGATGTAATCCCCTCCCCAGTACTTCACCTCAGAGCACCATCTTGGGCACGAGGACTTGAACCTAGGAGTTTGGGGGGACACAGACATTCTGCCCTACCTTCCCTCCCTCATCTCGTTCACACTCACTATGGTCCTCTAGCGGGAAGAAGGGCCGGGTCTATGGGGCTGTCTGGGAAGGGGGGGCACTGCTTCAGGGCATAGGGAGAAGGGCCCTTGACTCAACCCTTACTTTGGCTTCATTCTGTGCATCTTCTGTTAAACAGTTGCTACTCGAGCAGGGAAGGAGGAAGTAGCTGAGAGTGGAGAAACATTTTGTAGGGAAAGCAGTTTTTCTTTAACTCTCAAAAAGTTAGGGGGAAGGAAATACATGAAGCGCAAGAACAGAAGGGAAAATACAGAATAAATGCGTGCCTTCCTCATGGTTGGTGAGACACCCTGCTAGATGTCTGAAGTCCCCATCAGTTTTTTCAAAGCAGTCCCAAGATGTGGCTGTCACAGGAGGACAGTTGGCATTAGCTTGTTATCCTGAACTCTGTGGCCAGTGAAGATGTCTCGGTGGAACTGGTGAAATACATGTTCTTCTCCTGAGGCCGGTGGCCCTGTGATTGATCACAGATGCAGTGTATGCCCAGGAAGTTTTCATAAGAGATGGTGTCCCGTAGAGGACAAAGCAGGATTAGAGGGAACACCACAGTTGTAGTCACGCGTTTATCTCCGGCGGGTGATAGACACGTGCTTGGGTCCATGTGTCCGAGGGTAAGCTTGATGATGTTAAAAATCAAAAGCTAATCAACTCTGAAAAACGTTGAAGAGGCTCTATATTCTGCATTATCAAATAATTAGCCAATACTTAATTCTTTTTATTTTATTTTATTTAACTTTTAAACAATATTTTATTTATTTATTTGTTTGAGAGAGAGAGAAATGAGTGCACCAGGGCCTCTAGCCACTGCAAATCAACTCCAGACGCATGCGTCCCCTTGTGCATCTGGTTTACGTGGGTCCTGGAGAATCAAACCGGG
This sequence comes from Orientallactaga sibirica, assembly GCA_036365145.1. Taxonomy (NCBI): domain Eukaryota; kingdom Metazoa; phylum Chordata; class Mammalia; order Rodentia; family Dipodidae; genus Orientallactaga; species Orientallactaga sibirica. The sequence continues at coordinate 276,615 of JAEOAD010000651.1, read as the reverse complement.
ATCCTTTGGCATTTGCAGGCAGATGCCTTAACCGCTAAGCCATCTCTCCAGCCCCAATACTTAATTCTTTTTTAAAAAAATATTTAAAAAAATATGTTTATTTATTTGAGAGTGACAGACACAGAGAGAAGGAGAGAGAGAGAGAGAGAGAGAGAGAGAGAATGGGTGCATCAGGGCTTCCAGCCACTGCAAACGAACTCCAGATGCATGTGACACCTTGTGCATCTGGTTTACGTGGGTCCTGGGGAGTTGAGCCTCGAACCGGGGTCCTTAGGCTTCACAGGCAAGCGCTTAACCACTAAGCCATCTCTCCAGCCCCAATACTTAATTCTTTATGTAAAAATAAATAGACACATCCATTTCATTAGTATACAAGTTTACTTTCACCTTTAATAAATGGTAAAATTATATGCAACAATGAATTGTTTCAAAATAAATCTTTGTGATTTACTCAGCAAATATTTAATTTGTGTATCTATTTTATAAGCCTATATATTTAGGGTTGGGTAAAAATTTCTTAGGTGAGGCCTGGCGTGGTGGTGCACACCTTTAATCCCAGCACTCAGAAGGCAGAGGTAGGAGGATTGCTGTGAGTCTGAGGCCAGTTTGGGACTACAAAGTGAATTCCAGATCAGCCTGTACTAGAGTGAGACCCTACTTCAAAAAACAAAAATCACCCCCCCAAAAAAAATTCCCAGGTGAAATGGGATCAGAAATGAAGTAACCTTGCTTAGAAACTGTGCCCGTAAGCATCATGTGATATAATGGTTCACGAGACACGGTCTGTGGCCCTGGGGAAGGCGACACGCCAACCCTAGGGTCATCTTTGTTCCCCGCAGGTGGAGGTGAGCCACTCCTGATGGTTTTGGCCGTCCTCAGATAGATCCTGCAGTCTTGCTCCAAAGCTGACCATGGTGTTAGTGTCCTGTACCCAGGTCCTCCTCACTTCCGGGCAGTGTCCTGTGTGTCTTTTCAGGTTATCCGAGGGTTATGATGTCCCCGGCCTCGGTCCAGGTCCCTGAGGTAGCCTTGGGGTTGGAGGTTGTCCTTGACTTTTTGGGCTCTGGGCTCTGTCATCCCAGGCAGGTCACTGAGGCCCCTTCAGACCTAAGAGTCCGTTCTTCTTGGTCACTTCAAGCGCAGGGAGAGCTTTCTGTATATTTCCTGTGTCTAATGTTGGGTGTTTGTTGTTTCAGTTCCCACCCCCATTTTCCTCAAGGGAGGTGCACTGAGTATTGGGGTGGGCATCCTTCTGTGGTGGGCTTGTGGGACAGAATGTCATAGCTGAGACCCGTTTGGGAACAGCGCTCACGTTTCGTAGTTTCGGGACTGATGCACTGACAAGTTTGCTGTTTGGTAAGGACTCGCTTTCTGGCTTATGTGACATCCTTTTGTTGTGTCCTCACTCTGATAGCCTCTGGGGCCTTTCTGGGTCTCTTCTGTATAGACTAATCCTTTTATGAAGTCATGATGTAATCCCTCCCCAGTACTTCACCTCAGAGCACCATCTTGGGCACGAGGACTTGAACCTAGGAGTTTGGGGGGACACAGACATTCTGCCCTACCTTCCCTCCCTCATCTCGTTCACACTCACTATGGTCCTCTAGCGGGAAGAAGGGCCGGGTCTATGGGGCTGTCTGGGAAGGGGGGGCACTGCTTCAGGGCATAGGGAGAAGGGCCCTTGACTCAACCCTTACTTTGGCTTCATTCTGTGCATCTTCTGTTAAACAGTTGCTACTCGAGCAGGGAAGGAGGAAGTAGCTGAGAGTGGAGAAACATTTTTGTAGGAAAGCAGTTTTTCTTTAATTCTCAAAAAGTTAGGGGGAAGGAAATACATGAAGCGCAAGAACAGAAGGGAAATACAGAATAAATGCGTGCCTTCCTCATGGTTGGTGAGACACCCTGCTAGATGTCTGAAGTCCCCATCAGTTTTTTCAAAGCAGTCCCAAGATGTGGCTGTCACAGGAGGACAGTTGGCATTAGCTTGTTATCCTGAACTCTGTGGCCAGTGAAGATGTCTCGGTGGAACTGGTGAAATACATGTTCTTCTCCTGAGGCCGGTGGCCCTGTGATTGATCACAGATGCAGTGTATGCCCAGGAAGTTTTCATAAGAGATGGTGTCCCGTAGAGGACAAAGCAGGATTAGAGGGAACACCACAGTTGTAGTCACGCGTTTATCTCCGGCGGGTGATAGACATGTGCTTGGGTCCATGTGTCCGAGGGTAAGCACTTCAAATGCAGCGTCGTTGTCTCTATTCCGTCCCCATGAGATGGGCTCACTGCCCCCCAAGATATCCCTGGGGTAGGGTTATGTCTCTGTGCATATCCAGTTTGGGGTTCAGGGACTGGAAGTAGGTCTCTGGTTGTCTAGTCTTGTGCATCCTTCACTCACCATTGAATTGAACCCCTGGGTCCTTGTAGCCATGGCTTGTTGATGACAGTGACAAAGATTTGCCTTCGAGGTAGGGTCTCCAGACTGACCTGGAATTCACTATGTTGTCTCAGGGTGGCCTCGAACTCACGGTGATGCTCTGCCTCCCGAGTGCTGGGATTAAAGGCACCTGGCCTCACCTTGACTTCTTCTATTTATTTATTTATTTATTTATTTATTTATTTATTTATTTATTTATTTTTGAAGTAGGGTCTCACTCTAGCCGAGGTTGACCTGGAATTCACTATGTAGTTTCAGGGTGGCCTCAAACTCATGGCGATCCTCCTACCTCTGCCTCCCGAGTGCTGGGTTAAAGGTGTGCACCTCCACGCCCGGCTTCACCTTGACTTCTTGATTGAGGTGAGGCGTGCCAGCCTTCTTTATCTCAGACATGATCTTTTCCCCTTTGCAATGAATGAAGGCACCGTGAGGGTCCGGAGGTAGATACTCTCCTGAGACAGACATTAGAGGATGCCTCCTTCTGCCCGTGACCCCGCAGTGGCTTCCCAGGACAAGCGGAAGCACTCCTTTACTCTTCCTTTATGCCCTCTCTGGGCACATCTCCTGCTTTTCCGCTCTTCCCTGTGCCTGTCTCGCCAGGTGGAGAGGTGACCTGACACCGTGGAGACTTTCACCGCACTCTTTCTAGTAGTAGAGTCTCAGGGACTTATGGATTCCAGCTGTCATAGTTTGCAGTGTCATATTGTCACTATTATCCATTGTAGCTGCCCGAGGTCTGACCAGTGGGGGTCACTTCAGGTTGGCCCTTGTATCTTTCTGGCATGTCCACGGGTCACTCTGTGTGTACATGACCATTGCTGTGCTGCTTCAGCCTCCCCCTCCCCCACTCCTGTGGACAGAGCTCGGAATGTCAGTGTATACACACACATTTACACTATTGTCACTTCTGAGTGTGCCCACGCCTCTAGAGGAGAAAACTGCCGCACCAGTCTCTGATCCCTGTTCTGTAACACGCGGCTTACAGAATGCTCTCCGGCCCCGGGTTTTTAACTCCCCACCCCCACATTTTCCAAGTGGAAAAGGTGGTCTCCAGTTTTCTTCCTGTAGATCCCTAATGATCCATTTTCTTGGCAGCATCCAGTCTTCTATCACCTCTCCCCTGCCACAGACCCTCTCCCCTTTCACTCCCAGGCCCGGTGTCAAGGAAGAGCACCCAGACTCCATTCCTGCTCACATTCCACACTGTCCTCCCTGGGCCACAGCTGGTCTTCTAGGACCCAAATGTGTTCACGAGACTTCTTTCTTATCACTGTACAGCAGCAGGACTGTCCAACCTTTTGGCTTCTCTGAGGCACACTGGATGGAGACTCGGGCCATACAGTAAACTCAGTAGAGCCTCTAGCAGACCTGGGATCCAGCCTGGCCTGGTTTGGGGCTCTACTTCTGCCACTGCTTTCTGCCACTTTGCTCACCTCCCTAAACTTTGTTCCTACACCCTGTCTGGCCAGCTCACCCAAACATTGAGGGGCCTGCCCCACCCAGTCTTAGTGTCTGGACTCCTTTCCTGCCTGGAAAATGTCTGTCCTCCTTCAAGTCACAGCCCGTTTGTCTGTCGTCCCTTCCTAATGCTTTGTGTGGACTGACATGGTTGAGCGGCCAGTGCTGGTGGAAGGGAAGCAGAGTGAAACGACATGTTTTCACTCCACCAGCATTCACACTGCTCAGGCAGGCTGTGGGCCTGCAGATTGGTGGCATAGGACAAATGACCACGGAAGGGCGATGACCAGGTCTGCTCAAGGAAGGGAGATGATTAAGGAGTCTGAGGGTGGGGGATCCGATGAAGGTGAATCTTTTTTTGTTTGTTTGTTTGTTGATACTTTTTTCTTATTTATTTTCTTATTTATTGACAACTTCTTTAACTGTAGACAATATCCCATGGTACTTCCCTCCCTCCCCCCACTTTCCCCTTTGAAACTCCACTCTCCATCATATTCCCTCCCCCTCCCAATCAGTCTCTCTTTTTATTTTGATGTCATGATCTTTTCCTCCTCTTATGATGGTCTTGTGTAGGTCGTGTCAGGCACTGTGAGGTCATGGATATCCAGGCCATTTTGTGTCTGGAGGAGCACATAGGAGCACCTACCCTTCCTTGGCTCTTACATTCTTTCTGCCCCCTCTACCGCAATGGACCCTGAGCCTTGGAAGGTAGGTTTGAGATGTTTCAGTGCTGAGCACTCCTTTGTCACTTCTTCTCAGCACCATGGTGCCTTCTGAGTCATCCCAAGGTTGCTACCATCTGAAAAGAGAAGCTTGTTTAACCAAAAGTGAGAGTAGCATTAATATATGGGTATGGACATTAAGAGAAGTGCTTACGGGGCAGTTTGGTGAGCATAGTATATACATTTAGTGTGACACCAGCAGACATTACACCCCTAGGGCTCATGACTACCCTTGTCGTAGGTTTTCAGTATCAGGAATGTATTCCCTCCCATTGAGTGGGCCTCTAGTCCAATTAGAGAGGGTTGGTTTCCCCCATAACAGACATGCCACTATTGCACCCGTTGGCTCATTTGGCATGGCTGGCCAAATTTAAGGCTTGCAGTGTCCACTGTTGAGTACCTCCACTGGTGTTGCAGATGAAGGTGAATCTTTAGCCAAGTCCAGAGGGGTATTGACTTTCAGCCAGAAAAGAAAATGGGGGTGGGGGAGTCCAAGAAGCCAAAAGTGGAGCCCCATGGCTCAGAATGGAAGGAACTCTGGAGCCCAGCTGAGAGCCTGGCAGGAGGGTCATGTGGGGGCTGAGAAGGGACCAGAGCAGTGCTGGCTGGTGAGGGGACTGTGGTCATATCCACGTTAAGGTTTTGGACTTGTTGTCCCTGCACTATTGTTAATTTTCCCTGGATTGAGACAAACCAGTTTGTCATCACTGCTTAGGAGGTGCCTCACAGTGGTGTGTGATTTATTACCAGTAATGAGGAACAAGTGTTTTCTGAATGGTGTGTCCTTTTATTTTATTTTGTTTTTTTTTCACTTTTTCTTCTTTATTTTAATATTTTGTTTTTATTTATTTATTTGAGAGAGAGAGAGATACAGAAATAGGCAGGTAGAGGGGGAGAATGGACCCACAAATGAACTCCAGATGCATGCGCCCCCTTGTGCAACTGGCTTACGTGGGTATTGAGGAATATGAGCCTCAAACCGGGGTCCTCAGGCTTTATAGGCAAGCGTTTAACCGCTAAGCCATCTCTCCAGCCTTATTTTGGTTTTTTGAGGTAGGGTTTCGCTTAGCCCAGGCTGACCTGGAATTCACTCTGTAGTCTCAGGTTAGCCTTGAACTCAGTGATCCTCCTACCTCTGCCTCCCAAGTACTGGGATTTAAGGCATGTGCCACCATGCCCGGCCAGTGCCTCCCTCAAGGAACTGTATCATATCAGGTCCCTGTCTGTTCCCTGCTTAATTCAGCCTTTCCACTGGTTCCCATAGACCCACAGTAAGGGTGGTGGCTGACTTGTCGAAAAAGGCTTCCTTAGTACCACTCACACCCGGAACAGACAGCAGTCACATGCTTTTAGCTCAGCTCATAGACAGTGCTGCGCACTCCGTCTTGGGTTAGCCCTGGGGTAACCAGAGCGAAGGCAACATGAATATGCTTTCAGGGATCCTTCAGTCTCAGGAGGGCATAGATTTGCATGTTAGAATATGTCTGAGGGGCTTCTGCAATAACTAAAGTTTGAATATGCCTTAGAACAAAAAAAAAAAAAAAAAAAAAACAAATACCAAATGTCCCCTCCCCTCCCTTCTTCATTGTCCTTGTGACTGAAAGTTGAAGGGCGGCCACTGCTCTCAGCGCAGACATGGAAGGGTGGGTGTTTAGTGCCACAGCCTGAGAGGCGAATTGATGGCTGGAATTCAGTCGCACATGTGGTAACCATAAAGAGCTGTACAGCCCACCCACACTGCCTGCCATCTAAGGCATTTGGGGCGCAGACCTGAAGTTAAAGAGTGTGAGATCCATAGAGACGTCACAGGCCCTCAAAACCGCCTTTGAGCTTGGCCCAGAGCCAGGGCCATTTGGGCTCCACTGTTGGAGAGCTACCTACCTTACGAAGCTGGCCTGTGAGTCCAATTCAGGGGTCACAGTGCTTCACCTCATAGAGCTGGGGACCGGCTTCAACTTGAACCTCAAAGCAGTCTTTCCCGTATGCTCAGGAGTGAGGCTTGTCTTGATGGAAGTCCCACTCTGCTGCCGTTGAAATGCCCTGGCCTGGGGGACACTCCTTTGTGCCACCCACAGGCATGACATGGATGGGAAAGGAGAGAGAGATCCATTCTGTCTGGGGATGTTGACCCTCCTTTCCCTCCTGATTTTTTCAAGTGAACCCCCCAATACTTTGTGGGTTCATGGCTTGCTTTCCCTCCATTTTATGGTACCATCACCTCCTGCCCTCCAGGGTTCTAATCTCCTAAAATCCCAGACCCACACTGAGCTGTGTGATTGGGCCGGAAAACTATAGCGTTTGGAAGTGGACTGTGTGCCCAGTCCTCCCCCCTTGCCCCCGCCGTGGAAGAATGGACAGTCATCTTGCTTTGAACTATGGGCGAGATCCCCACTGGTTTCGGCCTTCTGCAACCAAGTCCACCGCCCTGAGTTTCTTGGCCAAAGAGGCAAACTGGTAAAGAGGTCTTTCAGTCTTCGCTTTCCTCTTGTGCCCATTCCAGACGCACTGCTGCGGCAGTGTCGGTGACCAGTGGATACTGCCCAGTGCAGATGCAGGCTTCCCTGGAGAACAGTCAAGATTTTTAAAATTCCCGAAGGTTGAGGGCCTGTCGCGTTCTGAGTCTCTTAAGCCCCTCGGCCAGTGTGCCTAGAGGTCTGAAATCCCAGTAAAGCCGAACCCCGAGCCCAGCGCGGCGGTTCCGTCCCGAGGCGGCGGGAAGGCGCCCCACCCCACCCCACCCCATCCCCCGCGCGGGAGGCGTTTCTTCGCCCACTTGGGGCGCGTCTGGCGGAGCGGCGTTCGCCCGGGCTCGGGGCGCAGGCCGGGTCGCTGGCGGGACGCGGGCTAACTCGTGTGGGCTGCGGGGCACTGCTGCGAGCGCCGGGCTTTTGTCCCCAGAGCGCCGATGCCTGCGAGCGCGGCTCCCATCCGGCAGGCAGCCTGTGCAGGGAGTCCAGGAGCCCCCCACCGCCCTGCACCTCTGCTGGAGGGGCTCCCGCGCTGGCCCGGCTGCAGGTTAGTGCGCCCCGCTGCATGGGATGGGGTGCAGGGTGCCCAGGGGCAGGGATTGCTAGGGCGTAGGATGGGGTGCAGGGTGCCCAGGGGCAGAGACTGCCAGGGCGTAGGATGGGGTGCAGGGTGCCCAGGGGAAGGGATTTCCAGGGTGTAGGATGGGGTGCAGGGTGCCCAGGGGCAGGGACTGCCAGGGCGTAGGATGGGGTGCAGGGTGCCCAGGGGCAGGGACTGCCAGGGCGTAGGATGGAATGCAGGGTGCCCAGGTGCCCTGCTGGCGCGTGTTGCCAATGGGTTCTGGTGCCCTTTTACGCGCTGGCTTGTCTGCGGAGTCCCATCGGCCTCGGGCAGGACCATGCAGGTCATGGGCCAGTGGCACTGCCTAAGGGATCTGCCCCTGGTGATCTCCTTTCGAGGTGGGAGGCCAGAAAGAACTAAGAACTAACCCAAATGCGGCTTGAAAACGTTTCTCGAGATCCCTTTCTCTGGAACGGTGGTGGGACGCTATGACTTCTCAAGACTCGCTGTCCTGCCAAGGTAAGGGGCTATTACCTTAGCTCTGCCATGTCAGGACGCTCTTGGGAAAGTTCTAGCTTCCAGGGCTTTGCCCACGTGACCATCCTACGTGGTCTTCGAATTAAACTGGGGTGCAGTGGCATTCTTTCCCTTTTCAAACAAACAGGCATTCATTGACTCAGCGTTTGTTTTTCCCCTAGAAACTTTTGGAAGTTTCTGAAGAGCGAAAGGTTGTCAGATGGTTTACTTAAGCTGACCCATTCAGTACTGCCTTCAGGTTTGGGGTTCTGCAGCTAGACGCATTTCTTCTGAAGTGTGGGCCCAGTGAGTGTTATTCATGGAGGGGGATCCCTTTGACTCCCACCCCCCATACCTGCCCTCTGAGGTCTGGGGTCAACTCTGCCCATGAGGGAAGGTGTCTGTTTACTTTCAGAGTCAAGTTGAGCTGGAAATGTGTTTTTGATCAGCGCCTCTCTCTTCAGAAAGCTAGCTACCCTCACGCATCTAATTCTCTTCCTGTGGTGGGCAGAGTATTTCCTGAAGGGAAAACATAGCTGGGATTGTAGGCATAGCGTGGTACTCTGTGTAAGTATTTTGCCATGGCGACCTTTAGTGGAGGGAATCTAGGTTGTGCATTTAAGCAGAGAGCCTGCCAGGGCTCATAGAAATCTGGCCCTCAAGGGTAATTACTGCCACCCCCCAATCAGGAAGTCCTTGGGGAACCATCCGCTGTGCTGGCCACTCTTCCGTAGGTTACCTCCTAACAATCCAGTGCAATTCAGGTTCCTGGACTGTGCTTGCTAACTGCTTCAGCTTGCTGACTCCTCTCTTCTCTGTGGGAGAAATGAATGCACTGGATCAGGTGAAGACAAGGGCAGCCTAATCCTGTCTAGTCTCCTTTCACAAGAGAGACTTCATGTCCTGTGCACGTGAGCAAATGGTATTACACAATCTTAAATGAACTCCCCAGGGATCCAGTAATTAAAATGGCTGAGCTGGCACCATAGTCCCCCCTTTTTTTTTTTTGCAGCCTCTCACTGCAGACCAGTGGGCAAGAAAGCTGTAGGAAGACAGAGCCTCTTTCTCCTTGTTTGGAATAAAGGTATTTATTTAGGAGCAATGAAAGGTTACAGTATCTGTTTTTGGCTTACACACTATGGACAGTTCATTTAGTGTACAAATATTAATTGATTGTCCATAGTCCACTGTCTGCCAGATGTGCAGGGCCCACAGAGGACAACGGAGAAAGAGTTTAGTGTCTTGCATTGAGAAAAATGGCAGTCTAGGGGCTGGAGAGATGGCTCAGTAGCTAAGGCATTTGCCTGCATAGCCTAATGGCCTGAGTTCCATTCCCCAGGACCCATGTAAAGCCAGATGCACAAAGTGGTACATGTGTCCAGAGTTCGTTTGCAGTGGCTAGAAGGCCTGGTGTGCCCATCCCTCCCCCACATGCCTTTAATCCCAGCACTCAGGAAGCCTGAGACTACATAGTGAATTCCAGGTCAGCCTGGGCTAAACAGATAATTGTAAAATGGGGAGAAAAGTGCTTGCCAGCTGGGGCATTACTAAAAGGGTGAATTATTGCTCCTAAGCATGATGACGGTGTGAAACTGGTCCAGGGCCATACCCCTTATCCACTGCCTGTGGGTCTAAGTCTTGCATCTCACCACCCCATCTGTAGAACCAGAACAGTCATGGTAAAAACATAGAAGTGCTTGATAATGTGACTTTTAAAATTTTTATTCATTTTTTATTGACAACGTCCTTAATTGTAGACAATATCCCATGGTACTTCCCTCCCTACCCCCACTTTCCCCTTTGAAACTCCACTCTCCATCATATCCCCTCCCCCTCTCAATCAGTCTCTCTTTTCAGTTTGATGTTATGATCTTTTCCTCGTATTATGATGGTCTTGTGTAGGTCGTGTCAGGCACTGTGAGGTCATGGATATACAGACCATTTTGTGTCTGGAGGAGCACGTTGTAAGGAGTCCTACCCTTCTTTTGGCAATAATGTGACTTTTGAAATTAGTAGCAGCACCTTCTTTTACAGGGCTTTGGCTACATACATGGTGCCTGCTATCACACAGGCAATTTGGCAGTCTCTTTAGAGACAGGCACAAGCATAGAAGTGGAACTTAGTCACAGTGCTTTGACTTTGGATCCTTGTGGTACAGTCAGAGACAGGTGGCTGTCAGGCTTGGCTGTAGGTTAGAATCCACTTAGTGAGTTTTGAAAGCAATCCAGTGCTCTGGTCCCACCTCCACGGCTATCAGACATAGTTGCTGTGGGTAAAGCCTAGCTCAAGTTGTTTTAAAAACTCTGTCCAAGGGGCTGGAGAAATGGCTTAACAGTTAAGGCGTTTTGCCTGCAAAGCCAAAGGATCCCAGTTTGATTCTCCAGGACCCACGTAAGCCAGATGCACAAAGGGCACATGCATCTGGAGTTCATTTGCAGTGGCTAGAGGCTCTGGCATGCCAATGCTCTGTTTCTGCCTCTCTTCTCTCTCTGCTGGCAAATAAATAAATAAAATTAAAAAAAAAAAAACTGTCCAAGTTGAAACCGGATGTGGTGGCACATGCCTTTAATCCCAGCACTTGGGAGGCGGAGGTAGAAGGATCACCATGAGTTTGAGGCCATCCTGAGACTACATAGTGAATTCCAGGTCAGCCTGAGCTACAGTGAAACCCTATCTGGAAAAACAAAACAAAACAAACAAACAAACAAACAAACAAACAAACAAACAAAAACACCTCTGCCCAAGTTATTCTTGTGTTTTGACTGATACACAGTGTAGCATTTGCTGTGCAAAGTAGCAGAGGAGAGTGGTTGTGGCAGGTGGCAGAACCAACACAAAGGCTTCTGTTTGGCTCAGGTCATCTCCCCCCACCACTTTTTTTTTTTTTAACTACATTACAGTAAAGGAGATTCGTAGCTAAATGCCAAGGCTGCTGAGGAACTCAGAGGGATTGGGAAGGGCTTGGAGGGTTTTGAATCTAGGTCACACTAGAAAGCTTAGAACATCAGGGAAAGACAGGGCTATTCAGCGGAGCAGACTTAAATGTTGAAGTCGCACGTTGGGATCTTTTCTATCCCAAGCCCATCCTGTGGCAGTGGGGGAGTGCAGCTGTGAATGCCTGGTCACGTCTCCTGGAGGTGGAGGAGTGAGGGCTATGGTCTGCGGGCGAGCATGTACTTTCCATTTAGAGTCAGTCCAGGAGAGCGCTGGCTCAGGAGAATTTACTGTGTTGACAATCAAAATCCAAGGTGTTCGTTAGTTTTGTAGGACCTCAAGAGTCTTTTTAGCTGAAACACTATTTGGTGTATTTATTTATTTAAGACAGAGTCTTGCTCTGTAACCCAGGCTAGCCTGGGATTTGTGTAGCCTCCTGAGTACTGATTCCAGGCTTCTGGTATGCATGTATGTATGTATGTATGTATGTATGTATGTATGTATGTATGTATATATATGTATGTATATGTGTATGTATGTATGTATGATGTAAAGTTTCTTGTTCATGTAGGTTTTTAAAACTTTTATTCATAACTTCTGTAGATATAAGTAATATACCATGAGATTATCTATGCATGTATTTATTTATTAATTTATCTATTTGGTTTTTCAAGGTAGGGTCTCACTCTAGCCCAGGCTGACCTGGAATTCACTCTGTATTATCAGACTGGCCTTGAACTCATGGCGCTCCTCCTACCTCTGTCTCCTGAGTGCTGGGATTAAAGGTGTGTGCCACCATGCCCGGCTTTATTTTTTTAATAAATAAATCAATTGATTATTTATTTATGGAGGAGAATGGGCAACCCAGGGCGTATTCCCTGCAAACAAACTCCAGATGCATGCACCACTTTTGTGCATGTGGCAAGTGCCTTTTGTTTAGTATTTTTAACCTGAAGACATATCTTCAAAACTAGAAAGCGCCAAATTGTACACTTGAATGAATGCAGTCCTGAATGTTTGTTTTTTTTTTTTGACAGTGCAAGTGCCTTGCATTTATATAGGCATTTTATAATGTATTTGCCTTTTGTTTAGCGGAAAGAAAATGTATTCATTTTTTGTTTTATTTTAAAATATTTATTAAAATTAGCTTACAAGGCCGGGCATCGTGGTGCATGCCTTTAATCCCAGCACTCAGTAGGCAGAGGTATGAAGATTGCCATGAGTTTGAGGCCACCCTGAGACTATGTAGCGAATTCCAGATCAGCCTGGGCTAGAGTGAGACCCTACCTCAAAAAACAAAAACAAAATTAGCTTACAAAGGGACAGGTTTCTCTTTGGCATTTTCATACATATTTTGGTTGGGTTGATTCTACGTGCCATGTTACTCTTCCGGAACCCTTTCTCTGGTGTATTCTTTCTGCCCCAGCATTTCCCTTCCATTTTCATGTCTCATGCGTTCTATTGCTTTCCCCTTTCTAGCTTTTGACCTTTACCCACATTTACTTCTACCTAGACACATGTGTAACACTTAGAAGCTAGAACTGTGTAGGAGAAAGAACATACGCTATTTGTCTTTCTGATCCTGGGTTTCCTTACTCAACATATTTTCCATTTCTATCCATTTTCCTGCAGATTTAATAATCTCATTTTTCTTTACAGCTGAATAAAATCCCATCGTGTATATTTGCACCACATTTTCATTAGCCATTATCTTTTGACGGACACCTCTGCTGATTCCATTCTCTTGTTATGATGGATAGAGCAGTAAAGATGTCTATGCAAAATGTCTTCTGTAGTAGGGTGTAGAGAGAACTTTTTGGGTTTATGCCCAGGCGTGGTATAGCTGGGCCATATTGTAGTTCTATTTCTAATGTTTTGAGAAGCCGACACATTGATTTCCATAGTTGTTGGCTACTTTTAAAAAAATGCTGGGATAGTTTGTTAAGATGGTGTAGGGCTTTAATCCCTCAGGGATTAGAGGTGGAGGATCACTAGTTCAAGGCCACCCTGAGACTACATAGTTAATTCCAGGTCAGCCTGGGCCAGAGTGAGACCCAAGTACCCAGAAACCCCAAAAAAAAAAAAAAATGCTGGCATAGTTTGTTAAGATGGTGTAGGGCTGGAGAGATGGCTCAGCAATTAAAGGTGCTTGCCTTCCCCTGCAAAGCCAAATAAATAAATACTCCATTAACAACAACAAAAAGTTCTCATTGAGGAAAATTAGACTCACAAAGTTTTTTTTGTGTTTGGTTTTTGCAGTGCCCAGAGGCCCTGATGTGCCCATACACTTTCTCCTCTCTCATTCCCTTCCCCCTGTCCCCGCTCAAATAAATAAATACTAAAAAACAATAACAACAACAAAAAACTATAGTCATTGAGGAAGAATTACATCTTAATTATATTTATTCCACCCTATGAAAACTATATAACTCTCCAGTTACTCTGATCTTTAATTTCTTTAAAAGTTGCTTTTAGCAATGTTTTGCATTTTTTAGATTATATATCTTTCATGCCTTTTGTCAGATTCACTCCTATTTGATGTCTTTCATGAGGTGGTAATTTTTTGAATGCATTTGAATTTGAATTTCTGAAGTTCATTGCTAATATGTAGAAGTACAGTGCATTTGTATGTTGGTCTTGTAGTCTTTCCACTTTACTAAACTCACTTGGTAGTTCTCAAAGCTTTTTGTAGATCTCATCAGATTTTTCTACATAAGCAACCAATTATCAGTATCAAGACACTTTTACTTCTTTCTTCCAAGCTGGGAGCCTTTTGTCGCCCTGTTCTTGCCTCCTTGTACTTTTGAGAATCTACCACAGTGTGAATGGAAGTCAATTAGGGAAGTCTCTGCCTGTTCCACCTTTTAAAAGGAAGTCTTCAACTCTTCACAATTAAGATGTTTGCTGTAGGATTTACTTAGATACATGTCATCAAATTAACAAGTCCCTTTCTTTTCCTGCTTGACTGGAATTAAAATGGATGCTGGGTCTTCTCAGCAGTTTTTTTTTTTCTTCGAGGTAGTGTTTTCACTCACCCAGCCTGACCTGGAATTTACTATGTATTCTCAGGGTGGCCTCGAACTCACAACAATCTTCCTACCTCTGCCTCCTGAGTGCTGGGATTAAAGGCGTGCACCACCACACCTGGCTTCCTCCCACCTTTTTAAAGCTTATTGATTGATACTTATTTTAAGCTTATTGATTGGTATTTATTTATTTTTATTCATTTATTTATTGAGGCAAGGTTTCCTAAGCTGGACTGGTGGCTCACACATATAATCCTAGCACTGGGAAGACTGAGGTAGAAGGATTGCCATGAGTTTGAGGCCAGCCTGGGTGAGAGTAAGACACTGCCCTCCCCGCAAAAAAGTGGAGAAAGGGTCTCCCTGTATAGTTTAGGTTTATCTAAAACTCTCCATCTCCTTGCCTTATAACTTCCAGAGTGCTGGTATTCAGTTTATTGATTAATGTTTTTGACTGTTAAATGGCCTTACATCCTGGAATAAATCCAGTTTGTCACTGTGTATTGTATTGTGGGTTATATAAGATAACCAATGGGTTACTTAGAAGTGTATTGTTTAGTTTGCAAATATTTGTGGATTTTCCAGAGATTTCTTTGTTTGTGTTTCCAAATTTTATCCTATTGTGGCCAAAGAAATTTTTTTTTTTTCAGTAGGACTTGAATGTGTTTTGATTTGTTTAGGCTTGTCCTATGTCCCAGGATCTGGTTTACATTGCGTCCGTGCCATATGCACTTGAAAAGAATGTGTACTCTGTTGCTATTATGTTACGAATTCTGTAAGTGTAATAGTATTAGGTAATATTATCCCAGTCTTTTGTACCCTTGCATATTTTTATTTTCTGTCAGATTCCCAGTGCTAGAGTTGGGAAACAAAGGTCAAGGCTCCTTGCCTTGGCTTGTAGTCAGCCTCCTTCTGTCTGACTCCTCAGATGGTTGTCCTTCTGTGAGCAGATTCCTGATGTGTAAGGACACTCACGGTTTGAGCTCTTGGACCTCACTTGACTTTAATTACTTCTTCAAAGTCCTTATCGCCAAGTAAACTCACCCTGGAAACCAACGTCTGAATGTTGCAGGTATAATTTAGTCCAAAGCAAGAGTTGTTG
Source organism: Orientallactaga sibirica (assembly GCA_036365145.1). NCBI lineage: Eukaryota > Metazoa > Chordata > Mammalia > Rodentia > Dipodidae > Orientallactaga > Orientallactaga sibirica. The sequence continues at coordinate 261,398 of JAEOAD010000651.1, read as the reverse complement.
AATTTCTAAGGACATTTAAAAATATCTTATTTGTTTATTTGCAAGGAGAGAGAGAGAGAGAATGAGAATGGACATGCATTATAAGCGAGCAGTGGGAGTACCACCCGCAGCCTGGGACACTTTAAAATTAGGTTGTCATGACCTTTTTTGTCCAAATCTTTTGTACATATAGTAGTTTATTTCATTGGTGTACCTAGGAATGGAATTGCTGGATTTTAGGATCCATGTATTTTGAAGTTTTTAAGACATTGTCAAACTATTTTTCTTTTTTTAAAAAAGTACTTTATTTATTTATTTGAGAGAAAGCGGCAGCTATACAGAGAAACTGGGCACACCAGGTCCTCCAGCCAATGCAAATGAACTCCAGATGCATGCGTCACCTTGTGCATCTGGCTGTACATGGGTCCTGGGGAATCGAGCCTGGGTTCTTTCTCTCCAGCCTGCAAATTATTTTTCAAAGTAGTGGTATCATTTGTGCCATGTGCTCAGTAATATTTCATCTTCTCAGCACATTTTTATTATTCTGGTGGGTGAGTAATTGCCTCAATAAGTGTGTATTGACAAGTGTATTGACAAGTGTATTGACAAGTATCTGCATGGTTACTAGTTACTGATGATACACCATTATGTATCAGTAAATAGGCACAAAGGTGATATTGGGTATCACCTGTGAACCTGGATTCTCTGGAGCCATGAACTTGATGGATGAGGGCTGATTTCCTTCTTCTACTAATGTTTGTCACCGTGTTAAGGGGGAGGCACTTGTGTGTCTTAGGCTGGTCCTATGAAGTGGGTGTTACATGCTAGGCATCTGGATGAAGCCTGTTATCGCAGAGGGTTGCTGTCACATGGAGGAAGCCCCCCACCCCCCACGGGACGTGCAGGTTGAGTGACAGTGAGTTAGGAATTCTCTCAGCAGCTGCAGTGTCCCCAGATCGGTTCTTGTTCTCTGCTTGGTCAAATTTGCTGTTAGCTCTTTACTAAGTCAGCTAGACTTGTTATCTCCTGAGAAGGAAAAGAGACAAGTTATGAGTTGAAGTGCTGACGATTTCTTCCTTTCTCTCTTTTTTAAAAAATACTTTTATTTATTTATTTGAGACAGAGGGAGACATAGACATAGAGAGAATGGCACGCAAGGGCCTCCAGCCACTGCAAACGAACAACAGATGTGTGCACCATTGTGCATCTGGCTTATTTGGGTCCTAGGGAATTGAACCTGGGTCCTTTGGCTTTGCAGGCAAATGCTTTATTTAACAAGTACAACATCTCTCCAGCCTCTTCCTATTCTTTTCTTAACCACAAGAATTCACCACATCTCTGCACAGTTTTAAGAAAAAGATCTTTAAAAAAAAAAAATCCAAGCTAGGTGTGGTGGCACATGCCTTTAAATCCCAGCACTAGGAGGATTGCTGTAAGTTCAAGGCCAGCCTAGGACTATAGAGTGAATTCCAGGTCAGCCTGGGCTAGAGCGAGACCCTACCTTGAAAAAACTAAACAAGCTGGATGTGGTGGTGCACGCCTTTAATCCCAGCACATGCCTTTAAATCCCAGCACTAGGAGGATCACCATGAGTTCAAGGCCACCCTGAGATTACATAGTTAATTACAGGTCAGCCTGGGTCAGAGTGAGACACTACTTTGAAAAAAAAAAAAAACCACCACCACCACCACCACACACACACACACACACACACACACACACACACACCTTCCAAAAAATACACCAAAAACAAATAAACAACAACAACAACAAAAAGGACAACAAAGACCAAAGCCCTGGGGTATGCAGATGAATCATTGAAGGTCAAGGGGTTTTGTGCTGAGGTCAGCCCTTGTTCATGATTCCCTCCCCCATTAAATTCAAGTAAAACAAACAGCAAAATGAAGACATTCATCTGGGAGTTTCCAAAAGTTAAGTCATGGAATTTCCCTTTCTAGCCTGTGTGTCAACCCCACCTGTATTCTGCAGAGGCCTACCATGCTTACACAGATAAGTGTGCCTAAGGAAAATTTCCTCCTATGGACCAGCAAGGATGTAGACCAGGATGTGTTCCAGGGCCCAGGGCATTGGGAGACTGACGCTGAGGCTGGCTGAGGGGCCTCCTTGAGGTGGAATGGTTTGCAGAGCAGTGGATGGTACAGCTGCAGAAACATGCAGGCTATGCTTTTGAGGAACAGCCAAGTCGTCTCTCCCCTGGCCTCTCAGGTGTAAAGGAAAGAAGGAGGAGGAGGAGGAGAAGAGGAGAAGAAGAAGAAGCTGAGAGAAGGTGGCCGTGACAGAGCAAGCGCCTATGGGTGCTCAGCAGAGATCTGTGGAGAGGGCAACCTCATGATCAAAGACCTCTCTGGGGCTGAAGCCAACCAGAAGCCTAGGAAAGAAGCAGGCTCAGGAATGCGTTTAGTCTGCCCGGAAGCGGCTCTGTAGTCTGTTCCTAGTCAACTACTGTGACACTTTCTGGTCTGTTTCCTGGGCACAGTTTGTTCAGTGCTGGCGTTGTAGTGGCCCTTTCTCTTTGCAGCAGACGGGGGTGGTGACTCGGTGTGCTGCCATCCTCATCAAGACCACGGTGTCTCAATGAAGACAGAAAGAAGCCTGTCTGCTCATCCTCCCAGGACGGCAGAGGCCCTGCACGCTTACAGAACACAGCCTATGTAGCAGCCATGAAGTGTCTCCATGTTGTGAACCCTGTTTTCATGGAAGTGCCACTATTTCCAGAATTGAATCTGTTTATTTTGAGAGAGAGAAAGAGGAAGAGAGAGAGGGAGAGAATGGCCGCGCCAGGCCTCCAGCCACTGCAAATGAACTCCAGATGCGTGCGCCCCCTTGTGCATCTGGCTTACATGAGTCCTGGAGAATCAAACTTTGCAGGCAAATGCCTTAATGGTTAAGCCATCTCTCCAGCCCTGAATCTCTAAATACATCTCTCAAGTCTGAAAAAGAAGAAAAGGAGCATTGTGGTTGGATGGGGCTCAGACTTCCACCTGAAGGGTCCCCTAAGCCAGCATCGTCCAAATGATATGTGCAGTACAGGGACAGTTTGTGATGGAGCCTCAAAGGCTGAGCCGATATAGAGTTGGGCATGTGTCCTGACCATGACTAACAAGGCCGGGGTGTGCTCCTGCTCCTAAGCCAAGCCAAGACCAGGTCTAGCAGAACGCTTGACGGAGAGTTATGACGAGGGTTAGCGAGAGGCTACAAGATCTGCAGTCAGCTTCCTGGCATTCAGCTTGGCTGCTCGTGGACACACACGTGCATGGGTGGTTCCATGTGTCTGACACTCACATGTGTTTTGCTCGGCTACACAAGCACAGTCACCCATGATGATCTGGCTCTTGAGATCCCCAGTCTTTTCTTGTTGACATCTGTGGTGGTGGCAGGCTTGGACTGTGCTGATCTGGCTGTCCCACACCAAGATTCATTCTTTGTATAAATGTGGTCCGAGTTCACTGAGGAGCAATCACAAATATCCTTCTTACCTCAATATTCTGCTTTTCACCCTGAAATAGTTTTTGTTATTTTCTTGGTAAATAGAATTGGTGAAAAGGCAGCTGGAGATGGTGCAGCCATCACTGAGGTTCCAGCATGCACCTGACACATCTCCGGTGGCTGTCTGATATCCATCTGGAGTGCTCATTGTCCCTCAGTATCTCAGCCCCTTCCACAGCTGGGCCCTGTGTTAGAGGCACGTCAGAATGTGTGGTTATGTGCACCTGGGTGAGTGTGCTTGTGTGTTCTGACATGTGAGTGTGAGAGAACACTCAGGTGTGGTCTGCATCTGGGTACTGCATGCATGGTTGTATGTGTATATGAGTGTCTACACACACGCATGGTTGCAGGTATAAAGAGAATGTGTTCATTTCCTTGCCACTGACTACATGTGTGTGCACATAAGTCTGTGTGAACACATTTGGTTGAACACACAGCGGGTACATCTATGACCGTCTCTCAGACTCAGGGCACTTGGTAAGGTTTTTGTAGCTCTGCTCTGTAAAGCCTGTTGTCTGGAGAGAGACAGCCCACACAGGAGGTGCTTTTTGTTCTGAACAGAGATTGTTCTGTGTGGAGGAGATGTCCAGCAAGCTCATCTGTCACTCACTTGTTAAGGAAGTCTCAGTAGGGCATGCCACCTCCAGGTTATGGTCTTACTTTATTCCGAGTAAAGATGGGTACAGTGGCCCATGCAGCTCAGAAGGCATCGACTTGTCCCACTTTCTCTCAGAACTCTGAAGATCTCATGATCACAATCCCTCACGGATCCCCTGTGTACTTTGCTCCCCTCCTTCCATTCATCCTTTCAAACAGACTTCAGAGAGCTGCTCCCCTCTTTTCTACCATAGAAGGTCAGAGCCAGAATTCACGCTGTGTGAACCAGAAGGGATCCTCTCCACCCAGTCCTTGGCTGGGGACCAGAACTGGGAGAAATAGAGTTGCTGCTATTTCTAAGCCACCTGGGCTGTGGTGTTTTTCTTATAGCAGCTTCAATAAACCAAGACATCATACTCTCGCACATAAGTTAGTAATTCTATTAATACACAAGTCCTACTTTATCTTATTGCCAAAGGATTTGTTCCAGGAGTCTTTTAGATGTGCTCTTGCTTATGATCTTGTTGGATTAAATTCAGTTACTGTATGTACCAGCCACTGTGACGACGTTCTAGCCTGCCTCTCAGTTGCCATCCTTTGTATGAAGACAATATGTGTTCAATAGGATATGAATGTCCTGTCACTGTGTCTGAGCCTAGGTGTTCTTCATCAGAGCCACAGAAGGTCCGTGGAGGCAGCTGGGTGAGCCTAGAAAGCAAGGGGAACTGACTGCCATGCCAGGGCTGTGGTTCAAAGGCAAGCAAGCCTGAAATACATAAGGGAGATGCTGTGTCTCTGCCTGGTCATTAATGGGCTCATCCTAATGCTAGAGGTGATAGACTTTCAAACAGTGCCAGGGCCCAAGAGCCTTGCTTAGTCTGCTAACTTAAATGCAAACAACAAGGCTGAGATCCAGCTTGCCTCTGAGAAAGCAGGAGGGTCCAGTGGCCACCGCCCCTAACTCAAAAGGGCTAGCGTACCTCCGTGCTGAGACCTGAACTCGTCACTCCCAGGGGAGGCAGTGTAACTAGACATTGTGACCAGGACAGCCCCCATCCAGCTCTGGTTCCCTGCCCTTGATGGCTGCCCTGCATATTGCTGGAGTCAGGACCTCATCTCTGACCCTCACGCTCTTTCTCTGAACTGACTTTTGGCTGCTCAGGCTGGGGCGCCTTGGAAGTTGGCTTCTTTGGCCACCTCCCCCTCCATCCTGGGTTCTGGGAAGGCGGAAAACCTCTCGTGGGAAGACTGCATCACCCATTCGTGAGTGACATTGGTAACTTTTGCCTCCTCTTGTAGGGTGTACGTACTCCCCAAGGCACTTGACTTGCCCTTCAGCAAGCTCACGGTTGGCCTGTCGCTGAACTTTTCTCTTCTCTGGCTGTTCCTTGTCATCCTTTGGGCACCAGTGCACTTTGATGGAGCGAGTTGACGCTCGTGTATTATGATACTTACGGCGCCTGCTGTGGTTTGAGACTGGTCTCGTGTATTATGATACTTACGGTGCCTGCTGTGGTTTGAGGCTGGTCCGATCCCCCTCACTCCCCACCGTGAGGTATTACGGGAGTGGAAGCACTCTGACTGAGGTGTTGAAAGGTGGGGCCTTTGGAAGTTACTAGGATTAACAAGGTCATCAGCTTGGAACCCCAGGATTTAAATACTGGTACTTTTGTAAGAACACACACACACACACACACACACACACACACACACACACACTTCATGCTTGCACACACGTCTCATCACATGATTCCCTGTACTGTTCTGGGAGTCTACCGGTAAGATAGCCGTCAACAGCTGTGAGCATTTGACCTTGGAGCTAAAATAAGCTTCTTGATCATTTAGTGTGTGGATTGCATCGTTAGCCACAGAAGATTAAACTAAGACAACACCCGAGGCCCGAAGGGCTCTGAGTCTAGTGCAATTAGGGGCCTTGGGGTGCCTGTGGCAGAGGAGAACGTGAGAGCTCAGCTTGTCAGAATGACCCCCATGCTGGCTGTTGTTCAGCCTCTGTGTTCCTTAGGCTGAGACCTCCTGCCATGTTGTCTGCTCTCATGAGTGTCCCAAGTCTTAGCTGAGGGCCCAGAGCCTGGCAGGCATACAGGTACAGTAAGCTGCATGAAATCTAGACAAATTTGGTTGATAGGCATTTGGCTTATCCGTCTTTTCTTTTCTGGAGCATCTATATGAAATGGCTAAGATTTTTAAAAAATGTATTTATTTATTTAAGAGAATGAGAGAGAAAGAGGGAGAGAGAGAGAGAGAGAGAGAAATGGGCACATCACGGCCTCTAGCCATTGCACCACCTTGTACATCTGGCTTACTTGGGTCCTGGGGAATTGAACCTGGGCCCTTTGGATTTGCAGGCAAGCGCCTTAACCACTAAGCCATCTCTCCAACCATAAGTATAAAATAATACTTCCCCAAAGCAGTTAGACATGTCCCTTCCCTCTAACCTCTGTCCTACCCCCTCCATTGTTCCCTCTGTTTTCCTCTAGAAGTGCTCAAGGCTTTTCCCGCCCCGAGAAGTAGTAAAGTGACAGAATCTTCTGGAAGTAGGAGAAGGGAAAAATATACCTGGGATGAATAGCACTGGATAATTTCTGGCTCCATGTCGTTCATCCACGCTAAGCAGAACTTTCTTGTCTCTGAATTCTGCTCCTGAACTTGCTACACCACAGTTTTCATTTTGACTGAAAAATTTCCTGCTCTCTGCAAAAGTCTGGGCTGTTTCTCAAAGGTCTGGGTGGTTAGAGTTTGAGGTTTATATGTGCCAGCAACATCATTAGTCAATTTTGTAAACAGATTTTGATTAAATGAATTGATTAAATTTTTGAGTAGCCAGGCTAAAAAAAAAATCCAAATTTTGTTTTACAGTGACTGTGATCTGGATATTTTTGAGTTGTAGGCTTGCTTGTTGATTTCCATGAGGTTGTTCAGATGAACCTTACACTCCTCTCTCAATGCTAAGGGCTGTCTAGGCCTACACTGAGGTCAGGTCACATAATAGCTTCTTTTTTGAAAAATTTAAATACTTTTATTTATTTGAGACATAGAGAAAGAGGCAGACAGAGCGAGAAAAACAGTATGGATGCAGCAGGGCCTCTTACTATCGCAGACGAACTTCAGACACATGTGCCACTTTGTGCAGCTGGCTTTATGTGGTGTGGTAGCTTAGGAGTGCCACTTTGTGCACTCAGGGGTTTTATCACTGGGGCGGATCCTCGGGTTCAGCTCTAAGATGTGTTGGAAATGGATCTGAATTCCAGCCCAAAGGTACGCAGAGAGGTCTGAGGTCTGCCTGAATCCCTGCTGGTTTTGCTGCTTCTGGTGTTTTTTCTGGCCCATGGTTTCCCCTCTCTGCTTGGATGTATGGAAGCAGCTTCTTCTACCATCAGCGGAACTTCCTCTTGGATCTTTAAGCTTAAAACGGATCCCTTTCTCCCAAAAGCTTTGTTTGGTTTTAATGTTCATTCCAGCAAAGCCAAACTGCCTACAACATGTGGATACTGAGGAACTGAACCCAGACCATCAGATTTTGTAAGCAAGCACCTTTAACCACTGAGTAATCTCCCAGCCAAATTGCAGCTTCTGGGTCAGTGTCCCTGCGGCCAGGAAAGGACTGTGTGCTTGCTGCACCGTGTGGACGTCATCAGCGCTGGGCAGTGCCTCTAAGTAGCAGGTGTAGCCTGCTCCAGATGTTGGCATCAGAGGCTCTGATCTCTGTGGGAACAGCCAGGTGCCTTCTGGCCAGGATGAGGAAACAAGGAGACCCCCTTATCTTTGATGTGCACCTTAGCTTTTTGTCGCTGTGACATAAATGTGAGCAGAACAGTTTAAAGGAGGAAGAATATACTTTGGGTCATGATTTTATTTTATTTTTTTAATATTTATTTTTATTTATTTATTTGAGAGAGGGAAAGAGGCAGGGGGAGAGAGAGAGACAGAGAGAGAGAGAGAATGGGCGTGCCAGGGCTTCCAGCCAGAACTCCAGATGCATGCGCCACCTTGTGCAACTGGCTTATGTGGGTTCTGGGGAATTGAACTGAAGTCCTTAGGCTTTGCAGGCAAGCACTTTAACCGCTAAGCCATCTCCATAGCCCTGGTTCATGATTTTAAAGGCTTCCAGGCATAATCAGCAGGATCCATTGTTCCTGGGCTGTGGTGAGGCGGAAATCATGGTGGAAGAGCCCAGTGATACAAATCGTAGCCAGAAACAGAAGGAAGGAGCAAAGTTCAAGGTCAGCATATATCTTCCCAGAAGTCCCCCCTCCGCTGTGACTCACTTCCTCTGATTTTGCCCCACTTCTTACTCCCGCTCTCGTAATGCTGACATGTTTAGTGGACAATCTACTGATTTGTTTAGCTTTGGAGACCTCAGGATCTAATCACTTCCTAAAATCCCATCAGCTGGCAACACGAGCCTGCAGCACAGGAGCCTTTGAGGGACATGGACATGTCAGATTCAAACTGTCATATGACTCCGTCCTCCTGCTGGCTTCCCGCAGCCAGCATGCTGTTCTCCGTGCTGGGTCACTCTCACCAAGGGACACCTGCCACCAGATTTCTAGGCTGGGGACACCTGCCACCAGATTTCTTTTCCTTGGTCAGGCTGGTAAGACACAGGCTGAGCTCAAGACCTGGATGGTCAAAACAGGAGGGTTTTTCATTCTAGCTTTTACAGGCTGACCTGGGCTGACCTGGAATTTACTATGTAGTCTCAGGCTGGCCTTGAACTCATGGCGATCCTCCTACCACTGCCACAAGAGTGCTGGGATTAAAGGTGTGTACCACCATGCCCGGCTTTAAGTTTTTTTTTGTTTTTGAGGGAATGGCAGTGTTTATGGGCCATTTGCAGTGTTCCTGAATGTCACATCTTTGTACCCGTGGAGAGAACACACAGATTTTCTCCTTTTCACCCTTAGGCCTTCTTAAGGCAAGGAGCCTGTAGAGAAGGAGGTGAGCTGGTCCCTGAAGGCAAAACAGCAGGCCGTGGACCCTGTGGGCCTCGCCAACACTGAGCCTTCTTCTCTGGGTTGTGTCTTGGGCAGTGAGGCGGCTCTTCCTGCCCACAGCAGGCTGTGTAGGATCTGCGTCTAGGATATGAAGGCACCAGGTCGACCCTTTAGTGCTGTCGCTGACAGAGTGACCTGCTAAAGCTGCCGCTGGTTGATTGGCTTTTGAGAGGCTCCGAGGTTAAGCCCGTACTCTCCAGAGCTGGGCAGATGTGAGTTGCAGGTCCCAGCTCCACCCAGATACTCTGTCCCACAGTTTCCCCATAAAGCGGGAAGACGGTAACTGGTATACGTGGAGAAGTTCCTGACAGGATCTCCTTTTAGCATCAGTACCTATAACCATGCTGGCATGGTAAGTACTCTTTAAGGGGGTGTCAACAACTTATTTAAGAGAGAGAGACAGAGAGAGAGAGAGAGAGAGAGAGAGAGAGATAGGCAGACAGAATGGGTACATCAGGGCCTCTAGCCACTGCAGATGAACTCCAGGTGCATGCTCCACCTTGGCCATCTGGCATACGTGGGTCCTGGAGAATCGAACCTGGGTCCTGAGACTTCACAGGAAAGTGCCTTAACCGTTAAGCCATCTCCAGCCCTGTCAACTTTTTGTTGTTGGTGTTATTTTTGATTTTTCGAGGTAGGGTCTCACTCTAGCTCAGGCTGACCTGGAATTCACTATGTAGTCTCAGGGTGCCTTTGAACTCTTGGCGATCCTCCTACCTCTGCCTCCCGAATGCTGGGATTAAAGGCGTGTGCCACCTTGCTCAGCTTCTCAACTATTTTTTGAGGAAAGAATCCATTTCGATGTCATCTTCTTATGGAGGGACTATACGAGCCCACACATGTGTATATGTCTCTCTTTTATGAAGTTTGTTTCTTATACATATATCTTTGAGCCTTGACTACTGGAGGCATTTTCACATATTAAATCTTTAGAGAGCATGACTTTTGATAGCTACCTAATTTTACCTAATTTTAGTTGTATATATTTTTCTCTTTATAAGCCTAGTTAATTTTTGGCAGTATGTGTATATGTGTGCTTGGGCATGTTCATGTGTGTGAGTGTGGACATATATGTACCATGGCATGTGTGTCGAGGTCAGAGGGCACCTTCAGGTGTTGCTTGTTCATTGAGTTAGCAGGCTAGCCAGTCTGCATGTTGGACTCTTCTTATTCCCCCTCCCTTCTTGCTGTAGGTGCACTTCCGGGATTACAGGATGCTAGTACTATAGCACTGGGCTTTATGTGGGTTCTGGGCATCATATCTCAGCTTCACACTTGTGGGATATGTTCTTTATCTATTGAGCCATCTTCTCAGCCCAAAGTGATAGTTTTTTTTTTTTTTTTTTTGAGAGAGAGAGAGAGAGAGAGAGAGAGTGAGTGCACCAGCAGCCTCTCAGCCGCTGTGAATAAACTCCAGATGCGTGTGCTCCCTTGTGGTCAAGTGTGACATTACACCCTTGCGTCACTTTGTGTCTGGCTAAATGTGGGACCTGGAGAATGGAGTGGGTGTTCTTAGGCTTAGCAGGCAGGTGCCTTAACCACTAAGCCATCTCTCCAGCCCACAAAGTGATAGTTTTATGGCAGGAAGGGCGTTTTGCTGCCAAGTGGTCCCCGTGGGTATTAACTGGGTTCTCTTTGAGAAGAGCCTTCTAGCTCATCAGGGCCCGGGCTGGCAGCTCCTCAGCTGCCAGCTGTTCCCTTCACTGGCTTAGTGAATGCAGGATCCAGTCACTGCACCGGGCACAAGAGAGCTTTCACCCACAGGCACACCAGGTGTGTAAACCTACCTCCTGGAGGCATGGACTGCCCACGTAGAGCTGGGCTGGTGGCCAACCTGGAATCCCTAAGTCATGTACCATCATGCCCCGAGTCTGATACGCAGGGCAGGTGATTCCACACGGCTTGATTTACTTGCCTTTATTTTTCAGAAAGGGTCTTACTCTCTTGCCCTGCATGGCTCAGAACTCATTTTGCAGCCGACTAGTCTCAAACTTGTGATCCTCCTGCCTCAGCATGCTCATGCCTCAGCAAACATGGGTCACTATCTCTGACTTCTTGTGCTGCTATTTGATGTTTCTCATATGGACCAAGAAAGTGACCTTCTCTCTGGTCACTGTGGCAAGCAGCTGGGGCAAGGTGTATGAAGCCTGTGGCACTGTGGCAGCCAGAGCCTTGAGGATGCAGGGACAAGAGTCTTCTTCAGCCAGTAGACATGGGTCTTCTAGACCAAGTTTGGGGCTGGTAGGCCCTGAGCAGCATACCTAGGCTGTCACGTGACTTCTGCAGCTTCTTCCTTACGGGGTCCAGCTCCATGCTTAGCATGGACGGCAGCTCACTAGGGCTATTTCCTTCTCATACATCTTTGTTGCAGAGCCAAGATCACTCACTCACCAGAAGCCCCTGGTTGGATAAACTTACCTTTCTGTCCCTGAGAATTGAGTCTCTCCCCTATTCTAAGAGCCTCGGGCAAGGAGGATGAATGGGGTGTCATCTGCCCTGGGGTGTTATCCCTGGCATGAGCCAAACTGCTCTCAGCTCCACCCTTCATTTCAGCACATTAGAAGAACCTAATGATCTTTGTGAGTGTGGCCTATAGCTGTCACTGCTAAACATGTGAGAAATAAAACTGGTGAGCGTAGAAAGTACTTAACTTATAGTAGTGAATCCACCATTTATTAATACGTATATGTACAAATATATATATGTATTTCGAGGTAGGTCTCTGGTCTCTGGTCTAGGCTGACCTGGAATTAACTATGTAGTCTCAGGGTGGCCTTGAACTCATGGCGATCCTCCTTACCTCTGCCTCCCGAATGCTGGGATTAAAGGCGTGCACCGCCACGCCTGGCTACAAATCATATTTTTAGTGAAAATGTTGACTATTTTTCAAGCAAGAGAATCAAAGGCATATCATGGTTACTTAATTATTATTATTATTTTGTTTTGTTTTTCAAGGTAGGGTCTTATTCTAGCCCAGGCTGACCTGGAATTCACTGTGTAGTCTCAGGGTATTTAATTATTTTTGTTATGTAGCTTTAATTGAAAGGCTGGGCCTCTTGCTGGCCTTAGCTGTATAGTGCTTAAGGAGTTGGAAGAAAATGTGGCCCCATATAGTTATGCAGTCGGGAAAGAAGCACTTTATTAACCTTTTCAGACTGTTGCGGACACTGTTTTGATTTAGCACTAAAACTCAACTGATACACACACACACACACACACACACACATATATAATTATTTTTTTGTTTTGTTTTTATTTTTATTTTTATTTTTTGAGGTAGGGTCTCACTGTAGCCCAGGCTGACCTGGAATTCACTATGTAGTCTCAGGGTGGTCTGGAACTCACAGTGATCCTCCTACCTCTGCCTCCTGAGTGCTGGGATTAAAGGTGTGTGCCACCACACCCGGCTTGATAATTTTTAAAACTAATTTATTTGTTAGAGAGAGAGAGGGAGAGAGAGAGAGAGAGAGGGAGAGAGAGAGAGAAAGAGAGAGAGAGGGAGAGAATGGGCGCACTAGGGCTTCTAGCCACTGAAAACAAACTCCAGATGCATATGCCCCCTTGTGCATCTGGCTTACTTGGGTCCTGGAGAATTGAACTGGGATCCTTTGGCTTTGCAGGCAGATGCCTTAACTGTTAAGCCATCTCTCCAGCTCTCAACTGATAACTTTTTTTTTGAAAGAGACACAGAGAGAGACAGAGAGATGGGCACACCAGCAGCCTCACAGCTGCTGCGAATGAAATCTAGATGCGTTCACCCTCTTGTGGTCCAGTGCGGCATTGCACCCTTGCGTCACTTTGCATCAGGCTAAACGTGGGACCTAGAGATTGGAACCACTGGAGATTGGAACCAGTGTTCTTAAGGCTTAGGAGGCAGGCGCCTTAACAGCTAAGCCATCTCTCCATCCCTCAACTGATAATTTAAAAAAAAATTTTTTTTAACATTTTATTTATTTATTTATTGGAGAGAGAGAGAGAGAGAGAGAGAGAGAGAATTAGAATGGGTGTGCCAGGGCCTCCAGCTACTGCAAACAAACTCCAGACACCTTGTGCATCTGGCTCACGTGGGTACTGGGGAATCGAGCCACGAACCAGGGTTCTTAGGCTTCACAGGCAAGCGCTTAACTGCTAAGCCATCGCTCCAGCTCCCAAAGTTGTACTTTTATCAGGACATTTGTTAAGTGAAGCTGGTGTATTTTTTTTTTTTTAAGCTGACTGTCTGGTGCACAGAACAGAAGAGCCAGTAGTGCATGACAGTCTTAGTGCTTAAATGTCTGCCCGTGCACCAGCAGAGCCTGATTCTGACATGAGAGAAAGGGCGAGAGACAGGTACGAACGTTTTGACCTCACTCATCATTCCATGATAGGTCTTCGGGACCTAAGGATTCTAGAGAGTCCTTGGAAGAACCACGGACCTAGACTAGCGGAATCTAACCCTCTGGGTGGCCTTCCTGTGACTCATACAGGGATGGGGTGGGGAGGAGCTGGACTACATAAAGCTCTGTGGGTGAAGTGGAAGTAGGGTGAGTTGTGAGTAGAAGCGAGAGGACGCCGAACAGATCCTGTTGCAGAACAAGTACACGATGGTTCTCTAAGCTTTTCTGGATGATTCTGCCTGTGTGTAGGAGACAGAGGAGTCTGAGCCAGTTAGCAAATGAAGGTGCCTGGCTGTTGTAGAGGCAGTGTGTGCTGTCATGCAGAAGAGCTCAGGGTGCCATGAACCCAAGGTCCTGTGGTGGGTTATATGGAGGACAATGTCTTTGGAGTCTGGATGAGGCAGGGCCTGCCTGTGAGGTGGGCTGGAAGGCCGGGCTGGTCAGCTGTTGGCTGTTGCAGCCTTTAGCTTCTCTCCTTATGGGCTTCTCTGCAAAGCTGTTTCAGAGTGACCTTACAGCATGGCACCTGGTTCTGCTAGGATAGAAGTCACCATGCCCTTTGGTTTCAGTAGCGGCCCAGTACTCCCTCACCATGCGGGGCCTAGAATTATTAGAAGTCATTTCAAAAGCTGCCTGCCATGTGATGTGAGCCAGTCCGGATGTGGATGATTCTCACTCACCCGAGGCAGCCCTGTGACTCGCCCAGAGCCCTGTGACTTGCCTAACTGTCCCTCTCCTGTCACAATACTTCTGCCATCCTCTGGCTGGCAGCTCTTTTGGAAGCACCCCCACCACTTTCCAGTGGAAGTCTATCTTGATTTGAAATCCCTGATTCACCCTTGTGTGTTGTGCCCATTAGATGGTGAATAAATATTTGTTTGGTGAGTCGTTTGAAAAACCTCAAAAGCATGGAGAGACAATTGGCAAAATAGATCATGCAAAGATGACAACTTGAAAGTAATAGCTACTGGGGCTCACAGACGCCTGAGCCCTGGGCCGGTCTATCCGTTTAACTTCACAAAACTCTGTGCCAGTGGCAGGACACAGTCAAAGGTTTCTTAAGCTCAGGATCTAACAACACCAAGCTGGGATATGAGGCTGCCTTGTTGTCTGGGGATCACTTTGTAGCTTCAAAGCAGGGAGCCATGAAACATTTCATTTGACACCATGATAGATAGCTGGATCCTGGGATCTGCCCCATACAGGCCAGCTGGAGGGATAGAACCTAGACAGGAAGCCTCAGGCAGGTGTCCTAGGTGGGCTGACAGAGGGGAGAATAAGGAAGGCACCCCTATGCCTCCGTGGAGCTCCTGAGGGTGGCTTGTGCCGTGCCTTCATTTCTTTCGAGGTAGGGTCTCACTATAGTCCAGGCTGACCTGGAATTCACTATGGAGTCTCAAGGTGGCCTTCAACTCACAGCGCTCCTCCTATGTCTACCTCCCAAGTGCTGGGATTAAAGGTGTGTGCCACCACGCCCTGCTTTATTTCCTACTGTCCTCTGTCCTGTCTTCTCTGCTGGGGTTGGGGTTGGGCTCCATCACTGCACCTGGGCTTTTATTCCCTGAGGCACAGCTGTGGTCTTGCTTCTGGGCCCGAGGGAGGGTCTGTGAAATGCGCATTGGTTCCAGCCCCATGCCTGCATTGTTGGAGCCTCCCATGACACAGGACCTGCGCAGATCACATAATGGACTCTGCTGAAGGCTTCTCCTGTAGGAATTTAGACATGAATTTATTTTGACAGCTCCTTCGTAGTTCTTCCGGAAGTGGTGGAAGCATGCATGACTTTCTCACTCCTGTGAAGTCTCTAGTCGAAACACTCGAGGCACTGTTGTTCCTCCTCTTCTTTTTGTTTCAAGGATCAGCACCGATTTCTATGCCTGTGAAATGCTTTCTGTTGCCCAGATCGCTACCATACTTCCTCATTTATTTATTTGTTAAAGATTATTTATTTATTTATTTATTTATTTGAGACAGAGAAAGGGAAAGGGGGGGGCAGAGAGAGAATGGGTGTGCCAGGGCCTCCAGCCACTGCAAACGAACGCCAGACGTGTGCACCCCCTTGTGTATCTGGCTTACGCGGGACCTGGAGAATTGAACCAGGGTCCTTCAGCTTCTCAGACATGTGCCTTAACTGCTAAGCCGTCTCTCCAGTCCACTACCATACTTCTTTAGGAATCCAATTTAGCTGGATGACCCTCTTGGAAAACCAAACATTCCACTTATGACATACTCCTGAGAAATGTCCACCTCTGTCCTTCCCTCCTTCTTTCCCTCCCTTCCTCCTTCCTGTGCTTCAAGCCCTCACTGGGAATTGAATTGACCCCAGGCTCTGGCATATGCCAAGCAGGTACTCTACTACTGAGCTAGAATGCGCTTCTTAGAAGCTGCGTTTTTGCTGTTCTCTGTTTCAGCTTATATCCTAGGAACAAAGTCACCCCTTTGTCACACAGAGTTTGCTCTGTGGTATTCCTGCTGGCCCCTTTCAAAGAAAGTGAGCTGGAAAGTATTGTTATTAAGGCTGCTTGACTCACTTTCTTTCTTTCTTTTCCCCCTCCAGCCTGCAAGTATTCCTGCCACAAGAAATGTGAAGCCCAGGTAAGGATTCTGTAGCTTTCCCATGGGACTTTCTGAGCGAGTTGGCCTTCCTTGAATGATAAACGGGGGGTGGGGGGCGGTGGGCAGGGGCTCTGGACTCACGGAAGGAGCCAGCTAGTGGATACTGTTCAGTAGGGTGTATACCTTTCATCTCAAGGACAGACTGAGGAGCTTTGAAATCCATATTTTCAATTACAGAAAATAATTCTGAAGCATTTGATTTCAGATAAAACTTCAATAATCTTCCGGGTATGCCACTAGCTCTTTGTCCGTGACAAGTGATCTCTGGTTTCTCCTTGCATTGGCACCTGCTCTTGCAGCAACAGGGGTGGGAATAGAGAGGGCCTGGGAACACATCTGGCCTGAAGGAATATGCTGGCTCACTTTGAGGGTAGGTGCATACAGTGGTTGGGGAAAATCTAGTTTGCACGTCCCTGGAAGGTCTTTTTAAGTGTCTGCTTCCCCTTGACTACTATGGCCTGGCTGCACCTTGTCCGGTGTAGGGCTGTAATGAGCAGCGAAGTGGAGGGGACGGAATGAAGATGTCAAGAAAGGAGCTGGTGGATTTCTTCCATCTCGCTGTCTGCACCTCTGGATTTCTTTCCTAGCTGTGTGGTTGGGCTGCAGTGCGCCTGCAGTATTTTGCCCTGTGACCTTCAGACTCAATTTGTGGAGCTGTCGGGGGTCTTGGGGGTTGACCCTGTAGCTCTAGGTTTGAGAAGATGGGATTCAGCAAGGGCTGGCTGTTTCCTCATGCTCCCAGCTTGCCTTTAGTCAAAGCTGTGCTGGAAGCACATCGAGGGTATTGTGAACTGGCATCACATGCATATATGCTTTTTCGTGTGAGGAGTAGAGGGTCAGGTTTCTTTCATAAAGAAGTGCATACAGCCGGGCGTGGTGGCGCACGCCTTTAATCCCAGCACTTGGGAGGCAGAGGTAGGAGGATCACCAAGAGTTCAAGGCCACCCTGAGACTACATAGTTAATTCCAGGTCAGCCTGGGCCAGAGTGAGACCCTACCTTGCAAAACCAAAAAAAAAAAAAAAAAAAAAAAAAAAAAAAAGAAGTGCATACAAACACATTCACTTAAACACACAAATGCACACACATACATTCACACACATTGCATGTGCTCAGGTGCTGTTGTATTCACCTAGACTCACAAACACTGCAATTATACACACGTGTGCACATCACATATGCATGCACAAACTTTTATCACTTATGCACACATATCCACACAGTTAGAAATCAGTGGGCTGAGGGCTGGAGAGATGGCTTAGCAGTTAAGGCATTTGCCTGCGAAGCCAAGGGATCCTGGTTCAATTCTCCAGGACCCATGTAAGCCAGATGCACAAGGGGGCGCATGCATCTGGATTTCGTTTGCAGTGGCTGGAGGCCCTGGCGCCCCCATTCTCTCTCTCTCTTTCTCTCTCTCTGTCTGTCTCTCTCCCTCTTTAAAAAAAAATAAAGACCCAGCACTTGGGAGGCAGAGGTAGAAGGATTGCCGTGAGTTCGAGGCTACCCTGAGAATTCAAAGTGAATTCCAGGTCAGCCTGGGCTAGAGGTAGACCCTGCCTCGAAAAACAAAAACAAAAAAACCAAACAAACAAAAAAAGAAATGAGTGATCTGGCCCTAAGTGTTTTTTTTTTTTTCCCCAGAGACTTTTCCTGTTAAGTGTTTGTTTGTTTTTCAAGGTAGGTTCTTGCTCACCTGGAATTCACTATGTAGTCTCAGGGTGGACTCGAACTCACAGTGATCCTCCTACCTCTGCCTCCCAAGTACTGGGATTAAAGGTGTGTGTTGTCACCATGCCTGGCCTGCCAAGTGCTTTTTTACGGGGAGGACTAGGCAATGAGGAAGCATAGTGGGTGGCTACCTGCTAGCCAGCTGCCAACTAGCAACCCCTCTCCCTTCTAAATCCCCACCTCCTCCTCCACGAGGTACTCTCCTAGCTCAATGGGGTTGGCAGAGGGCGGATCTGTTCCCGCTTTGTGCCCTGCTCTGGAGAAGGCTTCCCCTTTCCCGTGGGCCACACAGCTGGTGGCAGGACTTGTTTCAGTGACCTTGCTGGGTGCTGCCCACCTGTAGTCTGAGGGACGGCGCTAAGCGCTGTGGTAAATGGAGGACGTTCCACTTGGGCATGCCTGACTTGGGGATGTTCCACCCCTGAGATTTCTGTTCCAGTGGTCCTTGTCCATGAGGCTCGCGTCTCATAGCTCATGTGCTCAAAGGGCTGCACTGCTTGTCCTGTCAGCCTCCCTGCTTCACCTACTATATGGTGAGGCTGGCCACCTCTGACCTGGGCTGCAGAAAGGATTGTGTATTGTTGCTTGCATTTCAGGTGGCTTTGAGGATTGGATTCTTGGGCTCAAAGACTATTCCAGAAACCATTACACCCATTATGGCATTTCTACTCTTAGAAATTTGACAGCCGAGAGATGAATAAACTTTTACTCTTATCAGACCCTGGTAGGGGAGAAATGAATCCACCTTCTTCCCCCCTCCCCCCTCCCTCCCTCCCTCCCTCCCCCTCCCTCCCTCCCCCTCCCTCCCTCCCTCCTTCCCTCCCTCCCTTCATTTTTCTTTCTTTAAAAAATATATTTTATTTATTTATTTATTTGAGAGAAAGAGGCAGAGAGAGAGAGAGAGAATGGGGGCACCAGGGCATCTAACCACTGCAAACGAACTTCAGACGCATGTGCCCCCTTGTGCATCTGGCTTACATGGGTCCCAGAGAATTGAACCAGGGTCCTTTGGTTTTTGCAGGCAAACGCCTTAACCGCTCAGCCATCTCTCCAGCCCTTTTTCTTTCTGAATACAGTTTTGAGTGTCAGTCGAGAACACCACCAGCAATCAACAAAGCACCTTCTTATTCCAGAGGTGTAACGCCATAAGCCGAGAGTCGGAGCCATAAAATCTCCGCAGCCTCCCGTTTGGCAGCTCAGCTGCGGTGGAGGCAGCTTGGACTTCCAAGAACTGGAATGTGCTTTCTTCCATCTCACTGCACTTGGATTTGGTTCCATGGGTCGGGGTCTTTGTTACTGTGTGTGTGTACTAGTCTGCAGCCTCCTTCAGCGCAGCTTTGGGAAGCTGAAGTTTCAGTTAAGATGTGACTTTCCGAGTGTGGCCACTTCCTGGAGGGAAGCGCATACCTTCCCCATAGCTGGTCCCGAGGACGGAGGCTCAGCACAGTCCTCGCAGCATGTGGGTGGTGTGTGGTGGTGCTGAGCGTCATAGGCATTGCTCTGTTCTGTCAGTGCCACTGTCACAGGGTCCCTTCCAGGACTGTGCTCTGCCCTTCAGTACTGGTTACGCGAGCACATTGTTCATACAGAGGATTGAGCCATGCTAAGCTGCATCAGGGAGACTGAGACATGCTGGGGCACTTGACGCCCCACTATGGTGCATGAGGTTGTTCCGTTCCTGAGTCACTGGACAGTATGTCCCCTAGGCCAGGTGCTGAGGCTCCATGGGCAGATGGGGGCGGAGACCGAGGCTTTGATCTCCATTGGGGCCTGTGAGCTGAAAGCAGGCCAGTCCACCTGCTGTGGTCCGCCTTCAAGTTCATGAGTTGCAATCTCACTCTCTGTGTGATAGGACCTCTGGGAGGTGGTTGGGTCATATTAGGTAGAGCCTCATGAATGTGCTTAGTGCCCTTACATAAAGAGTCCCAGGGCTGGGGAAATGGCTTAGTGGTTAAGGTGTTTGCCTGTGAAGCCTAAGGACCCTGGTTCGATTCATCAGGACCCACGTAAGCCAGATGCATAAGGGGTCACATGCATCTGGAGTTTGTGTGCAGTGTGGCTGGAGGCCATGGCATGCCCATTCTCTCTCTCTCTCTCTCTTTTTTTTTTTTTTTTGGTTTTTGCAAGGTAGGGTCTCACTCTGGTCCAGGCTGACCTGGAATTCACTATGTAGTCTCAGGGTGGCCTCGAACTCTTGGCGATCCTCCTACCTCTGCCTCCAGAATGCTGGGATTAAAGGCGTGCGCCACCACGCCCGGCCCATTCTCTCTTTCTATCTGCCTCTTCCTCCCTGTCTTTCAAATAAAATATTTAAAAATTAAAAAAAAAAATCCCAAAGTCTCCTTGCCCCCTCCACTGTGTGAAGACATAAGAAAGCGTGGTCTGAGAACCAGAAAGCAGGCCCATATCCAGCGCGGAATCTGCTGGTACTTTGATGTCGGACCTCCCAGACTCTAAAACTGGGAGCATTGAATTCCTGCTGTTTAAGCCACCCAATCTCTGGTATTATTTTTTGTTAAGGCAACCTGGGTGACCTAAGGGAGGCCCGAGCCTCTGTTTCTTCATGTGTGACTATGTCACACATACGAGTGATCCTCTCTTAGCTGTTGTTATGATAGTATTATTGCATAAGTCAGATACTCTGTAAGATCACTCAAACGTTTGGGATCTCCACCTGGGACTCTGAGTTTATTCATTTTTGCACTGATGCTGCTCAAGCTCGGTGACTTCTGTTTTCCCGCCATCACTTGACCCATTCGCACCAGGGAGAAAGGAAGTCAGAGACACACAGAAGTTTTAGGAAAGCAGATGCTTGGTGAGGAGAAAAGGGGGAAGAAGAGATGCTGGTGGTTGTCCACGTGACGTCAACAAGGACAGGCTTCTGTGGAGGGGAGGGCGGGGAGCCCAGGACCACGGTGATCCCGTCTTGTCTTTGTGAGCTCTGGAATGCCTGAGCATTCCTCCTTCTACCTCTGCCCGTGCCTGGACACCCATGGCGCTTTAGAGGTCCACTGTGTTTCATGGCATTAAGTATAAACCCGAATCGTTAGAAATGGTGCAGACCCGCCGAAAATGTTATGCAAACCTAGGGCCGTCTTGCCTGGAGACTGAGCAGTTAGCTGAGCTGTAGGATGCCCGTGGGGAGGGAAGTGACGAGCAGCTGCAGGTCCTGGTGTTCAGGGCTGTTTTTGTTTGGGAAGAAGGGCCGGGCTCCAGGCTCCAGGCTTTATAGCCCCCAGCCCCTTTGACCATGCTTAGCCTTAGTGGCCCCACCCTGGGTGTTTACATCTCCAAGATACCCAGACCTGTCCAGAGTCCTGGGCAGAGACAGCTGCATCCCTCTGCTTCCTGCTCTTCTCATCTGTGGCACCAGGGCTGGGCTGCCACACATGTGTGTTTTTGCACGGACATTCTTGCATCTAGAAGTTTGACGGGCATCCATGAAGGCCACTGTGAACTGCTCCTTTGCTGAGAGTTGAGCTCTTAACCATGGATGGCCTTCTTTGCCCCATCAGGTATGTCCAGAGTCGTCCTCCCGAGACTTCAGAGCACTGGGCCTCCTCGCTGTGCTGCGAGCAGGGTCATGGTGATGCCCGCTACCAATGTGCCACACGCACTTTAAAAGGGTGCATTTGTGCTGGGCGTGGTGGCGCACGCTGATTAAACCCAGCACTCGGGAGGCAGAAGTAGGAGGATCACTGTGGGTTCGAGGCCACCCTGAGACTACATAGTGAGTTCCAGGTCAGTCTGAGCTAGTGTGAGACCATACCTTGAAACACGAAAAAAAAAAAAAAAAAAAAGAATGAATTTGGTGGTGCTGGAGCATAATAAGCATTAAAGATCAAGATGTGTGGCACGTTATATAAGCAACTAGTACTTACCCTTTGTGCAGAAATCCTTGTTTTTCAACTCAACAAATTCTGGGCTCCAAGCAGGGCTGTTAGTTCAAAAGTGCTGAAGCTTCCTTGGATAAGGCCTGTTAGCTCATTGTGTTATTTTGTTTGCTTGTTTTTGAGGCAGGGTCTCATTCTTACCCAGTCTGACCTAGAACTCACAGCGATCCTTCGACCTCAGCCTTCTAAGTGCTAGGATTAAAAAAGGTGTGCGCCCACTATGGCTGGCACTATCATTGTTTTATTTTATTTATTTGTTATTTGTTTATTTATTATTTAAGAGAGAGAGAGAGAGACAGAGAAAGAGTGGACCAGGACCTCTAGCCACTGCAAACGAACTGCATACACGTGCCACCATGTGGATCTGGCTTACTTGCGTTCTGGGGAGTCAAACCTGGATCCTTAGGTTTCACAGGCAAGCATCTTAACACTAAGCCATCTCTCCAGCCCCTTTTAGATGGTGTTAGTTAGCATGTGCTCCTGTGGGCAGTCACCGTGGCTGGGTCATAGGATGAGTACTTAGTTCGTGACCATGAATTTTGCTGCACTCTCTGGTGACCTTGGGACATTTTTTGGTGGTCTCTGAGCCTTCATTTACTGAGATCCGTGTACTTTCTGGGTGGAGACAGCTTGGGATCAAGCTACTGACATTCCTTGTAGCCATTTGCGGAGGCAGTTTCCTTTTAGAAACCCATTACTTCCTCTTTCAGTCACATTTTTTTATTTTTAAAGTTTTATTTATTTGAGAGAGTCAGAGAGAGAGAGAATGGGCACTCCAAGGCCTCCAGCCACTGCAAAGGAACTCCAGACACATGCGCCACCTTGTGCATCTGGCTAACGTGGATACTGGGAAATCGAGCCAAGGTCCTTTCACTTTGCAGGCAAATGCCTTAACCGCTGAGCTATCCCTCCAGCCCTCAGTCACTTGTTTAACAGGGTTAAAATGTGTAACTACACATTCCAGTCCCCACTTCACAATCTTCACTTGCAAAATGAAGCTTCTGTTTTATAAAGGGTTCTCCATTTCTTTAAAGCCATTAGGCTTTTTGTTTTGTTTTGTTTTTGTGGTGGTGGTGTTTGTTTTGAAGTTTGTTCAAAGTTCCAGGCTGACCTGGAACTCACTCTGCCCAAGAGAGCATTTTTGTGTTTCTGTTTTTTTTTTCTTTTTGGTTTTGTGAGGTAGGGTCTCACTTTGGTCCAGGCTGACCTGGAATTCACTATGTAGTCTCAGGGTGACCTCGAACTCTCGGCAATCCTCCTACCTCTGCCTCCCAAGTGCTGGGATTAAAGGCGTGCGTGCGCCACCACGCCCAGCTTTTTTTCTTTTTTGTGTGTGTGGGGGAGGGTGCGGAGGGTTCGAGGTAGGGTCTCAGGGATCTTCCTATCTCTGCCTCCCTAGTGTCGGGATTAAAGGTGTGTGCCACCATGCCTGGTTCCAGGCTTTTAAAAGATATCCTTTTGAAATTATTTATTATTTCTTTCTTATTAGCCTTCTTAGGATACAGTGAAGTTGATGAGAACCAAATTATTCATTGTATTGTTCTCGAACACTTTTGACAAAACGTCTTTGAGGAAAATTTCTTTCAGTGTCCACTTACATGCAGAATTCCTGGAGAAAGCTACACCTTCTCTCTGTTCTTAAGTACCCTGTCCTGAGCTGTGCTATGGATTCCTCACTGGGAATGGTGGGCGTGTGAAAGAATGACAGGGACATTGAGACCACAGGTCCAGCTCATGCATCTGTGCGGCTCCCTCTTCCACCTTCACTGTCAGCTGCAGGAGACACCGCTTCACTGTGGAGGCTCTTTATCTGTAAATCCGCTAGTCCCTCCTGTGATGACCAGCTCTTCCTATCACCATGGTCAAATGGCAGTGGGAATCAGGGGCTTGACCAGAGGAAACTGTTGCTGGTTTCAGATGGAAACCTCACATTCTTCATGGCCACTGAGGAAGCGGGAGGGGCCACGTGAACTGTTGCTAGATTTAGGCTTCAAGCCTGACCACAGCAAGGCCCTCTCCTGCTGGGGCCCTGGGGGACGAGAAGTCATCCTTTCTGAGCAGGAAGCCAGTGTGGCTGGAAGAGCACACTTCTCTTTCACAGAAGCTACACACACCACTAACTCTCAGGGCCCCTGGGAAACAGTGCATTAAAGTCACTTCTTTTTAAAAAAAATTTAAATATTTTATTTATATTTATTTATTTGAAAGAGAGAGAGAGAGAGAGAGAGAGAGAGAGAGAGAGAGAATGGCGTGCCAGGGCCTCCGGCCACTGCAAACAAACTCCAGACGCATGTGCCACCTTGTGCATCTGGCTAACGTGGATCCTGGGGAATCAAATCTGGGTCCTTTGGCTTTGCAGGCAAAAGTCTTAACCACTAAGCCATCCCTTCAGCCCTAAAGTCACTTCTTCATTGGACCTTTCCTCTGAGATGAGGAGGGGGTGTTAGAAGAGTCTGAGGGTGGGGGTCATGGCATCTCTATATGCATCTCCTGGAAAAAGTATGCCTGTGTTTTGTCCTGGAATGGACTAAGTGGCTGCCTTTCTCGTTTTTCTCTTGACTCCCCACTCCCCCAGTGCACACACATGACACACTAGTTGTTTATTCACTCTGTGTTTGGCCGAGGGTTATGGCTGTGTTGGAATGCCTGAGGGAGCATGTTCATGTTCCTGGCTGCAGAGATGGTCTGCTGACACACTGTCTTATAAAGACTCTCTCTCTCTCTGTTATAACTTGGGAGACTTAACAGTCTGCCTTTTTTTTTTTTTTTTTAACAGATATTGAAGGGAATGAGACATACACAAATAACCCTGCCACGGGGAAAGAAGAAGTGCTTATAGGGGGCTGGAGAGATGGCTTAGAGATTAAGGTGCTTACCTATAAAGCCAAAGGACCCAGGTTCAATTCCCCAGAACCTGCATAAGCCAGGTGCATAAGGTGGCACATGCATCTGGAGTTCATATGCAGCAGCTGGAGGCCCTGGCATAGCCATTCTCTCTTTAAAAGAAAGAAGAAGTGCTTATGCAGGGCTGGGCAGAAAGTCCCAAATGTCCCCAGTAATCATTTCCAGTGGTTCACAGGAGGCTTGGATATATTGGTGCCCGCCTCCCCTTATAATCCTGTCTTACCTAGAGCTGTGTCTTTGCTACAGCATGATAGCTGAGTGCCCCCAGGGTTCCTGAGGCAGCGGCAAGAACCGCAGCCCTCAGGACTCTGTTTCCCAAGTTCTGCTCTATTTGAACTAGGAGCGGAAGTGCACGCTCTCATCTTGGCGATCAAGAGGCTGAAGCAGGAGGATTGATATGTATGTAGCCTGGGCTACAGAGTGAGACCGTGTTGTTTCATATCAGCTCCCCCCTCCCCAAAGAAAAGAGGAGAAGGGGAGGAAGGAAGAATGGGTTGTTGTTTCATCATTCCACTAGTAGAGCAGGTCCCGGGACAAACCCAGGACTGGCCCCGAGTTGCTTTGCAGAGACACCGTGTGATGTCAGCATCTCTGAAAATACAAACTGGGGACAAGATGGGAACAGTGCGGGCTTTCTACCGAGGTGACCAGCAATCTTCCCTAGTTAGTTAGGAAAACCCCAGTGCCAGTGCTGTGCTTTATGTAATATTGCTTACCAGTGACCTTCAAGGCTGATCTGACTGTAGCTGGGGAAGAGTGGTGCTGCATCTGAGGCCTGGATTTTCCTTGGGGAAATGCATCCACTTACTTGATGCAATTCCATCTTTATCCTTGGCATTTTAAGTGGTCAGAAATGAAAGAGTTAATCTATGACTCAGTCGGATTCATGCGTTTTTCTTTGGTTCTTTAGGAAGTATTTTACCATCACAAGTAAACTTTGTTTTCCTTTTCTGAAGATACCGCACAAGAATGTGATAAGTGTTCACGGGGGGGGGGGGCTAGTTCTAGGCCCCAGACTCGCCTGATAACTGGACGTGTGGAGAAAGCCCTCCCTCCTGTGCACCGCTGCTGTATGCCAAGAGCCCAGCCAGGCCCTGGCCTTCCTGTTACAGTCTCTGGGAAAGACTCAGCCACCGAAACCTGTGCCAGTTATTGAGCAAGTGATCTGTCCTCAATCCTTATCAAATCCTTGAGTCCAGTGGGTACAGGGTGTCCTGAGGAGGCACTTTTAGATGCTTTGAGGATTCCCAGAAACAGGCTCTGAAAATAGACTCAGGGGACAGATGTTGGGAATAGAATGAATGCAGAGCAGCAAATTTTGGTATTGATTCTAATAGATCCTGTGCAAGCAGGGTCTGCTTTGATCAAAAGAAGACCCACACTGCCCCTCGGTCTTGCTGCTTTGCCTCATCCACAGCCCATGTAACTTGTGAAAGAGGGTTCAGTCCACTGAGCTGGTTCTGCCTGTGACAAGCGCTAAAATGCATTAGTTCTAGAGCTGCCACAAAGCAGGTCCAAGGAGAGGTGAGCCCCGAGCAGAGAATGCCGGGGCTCTCTCTTTGCGAAGACCGTGTTCATCTCCACTAGCTGTTTATTCCTTTTAAGGGAAATAAAAGCTACAAATCCAGTAATTTCTCCCCCCCCCCCCCAAGTTGGTTCCTTGTCTGAGGCAGACAGTCTGAGGTTTAATTGCATCTGCAGGGCTGCCAGAACTTCTTATGGGGATTAGAGCGGGCCAAGTTGGGCTTTGTCACTAGTGGGATAGCAGACAGGGCTTCCTGAGGAATGTGAACCTAATTAGGGATTCCAGGGTCGCAAGTGGCAAACGGGACCCAGAACTCAAGTCAGGGAGATCTACTGAGGGAATCAAAGGTTAATAGAAGCTCCCACAGGCCTGGACAGATGGCTCAATGGTTAAAGGCACTTGTTTGCAAAGCCTGCTGTCCTGGGCTCAGTTCCCAAACCATCCACATGCAGCGGGCACAAAAAGTAGTGAAAACATCTGGTGCTCACTTGCAGTGGCAAGCGGCCCTGATGCGTACCCCACCTCTCCCCACAAATAAATAAAAATTTAAAAATAAAGTCTCGCAAGCCAACATCTTGTTCCCTTGTCTGTCTTGCTCTCTTGTCTGCAAGGAGTGGCCCACCAACAGGCTGAGCTCACTCGACCAGCCCTCGGGCCCTTTGAGGAAATTCTACCCTGGAGCTTTTCAGAGCAGCCTTGAATGTGGACCCTCACATCCTGGTGTTCAGAGAACATTCACGATCTATTTCTTTGAGACGTCTAAATACTGTTTTCGTACCTGAGCTGCGTGTACTCAGCTTCATATGCTATGAAGACCGGAGCCTCTGGACCTCACGACATGGCTGTGCTTGTAGGTGGGCCCTTTAAGAGGTGAAGAAGTTAAAATGAGATCGCTAGGGTGGGTTCTAATCCTGTGTGATCTGTGTCCTTGTAAGAAGAGATTAAGACACAGATGTGCACAGGGAGATGGCCATTCGAGGACAGGGAAATGACACCCTTTACCAGCCAAGGAGAATGAAACCAATCTGCTGACCCCCTTGGTCTCTATCATCTGCCTCCAGGACTAATGAATAATTCTTGTCATTTGAGCCTCTAGTCGGTGGTGGTGCCTCCTTCACTGTGGCAGCCCCGGAAGTCTGGTGCCCCTCTGTCAAAGTAACAGTGTCAGGGGACAAGGAACATTCTTCTTCTCTTTATTCAACCCCCTCCCCTTTATAGTAAACAGTGATTATGGTTATAAAAACAATTGAGCAACCTATCTTTTCTCAAGCTGATATCATGGGTGGATATAAACATCTTGCTAGTTTATGGGTCAGCAATATTCTGTAAGTTGTAAAAGCTATAAAGTGATAAAAAGTGCCCCTTGGAAAAATCCCCTGCCCTCTATTCACCCAGATTGCTGCTCTGAGCAGAAGTGGGGGGTAACCCACTGTCATTACAATGCGACTCTCATTACAGTGAGGGTCTCTGTGGAGAGGCATCTCTGTGCTGTGTGGGGCGTGCCCTCTGCCTGTGCTGTGTAGGGTTCTCCCAGACCAGGAAGGCATGCCCTCTGCCTGTGCTGTGTAGGGTTCTCCCATACCGGGAAGGCGTGCCCTCTGCCTGCCCTCTGCCTGCGCTCTGCCTGTGCTGTGTAGGGTTCTCCCAGACCGGGAAGGCGTGCCCTCTGCCTGTGCTGTGTAGGGTTCTCCCATACCGGGAAGGCGTGCCCTCTGCCTGTGCTGTGTAGGGTTCTCCCAGACCTGAGGTCTGGCCTGAGCTGTGTGGGTTCTCCCATCTGCCTCTGCCTGTGCTGGGTTCTCCCATACCGGGAAGGTGCCCTCTGCCCTGTGCCTCCCATGAGTTGCCCTGCCTGAGTTGGTTCTCCCCAGACCAGGAAGGCATGCCCTCTGCCTATTCTTCTGATGTAGGGAGGAGAATGTTGCCATCCTGGCTTCGTGGTGGATTTCTTCGTAAAGATGAAATTGCCTTAAGTTTTGTGCAGCTTACCCTACAATTCACATTATTCTGATCAAAGTGACTTCACATAATGATAGAGCTTATGCACAAAGATGTCTCTTTCTTCATGCAACAAATTGTCCCCCCTCCACCCCTGCTGTTGCATGGCTAACCCCTCTCATCCGCCACATTGTTTTGTACCTGAGTGGCCTGTGGATTTGTTGGAGGCTGTGTGCTTCTGTCTGGGGATGTGTTGTTTCGGTGCTGGGCTTCGACCGCAGGGCTCCGTGCATGCTGAGCACCTGTCCCGCTGCAGCCTCACCCTCAGCTCCCGTGTACGACGAATGTCTGTCAGTGACTATTGGCCGATGCTGCTGGGCAGAGTCCCGAATGCCAAGACCTGGTCATGTCTGCTTGATGGCCTGGGAGACTGCCCTGTGGGCAGAACTACTTGGCGGACAAGGGCTGGGTAGAGAACAATCGCCCAGACTCCCACTGTAGTGGTGAACGAGTGTGAATATGCGAGAAACCTGAGGGAACGCCTCAATTCTTCGGTGTTTGGGGGGGTCCTAGGAAGGCCATTCACAGGACCTAACAAGAGTGGGCTTTTCCATGACTCACAAAAGCTGAATGCCAATTCTGTTTGTACAGTAGCACACAGTGGTTATTACAACCGTACATTTTTAGAGGAACTGGTGGGGAAAATTCCATTTTCTATATGGGTTGGCCAAAATGAAATTTAACAACAAAAGCTGAGCTCGTAGTTTGACTTTATGAATGAGGAAGAAAACAGTTTCTGCAAAGTTGTGCTGAACTGGATTGTCCTTTTTCTTTGCTTGGACTTCCATCTCCTCTCCAAGGTGGTCGGAGTGTTCCTTGGGCCTCCCCTAGTGCTGAAGAAGGCCCCGGAGCAAGAGGGAGGGACGGGAGCTGAAGTGTGGGCAAACCTTTGCTTTCTAAGGTGGGACTTAATTGCTTGTTGGCCAAACCTCTGTCATGCTTCTCAGGTCCAAGACTGCAGGACTGTGTGGGCATGCTCACAAAGGCGCAGATGGATACACAGACAGACACGCACAAGTTCAGACACTGCGTAGAGACAGACGCAACATACATCAACTTAGACGTTCTCAAACAGACACAGCACAGACATACAAAAACACAACTCACACGTTCTCAGACACAGATAACATATAGAGACATACAAGATACACAACTCACACGTTCTCAGATACAGATAACATATAGAGACATAAAAGATACACAACTCATATGTTCTCAGATCAATCATATAGGACATACAAGATACACAACTCACAGATACAGATAACATTCCAAACACACAACTCACATGTTCTCAGATACAAACACAGGCACACTCACAGAACTCATATTTCTCAATCATGGACTCATGCATTATCAAAACACACAACTCACATGTTCACAAACACAGGCACACTCAGAGATATTCAAAACACACAACTCATGCATTCTCAAACACAGATACCACACAGAGATATTCAAAACACACAACTCATGCATTCTCAAACACAGATACCACACAGAGATATTCAAAACATGCAACTCATGCATTCTCAAACACAGATACCACACAGAGATATTCAAAACACACAACTCATGCATTCTCAAACACAGATACCACACAGAGATATTCAAAACACACGTTCTGAAACACAGATACTGCACACAAAGCACATATCAACTCACGTGTCCCCCAGTGCACACATGTATACACTCACCTATACACATTCAGACAGACACACACAAACACACTCATACACTCAGAACATGTAGCACTCTCAGATTCAAATACTCATTTACTTCATTTAAAATTGTTTTCCATTTCTTATGGTGCTGGGGACCAAACCCCAGGCCTCACTCATGCCAGGTAAGCACTGTACCACTTATTCACACTCCCGAATCCCCTTACACTTTAATACACACACACACATATCCCAGTCCTCACACTCTAAATGTGCATACATCCATTTACTCACTTATACTCCTAGGAGACAGTTACGACAGAGTGCAAGGCCCTGAGCTCATCCTGGCTCCGTCCTGTTGATCTGCTGGCTTGGAGACAAGGTTATCAACACCAGGGGCTTCAGGAGCCCATGTAGCCAGGTGTGGATTGGGTGCAGCCGTGTTTGTTTGTGATCGGCCTTAGCAACCACAGATTAGCCGCGGACAGAGCCAAGGAAAGGCCATAAAGTTGCTCTTACGCACATCTCTCAAGAGAGGCTCTAGGTGGGGTCAGGAGAGTGAGACAAGTCCTGGAGGTGTCATGGCCCAAAGACTTGGTCCCCTCCCAGGGATTTCTCTAGCTGCTAGTGGGAGTCGCTGTGCTCCCAACCCTGTCCAACCACTACCATCTCTTGTTGCCCTGTCTTCTTTGAAATGGGACCTTTCATTAGGGGAAGGGGAAGGCGCTTGGGACCTAGCTGGTGCCCCTTTTTTTTTTCTTCTGAGGATCCACCCACAGATGCTGGTTACCTTCTCATTGCTGGGACAAATCACGGGACCAGAAGCAGCTTATAGGAAGAGGTTTGCTTCAAGAGTCTACTTTCAGATGCAAGTTTCAGCAGGGCAGAGTAAAGCTTGACAGTTGGCTCACAAGTGCATGTACCTGCAGGGGTGGTGCAGAGGGAGAGAGGGCTGGCTGTGAACCCTCAACAGGCTGGGGCTTCCCCTAGAAACACATCTCGCTCTCCTCTGCAAGACTCCATCTCCAAAGGCCCCACCAGCTGGGGACTACGTAGGAAGCTTCATCACAAACACACGAGGTTATGAGCAACATTTTTATATTCGAACCACCACAGCTGTCCTTTCTGTGACGCATCTTCTTGTGCCCAGGCTGGAAGCACACTGGCTTTCTGTGTGGTCAAAAAAGAGGAAAAATAAAGGTGGAAACCCCAGCTGTACCCAGGAAGTTTCTTTCTTGGCATTTGGTATGAGCCACACTGAAGGACATCTTGATGCTACGTGAGCCAGCGAGGTGGGATTTGCGTAGCCGTTGCTCACAGAGCCCATCTGATTTCCGGTGACCAGGCCGGTTGAGTAGTGTGAAGGACTCCATGTGGCCGCAGGGGGATGTGGGATGCAGAGAGCATACCTGGCTCCTGGACTGTTTGGAAAATTGAAGTTTCTTATATTACAATCGGGATTTTTCTTTTCATTTCATCCAGTCTTCTAGACAGTGACTTAAAAATAAGCAGACACGTTTGATAGTTTCAGATTTATAAAGCAAACACGCCCCATCCCTCGTGTATAAAAATCTTGCCTAGTGTGTAATACTTGATGAACGCATAATGACACATTGTCAGCCACAGCCCAGAGCTTACTCCGGGGTTCATTTTGAGTGCTGTTCATTCTGTGGGTTTGGACAGTTCGTGAACTAGACCACCACTAATATTTTTTTTTCTTTTCTTTCTTTTTTTATATTTTATTGATTTGAGAGAGAATGGGGGGGGGGCGCGGCATGCCAGCCTTTAGCCACTGCAAACAAACTCCAGATGCATGTGCCTCCTTATGCATCTGGCTTATGTGGGGCCTGGAGAGTCGAACCGGGGATCCTTTGGCTTTGCAGGCAAATACCTTAACCACTAAGCTGTCTCTCCAGCCCCCCCCTTTTTTTTTTGAGGTAGGGTCTCACTCTAGCTCAGGCTGACCTGGAATTCACTATGTAGTCTCAGGGTGGTCTCGAACTCATGACAATCCTCCTGCCTCTGCCTCCTGAGTGCTGGGGTTAAAGGCGTGCGCCACCACGCCGTTGTCCTGATTTTGCGTTTTTCAGAGTGGCATGTTTGGAGTCATGCAGCCTGTAGCCATCTCGGGTTGGCCGCTTAGACGTTCCTCTGTTGTCTTTTCAGGTCTTGATAGCACATCTCCGTTTACTAGTGGATAATGTTTCATCGTGTGGAATACAGGTGACCTTTGAAAGGCACAAGCTCTAACCCCTCACACATTTCTCGCCAGACTGTCTTGTGTTGCAAAGTGCCGGGATGCCTGTGTGCGTGGAGTGGGCACTGCGGGGGCGCAGTGGCTCACGGTGCACTAGTAACCGTGGGGTCTCCTTGCCCAGTGCCGTAGCCATCCTACAAGGTTCTGTCAACCACACCCAAGGTCTCCAGAGTTGCCTGTCTAGTTTTTGCCTTACTTCTGTTTATGTGCTTTTTCCCCTCATGCATTTGGTTCAAACTCTTTATTAAATTTTACTTTTCATTAGCTAACACAGAAGTGGTTTTTTAAAAAATATTTTATTTCTTTATGTATTGAGAGAGAGAGAGGAAGAGGCAGAGAGAAAGAGAGAATGGGCACACCAGGGCCTCCAGCCACTGCAAACAAACTCCAGATGCCCCTTGTGCACCTGGCTTACGTGGGTGGGTCCTGGGGAATCATTCGAACCGGGATCCTTTGGTTCTGCAGGTAAATGCCTTATTGCTAAGCCATTTCCCCAGCCCCAGAAGTAGTTTTTCATATGGCTTTTTCATGTCTTTTAAATTTGGTAAAGGCTCCCCTAATCCCCTCATATTCATACCCCCTCAGACCTTTCCATCCTCATTATTCTACTTTAGTGTCACGTGAAATTACTGTAGAGTCCTCAGACAAGGCAACCGGATCACAGAGATTTAAGACCAAGCCGGGTTCTATAGCCAGTAGGTGTTGGAGCAGAATTCGCTGTAGGATGAACACTAAAGATAGGACCTTATCTACATTGGTCACTTTGTCTTATAGTATTAACTACCTCTCCCTCTGGGCTTAGTTTTTCCTTGTGAATGCCTCTCTCGATGATCTGACTGTGATAGAGTCACAGGAAATTCCTTTCCACTGTGTTGTGTGCAAAATGGAATAACCACGTTCAGACCCTGTTTTCAGTTTCCCGTGTCTAAACAGTTCTAGAGAAGGCATGCGCCTGCATGTGCATGTGGACATGCATGGGGCACCTTGAAAACCACCCTGTAGAGGGGAGATGCCCTGCTCCCCAAGCTTCTCAGAGAGAAAGGGTTTGGCTGGCTCGCTCAGAGATTTCTGTGGAAGGGATTTACCAGTTGGCTGAACGTTGAAGGCAAGCTTCTGTCTGCATGAGTGACTTGCAGTTTCTTAGCAAGGACGTGCTCATGATTTTACTGAAATTCTCAGAAAGGGGTCACGTTTTCCGAAGGTCGCTAACTAAATGAGGATTCTGTTAATGCCACTTGAGTGCTGACTCGTGCAGCTCCGTGACGAGGACTGAGGTTAGACTCAGTGTCAGCCTTTTGGAACCTTGTTGACTGCTGTGCTGTTTGAGAGAGCATATTGCATTTGTTTTACACACACACATATATATGTAGTATATATAATTTCTTTTCCTTTCAAGGTGGTGATTCCCTGCTGTGTGCGAGTCCACTTGGAACAGGTAAGTCCTTTGCACTCCCAGGCCTTTGCATTACCAGGTAGAACTGCCTGTTCTTCATGCTCCGCCCCCTCTGGGCAGAAAAGAAGTGTACTGGTCATTTGTTTTCCTTAAGTGTTTTTTTTTTTTTTTTCTTCTCGAGGAAGTGTCTCACTCTAGCACTGGCTGACCTGGAATTCATTCTGTAGTCTCAGGGTGGCCCTGAACTCATGGCGATCCTCCTACCTCTGCCTTTTGAGTGCTGGGATTAAAGGGGTGCGCCACCACGCCTGGCTCTGTTAAGAGCTACTTTTGTGTTTAATAAAATTTCCCTTCGTGGCTTGTGTTCTCTGGGCCTGAGCTTCCTGGGCTGTCTTAGTGACAGAGTGGCTTGTGGAAAGCAGGACGTAATATAATGATCTTTGAACATTCACCTCTGACAGATGCCATGTTTTTATCTGATCAGAGGTGAACATGTACTGTTATTTTCCCTTTGGCTTGTTATTAGGTGAATGTACATTTCAATCTCTGTGTGTGTGTCCATGCACGTGTGTGTGGAGGACAGTGTTGGGTGTCCTTTTTCACCTATCTGCGTATTACCATGGGACATAGTCTCTCACTGAAGCTGGAATTAATTCTTTTTTTTGATCACATTGGTAGACCTTTGAGCCCCAGCAATTCTCTAGTCTCTGCTCCCCACAGGGCTGGGGTTACATGCATGCATGGCCACACCCTGCTATTTATGCGGGAGCTAGGGAATTGAACTCAGGATGAATTGGGCTCTTTCAGGCCCTCATACTTGTTCAGCAAGTGCTCTTATCTGCTGAGCCATATTCCTAGCTGCTCTGATTTTTAAAAGAAACTCTTTTGACTGCATGGTAACCCACCCTATTTTTTCTTGATCTCCACCCTTTGGAGATGACCAGTTAAGCTTTGTTTCTAGTTACTTTGTAAAAAAAAATGTTTTATTTATTAGAGAGGCAGAGGAGGGGGAGAGAAAGAGACAGAGAGAGAATGGGCACACCACAGGCTCTCGCCACTGCAAATGAATTCCAGACACATGTGCCAACCTGAGCATCTAGCTTACATTGATACTGGGGAATCGAACCTGGGTCCTTAGGCTTCTCAGGCAAGTGCCTTAACCACTAAGGCATCTCCAACCCTCTAGTGACTTCAAAAAAATATGTTATTTATTTGCAAAGAGGTAGAGAATGAGAATGGGCCTGCCAGGGCTCCCAGCCACTGTACACAAACTCCAGACGCATGCACCACTTTGTGCATGTGGCTTTACGTGGGCACTGGGTCATCGAACCAAGGTCGTTAGTCTTTGCAGGCAAGTGCCTTTACCTCTGAGTCATCTCTCCAGCCCTCTAATGACTTCTCAGCTTCCCAGACGCCTGTAGGGATCAATGTCCAACCCAGAACTGTAGGCTATGGGCAGCTTTCTTACTGCCAATCAGGGATTCTGAGGAAGTTGGTGCCAGAAGCTACTTCTCAATGCTAGGGCGTACATGCAGCCTCACACTCACGTGCAAGGGAAAGCACTCCAAAGCACCCAGAAGGTGTTTTGCTTGTGTCACCCACCCACTGGGCGAGGCTTCATGCTATAGCCCTGGTTGTGCCATACACACCATCCCTGTGGCTTTGCTGGGGATTTTTGGCTGTCCTCTTTTTTTTTTTTGGTTTTTCGAGGTAGGGTCTCACTCTAGTCCAGGCTGACCTGGAATTAACTATGTAGTCTCAGGGTGGCCTCGAACTCTCAGCGATCCTCCTACCTCTGCCTCCCGAGTGCTGGGATTAAAGGCGTGCGCCACCACGCCTGGCTTGGCTGTCCTCTTGCCTCCATGTCTTGGCAAGCTGCACCAAGAGGTCTGTCGTCAGCCATGAAGTAGGTTCTGTCTTACAGAGGATAGAACATTCTCTGAGGGCCCAGCTGAGAAGCAGTATGCCAGCCTCGCTCTCCTCATGAACACGAGCTCCCTTACTATCCTGACTGTTGAGACTGGAGTCTCCTTTTGGGTCCAGTGGGGGATGGTGGTGCTCCCTAATGTGGCTGGCAGCCAAACGCCCCTTCAGGGTCTGGGTGTTGGAATTTTCATCCTTTCAGTGTTGTCACATCCTCAAGTGTCTTCCCCGAAGGAAGTGTAAGATGTGCATTTGAGGTCAAAGGAGGAACATCTACAAACTGTCAAATACATGTTAGGGGACCAAGAACTGAGGCCTGCTAGGAAGGCGACCCATGGTGGCTTCTCCCTCCTCTTTACATGCTGTGACACTCACAGCTAGGGCCTTGGGACCCATATGTGTATGTGTTATGTTGTATGTATATGGATGCGTAGATATATGTGTATTATGGCTTTAATTACTATGTATGAGTGCCTATATTATTAAATTATGAGTATGTAATTATCCTGATAAATGCATGTATATGTTCATATTCTTTTGTGATTTTTATGTGCATTACTTATGATTATTATATGTATAATGCCTATGTGTGTGTTTGTGTAACTTATAGCATATTTTGTTTATTATATATGTGACTTTTTTATTATTATTTGAGAAAGAGAGAGACAGAGACAGAAAGGAAGAGGCAGAGAGAGAGAATGGGCGCGCCAGGGCCTCTCAGCTGCTGTGAATGAATTCTAGACACATGCGCCTCCTTATGGGCAAGCAAGCCATTGCATGCTTATGTCACTTTATGTCTGGTAAACACGGGACCTGGAAATCGAATGGGCATTCTTTGGTTTGGCAAGCAGGCGCCATTACCGCTAAGCCATCTCTCCAGCCCTATATATGTGATTTTTATGAGTATTGGGGTGTGTGTCTGCACACATATATAAAATCACATCAGCTTGATTAATGAGGGAGACATGTTCTGTGAAGTCCATTGCTAGGTAGTTTTGCTGTGCTGACTCAGGTGGTACAGCCTCGACACACACACACCTAGACCACAATGGTATAGCTAATTATTTTTATTATTTTCTGAGGTAGGGTTTCACTCTAGTCCAGGCTGACCTGGCATTCACTATGTAGTCTCAGGGTGGCCTTGAACTCATGGCGATCCTCTTACTTCTGCCTTCCAGGTGCTAGGATTAAAGGTATGAGCCACCATGCCCAGCTAATATTCATTTTTTAATATTTATTTTTATTTATTTATTAGGGAGAGAGAGAGAGAGAGAGAGAGAATGGGCACGCCAGGGTCTCTAGCCACTGCAAACAAACTCCAGACGCATGTGCCACCTTGTGTGTCTGGCTTATGTGGGACCTGGAAAATCGAACCTGGGTCCTTAGGCTTCACAGGCAAGTGCCTTAACTGCTAAGCCGTCTCTCCAGCCCTAATATTCATTTTTTAACATTTAAAGCTTTTTTTTTTTTTACAAACTATGATACAAACACTGACATTAGCCTAGGGCCATCAGGGTCAGGACATCAATATGACTCTTTTCCACCTCCACATGTTACATCTCTGGAAAATTTCCAGGGCATTAACACATGTGGAGCTGTCACCTTCTATGATAGCACCTTTCAAATACCCCTGAGGACCGACAAGAGGCTGTTTTATAGTTAATATTAAAAAAAAAAAAAGGTGTGTGGTGTAATGATAAAAAAAAAGAACATAGGGCTGTAGAGATGCCTTAATGGTTAAGGCGCCTGTCTGCCAAGCCTAAGAATGCCCTTTGGATCTCCAAGTTCCATGTTTAGCCAGATGCAAAAAGTGATACAAGGGTGCAATGCTGCTCTTGCCCACAAGAGGGCGCATGCATCTGGAGTTCGTTCACAGTGGCTGAGAGGCCGCTGGCAAGCCCATTCTCTCTCTCTCCGCCTCTTCCTTTCTCTCTCTGTCTCTCTCAAATAATAATAAAAAAATTTAAAAAGAAGAACACAGTAAATGCATGCACCAGTTAATACCCATAACTTGTTATCTTGTATTGTGAACTATATACAATCTAATGTGCTACTAATGCAGGATTTTGGGGTTCATGAGGGCTCCCCAGGCCTGTGAATCCCAACTTTTGGGATCTTTTCCATTTTAACAAAGAATTGAGGAAACAGACTTTGAGAAGGGTAAATTATGAATTATTAAGTTTATTTAGAGAAAAATTATGAGTTTGATGATGATGATGGAAAGTGAAGATCCAGGGAGGAAGCTAGCTGGAAGACTCAAATCAAGTGAGCAGAATTCTTCTCCATGTCCGGCCGGGAAGGGAGAGGGAAGGTGAAGAGGCTTCTTTCCCTCACAAAGAAACCTCCAGGGCAAAGGGCTCTGAAGGGTGGAAGGCAAAGTGTGAGAACCAGAAGATTCCATTCACATGAAAGAGCAGCGAGGATTGGGAAGGAATGAAGGACTCAGAGATCAAAGACATACATGTAACACACTGAGAAAGCCCCCAAAGTAAGACACATGTAAAAGGCAAGCAGAACAGTCCCCGGGCTGGAAGAAGCGCTTCCGCCGGGAGAGACAGACTCACACTGGTTGGGGTTCCTGTGAAACACGCTCCTTTATACAGGTCAGGCGTCCAATTAGGGTGAGCCTTTTTTGGGACTCAGTGGTTCATGGACTCAAGGGGTTGACTCAGGAGAGGTCAGCCCGCCCCAGAGTGCTGAGCTGAGCAAGTTCCTGGAGTGTAGCTTACAGCCGTGTTGGATGGCACTGGATCAGACCCAGCTTTAGTTTTACCAGGCCAGGTGGGGTGGCATCTCCTTGTTCCCTCTTTAGGCCTTGTTCCTGGCTAACTGCCTCTGAAAAGCTATTTTGCTCCTGTCCCTCCTTCATTTCTTTATTTATTGGTTTTTAGAGGTAGGCTCCCTCTGGCCCAGGCTGACCTGGAATTCACTGTCATCTCAGGGTGGTTTTGAACTCACATTGATCCTCCTACCTCTGCCTCCCAAGTGCTGGGATTAAAAGTGTGCACCACCATGCCCAGCTCTTCATTACACTTTTATATGATAGGCTGTGTGGTAGTTCTGTGGACATATTGCCTTACCACAATGAGCTTCACCGAGTGAGTCATGGAACCTTTACGTTAGGGTAGCTCCAGTGTCGCTAGGTTAGGTGGCAGGATTTTTTTTTTTTTTCCCTGAAGTAGGGTCTCACTCTAGCCTAGGCTGACCTGGAATTCACTGTGTAGTCTTAGAGTGGCCTCAGTCTCACAACGATCCACCTACCTCTGCCTCCCGAGTGCTGAGATTAAAGGTGTGAGTTATCACACCCAACTCTGGTAGGAATTTGTGAGCTCCATTATAATCTTATGTGACCACTAGCATGTGTGGTTTGATTGACATGTCATCTCGTGACATATGGCTCTCTCTGTGTACCGGAGGCGAACATGTACAACTGCTCTCTGTACGAAGCCCTTGTTTGAATTGCTTTGATGGCAAGTTTTCTTTTTCTTTTTTTTTTTTTTTTTTTTTTTTTTTTTTTTTTTTTTTTTTTTTTTTTTTTTTCTTTTTCTTTTTTTTTTTTCTTTTTTTTTCTTTTTCTTTCTTTTTCTTTTTCTTTTTTTTTCTTTTTCTTTTTTCTTTTTTTTTTTTTTTTCTTTTTCTTTTTTTTTTCTTTTTCTTTTTTCTCTTCCTTCCCTTTCCCCTTTCCCCTTTCCCCTTTCCCTTTCCCCTTTCCCTTTCCCCTTCCCTTTCCCCTTTCCCTTTCCCTTTCCCTTCCTTTTCTTTTCTTTTCTTTTCTTTTCTTTTCTTTTCTTTTCTTTTCTTTTTGGTTTTTTCAAGGTAGGGTCTCACTCTAGCCGAGGCTGACCTGGAATTCACTATGCAGTCTCAGGGTGGCCTCGAACTCACAGTGATCTTCCTACCTTTGCCTCCCGAGTGCTGGGATTAAAGGCCTCTGCCACCACGCCCGGCTGATAGGAAGTTTTCTAGGTGGGCCCCTCAGCCAGCAGCCTCACCATCATCTCACCATCGTCTGGGAAGCTGTTGGGAACGCATCTCCCTAGACCAGCAAGACAAGAGGAATTGCTACTCTGGAGTAAGAGATCCATTCATGAGTTTCAGCAAAGTCTTAGGGAGGTCGAGACAGCTCCACTGAGAATCATGCCTGTGAGCTGCGGCTGGTATAGGGGCTGGGGTGGTGTGGCCCTGTTGTGCCATGTGCTCCTTTCACCCGCACCCCTGTGTGGCATTGTGGGTTCTGAGTTGGGACTCCTCCAGGTTTTTATCCGGTGTGTGACTTTCTCTCGAAAGCAGGAAATGTCTGCCTTTCTCCTGTCGCCGCCGCCTCGCTGCACTGGGCTGTGGTGAACTCCTGCACAGTGGAGACTGGATAGGAGGGTTTGCTCTTGTAAAGCATCGCTTCTCGGTATAGAAAGCTTATAATACTGCTTGCTCTCTGCTGGCCCTGAATGGGCCAAGAACCTTCGGGCCATTGGCCCTGGAAGTTGAACTGGCTTGAGCATGTTTTCTGAGGTCACCTATAGTTCACCTTGGGAGTCACAGGGCCTGTGTGCAGGTTACCGCAGAACAGTCTTTATTTTCCTTGGTTATCGTTCGTTGAGCACCTGCTCTGTGTCAGGTGTTTTGCTTGTGAGTTCACTCCTGGGGCTCAGAAAAGTGCAGAAACTCAAGGTCACCCAGACGTTGAGAGGCCACTGTGGGCCTGGCCTTGGCCGCTTCGCTTGCCCGCAGCTGGGTACTTGGCTGTCCCTTTAGGGATAAAACATTCTCCTTGATGCTGTTACCAGAACTGTTGATTCAGAGCCTGGGTCCTGGCAGCCCTAAGAAGCCAGGCTCAGCCACCTGTGCTCAATACGCCAATTAAACAAATGAATAACAGTGAAAAACCGAGAGAAGAGGTTGACTGGCCACAGTGGGAAGAGAAGCTGAGAGGTCTAGGAGTTCCCC
Source organism: Orientallactaga sibirica (assembly GCA_036365145.1). Lineage (NCBI taxonomy): Eukaryota > Metazoa > Chordata > Mammalia > Rodentia > Dipodidae > Orientallactaga > Orientallactaga sibirica. Next base: position 221,083 of record JAEOAD010000651.1, on the reverse strand, counting down.
CAACCAACCTATCTTTGAAGACCTTACATGAGGTTTTGGTTTTCTTTTCTCTTTTCTCTCTTCCCTCCCCTCCCTTCTCTTCCTCTCCTTTTTTCTTCCCCTCCCCCCTTCTCTTTCCCTCCTCTCCCCTCCTTCCTCCCTCCCCTCCCCTTCCTTGTTTTTTTTTTTTTTTCTTTCGGTTTTTCGAGGTAGGGTTTCACTCTAGCTCAGGCTGACCTGGAACTCACTTTGTAGCCCCAGGCTGGCCTCAATTCATGGTGATCTCCTACCTCTGCTTCTCGAGTGTTAGAATTAAAGGTGTGCCATGTCTCAGTTTAAATGGAACACGAGAGGTATGCATCACTAAGCAGCCCAGGTCAAGGGGTGTTTCCACTCCCCAGGGACCCATCATTGTTTTAGGCTCCACTCTCTTGTAAGGTTCTGACAAGTTGAGGGAACTCTGTGTTTCAAACTAACAAATGCCTCTCCTAGCTGGCGCCAGGCTTCAGCCTGTCCTTCTCAAGGCATGCAGTTCTCAGGGAAATGCCAATTGCTTGGGGACCATTGTTTTGTCAAACTGGAGGGGTACAAGTATCTTTCCTTAGCATATTTTCCCTTCTGCCAGGACCAGTACAGAGCTCCTTCTGGTTGGTAGTGTAACACATTCGTAAGACAAGGAGAAGATATGCTGGAACAAAACGCTCTGTTAGTGGAAGTGGATGGGAATTCATGGTTTAGGACGGATGTGTTTCTGGACCAGGCAGAGGGGTTCTGGGCCGTGGGGCCTCTTGAATTCTCAGAACACCTCTATGGGATGTACATCCTGGGAATAAGGAGTCACTCCAGGATGTTTCCCAAGGCCACATTATTCATGAGTGAGCATGTTGGGCTGGAGAGATGGCTTAGCAGTTAAGGCACTTGCCTGCAAAGCCTAAGGACCCATGTTCAACTCTCCAGATCCCATGTAAGTCAGATGCACAAAGGTGAGGCAAGTGCAAGGTCACACATGCCCACTAGGTGGCACAAGCATCTGTAGTTCGATTGCAGTGGCTGAGGCCCTGATGTGCCAAGTCTCTCTTTCTCCCCCTCTCTCTCTCTTGCTCTCTCTGAAAATAAAGAAAATAAAATGCATGAGCACGACAAGCAGATGTCCCTAGCGTCACATGCAATGAGTGCTTTGGGCCTTGTTACACCATCCCTGGTCTTGGTGTCACCTGAACTGACACACATGGGGCCTCTTTGTACGTCATGGTGACACTTGCTCTTGGGCTCTGTGACATGTTAGGCTGGGGAACAGTTGGCCTACTTGCTTTTCAATGTCACCCATGTGCCTGTGACTGCTTGTTGGTTCTGAGGCTGCCCCACTGCGCTCTGAGTTGGGATTTGTCCATGCCAGTTCCTCTTCCTTCTGTCTGTATTCAGCTGCCCTGACAGGAAGCTCCATTCCTTTGGCTCCCGTGCCCTCTGCTCTGCTCTGGACAGGAGGCTCCATCCCTCGGCTCCCGTGCCCTGTGCTCTGCCCAGACAGGAGGCTCCATCCCTCAGCTCCTGTGCCCTCTGCTCTGCCCAGACAGGAGGCTCCATCCCTCAGCTCCCGTGCCCTCTGCTCTGCCCAGACAGGAGGCTCCATCCCTCGGCTCCTGTGCCCTCTGCTCTGCCCAGACAGGAGGCTCCATCCCTCATCTCCCATGCCCTCTGCTCTGCCCTGACAGGAGGCTCCATCCCTTGGCTCCCGTGCCCTCTGCTCTGCCCAGCCAGGAGGCTCCATCCCTCGGCTCCTGTGCCCTCTGCTCTGGACAGGAGGCTCCATCCCTCATCTCCCGTGCCCTCTGCTCTGCCCTGACAGGAGGCTCCATCCCTTGGCTCCCCAGGAGGCTCCATCCCTCGGCTCTGCCTGACAGGAGGCTCCATCCCTCGGCTCCTGTGCCCTCTGCCTGCCCAGACAGGAGGCCCATCCTCATCTGCCTGCTCTGCCCTGACAGGAGGCTCCATCCCTTGGCTCCCGTGCCCTCTGCTCTGCCCAGACAGGAGGCTCCATCCCTCGGCTCCTGTGCCCTCTGCTCTGCTCTGGACAGGAGGCTCCATCCCTCAGCTCCTGTGCCCTCTGCTCTGCCCAGACAGGAGGCTCCATCCCTTGGCTCCCGTGCCCCCTTGCTTTGCTTTGGGCTGGAATCTGTGCTCTTTGGCTTCTGTCCCCTGATCTGCTCTGGGCCTCAAGGTCTTCACTGGTGCCTGTGCCATCTGCAGGTGTAATGTGGGAGCTCTCCAGAGGGTCCGCCATGGCTTCATCCCAGCTTGAGCAGATGCTCTGGGAAGCCAGGTCTGCAGGATCTCTAGAGGTGCTGGTGTGGGGGCATGGCTGTTTTGAAGCTCTCTGACATAATTCACGGTCCTGGACAGAAAGAAGGTTGCACCGAGCCTTGACAGAGGGCAGTCCATGCTCAGTGACTGACCTTAGGGGCGCCTGCCACCTTGATAATACACCTTGTGAGGCTCATTTGTTTGTGAGGATGAAGGTGACTTCATGAGCCCTGTGTGGCATGTTTAAAATCTGACAGGGGGGGCTGGAGAGATGGCTTAGTAGTTAAGGCATTTGCCTGCGAAGCCTAAGGACCCCTGTTCCATTCTCCAGGTCCCACATAAGCCAGATGCACATGGTGGTGCATGTGTCTTTGCAGTTCCTTTGCAGTGGCTGGAGGCCCTGGCACACCCATTCTCCTCCTCTCCCTCTCTCTGTATCTAATAAATAAGTAAATAAATAAATTAAATAAATCTTAAAAAAAAACATGACAGGGGACGAAACCTTTGGTTTGGCTGTCTGTTGTTTACCTGTGATGCCTGATCTTCTGTCTCTTTTCTGGTAGCAGAACCTTCTGTTTCCTGCTATAGCTTGCAAAAATGGAATGTGAGCTAAGAGTAATGCATGAGCTGAAAGCATCAGTGCGATTGAGAATAGGGGCCTGAAGGCAAAGCTCCCTTGGTAAATGTTAGCATTGCTGATGAGGCATGCACACAGGCTTGTGAACTCCCTGGGAGCCAGTGTGAAAAGGAAACCACAATTATTGGCACGCTTTTTCTTTTTCTTTCTTTCTTTTTTCTTTTTTTGGTGTTGCTTGGCAGTACACCCAGGGCTTTGCACATGCTAGGCAAATGCTCTGCCATTGAGGTGCAGGTCTTAACTTGCAATCCTCCTGCCTCAGCTTCCAGAGCAGTGACGATCACAAGACTGTGTCGTGAGGACTGGCTGAAGGCATGTGTTTGGTCTGAAAGGAGGGAGAAGAACCGAAAGCAACTGAGAGCATCTATTTTGTGGGATGTTCTGGAGGGTGCTGACTAAGGTGAGGGTGATGGGTTCCAAGTCCCCAGCTGTAGCATGAATGTCCTTTCTGTGCACACTTGTCATGCACTGGTACAGGGATTATTTTAGAGACAATTGCAAGCTATTCTAGTGTCACCTTATTAGGGGTTGGCCTTGTGACTAGGATACTTGATAGGGCTTTTAGAAATATAAAGGGACAATAGTGGCTTTATAGTGTGCTTATGTCACACTGTGCTGTTGTTCTAGTAAGCTGGAGCGAGGTGACTGGCACTTGACCCATGACTCAGCTATTCTGCAGGCCTACATGTGTGTGTCTGCACATTTACAGGGAGAGAATGCAGTAGTACTTACAAGGCTGAGACCAAACACAGGTCCAATCTCACCTAAGCTGTGACACGGAGAACCCTGTGACCTTGACCTGAGTCCGTTGGTCTTTGTGGGCTCCATTTTTCTGTAAAATGGGGTGTCAATTCTCATAGGCGCGTTGGAAGGTTTAAATGGCCACTGCGTTAAGACTCTCAGAGCTGGTTAGAGGCCACCAAGTGTGCACACGCTGCATGGGGAAGCTGTCCCTGGGGTTCAGGAGGACAATGAAATCTTCAGTTCTGGGCCTTTGATGTTTGCTTCCGCTTGTTATCTTGCTGTCTGGCCACCTGACAGGAAGAACCAGTTTGATGAGTTGCGTGGACATTCTCTGTTTCCTGCGGGAGGGGGCAAGGTAGACAGCCATGTGTAATACCTCACAGAACACTCTTCGGAGACTGAATTCTGGAAGCCTAGGGAAGAGGCAGCCTGCAGTCAGGTGGGTGTATGCGTTTCTCTCATTGGCGGTTGCTGGTTTGCAGGATCTGTTCTCCACACAGGACGTAACAACGGTGGTGTAAACAGAGGCATTGTACCGGAGCTCAAAGGCAAAGTGTGGTTTTCATCTTATCTTGACCTTCCCACACCATCCAAGGGAGGACCCTGTCAGTGCACCGAGGAGTCTTGGTGCTGCCAGATGTGGGCATGGTTGTCCTGTGAGATCCTAGAGGTCATGTCCATGACCCAGTCCCTTCCCCCAGCTACAGGTGTCCTGGGAGGCCCCTGAGCGGAGCCAGCCCTGTAGAACTGCCACGCTGTTTACAGCGTGGCTGCCCTCTTGAAGGAGGACTAGTCAACGTCCCTGCATTCTAGTGGCCTTCTGATGACTGTGTGTGGGAGGTCATCGGGGCAGTGCCACCTGTGCATCCAGAGCAGGTGCAGAGCCCTCACGCTGCCACACTCACAGCAGAGGAGAGACTGCACTGAAAAGTTTTAAAAAGCTGATCATGGGGCTGGAGAGATGGCTTAGCGGTTAAGGCACTTGCCTGCGAAGCCTAAGGACCCCATGTTCTACTTTCCAGATCCTGTGTTAGCCAGATGCACAAAGGTGAGGCAAGCGCAAGGTCACACATGCCCACTACATCTGGAGGTTGATTTCAGTGGCTGAGGCCCTGGTGTGGCAATTCTGTCTCTCTCTCTAAAATAATAATAATAATAATAATAACAATAACAACAACAACAAGCTGATCACAACTCAAAGTGAAGTAAACAGGCTGTATCTAGTAAAAAAAAGTGACCTCAGGAGTCATTCTGCAGGAGTTGGAAAGTTTTTAAACTAGATTTTCCCAATGACTGCCTGGATTGGTGTGCATTAATGATGTACATGTATGTATGCCTGTATCGTGTTTTATGTGTGCATGCATGTGGTATGTGTGTGGGGAGCGGTCCTTTGTTCAGTAGGGTTTGTTTAGACTTGTCAGACCACACTGGTTGAGCAGTGGTGAGGGTGGGGTGTGAACAGCACAGGGGCACACTGACTGGAAAGTTCTTCCAATCCTGCCTGGCGTGGGGGCAGACGCCTTTAATCCCATGTGGTACTGGGGATCTAACCCAAGTTATTGTGCATGCTAGACAAGCACTCTCCCAGCTGAGCTGTATCTCCAGTCCTTATTCTCATTTTAAAAATAAAAATACTGTACCAGGCATGATGGTGCACATCTCTAATCCCAGCACTCAGGAGGCAGAGGTAGAAGGATTGCTGTGAGTTCAAGGCCGCCCTGAGACTACATTGCGAATTCTAGGTCAGCCTGGACTAGAGTGAGACACTACCTTAAAAAAAAAAAAAAAAAAAAAGGCTGCCTGGAGAGATGGCTTAGCGGTTAAATGCTTGCCTGTGAAGCCCAAGAACCCTGGTTCAAGACTTGCTTCCCCAGGACCCACGTAAGCCAGATGCACAAGGGGGCGCATGCATCTGGAGTTGGTTTGCAGTGGCTGGAGGCCCTGGTGCGCCCATTCTCTATCTATCTGCCTCTTTCTCTCTGTCTGTCACTCTCAAATAAATAAACAAATAAAAAAAAATAAATAAACAAAAATTAAAAAAAAACAAACAAAGGCTGGAGAGATGGCTTAGCGATTAAGGAGCATGCCTATGAAGCCTAAGGACCCCCATTTGATTCTCCAGGTCAGCCAGATGCACATGGCAACTCATGCATCTGGAGTTCATTTACAGTTGCTTGGAGACCCTGGCGTGCTTATTCTCACTCTTTCTCCCTTTCCCCATCTATAATAAAAAAACAAACAAACAAAAAAAGATTCTTCTAATATTTGCAGTGCCACCACTGGCCATAATGAATTCTCTGCCAGGTTCTGAGTTATTTCAGAAAGAATGCCCACCGAGTGGGCGAGCGGGGGCTTCAGATGGATGGAGGCGCTAACTTTGATGGTCCTCGTTCTCCTGTATGCAAATTTCAAAACCACTCAAGCTTTCCACCTCTTGAATATTGGGAATCTTTTTTTTTTTTTTTTTTTTTTTTTTTTTTTTTGAGGTAGGGTTTCACTCTAGTCCAGGCTGACCTGGAATTCACTATGTAGTCTCAGGGTGGCCTCGAACTCATGGCAATCCTCCTACCTCTGCCTCCCAGGTGCTGGGATTAAAGGTGTACAGCGCCACGCCTGGCCTGAATATTGGGAATCTTCTAAATCCGTGCTAAGCTAAGGGGGATAATGGAATAGCTGGCCTTGAACTTGAGGGCTGTGTGGGTCTTTGCTGCAGCAGTTACTTGGTGTAAGTTTATGATCTCCGCGGCTTGTAAGTCCACGTGCCTGGTTGTTTCCTGCCTGTAGATTGTAGCCACCGCTGGGATAAATGTCACACGCATAACCCTATGGCTCTGAATAGCACAGCAGTTTCCAGAAGGCATTGCTGGCTGTTGAGTGTGTGTATGCACGTTCATGCCCGCAGCGCCCACTGCTGCCTGACAGACTCAGCATGTTCATCAGGAGTCCTCAGACAAACTTATTCGGACCAGTCGTAATGAAATTGGATCATACCAGATCTGAGAAGTGTGCAGATGTCCTTGTGCTCTGACCTCTAGGAAGTTTTAAGAGTCCCATTAGGTTAAGTGACTGGTATTTCATTTGATCAAGGGAAACAGAGACTCTGCAGCTATAGTAAGAGCCAGAAATAAATAAGTTAAAAAACTGCAAATTTCACTTTGACCTTCATCTTTGCCAGAATGATGCTGAAGTTAACCTGACCACGTAGCATTGGAGTTTTGGAAATTGCCACAGAAAACCCCTGTGGGGACCCTGGGCAGGCTGGGGTGGGCCAAGCAAAGCCAGAAAGCAGGCTTAGATCCAGGAGATTGGTGACATGTGTGAGGTCACACTGCTGGGAAGTTTAAAGTGTGAAGCCAGCAGTACCTGGGAAGCATCTTGAGGAAAAGCCACCAGCACCTGGGTCCTTTGGCTTTGCAGGCAAGCACTTTAACTGCTAAGGCATCTCCACTGCCCTTTAAAAAACATTTATTATAGAGAAAAGGAGGCAGAGAGAGAGAGAATGAGAATGGGCATGCCAGGGCCTCTAGCCACTGAAAACAAACTCCAGATGCATGCACCACCTTGTGCATCTGGCTTATGTGGGTCCTGGGGAATTGAACCTAGGTCTTTTGGCTTTGCAGGCAAGTGTCTTAACCACTAAGCCATCTCTGCAGTCCTGGCATATAGGTTTTTAGCCTTTTCCTTTCTTGGCAGGAGATTGCTGAGGAAATCCCAGCACCTTAGTGTTCATTGTCTCAGTAGTCTGATAGCTGAAGAGGACACAAGTCTCTCTCTCTCTCTCTCTCTCTCTCTCTAGATTGCCTCTATTCCTGTCAGTATTAACTATTGTTACTGGTTTTGAGAGCGATGGCGAGACTCTCAAGCCAGTGACTGAGTTTGTTGTCTTGGAATGTGGAAAGAGCTGACAAGTACAGACACAGCAGAAGGGCAAGTTAAGAAGATTTATTTATTTATTTTATTTATTTATTTATTTAAAACACTTTTAAAATATTTTTTATTATTTTATTTATTTTTGGAGAGAGATACAGGGAGAGACAGACAGAGAGGGAGGGAGAGGAAGACAGATAGAGAATGGGCGCTCCAGCAGTCTCAGCTGCTGTGAAAGGAATCCAGATGTGTGCGCCCCCTTGTGGTCAAGTGCGGCATTGCGCCCTTGCGTCACTTTGCATCTGGCTAAACGTGGGACCTGGAGATTGGAACCAGCATTCTTAGGCTTAGGAGGTAGGCGCCTTAACCGCTAAGCCATCTCTCCAACCCAAGAAGGATTTATTTATTTATTTATTTTTTATTTTTATTTTTATTTTTTTGGTTTTTCGAGGTAGGGTCTCACTCAAGCCCAGGCTGACCTGGAATTCACTCTGTAGTCTCAGGGTGGCCTCGAACTCATGGCGATCCTCCTACCTCTGCCTCCCAAGTGCTGGGATTAAAGGCGTGCGCCACCACGCCCGGCTAAGAAGGATTTATTTTAAGAAAGAAAATAAGCAGCAAACTCCTGATCTGGGAGGGTCCTGAAGGGGTAATCCGCGTGGTGACGTGGATCTAGTTTTCTTAAACCTGGGGGTGGGGATGTAAGATAGGCATGGAGTTGAAATAAGTTTCACTAGTTAAGTTCAAATGTATATGAAAGACCTTGATTGATTAGTGGGTCAGAGAGAAGAGTATAAACTCAGAATGGGCACACTGGCAGGAAAAAATGCCCACGAAAAGTTCCTAGGAGGAGGAAGAACTGTCTCCGATCACCATCTTGATGAGTCAGATTTAGGTTCAGACTGGAGGTGTGTTCTCGTCTTGACAGGGCAGGTTGACATCTGTGTTCTTTTGGGGCTGTGTCGTACAAAGGAAAGCTACCTTGAGCCCAGTCTTCATCAGTTATGACCTTATTTGGAGTAACTGAAGATGTGGACATGGAGGATGAGGATGGACCTAAATCCACTTAGAGATGCTCAAGGAAGAAAGCCATGACAGTGGAGACAGGTTGCAATTCACAGAGGTGGGACAAAGGGTCAGCAAACCAAAGAAGCCTTAGGAAGCGGCCCAGAGCTGTCAGAGCAAATGCCTGCTGTTGAAAATGCAGGGTGGATGGTTCTAGCAGCCCTAGGGAGTTAACACATTGGGAGCCTCTGGCACATCGCTTAGATGTCCCCCGGGGCAGTCTGGGCTGGAATGAAAGCCACTCCAGCTGTGGCCTACCCAGAAGCCAGTAAGTAGCCGACAGAGCCAGTGAGGCTCTGGGGTAAAGCCAAGGCAGCTACTTCTGTGACCTGCACAGGCCACGTGCACGGAAGGAACTCCGTTTCCGAGTGGGCAGAGGAAGCATGTGCGAATTAGAAGTAGCCTTTGGCTGTGACCCGTCATGAGCACTGGACAGGACTGTTTAGTCCTCCGTCCCCCAGGGCTCCCCAGGAAAGGACTGTGGGGCCTTCCTACCAGTGGTCCCTGTCTGGCCTGTAACAACGGGGTGAGCAGGATCTGAGCGGGCCACCCAGAGCCAGGCCAGTTTCAGAAAGTGTCCTGAACATGTCCCCCCAGCATCTGTTTTCAGCTGTTCCTTAAAGCATCTGAGATACAACACCCCAAAGCCATGGAGACCTCTGGGATGTCTACCCCCAGCTAGTCTTTGATCCTTCCCTTTCTTTGATGTCACCACCCCTCCCACACCTAAAATAACATCTAGCTTCTGGCTCTTTCCTCCCGGGACAATGGGAGTTGCCTGGATTTCTGGGAAAGGCAGCCCCAGAGCGGAGGTTCCTGGCAGCCTTGTGCTGTCATCTGTAGCCAGGCGCTCCTTGCCTCAGTTCAGGCCCTACTGAGAAATGGGGAAACCTCAACAAATGTTCTCAACAACACCAACCTCCCACCCAGGCCATTTGCTTTCGTCACCGCTTGTTTGAAAACCAGGTTGTTTCTGCGTTTGGGCAGTTGTCCCACCTCTGCAGGTGGAGGGATTATGTGGCATGACTGGGGAATATGTTGACCCTGGGTGGTGTCAGCTTACACACAAGGGGAGCACAAAACCTTAGTTAATGATTAAAAGCCCACGCTGGGCTGCAAGCCCAGCACACCTGCAGTCACGTCTGTGTGCTTACCAGGTGTGCGGTGCTCATGTAAGGCGCCGAGTCCCTCCCACCCTGGCGTCTCACTGTGTCTGTAGGTTTGGGGCTTGTAGTTTTTCCTGGACCCAGGAACCCCCATTATAAAGTGATAGAATGGGGCTGGTATGGTTGGGAACTTGTGTCTCTGCTCTTCTTCCCTTCCCTAGTGGCTAGCTGCAAAGCCACTTCCGGTTACGTATTGTCCTGCATCCCTAGGTACTGCTCAAGGGTCTTAGCCAGAAGGAAGCAGGGGTTTGAGCAAGTGAACGCTGCTTGTCCTTGGTAGGTCAGGACAGTCTGGCAGATTGAAATTTCCTGAACGGCGGGGCCTTTGAAAACAGTGGCCACCAGGTTGTAACCTTTGGAGCAAAGACCTGTAACTATTGAGGGGGGAAATCAAATGCTTATGTATTTACTTAGTCATTGACACCCTTGGCTGGGAATATATTAGCGTGTGGCCAGATTACATTGCAACTCCCGGTGTCAGATGGGGCATCTGTTGGCACAGCATATAAATTACCTGAGTGCATTTTTACCTGCAGGAAGGGTGCTCAGGAAGACACCCTCTGCCCTCCGCCCCCGCCACCACTGAATCCACATCCACTCCCAGGAGATCCCTGCCGTAGCAGCCTGAGAGCCAGGGCTTGGTCTCGGGCTCTGGCCTCGCTGCCATGGGGCCTCCTCCTCCAGCCTTTCTCCTTCTCTTCACGCACGGGGTGGACCTCAGGTCTGGTCTCCTGTGATGTCAGTGTCTTTAGAGGAGCAGGTGTCTGTGGCACTTTCCTGAGGTCACAGAAGTACCTCTGAGCTCTCTGGGAGGGAGGCTACTCTGCCAGCAGCGGGCCCCGTAGTCTGGAAGTCAAGAGCTTCTTCAGGGCTCCGTGAGGTTGCTCTCACACTTCTAGTATGTGGGTAAGAATGCACTGCTCACAAGGTGTATTTCCCACTTCTACACTTCTTGTAGAAAAAATGTTTTGTGTGTATTTGGAAATCATCACGTTTGGAGGCCCAGTTATGCAGAAAGAACAAGGAGACTCTTAAAATTGGACGTTGAATTTCATGTCTGCTTCCCATTTGAGAGCACAGTGTACTTGTGGGTAAGGCATTGTTTCCCAGGACAGTGACCGTGGTATTTCCCACCCACACTTTCCTGTGGGCCATGGCCATGTGAAGTAATCTTTCTAGAATAAACCAGGCCCGGGAAGCAGGCACCAGGTTGAAGGATCAGGGCTTCCAGAGAGTAGGCCTGGGCCCAGGCTATAACAACTCTTAGCTTTGTTACTTGTGGCTGGGGTACAATTTTGATCTATATATCTAATTTTCGAAAGTATTGCTTAAACAACAGAAACATACTTTACTTACTCTTGGGAAATGCTAAGAAACTTACTCTGAAAACTGGTAAGTAAAGAAAAACCCAGCATTTAACCTAGCTCTTTTGTTTCGGGCAGCACTGAGAACAGAGCCTGAGAGGACCTTGACCTTGGCACATGCTAGATAAGCACTCTGCAGAGAACTCCACACTCCGGTTACCTTCCTTTCTCACAGGACTAGACCTTGGCTGTTTCCAAAAAGGAAGAAGGGAAAGTTTGATTGACAGAAAATTCTGGGCCTGGTACCCAGTGGCTTACATCATCATCACAAAGGGGACGTGAGCCTGCAGGTCATGGACCTCCTTGCGGAAGAACAGAAGGTCCCTGCTGCCAGCCTTGGGCTTGGGGACAGCGGACAGGCAATCAAGGACAACCCAATCTGTAAGGTGGTGCCAGAGGGCTCAGCAAGATCCAGAGTCAGGGAACTTCTATCTGGCAAAGATAACTCTTTTTTCAACATGAATTGCAGGAAGCCCTGTCTTGTAAGGGGACTGGAGAGATGGATTAAATCCACTTCATAAGGGTTCATTTGATTTTATTTCAACCAGATTGCCAGAACAAATTAGAACAAAAAAATGACATTTTGAGTAGACATTTGTGATATTAAGGAATTATTGTTAATAACACTGGTAGTTTTTACTTATTTAATTTATTGTTTGTTTGTTTTCAAGGTAAGGTCTCACTCTAGCCCAGGCTGACCTGGAATTCACAACACTGGCATTTTGTTGCTAAAAGTCCTTATTTCAAGAGGCTTCTGGATGTTTCTGGAAGCTGGTGATGTGAAGCATGGGATTAGTGTTCAACTGTCTTGGTGGGGGAGGGACAGGTGTGGGAACGCAGCTCTGTTCCGGAGGAGCTGGTGAAGGGTGACTGATCCTGGTAGCCCCTGGACTCTGGCTGTGGGTGCTGGCCTGTCCTGCCGGAGACAGGAAGTAGATGGTGTGAACAAGCACAGAGCTCTGGTTGCAGAGACTCGGGGCTGCTCGTTTGGTTTGTCACTGCTAACTCCACCTGGGTAGCCTGGCTTCCTCACTGCTGCCCTTTCCTATCTTCCATCACTTACGGCTCCCCATGCGGGCATTTGACCATTCAGATCCGGAAAGACTCTCTTAGCAGACGTGCTACGGTGTATTTCGTGACTCGTCCTCTGAGAGCCCGCTGGGGTCCTCGCCCGTGACAGTTCTCAAGGGGCACATCTGCTTCATAAAGAAAGCCTTTGCCACATCGTTGGAATAACAGTTTTTCACACTCGATGCTTTGTACTCTTTTCCTTGGGGGAAAAAAAAATTCTATACCTGCTTTTTAGAGGGATCAACCTTAAGGTTTGCTCTTGGGAAGAGAAGAGGCCAAGGCACAGAGCCCAATGCCAGCAGATTCTGACCTTACACAATGAAAGACTTTGGAAAACTGGTATAATTAAAACATACTTGGACTAATGAGGCAGTGAGCTCCCTTTGGTGTTTTTGTTTGTTTGTTTGTTTTGTTTTGTTTGTTTTTTGGTTTTTTCAAGGTAGGGTTTTACTCTAGCCCAGGCTGACCTGGAATTCACTATGTACTCTCAGGGTGGCCTTGAGCTCATGGTGATCCACTTACCTCTGCCTTCCAAGTGCTGGAATTAAAGGTGTATGCCACCATACCTGGTGTGTGTGTTTTGTGTTTTTAATATATTTTATGTATTTACTTGAGAGAAGGAAAGAGGCGGGGGGGGGAGAGAATGGGCACACCAGGGCCTCTAGCCACTGCAAACAAACTCCAGATGCATGCAACCCTTGTGCATCTGGTTTACGTGGGTCCTGGAGAGTCGAACCTGGATCCTATGGCTTTGCAGGCAAACGCCTTAACCGCTAAGCCGTCTCTCCAGCCCCTCTTTGGTGTTGTTAAGCAGGAGTTGGCAGCAGGCTGTGATGGCTGACTTTCGTGTTGGTCACTGTGGAACATGATGGCAAAGGTTGCTCTGAGGAGGCCAGTGCTGGATATGGTGAGAATCCCTCAGCCTGAAGCCTGCAGAGCACAGATATCTGTCAGTGAGCCTGAGTGTGGTTCTGGACCAGGGCCTGGTGGAAGTCTGGAAGCTTAAGAGATTCTCTGTCCTAGCCCAGACTCTCATGAGTGTTGAAATCAACAGGAAGCAGAGTAGGGGACTTTGAGGTCCAGCTGCTGGCTCTGGTGTCCAGTGTGTGGTGCTAAGCTACAACACCTGTCTTGTGTAGTGAATGGGGTGACCAGCAGCTTAGAGAGCAACTGCAGGCTTAGGCTGTTTGGTTTGACCGCGTTTTCCTGTTCTTGGAGAGTGGACTAAGGTTTTATTTCAGTCAGTCAGAATGGACTCCAAGCAACGTGCATGTGGGTTCCATGAGGCCTCTCGTCAAGGTTCCCCTCCTTCCTCACTCAGTATCTTCCTGCCCTTCTAGAAGGTGTCGCTCCACCTCTGCTTTCCAGATGTGGGGGACAGGCTGTGTGGTGCCTTTGCATCTCCAGGGCTTACCCTGGGCTGTGGATATACGTGCTGACAAATAACAGGTGATGTTAGTTCGCCTTCCCTTCCTTCCTTCCTTCCTTCCTTCCTTCCTTCCTTCCTTCCTTCCTTCCTTCCTTCCTTCCTTCCTTCCTCCCTCCCCCCCCTTCCTCCCCCCCCTCCCTCCCTCCTTCCTTCCTTCCTCCCTTCCTTCCTCCCTCCCTCCCTCCCTCCCCCTCCCTTCCTCCTCTCCTCCCTTTTCTTTGCTTTGCTTTTTGCTTTTTTGGTTTTTCAAGGTAGGGTCTCACTCTAGCTCAGGCTGACCTGGAATTCACTCTGTAGTCTCAGGGTGGCCTCGAACTCACGTCGATCCTCCTCCCTCTGCCTCCCGAGTGCTGGGATTAAAGGCGTGCACCACCACGGCCGGCTTTGATGTTAGTTTTTTCACCAGTTAGTTTTCTGCCTTACTACCTTGCAACCACCCATGATGGCCTGTAGACTAGTGACTCCTCAGGCCACTCCCTGGCTTGGAGGTGATGAGGTGTAGGCAGAACTGGCAGCGGTGGGCTGTCCATGGGCTCTGTCCCTGCCCTTCTGCTACCAACCTTTCCTGTGGTCTGTCAAACCTTTGGAACTGGCACCTGTCTTCCTTCCAGGGCGATTTCTCTCAGCCTGGTTTCCCCAGCAACTTTCAAAAAGGAGAAATGGACCTTTCTTCCAGATTTCTGTATCCCTTCACTGGTCCAAAACATCCCTACAGGGAGCAGGTAGGATGAGGGAGCCTGGACGCAGGCAGAGTGGCAGGTGAGTGTATTCAGGCCTCCTTTGGTCATGCTGGGAAGGCTAGGCATTCCAAATGACTGCTGGATGTTGAAGATCTTTTTTTTTTTTTTTTTTTTTTTCAAGGTAGGGTCTCACTTTGGCCCAGGCTCAGCTGAAACTAACTATGTAGTCTCAGAGTGGCCTCAAACTCACGGCAGTACTCCTACCTCTGCCTCCCGAGTGCTGGGATTAAAGGCATGCGCCACCACACCCGGCTTGGATTTTGAAGATCTTTCAGACGGTGCCTCTGTCAAACTGGGCAACCATGACAAAGCACCAAAGATAGGGTGGCTGAAGTAATAGGTATTTATTCCCGACAGCATGGTGCCTGAAAATCTGAGCTCAAAATGTAGATTGGTTGGTTTCTTTTGAGACTTCTGTCTTTGGCTTGCACACAGCTCCTTCTTGCATGTCCTCACACGGTCATTGCTGTTTGTATCTGTGGTCTTTCTTGTCCCATCTTCTAAATGGACACCAGTCCGATTGGAAGCTCCTATGTACACTTTAATCATCTCTTTACACTCTCTATCTCCAAATTACAGTCAGATTCTCAAATCCCGAGGGTTAGGCATTCAAGATAGGAGTGTTTAAGGAAGCTTTACAGCTTAACAGGTGTGGGTCCTCACCGTTGGCTACCAACGTCCTGGGCACAGGAGGATTTGGGGGGGAAGCAGGGTCCTGGAGCAGCGGTTGAGTGCAATGATGGGCAGTGAACACCCGGGTGGCAGTCTGATGGATAGCGTGCTCTCGTTTATTCAACAGGGGAAAGGTTGAGAAGGCACATACAGAGTATATGGCAATTGGATACATAGTTTAGGGGTTGCTATCTAATTGGTTGAAAGGCAGAAGTGTAAGGGAGATAATGGTGGGAAAAGCTACATGACTTCAGAGTTGCGCGGGAGGAGCTGGCGAGAAAAGCTACGTGACTTCAGCCACATAAGGATCTTTTGGGCAGCTAGCCACAAGGTCAGGAACTGTGGGGGCAAAGCCTGACTTATGTAATGGTCAGATGCTTTCGGGATCAAAAGAGGGAGGGTCTCGCCCGTTCTGCCCACTCTGGTCGATGACAGGGCATACTACAACCTTGCCCAAGGGCAGGGAGGGCCAATCACTGTCACCAGGATGGGTTCCCGACGATAAGGCCAGCTGCAACCCCCACAGCCCAAGGTCTGCGGCCATGTCCAGCAGCCTAGGCCAGCTTCCTCACAGTCCCAATCTGTGTTTAGCAATGCCCAACAAACAGGTGGAATCAGGCGTTGTCACAGCCTCCAGAATGGGGGAGTAGTAAGCCATCACCTTTAACTTACGTCCATAGTATCGCCCTCCCCTGCTTCTTCCCTCATAAATGTCTTTATTTTATGAATATTTCTTTTTTTTAATATTTATTTATTTATTTATTTATTTATTTATTTATTTATTTATTTATTTGAGAGAGAGAGAGAGATACAGAAATAGGCAGGCAGAGAGAGAGAGAGAGAGAGAGAATGGGTGCGCCAGGGCCTCCAGCCACTGCAAATAAACTCCAGATACATGCACCCCCTTGTGCATCCGGCCTACGTGGGTCCTGGAGAATCGAGCCTCGAACCGGGGTCCTTAGGTTTCATAGGCAAGCGTTTAACCGCTAAGCCATCTCTCCAGCCCTATTTTATGAATATTTCTTTCCTGAGGGCCTGTAGTGCTGAGTGCCGAGCCGTGTGCTGGGGATACCCAGGTCTGCTCTGGCATTCTGGAGGCAGAACTTAGACTTTAGTATATTGCAGGGGCATTTGTATGTTGGTCTTGGACTGTTTCCACTTTACTAAACTCACTTGGGAGTTCTCAAAGCTTTTTGTAGATCTCATCAGATTTTTCTACATAAGCAACCAATTATCAGTATCAAGACACTTTTACTTCTTTCTTCCAAGCTGGGAGCCTTTTGTCGCCCTGTTCTTGCCTCCTTGTACTTTTGAGAATCTACCACAGTGTGAATGGAAGTCAATTAGGGAAGTCTCTGCCCTGTTCCACCTTTTAAAAGGAAGTCTTCAACTCTTCACAATTAAGATGTTTGCTGTAGGATTTACTTAGATACATGTCATCAAATTGACAAGTCCCTTTCTTTTCCTGCTTGACTGGAATTAAAATGAATGCTGGGTCTTCTCCGTCGCTTTTTTTTTTTATTTTTTTTTTATTCTTGTTGTTGTTGTTTTGGTTTTTCAAGGTAGGGTCTCACTGTAGCTCAGGCTGACCTGGAATTCACTATGTAGTCTCAGGGTGGCCTCGAACTCACTGCCATCCTCCTACCTTTGCCTCCCAAGTGCTGGGAATAAAGGTGTGTGCCACCATGCTGGGCTGGTTTCAGGGTTAGTTTGAGAAGACCTACTTCAGATGCCTGTGAGGGCTCTCTGAATCTAGAGCTGCACCAGCTTTTCCAAGACTTCTGTTTAACTCTTCACTGTCAGAAGATAGCGTGTCAAGAAACAGAGCATCTGACACGTGGAAGCAAGTATGAGTCAGCATGTGTCAGGGCATGAACTCCTGTGTGGTGCTGGAGCAAGTGCAGTGTGCTCCCAGGGCAGCCCTGGCTAGTGTGACTCCTTTTTTTTTTTGAGAGAGAGGGACAGAGAGGAAGAGGCAGACAGAGAGAGAGAGAGAGAGAGAGAGAGAGAGAGAGAATGGGCATGCCAAAGACATTTCAGCTACTGTGAACAAATTCCAGATGCATACACCCCCTTGTGGGCAAGCGTGGCATTGCATGCTTGTATCACTTGTGTCTGGCTAAACATGGGACCTGGAAAATTGAACCGGTGTTCTTAGGCTTGGCAGGCAGGACCTTAACTGCTAAGCCATCTCTCTAGCCCAGTGTGACTCTTCTTTGACAGAGAGTATGATGGGTGAAGAGAGCCTGACTGAGCCCACAGTGTGGGTCCTTAGAGCCAGGGCTAGAATTTGAGACTTGGTTTCCTATCCCTGGTCCTTTCCTCACTCAGAGGTTGGTGTTGTGCATTGCGATGCTGAAAGGACAGAATGGTGACCGCTGAAGGGGACAGCACTTGGGGTTAGGTTTTCAGAAGCTGACACACCTTGAAAAAGGAACTATTTTGATGTTCCATAGATATGAGGAACCATTTTAGGTTTGTGAATGGCAGAAAGCCATGGCAGTGAACAGGGTTTTAGAAGTATGGTTTGGGGAAGTGGTGAATTCCTTAATTTAGTGGGCAATGTGGGGAGAGGAAAAGGAGAACGGGTGGGGGGAGAGGCAGCTGTGAGGCTGTTGAAGCTGTTGAAGCTGTGTTTGGGTGAGAAGGACCCGTCACGTGAATGGGCAAAGACTGTAGATCCGGGATTTCTTTCTTTTAATTCCTCTTTTGTTCTTTCCTCCGCCTCGTGTTTACTTTCCTTTTTTGGCAGTCTGTTAACATTTTCTAGCACAATCTTCAAAGAGGGGGAAGGGGGAAAGTATATATTTCAAAAGATACTTGGGGGCTGGAGAGATGGTTTGTTGGTTGAGGCGCTAGCCAGCGAAGCTTACAGACCCCCAGGTTCCATCTCTCTCCAGGTCCCACGTAAGCCAGACGCACAAAGGTGAGGCAAGCACAAGGTCACACATGCCCACCAGGTTGCACAAGCATCTGGAGTGCGATTGCAGTGGCTGAGGCCCTGGTGAGCCAAGTCTCATTCTCTCTCTCTCTACATATACATATACATATACATATACATATACATATACATATACATATACATATACATATACATATACATACATATACATATACATATACGTGTGTGTGTGTGTGTGTGTGTATACCAGTCTCTCTAAAACTTATAAAAACAGATATTTGGGTTGGAGAGATGGCTCAGTGGTTAAGTGTGCTTCCTGCACAAGCACGTCTGTGAGTAGACCCTAAATCACCCGAGTTTGCATCTCCAGATCCCATGGAAACAGCTGGGTGTGGCCTCACACTCATGTAATCCCATCCTACAAAGGTGAGCTGAGACCAGAGAATTGCCCAGGCTCTCACACACATGAATAAAACAGCATACTGGCCCTGGAGAGATGGCTTAGTGGTTAAGGTACTTGCCTGTAAAGCCTAAGGACCCAGGTTCCATTCCCCAGAATCCATGTAAGCCAGATGCACATGGTGGCGCATGTGTCTGGAGTTCAATTGCAGTGGCTAGAGCCCTGCCGTGCCCATTCTCTCTGATAAATAAATAGAAAAATAGCAAGCTCCAGTGTCAGTAAGAGACCTTGGCTCAAATAAGAATGGGTGGAAGACCAACAGAATGCAACATCCAATATTCTGCTCCGGCCAAGGCAGGCAAGCTCAGGCACTGCAGAGGCACATATGGGCATACCACACACATATCCCATTGTATATATACACACACACACACACAAAGGCATACTTACTGTTATGGTTTGATATAAAGAGTTTCCCTTGAAGGCTTGGTCTCCAGTGCACTATTCAAGGATCAAGCTCCAAGCTCACTTTGGGAAAGTGATCGGATCAGGAAAGCTTTGAACTAATCAATGAATGAATCCACTGGTACGTTCCTAATTCGATGGCACTCTTGAAGGGAGCTGGGGCTCAGTTGGAGGAAGAGGTCACTGGTGAGAAAAAGCCTATTCTGGAAAGTTCTGTCTGGTTCCTGGCCTCTTTTCTCTGGTCCCCCCGCGCCCCGCTATTACGAGGTATCTCATTCCTCAGCTCTAGGACACCTGATCCTGTGGCTTCATCTTCCACATTCTTCTTTCCTGCATCACCCCTTCTCTCCTGGTCCCCCCCGCCTGCCTCTCTAGTCTTAGTGGAAGCTGACACGTATTGAGACAGGACCAGCATGCAACACTTTACATGCACTACCACTTTTGATCTTCACAGTTCACTGTTTGGGGCCGTTATCATCCACCTTTTTTTTTTGAGAGAGAGAGAGGGAGGGAGGGAGGGAGAGAGAGAGAGAGAGAGAGGGAGAATATGGGTGCGCCAGCAGCCTCTTAGCCACTGTGAACAAATTCCAGATGTGTGCACCCCCTTTTGGGCAAGTGCGGCATTGCGCCCTTGTGTCACTTTGAGTCTGGCTAAACGTGGGACCTGGAGAATCTAACGGGCATTCTTAGGCTTGGCAGGCAGGTGCTTTAACTGCTAAGCCATCTCTCCAACCCTCATCCACCTTTTTACAAGTGGGGAAATGGAGGCATCTGGAGGTCACGTATCAGAATCATGCTGTAAATGTTTAGCAAAGCATGTGCTGGAGAGGATTTTCTGCCCTGTTGTGTTTGCCAGTCATCCCCCCCCCCCCGCCATGGTGGAATGCTTTCTGTGTTGTCAGCATTCCCTGTGTTGCTGATTTACATGTCACAACTCGACTGTGGAGCTGGGTGGGGGAAGGGATGTGTGCATTGGGTTCCTAATGCCTGTCAGAGCAGCTTTAAAAAATATTTAAGGGCTGGAGAGATGGCTTAGCGGCTAAGGCACCTGCCTCCTAAGCCTATGAACGCTGGTTCCAATCTCCAGTGGTTCCAATCTCCAGGTCCCACGTTTAGCCAGATGCAAAGTGATGCAAGGGTGCAATGCCACACTTGACCACAAGGGAGCACACGCATCTGGATTTCGTTCACAGCAGCTGAGAGACTGCTGGCACACCCATCTTTTTCTGTCTCCCTCTCCCTCTCTGTCTGTCTCTCTCTGTGTCTTTCTTCAAAAATAAATAAAATTTTAAAAATTTAAAAAAATATTTAAGAGAGGGAGGGAGGGAGGTGATGGATCAGCATGGGCACACCGGGGCTTCCGGCTGCTACAAGACTCCAGACGTATGTGCCATTTTGTGCATGTGGCCTTACGTGGGTAATGGAGAATTTAACCTAGGCTGCCAGGCTTTGCAAGCAAGCATGAAGGAATCTCTCCAGCCTCAGAGTAGCTTTTAATACCTTCAAGAATGGGTCAAGATTAGCAGCTGGTCTGCCTTGTGCCTTGCAACCTGGCTCTGTGTTCTTCAGTGATCTTGCTGCCTCCACTACACCTTGTTGAAAGAGTGAGAGTGGGGGCTGGAGAGATGGCTTAGCGGTTAAGGTGTTTCCCTGCAAAGCCTAAGGACCCAGATTCGATTCTCCAGGTCCCACGTAAGCCAGATGCACACGGTGGCACATGTGTCTGGAGTTGGTTTGCAGTGGCTGGAGGCCCTGGTGTGCCCATTCTCTCTATATCTATCTGCCTCTTTTTCTCTCTGTCTATTGCTCTCAAATAAGTGAATAAAAAATAAACAACAACAACAAAAGACTGTTTCCTTCAGACAGGGCCTCCAGCCACTGCAAACGAACTCCAGATGCATGTGCCACCTTGTACATCTGGTTTACGTGGGTCCTGGGGAATAGAGCCTTGAGCCGGGGTCCTTAGGCTTCACAGGCAAGTGCTTAACCGCTAAGCCATCTCTCCAGCCTTAGGAAACAGTCTTAATTCATCATGTGGCATTTAGCCTTTCTGCATGTCCTCCTTTCCCATCATGCTTCCTGCAGCATATGGCACGTGTCCCCTCAGCTTCATTCAGAGCACTCAACCTGCCACATACACTCCTTGATGCAGCCCGTTGCCTGCCTTCTCAAGTATCCACTTGGTATATGCGCTGCTCCTGGCCCTTCCACATGCCACCGCACCTCATCGCAAAGTGGCCGGCATTTCCACAGCCCGGTGTGAGCGCCGTTGCTGCTCCAGCTTTGCCCTCCCTCCCTCCTGTGGTCTCACGAATATGACATGACAGTTCCAGCACCACCTCCTTCACTGCTCAGGGTGCCCCTGGCATCTCCCTCCTCCCTGTTACACATACCTTCTCCCCTAGTGCCTGCTGGAGAAGTGGGCACATAAATTCACTGAAACACAAGGTAATCGGGAAGTGGTTTGACCTGGTAGGAACCCAAAAGACCTCTTCAGGGGCTTGCTGGGCGGGGCTTACCCAGCGTCTTCCTTCACTCGAGGTCGTGCACATCCTCACCCGGGGAGGGCACCCTCCATCCAGCAGTATTGAATACCTGTGCGGCTGGGCTTTGGGCGGGTGCGTGAGCTGAGGGGCGTTCATGAACTGGGAGCGTGTGGGATGGATTTTGCTTTACCATTTGTGGCTTTCCTGAAGGGGCGCGTTGGTGTCATACTGAAGATAGGTGACTGCTTCTTTGTGGTTTGGGGTTGGTGTTCAGCCATGTGAAAAATTACACCCTTGGATAAGAGCTTGTGTTAGCTTTTTATCATTGGTACAGAACGTCTAAGGAAAACCAGTTGAAGGAGGACAGAGTTATTTTGTCCCAGTTAGAGAGGTTTCAGTCCATGATGGGTTACTCCATTGACTCTGGTGACAGTGGCATAGTGGAAGGGCATGGCAGAGCCAAGCTACTCACCTTAGGACAGACAGGAAACAGAGCAAAGGAGGAAGGGGCTGAGGACAAAGCATACACTTAAAGGCACATGCCAGGCTGGAGAGATGGCTTCGAGGTTAAGTGCTTGCCTGTGAAGCTTAAGGACCCCGATTCGAGGCTCTGTTCCCCAGGACCCACATAAGCCAGATGCACAAAGTGGCGCATGCATCTGGAGTTCGTTTGCAGTGACTGGAGGTCCTGGCACGCCCATTCTGTCCATCCCTCTCTCTCTCTCTCTTTGCCTCTTTCTGTCTGTCTGTTGCTCTCAAATAAAAATTAAAAAAAAAAATTTTAAAAGGCACAAGCCTGATGACCACCCACTTCCTGCAGCCATGCTCTGCTAACGGCTTATTGGGTTATGAAACCTTCATGAGTCAATCACTTCTCAGTCGTGTCCCCAGCTGGGGACTAAACCTTAAACCCACGTGTGTGTGGAGGAATAGTCACATCCAAGTCCTGATGGAAGAGTGATCCTGGGTGACCCAGGGCAGACAGAGGTGAGCTCTTGCCACCTCCGGTCACCTGCAGGTCTGTGGGATGGAGAGGGACTGGCTACTGCAGAGGAAGTTTTTCTGGAATGAGTGTCTGCCCATTTGCCCAGGGGAACGAGCCAGGCTTCTCACAGGCATGCTCATGCTACCTTGGGCCCCGGGGCTCCCAGTGCAGTCTACACATCGTGAGGCCTGAAAGCAGCCTTCCGCTCTGCTGGCTGCACTTCCCTGTCTCGGGGTGCCCTCCTGGGCTCAGCCACTCCTTTATTCTGGGAAACACCTGGGCCCTGTAGGGAGGGCCCAGCCTAGGAGCTCACCTCTCTGGATGGCTGGACGTGCTGCTGGGTGAGTGGGCAGGGTGCTGCCTGCCCTCTCTGTGTGCTCTTACCAAGTCACTCCTCTTGGTTTGATTATTCCAGCCTGGTCCTAGTAAAGGCTGTGCTGCTGTCTGTTTGGGTAGAATTCTCTTTCTTTTCTCTCTTCCTCCCTTCCTTCCTTCCTTCCTTCCTTCCTTCCTTCCTTCCTTCCTTCCTTCCTTCCTTTCTCTCTCTCTTTCTTTCTTTCTTTCTTTCTTTCTTTCTTTCTCTCTCTCTCTTCTCTCTCTCTCTCTCTCTCTCTCTTCTTTCTCTCTTTCTCTCTCTCTTTCTTCTTTCTCTCTTTCTCTTTCTCTCTTTCTCTCCTTCTCTCCTCTCTTTTACCCCTTCCTCCCTCCCTCCCCCCCTCCCTCCCTCCCTCCTTCCCTCTTTCTTTCTTTCTTTCTTTCTTTCTTTCTTTCTTTCTTTCTTTCTTTCTTTCTTTCTTTCAGAGAGAGAGTGAGAATGGGAATGCCAGGGCCTCTAGCCACTGCAAACAAACTCCAGACTTGTGTGCCCCCTTGTGCATCTGGCTTATGTGGGACCTGGAAAATCAAACCGGGGTCCTTAGTCTTCAGAGGCAGGCGCCTTAACCACTAAGCCATCTCTCTAGCCCTAGAATGCTCTCATTCTATTCAAAGGCCAAGTCTCTGCTGTCCTAGTCTTGGGAGAGGGGACAGTGTGGTGCTGGTTTGAGGTGAGGTGTAAGCATGTCAGGGTTGCCTGGGCAACCTCTTTGCTCAGTAGTAGATTAGTCCTTATAACTTCGCTGCCCTGTAAGTGCAATGTCTGGTGGGACCAGTTGTAAGGCCGGGCCTGCATACGGGAGTCATGTTTTTTTCAGTGTTGCAGGTTTCTGATCTCTATGCTTTTACTACTCCCCCCATGTCCTACAGATAGGACCCTAAGTCTGCTCGCTGGAGTTTGGGGACTGTCCATTGTCAGATGCCTGTGTTCTGCCTGTAGGCTGGCCTGCATCTGCTGGAGTGTTAGATGTGATAGGTAACAGGACAGGACACTGGTCCTAAGACTTCGCACAGATTACCCCCCCTGCCCCTGTGCACTGCCCAGCTGTGGGTGACCCACCTCCCGGCTGGTTATAACTGCCTCTGACTAACTACAGCTCGGGATGCTTCTCTGGGCTTCATTTGTTTCAAGCTGACTTAATATCTGTACCAGGGTAAGCGGTCGTCACCCTGCTGTAATAGAACACTGGAACTTCATTCCTGGACCTGTCGTCCTGAAGTAATCAAAACGGAACACTAGCACATGGAGGTGCACATTATAAAATGAGAGCACACCTATGGCACTGTGAGTTTAAGAGACGTGACTGACCTCGTCTTAATAAAGTCCAGTTTGCACAGCTGCGGCGGTACATCTGATGGCCCAGGGCCAGCAGCAGCCCTTGCTTCACTGCGGCCCTTGATTTGTGGCTCCCACCTATTGAATGATAGAGATCAAGCCCAGCTTCCGACTCTTGCTTGGCCTTGAAAGTCCCCGCTGTCACCAAGTTCTGTGGTGCCCGGTCACAGCCTCGCCCTTTGTTTTGGCTGGCAGGAAGCTGAGCCCGCTGAGCAGGTCAGTCACTCCCCTGAGCCCAGGAGGCTTATGCAGGGGTCTTCCTTCAGGGTCCTTTGGGCCTGGCTTTGTGTGTTGTTTCTTGATTTGCTTTGATGTTTAAAATGTCGATTAATTGGACTGAATTCATTGAGCCCTTTGTAATTCGGTTTGGGATGAGATGGAGCAGAGGTGAAGAAAGGAAGAGGGAGAAAAAGAGGATGAGGGGAGGGGAGCGGGGGAGGAGTCAGGGTGGGCACCAATCTCTGAGTCCTGGGCAGACAGGTGAGTTTCTGCGCCACCCCCCCCCATACTTGCTGCAATACTGTGTGTTGTCCCCCCTGTAGGGGACTGTCACCGCCACACCCTCAGGTAGGCAGGTCACCTGGAGGCCAGCCTGAGTGGCTCTGCTTCCCTTGGCAGGCTGGCCCTCAGCCTCGGGCTCACAGTATCCTTGCCAGTGCACAAGCATGCGGGTTCATATTGCACACCTGCCCACAGCTCCTGGCTGTGGTTCTGGAGCCTTCTACATTCTCAAGGCTCTTTCTTGCTGGCAGCTCAGTGGTGCGGGGGGGGGGGGGTGTCAGGGCATAAGCGGGTGGTAGCTTGCCCTAGGCCCAGGGCCTGGCTTTAACAGCAGTGGGAACAGCACCACGGAGTGAATGCCATCTGACCAGCTACTTCTGGAAAGAGAGGCAGCCCCATGGCCCCAACCAAGCACAGTCAGTTTGGGGTCCCTGGCTGCCTCCCCAGGCTGGCCTCCTGTCCCTCTATAGCCAGGTGTCCCGTGGTCCACCTCCCCCCCAGCCGCTTTCTAAGAAGTTTATTCTATGTAAAGTGAAAGGGGTACATCATATTGTCTTGTAAAACTCTCATCTTTCCTGGACAGTGCCACCGGCTCCCTCTCTGCTTGCCAGCCTTTTCCTATCCTGGCATTCCATATGTTTCAAAACCAGCCAGACCTTCTGGCCAGTGGGAAGGATTCTGAGACTAAGTGGATTATAAATAATCGTCAATGCAATCTCAGCAGTGTCTCAGCAAGGCATTCTGGGAGTTGTGCTGGGTGACAGGCTGAGCTACTGGGTTGAGCACACTCTCTCTGGCCCTTTCTGCCATCACTGCCCATGTTCAAACATGGAGGTACAAAATAACCAAGGTGGTCAAATCTGGTGATTGACTGCTAGTATTGTCATCCTGGAAGGGGAAAAATAAGTCGTAGTGGCTATGGGACTTCGGAAAAATCCTCGCGACGTCAGGGCTGTGCCTCGGTGGCTAAGTCTGCCTCAACTTATCACACCTAGTGGGAAAAGGCATCTGTGGAGCCCAGCACCTGCCCGGCACACAAATCACATGATCGGGACTGTAGCTCATATTTAGTTATTAGATTTGCTGTTTAGTGGTCTCTGTACCCATTGCCAGTACTGTGCAACCCCTTTCTGTTTCCTTATTTATTTTTATTTTTGGTTTTTCGAGGTAGGGTCTTACTCTAGTTCACACTGACCTGGAATTCACTGCGTCGTCTCAGGGTGGCCTTGAACTCATGGCGATCCTCCTACCTCTGCCTCCTGAGTGCTGGGATTAAAGGCGCACGCCACCACGCCTGGCTTGTTTCCTCATATAATCTGTCAAGAAGGCTTTGTTTCCACACTGTGTGAGGAAATTGAGTCACACAGATTGAGCAGCTGGTTAAGTAGTGAAGTTGGCTTCAGATAGCTCCATTGTCCCATGGGCCTGGACACCGGAAGGCAGGGGAGAGGTGTCTCCAAGTGCATCCGCTGTGTGTTGTGGCTTTTCTGGTGACATGGGGGTGCTGGTGTTTGGAGCACTCAGGCCTGACCCACACTTTCCGTTCATGGCATTGAGCAGAGGATGTTTTCTGTTCTTCCAAAGTTTGGAGGGAAGAGGCGGCCAGTCTTAGCCACGCTGAGCCCTCAGTGGGCCTTAGAGAGCAGCCGCCGGCACCCACACTCACCGTTGACTCTAGCCAGCTCAGCAGACGGGAGGCCTGCTTCAGAGGTTAGCCAGGGTCTCCTGATGCCCGGATTACTCACACTTGTGCCAAGAAGGCCCACTAGTCATCTCGAGACAGCATGCTGTGAATGGGACCCCCGAGGAGACACAGTGTGCTGAGCCCAGCTCATGTAGCTTTGCTGTAGCAGCTGGGTGTCAGGCACTGAAATGGGACAGTAGAGTCCTCGTATCTCTGTATTTCTCACCGTGGCAGGATGGCTCCCTGGACGCCTTGGCCTGTGGATTTGTTTCTTCCTTTGTTCCATATATCCCCTGTGAGTGACTGGCATGTGTGGGGTGCTGCCCTAAGGCTGAGGAGGTCCCTGGATGGCCAGTGCCCGTGCTGGATGAGCACGCACCGTACAGCAGACACGAATGCCCACAGTTGGGCTGAGGACAAACGTGGCTCTGCCGAGCATGTGCTTAGCTCTGGGCTCCTTCCTCAGCAACGCGACAATACAAGCACTCTTTTTCTATGTAGCCAGTAGAGAATAGAATTAAAAATACATGGAAAGGCAGGTGGAGATCTGAATTGGGAGGATAGGGAGACCAGGCACCCCATTTGGCTTTTTAAAATTTTATTTTAGAGAGGGCGCACACAAGAGAGAGGGAGAGAGGGAGAATTGGCATGTGCCAGGGCCTCAGCTCCTGCAATTGAACTCCATACACTTGCACCACCTAGTGGGCATGCGTGACCTCGCACCTGCATCACCTTTGAGTGTCTGGCTTACGTGGGATCTGGAGAGTTGAACATGGGTCTTTACGCTTCTCAGACAAGTGCCTTAAGTGCTAAGCCTTTTGTTATTTATTTTTTGTTTGTTTTTTGGTTTTTCGAGGTAGGGTCTCACTCTAGCCCAGGCTTACCTGGAATTCACTATGTAGTCTCAGGGTGGCCTCAAACTCTTGGCGATCCTTCTACCTCTGCTTCCCGAGTGCTGGGATTAAAGGTGTGCACGCCTGGCTATTTTTATTATTATTTTTATTGACAACTTCCATAATTGTAGACATAACCCATGGCAATTTACTCACCCCCCCCCACTTTCCCCTTTGAAACTCCACTCTCCATCTTATCCCCTCCATCTCTCAATCAGTCTTTTATTTTGATGTCATGATCTTTTCCTCCTAAAGGTGGCGGAAAGAATGTAAGAGCCCAAGGAAGAGTAGGACTCCTTACAACGTGCTCCTCCAGACACAAAATGGACTAGATATCCATGACCTCACAGTGCCTGACACTACCTACACAAGACTCTCTATCCTTTTATATAGCCCTTTCTCCTGCTGTTCCTTCTCTGGATCACACTCCTAGAGAATGCATTCATGGAGGTACCTGTGATATGTTCTGTGTCAGTCCCCATAGGGAAGGTATAGCCAGCTACGCTGCTGTCTGTAATGGCCACAAGGGCCTTACCGCAAAGATCCTTGCCATTATGACATCCTCTGTGACCAGGAGCCCCAAGGCACCTGCCCTAGGTCACAGGGCTCCTAAGATGAGCTCTCACAAAGCAGACTGCCCCCAGCAGCCCCATGGCTTGCTCTGTTGCCTGCCCTCTTGTAGGCCAGGGGCCTCACTGATTCCTGAGGCAGGGATCAATGTGGTGTTTGTCCCTGGAAACGGCCACCATGGAAGGATCACTGGGGACAGAAGGTGTTTGGCCCTGGGCTGTGTGTCCTGGTGGCCCTTCAGGTGACCCTGCACCGATGGTCTCCAGGGCAGAACTCCTTGGCAAGGCACCAGGGGTGGAGTGTGCCTGAAGCTCACTTGCTGGAGGACGGGGCCTGCTCTGAGACCCTCGTCACAGGGTCCTCTTGGGTCTGTGGGGCTCTTGTAGCCATCAGGGCTTGCTGCTGTCTTGTTCATTGTACAGCTTGGCTTTTTCTGAAGTCCCACTTTTCACAGACTCCTGTAGGACACCAGGAATGGGCTGGTCACAGAACAGGATTGGAAAGCCATCCCTGAGACTGTCTGAGGACTGCTTCTCAGCCTAGATGTTGGCTTCCCATGTATGGTGATGGCACACTGGTCTGAAGTCATAGAAGGCCCTACTACCCATGATTCCCGGATTCACATATATTATGCTTTCTTCCCATGTAGTACTTGTAAGGTAGACACAGTATGAATTATCAATGATAAATAGCCGGGCGTGGTGGCGCACACGTTTAATCCCAGCACTTGGGAGGCAGAGGTAGGAGGAGTTCAAGGCCACCCTGAGACTACATAGTGAATTCCAGGTTAGTCTGGGCTAGAGAGAGACCCTTCCTCAAAAAAACTAAAAAAAAAAAAAAAAAAGCCACAATTTATAATAATACCATAATAGTGTGAATGTGGGGTCTCTTTCAGAGTACCCTTGATAGCGTGAGATGATATAGAGCCCACCGTGATGGGGTGAACGATATGGGATGGTGACAACAGTGTGAGGGTACTATGTAAATGTTGCCTGCCCACCAGCACTCTTGGGACCTTGATATCAGTCTGAACTGAGATAGCTCGTGTGTGCCTAAGAAAATAATCAAACAAAGCATCAGTATTGAAACTGAGCATCCCGCGGAGGAAACGGATTCAGGCAGTGTAGAATGTTTGAATGAGCAAAAGGTTTTGGAAACCTTGTCAGCTGGTCTGTGCTGTGAGACTTCCGACCGCTGATGCTCTGTGGTGATGGATGTTCTGTGCTTTCTGTAGAGTCAGGGAGCACGCCTCTCCTCCCAGCATAGGCTGTGGGCTGGGCTAGCCTTGACTCTAGACTTGCATTTGCCAGAAACCGGTTAGTAGCCTCCTGGAGGAAGGGAGACAGTGGGCATTGCAGATACACACAGCACAAAGCCAGGCGACAGCAGCAGCTGTGTGCTCTGGACAGTCTGGCTTCATTCCCCGAATGGGCTTGCTCACAAGGGAGATGGCGGCCCTTGTTCCCCATTCCACAGGTAGACCCATGGAAGCTCAGAGGTGTCCTTCCCAGATTCTACGACCGACAGGTTGAAGATGCAGAGTCACACTCAGGCTTCTGAATGCCAAACTCTACCAGTGCCCTGTGACTTTGACTTGAGAAAGGTAACAACGAAACAAGTCTCGTGGTACAAGGTGGGCTCTTTGTGGTGACCAGCCTGCCTGTCTGGTTGGTTGTGGGTGAAATCCACACATCTTCCTTCCAGGGAGGTGCAACGTGAGTAGGCAAGGCTGGAGGATGGGGCATGGTGAGGGCTTGAGATTTCAACGTGGAGAGACCGAGGTTCCTCCGCGCTCCTCCAGTCTCAGGTCAGTGGAGGTTGTGGGTAGGTACCTCATGGCCAGCTGGTGGCAAGCATGGTGTTCAGGGGCTGTCCCAGGGAACAGCCCTGGTGAAGATAGTTCTGAAAGCATGCTCTGGCAATTGTCCCCTCGAGCCTTTCCCGGGATCTTTTTTACTCCCAGCAGTGCCACCCCTCCCGCCAGGAACTGCACCCTCTCGGCCCTGTGACGCTCCATTCTCTCCAAATCTGAGACAGTCAAGTCCCATGCTGAGAAAGAAGCTGCTCTTAAGATGGAAAACACTGTTCTCTTATGTCGCTCTAGAGTGTTGGGCCCACCTGCTGGTCTCCTTAGTAAGGCATGGCAGGCTGGGAAGGGGCAGTGGGAGAAGGACTGCAGACTACCACACGTGGATTGTTAACGGGGAGGTGTCACACTGCAGCATGGTGTGCTGTTGGCCAGGGAGCTGCGTGGCACTCTGAACAGGGCCTGCATGGATTCCTAAGACCGTGTGAGGCAGGGGTGGGAGCACGGCCATATGGCCTCGGAAGGCTAACTACTGGGCTGGCGAGAGAAACGTGCTCCCGGCTATAGGTGCACAGTGATCAAGCCTGCACTTGGGCCTGGACGGTCTCGTGTGGAACCTGGGGCCTCCTTGGGTGTGGACTAGTTTGATCCCTCACAAGGTGTCATTGCTCTCAGTGCTGTCCAGCCTGTGCCTCACCTTTGTACATGGCACACAGGAAGTGTGCACAGGATCCTGGGATCTGTATCCACTCGGACTCTTTTGACACATAGAGGCCACTGTCCTCTTGTAACCCTCTGCTGTGAAATTGCTAGTGCCAATTTTACCTTTGTTCCAAATAATACAGAATAACACCCCTTAGCAAGGGGGATGATTATTAATAACTTCGAACAATTATTAATTTTCAAATTGGATTCTGTCTCAGACTGACTTTCCTCTTTCTTTTTTTAAAATTTTATTATTTATTTATTTGTTTGTTTATTTAAGACAGAGAGAGGGAGGGAGAGAAAGAAAGAGTGAGAATGGGCACGCCAGGGCCTCTAGCCGCTGCAGACGAACTCCAGACGCATGTGCTACCATGTGCATCTGGCTTATATGGGACCTGGAGAATCGAACTGGGGTCCTTAGGCTTCGCAAGGCATGTGCATTAACTGCTAAGCCATCCCTCCAGCCCTCTTTCTTTCTTTCTTTCTTTCTTTCTTTCTTTCTTTTGTTCTTTCTTTCTTATTCTTTCTTTCTTTCTTTCTGTCTGTCTGTCTGTCTGTCTTGCTTGCTTGCTTGTTTCTATTTGTGATTTTTTTCCTTTTATTAGACTATGTTCATTGTAACCTTCACTATGACTTTTTTTTAGTTATTTTTTTTTATTGACAACTTCCTAAATTGTAGACAATTATCCCATGGTACTTCCCTCCCCCACTTTCCCCTGTGAAACTCCACTCTCCATCATATCCCCTCCCCCTCTCAATCAGTCTCTCTTTTCATTTTGATGTCATGATCTTTTCCTCCTATTAGGATGGTCTTGTGTAGGCAGTGTCAGGCACTGTGAGGTCATGGATATCCAGGCCATTTTGTGTCTGGAGGAGCAGGTTGTAAGGAGTCCTACTCTTCCATTGGCTCTTACATTCTTTCCACCCCCTCTTCCGCAATGGACCCTGAGCCTTGGAAGGTGTGATGGAGAAATACAGATGGCATATAAATATTTTTTTAAAAATGTTCTACATCCGTAGTCATCAGGGAAATGCAGATTAAAACTATGGTGAGGTTCTATCTCACTCCTGTCAGATTGGCTACCATCATGAAAACAAATGACTATAAATACTGGTGAGGATGCGGAACAAAAGGAGCCCTTCTACACTGTTGGTGGGAATACAATCTGGTCCAGCAATTGTGGAAATCAGTGTGGAGGTTCCTGAGACAGCTAAAAATAGATCTACCATATGACCCAGCTACACCACTCCTGTTTCTATCTTCTTCATGGGCTTGTGGGTTCCTGGGCTAGCCCAGACTCCATGTGCTTGCACTCCAGCTGTAGTTCTATCAGAAGAGAGTAGAGGCCAGGGTGGTTGGGGACCTCAAGTATGCAGGGCTACTTGGCACCAGGCCCTGCACGGGACACAGTGGTAAAGGACTGCATGGCAGAATTGGGGCGGCCTTGGCCGCTGCACCTTTCTCAGCCTTGACCTTCGTGGATCCCATTTTACCTGTCTGTTGTCCTTCCTGTCTTTGCACCTATGGAAATTGAAAGCAGTGATAAGTACTTGCCAACAGGGACACAGGTGACAGGAGGCTGGCAGGGGAACTCTGTTGCCTGGCATTTCCACTTTGATGCAGGAGGCCCAGTGTTTCCCTGTCCCAGGAGCTCTTCTGGGGAGGGCTCAGCTCAGTTCACTTCTAACATGGCTTCAGGGTCAGCTACCCCAGGAAGCTTCTGAGGAGCGAGCAATGGCCAGAGAAAGCAACCTCTCCACACATCTGCAGAACGCCTGTCTCCCAGAGACATCTTCTGTGTGTGATTAGAGTCATTGACTCCTTGTATCTTGAGCTGGAACACAGGGTTGGTGGGAGCTGATGAGGATCACACATGCCTGCAAGGCAGCCAGTCCTTGATTGAACCCCAAGTAGGGAGGCCAATGACCAACACGTGTTGGACTGAGGGCTGCAATGTATGAGGACACTGAGCTGTCTGTGACCCTAGAGGACAGCCCTGAAGTGTGCTAGGACTCCCTAGGAAGTGAGCGGAGACATAAAAGAAGCTGGCTGGGAAGGCCCATTGTGCCTGCCTGCCCTTCCCTCCAGGCAGAAGGGAAGGAAGGTGTTCCTTTGGGCATTTTGGAAAGTCGGAGGCGGGAAGCACTTTATGGGGAGCCTAAGTTGCTCAACATTTTAGGGAGGCAGCCTCTGTGTTGCTCAACCCAAGGCTAACTCTACCAGTTTGGGGGAGGGGCCACCTGTGGAGCTGGCGCAGATAATCATTTCTTCCTGTTGGTCTTGATCTTGGAAATTATATAGTTCCTGATTTTTTTTTTTTTAAATTGGCAGTGATTACAATGTGCAAGATTTTAGATTGTGAGCAGAGTTATTGTGTCAGGGCGTATTCACTGGATTCAGAGACATTGAAGCAATTTCACAGTGAGTCACAGTCTTGTAACTATAACGACCAGGATGTTATTTATTGGGCAAACGAATTAATTGTCCCAGTGCATCTCAGTTCAAGATTACACTTGCACCGAGACTGTAGAACTTAAATGCCTACAGAGATATAAGAAGGGAGTGATACCCCCCGCCCCTCAAGCCGTCTGAGTGTGCAAGAATGTGTGAGTATTGAATGTGAGTGCTGGCACCCGTGGTCCCTGACTTGGGCTGGTTGGGCTTTTGAACTTGGAGGAGCTTTTCCCGGGCTCATGATGGGTGGTACAATCCTTTCTCTAGGTAGCAGGGCAGTGCCATCAGCTCTGTCCAAGCACGTGGTTACCAGGGAACACAGCTGATCCCCTTCCTGTTCCTGTCAGGCATTCTACACAGGCTTTGGGACTAGGTAACCCTGCTTGCCATTGTGCTCCTCAGACACATTTCCATGTCAGCACATCTGCTCTGGTATCCTTTGTGTAGCTGGATCAAAACATAACCAACCAGGGGCTGGAGAGATGGCTTAGTGGTTAAAGCATTTGCCTGCAAAGCCAAAGGATCCCAGTTCAATTCCGCAGGACCCATGTAAGCCAGATGCCCAAGGGGGCGCATGCATCTGGAGTTCGTTTGCAGTGGTGCACCCATTCTCTCTCTCAAATAAATAAATAAATAAATAAATAAATAAATTTTAAAAAACCACAACCAACCAAAAGCAGTTCATGGGAGGAGAGGATTCATTTTGATCTACAGTCTCGAGGGGAAGCTTCGTGATGGCAGGGGAAGCATGGCATGAGCAGCGGGTGGACAGAGGAAGCCAGAGAGTGAGCCAACAAACACTGGCAAGCAACGGGTTAATAAACTTCAAGGTTGATGCCTAGAAACATAGACCTTCTCTGGACCTCCCAAATTGCCATCAGCTGGGAACCAAGCATTCAAAACACATGAGTTTCTTGGGGGGACATGTAATTCAGGTCACCACACCCTCCATGGCATCTGCAGAGCCGTGCAGTTTTCTAGTTCATTTGAGTCATGTTGTCAAACTTTTACCACAATGTCTGCTCTCCACGGGTTATGTACATGCTGGTACCAGGGGCACCTTCACCCATATGTCCCCCAACACACACTCTTGCTTCTCTCTGAATGTCCATCTTGAGCACTAATGGTTCATGTTTCACCCCTAAATGCCCATTGTACCTATTCACAATGTACCCTCAAATGGAGTCCAGTTTACATTTCACCAGCAAGTGTACAAAACCATTTTGAGGTTTCTATATTTATCTTCTAATAGACAAATAAAAATAAAATCTTGTTTTGAGTTCATCTGGTCTGAACCCTGAGGTGTTTCAGGTTCCAGCTTCAGAGAGCCGTCAGGACCCTCCTCTTGCTGTAGGATGGGTTGGGAAGTAACAGGGCTGGAGCAGGAGGACTGGCTAGGAGTGGGCAGTGGGACCATGGTCATCCGGGGCCAGGCCGAGTTCTAATCTAGGACAGGAGGCAAGGATGGTGGTTACTATTCATGGTCAACTTGACGGCTTCTAGAATCTAGAGTCCTTCTAGGAGCCAAAACTTCCTGGTGTGTATATGAGGGAGTTTCTAGAAAGAGTTAATTGTGGTGGGATTAACAACGCTAAATGTGGACGACACCATTCCATGGGCTGGGGTCCAGTACTGAGTAAAAAGGAGAAAACGAACTGAGCAGAGCGTTCCCCTTTCTCTCTCTCTCTCTCTCTCTCTCTCTCTCTCTCTCCTCCTTCAGTGTTGACACAATGTCATCAGTTGCCTCACATTCATGCCATGCCTTCCCCACCGTGATGGACTGTATCCGTTCTCCAACTGTGAGCCAAAACAAATTCCTTTTTAAGTTGCCCTTGTCAGGTATTTGATTGCAGCCGGGAGAACAGTGACCAATACAGCCTGTCATCTCTTGGGGGAGGGGCGCAACTCTGTCCCTGTCATTTGACAGGGAGAGGGACCAAAGAGAGGAACAGCATGTTCATTGTCCAGGGAGAAGGAGCTGGGGAGTGTGGCCATACGAATGCGCTGGCATCTTCTACCCAACATGGCCCCGCTTGAGAGGCAGCGCGATCCTGTGTCTGGTGTCAGGGTCCCCGTGAGGCTTTGTGTTGGGCTCATTTCAGGAAAACATGTCTTGTTGATCCCTGGACCACTTGTGCCATCTATTTTCTATCCATTCATGGGACACCAGGTGTAAGTGTCATTTGGGTGCAGATGGAATTTCATAGGTCTCTGCTTCTGAAACAGACTTGCTGACCCCTTGGTACCATGTCACCCAGTGCCATCTGGCACGGGACAGGAAGAACTCTTGGAATTCCATGGGAGGGTATGACTGGGCCTTTCCTCCCACCTCTGATGTGTTTTTTTTTTTTTTTAACTTTTAAAGTTTATTTTATTTATTATGTATGTATTTATTTATTTTTATTGACAACTTCCATAATTGTAGACAATAACCCATGGTAATTCCCTCCCTCCCCCCCCACTTTCCCCTTGAAACTCCATTCTCCATCATGTCCCCTCCCCGTTTATTTTTATTCATTTGAGAGAGTGAGAGAAAAAGAGGCAGATAGAGAATGGGCATGCCAGGGCCTTCAGCCTCTGCAGACGAACTCCAATGCATGTGCTATCTTGTGCATCTGGCTTATGTGGGCACTGGGGAATCGAACCTGGGTCCTTTGGCTTTGCAGGCAAGCACCTTAGCCTCTAAGCCATCTCTCCAGCCTTCTGTCTCTTTAACGTGACCTGTTTCTCTGTGAGCTCTCTGAAGTTGCCGACAGTTAGTGTCAAACACAACACTTACCCATTCGCTGCAAACCATAAGTAGAACCGGAAGCTTTTTTCCCGTGGGGGAGGTGTGTAGAGAGTAGACATGGCCCAGAACTGGTGCAGCAAGTAAGGTTTACGATGGCATTCTCCCTGATATTGACGGGGTGCCTCTGCTGAGACACAGCAAAGCCTTTTATATGTGCCCAGTTTGTGGCTGCCCTGCTGCTCCTTCATGGAACCGTGTCACGATAGGGTGCACACCTTCCCAGGTGATAAGGCAGAGTGACAGTGTTTGCTTACCATTGATGATTAAATTGCGGGGCAGCTGCCTTTGTTCTTTCCTGTGGCAGCGGTTGGTGGTGACACAGCAGGGTGGCATAAGTGCCATGTGGGCTGGCATGGAAGGAAACTTAAATGATTGCTGTCTTGTTTCTTGCAGGATTCAGGGAATTCCACACCGTCTGCCTCTCTTTGCTGGGATAAGACTTTGTGGTGAGTGTTCTTGTGGGAAATGCGTTCCTCTGGCTCTGACCATGGGTTGGATAGGGTCGGTCTCCAGAGAGGAGACCGACATCCTGGCATTTGTTTCGTTGTAATTTTTTGTTTTGTTGCTGTGGCTTTGTTTTTCAAGGTAGGGTCTCGCTGTAGCCCGGGCTGACCTGGAATTCACTATATAATCTCACACTGACCTCAAACTCACAGCCATCCTCCTACCTCAGTCTCCCAAGTGCTGGGATTAAAGGCGTGTGCCACCACGCCCAGCTTTCGTAGTAATCTTAACATTTATTTTGGGGATCCTGGAGATGGAGCCTATAGCCTGGTGCCTGATAGGCAAGCACTCTTTTGAGCACCCCATCCCCAGCCTTGTTTTTCTGTTTTGAGAATTAATCATTAGAGGTAATACTTATCCTGTCTTACGTCCACTTTGGAATTGGTACTCTGGCATCAGAAGCCTGGATTGTGGAAGCACTTCTCCTCTTTCAGTAGATGAAATTGCTGAGGTCTGACTGTATGACTTTGACTTGTGAGAAAGGGGTGAGTGTGCACTGAAGGGACAGCCCCTTGCCAGCAGGGGCTCGGAGGGGTCTGCCTCCGCCAGTCTGCACACTAGAACCCTTGGGGGGGGGGTGCTCCTTTGTGGATTGTGATGGTTGTGGAAGGATACCTAATTGTGAATTAGTGTTTAAAATGATCAGCTATTTTGAAAACTAATCAAAACTCTTTTTTTAAAGATTTTATTTTCTTTTACTTATTTATTAGAGAGAGAGAGAAATAGGCATGCCAGAGACTCTAGCCACTGCAGACGAACTCCAGATGCATGTACCACCATGTGCATCTGGCTTACATGGGACCTGGGGAATTGAACCTGGGTCCTTAGGCTTCATAGGCATGTACCTTAACTGCTAAGCCATCTCTCTAGCCCTTTTTTTATTTTTCTTTTTTTTCAAAGCTCTTTTATGCCCAAGTTTGATGAAGGAGAGAAGAAAGAAATCCTAGGAAATGTTTCAAAAAGTCAACTGTAGGAAGCACATTTATCGTGTTGGATATTTGGTGTTGCTATTTCTATTTTTTAGATATGATGGCATTGTAGATAGTTTAATACGATTCTCTGGAAATCTGTTAAAGGTTTGTTTGCTTTTTTAAATGAAATAATAGCTAAGATTGCTTGAAACTAGTTGAAGAAATTACTGGGGGTGGTAATGGGCAAAAGCTAGCCAAGAACTTTTTTTCTTTTTCTTTTTTCTTTCTTTTTTTTTTTTTTTTTTGGTTTTGCGAGGTAGGGTCTCACTCTGGTTCAGGCTGACCTGGAATTCACTCTGTAGTCTCAGGGTGGCCTCGAACTCTCAGCGATCCTCCTACCTCTGCCTCCCGAGTGCTGGGATTAAAGGCGTGTGCCACCACGCCCGGCTTAGAGAACCGGTAATTTTTGAATAGGATGATGGGTGCCTTGAGGTTTTCCATTTTCTCTGATTTTTGAATTTTTCTAAAAAACAGACAGAGACACATAAAATTAGAGTCGGAAAAAACAATAAAGAAAAACCCAGGCACAACAGTCTGAAGGTGGTGACGGTGCTGTCAGTGGATGGGCAGCGCACATGCCCAGGGACCCTGCTGTGGCCCTCCTCTGCTTGTTTTTTGCACTGTCATCTGTTGGGTGGGACTCTGTGCTGGCTCCCTGGACACCTCTCGTTCTTAGCACAGGGGCCGCTCCCCAGTGCAGCCTTCAGTCTGGGGACCCACGGCAGTGGTGGAGAAGCTGGGGTGCCTTCAGGCCCTTGTCTCTGGCATCACCCTTCCAACACAGCCAACAAGACCCTCATATCAGCTCACTGGACATACCTCCCCTGTTTCTGACCTATTCTGTCCTCCAGCTGCTTTTGTCTGCCTCTGGCATCCTGTCCACAGGGGGCTTCAGTCGTGCAAGCCCAGCAGAGCTTGTCTGACAACCCCCTCTTTCATTCTGCAGCTGTTGAAACTCCTCCATAGCTCACCAGCTCTCTGGGGTTGGGTCCAGCTCCATCCCTGGACTTGCTGGAGGACCCTCAGGATCTGTCCTGTAGGGCATCTCTTCCCCAGCTATCTTTTTCTTAGAAGGCTACACAGAGATGGGGTGGAAAGGGGGCTCATTGCCACTGGCATCTGTCCTCTGCCTACAGCATCCTTATTATCTGAGATGTGCTCCCTCCAGCTGCCTCATCTGACCCTGATGCTCTGAAGTGGTCCCAGTGACTGCTCCAAGGCGCTTGTCCTGCCTCCCTGTGTGTCTGTTTGCTGACTACCCCGGCCGCACCACTGCGCCAAGCTGAGCTTCTCTGCTCATCCCTGGTAGTAGCTGGTGGGTTGCATCAACACAGTCATACTCTACATGAGACCCTAGAGGGGAAGGTCACCTTTTCCCTTTGTTCCTGATCGTCCCCTCTCCTCCTGTAGGCCGGAGGTCCCGAGCCCCGCAATGGGGAACAGCCATGAGCTGGATCTCACCTACATCACGGAGCGCATCATCGCTGTGTCCTTCCCCGCTGGCTGCTCCGAGGAGTCCTACCTACACAACCTGCAGGAGGTCACACGCATGCTCAAGTCCAAGCATGGGGACAACTACCTGGTGAGTGGGCGGGGCTCCCTGTAACCACGGTATAGTGGCGTGGGGGTGGGTTGCTCTGGGTACACGCTGCAGGGTGGTGTGTGGAGTGCCAGGCACCTGCAGGCCCTGTTGTGTTGTTTGTGTCCAGAACTAGCATGGATCCTCTTCAGGGAGGCCGGCTCTGTGTTGCAGAGGATTCCAGACCCGTGCCAGGTGACCTCCGTGGCATCAGAAAGCACCTCTTGGGCTGGAGAGATGGCTTAGCGGTTAAGGCACCTGCCTGCCAAGCCTAAGAATGCCTGTTGGATTCTCCAGGACCCACGTTTAGCCAGACGCAAAGTGATGCAAGGGTGCAATGCCACACTTGCCCACAAGAGGGTGCACGTGTCTGGAATTTGTTCACAGCAGCTGAGAGGCTGCTGGCACGCCCATTCTCTATCTGTCTCTCTCTAGAAAGAAAGAAAGAAAAAGAAAGAAAGAAAGAAAGAAAGAAAGAAAGAAAGAAAGAAAGAAAGAAAGAAAGAAAGAAAGAAAGAAAGCAAGCAAGCAAGCAGGCAAGCAGGCAGGCAGGCAAGCAGGCACCTCTTCCCGCCTGTTGTCCCTTGACTAGAGCAGTCATATTTGGACGACAGTAGAAGAATAGCTTCCAGCCCTCCTGTCCCTCTCATGGGCCCTGTTTTCTTCCCAGGCCTGTTATTCTGAGGAGCCTCCTTCCTGGCTGCTGTAATACCTGCTGGGATTACATGGCACTTCCCAGCACCTTCTCTCTTCCTGCCGCCTTATCTGCAGAAAGCTAATCTCGCCTAAGCCAACAAGGAGGCTATTGTCACCCTTATCACCTGGTGGCTAGACATGGGCTCCGTGGGGACCCATGGCAGAGTGGGGCATTGCCTCTGCCCGCTTTCAGAGCAGCCTGGCCCAGCCTTTGGTTTCCGGGAAGTCTACTCTGTAATGTTTCCCCGGAGTCTCTCATCACCTCCGCAGAGGCTCCCGGCCCTCCTCTGCCTGAGAGCTGGCCTGCTCCTGGGGAGACGAGCGGTGTCCCAATCCCAAGGTGACCATACCTGTTGTGAGGGCTCCCCTCCAGAGCAGCCTCTGTTCTCACACAGGCGACTTCTCTAGGACCTTAGTTCCCTCTGGGGAAACCTTGTTTAGGTTGGTCATCACATCCTCAGCCGTACCCCAGCCATCCTCCCCAAAGAGACTACTGAGGGCCGGATACTTGGAGCTACTGGTTGGGCCTGGACTCCATTCTTCCCAGTCATTTGTGTGGCTATGTCAGGGACCCCATACACTGGCTGGGCAGGTGTCTCTTAGTTGTTATGTGATAAGGTTCCTTTTCTAAATATTTATTTTATTTTTATTTATTTATTTGTGAGAGAGAGGAAGGGAGAGGGAGAGAATGGGGTGCACCAGGGCCTCCAGCCACTGCAAACAAACTCCAGATACATGCACCACCTTGTGCATCTGTCTTATTTGGGTCCCGGGGAATCAAACCTGGGTCCTTTGGCTTTGCAGGCAAGTGCCTTAACCGCTAAGCCATTCCTCTAGCTCCCTTTTTAAAAAATCTAAAGAAAAACCCCTGTGCATTTAAGATCCTTGCAAAGGACATATTTTTTTTTTTTTTTTTTCCACCCCCATCTTCCTGCTACAGAGCTGGAAACAAAATAGTGCCCGAACCCACAAGCCGTTCACGAAGGATGCCCGTGTTAACACACTGTGTGAGGCAGTAGTGTCCTGGGCCACAGGGTAGGAGCAGGGCTGACACTGAGTGTGCCCAGGGTTAGCAGTGGCCACTTATAAATGAGCCATTCAGCAAGTAAGGGCACAGGTGGCCTCTTTTGGAATGCTCTCCACTTCCCTTAGGCCAGTTTGGGTAGCCTAAAGGTCCCTTGTTGCTGGAATACTCTTTTAGTATTTTGCTGAACTTGAATGTTTAGCAAGATTCCATAGACCGCTGTAGTTTCTTGGTGACCTTGGTCGGGGAGGCCCTTTGCACATCATGAGCTCAGATCTTAACGTACCTGGGCTCCAACACGGAAGAGGAGTGACTGCCCCTCCTCCCCTTGCCCTTCCCCAGAGCAAGCCTGGGAAGAGCTGCGCTCCAGACACAGGTGTGTACACATCCTGTGAGTTAGACTATTTTGCAGCCAATAGGATTTTTTAAAAGGTGAAAAGTAAATTGCATGCTTTGTTCCTAGTTAATAAACATAGAAGGTAGGATGTAGTTAGGATTAGGGTGCCGTCCTTATCCTACTTGTTTTGTTTTTGTTTTGTACCTACAGTTCTTGATCTCTCACAGCAACTCCACGTGATATGCATTTGTGCTTTCTCCTTCATTCCTGGGTCCATGATTTGTCTAAAAGTCTTCTCTCCCCATTGTAGGTACTAAACCTTTCAGAAAAGAGATACGACCTTACAAAGCTTAACCCGAAGGTATGGAGTTTCTGTCTTTCTGAGCTGACTTTAAAATTTTTTATTTACCTATTTATTTGGTTTTACAAGGTAGGGTCTCACTCTCATCTCAGGCTGACCTGGAATTCACTATGTAGTCTCAGGGTGGCCTCGAACTCTTGGCCGAGCCTTCTACCTCCCAAGTGCTGGGATTAAGGGCGTGCACCACCACACTGGGCTTAATGTTCTGACTTTTGTAAAACAGAAGCAGCATTTGTTCTGCTTGTGCAAAAGTCGCTTCTCATAGGCCTTTGTGGGCTGTGGCTCGATGAGGGGGTGTTAAGAGTGTTCATATCCTTGGTTATGTTTTAATTTAGAATATAGGTTCTTGGGAAATTTCAAACAAATGCCATTCATCGAGATCCTTGTGCCGCTTTCCTAGTCTTCCTTAGTGACAGCATCTTGTAAAACGAATGAATGATGAAAAGTTGAAATCCAACATTCTCAACAGATAAAACTCGTTTGAGTGCCAGTATGGTACCATAAGTGAAAAAATGCCTCTTCTTGGCAACTTTGTTTTATGTACAAAATTATTGAAAATACCTTGTAAAATTACCTTTAGGCTACAAGCATATGGTACTTATGAAGCATAAATGGTTTTTTTTTTTCTTCAGAGTTTTCTTCAGCTAGGCGCGGTGGTGCACGGTTTTAATCCTAGCATGAGGGAGGCTGAGGTAGGAGGATCTCTGAGTTTTAGGCCAGTCTGTGGCTACAAAGCTAGTTCCAGATCAGCCTTGGCTAGAGTGAGGCATTACCGTAAAAAAAAATTACTGTGCACACACAAATATGCCAAAATCAAAAACACCCAAAATTCAAACAGTTTGGATAACACTCAACATACACTAAAATACCAATGCCAGGAAAGTGACCTCCCTAAAGCCCACAGATTTCATTCACATTTCACTAGCTTACGTACACAAGTGCACGTGCACACTTTTCTGCCACTTTAGCTGTCACAACCAAGGGACAGAACGTTCCCATCACTGACGATGTCTCCTGACATACCCAAGGGACAGAATGTTCCCAACACCGGGAAGAGTTCTCTCTTGACCCCTCTTCATAGTTGTCTCCCCTTCTCCATGATTATATTCAATAGCAAAATTTAGGGAAAATAAAAAAAATTAGGAAGACAGTGTGAGTATGAATATTTTGTATATGTTGGAAAGTTTTGAAGTTTTGCGTCCATATGAGTATGAACATACAGGTTGAGCATGCCTCCAGAAATCCACAATACAGAATGTTCCATCTTCTGAAACTGATGTTCAAGAAATCTTTGGATTGTGGTGCATTGCAGATTTGGTGTTTGCTGATTGTAGATGCTTGACTGCTATTTTCTGTAAATATTAATTTTTTTTTTGTTTTTTGGTTTTTTGAGGTCAGGTCTCACGCTGGCCCAGGCTGACCTGGAATTAATTATGTAGCCTCAGAGTGGCCTCGAACTCACGGTGATCCTCCTACATCTGCCTCCCACGTGCTGGGATTAAAGACATGCACCACCATTCCTGGCTGAAAATTTGTTGGTTTTTTTTTTTTAAACTTTTTATTGAAAATTTCTGAATATACATACAGTGTACCCTGGTCATAATCCCCTCCCACCACCCTCTTTTGCCCCCTCTCCTATCTCCCTCCATGAACCCCTTCTTATTTCTAACTAGTCCCTCTTCTATTCATTTATTTAGCCCTCATACAATTTCTTGTGCCATATGATTTTTTGTTATATTGTCTTTTGTGTCTTTTTTTTTTTTTTTTTTTTGGTTTTTCGAGGTAGAGTCTCACTCTGGCCCAGGCTGACCTAGAATTCACTCTGTAGTCCCAGGGTGGCCTCGAACTCTCGGCGATCCTCCTTCCTCTGCTGGGATTAAAGGCGTGCACCACCACGCCCGGCTTGTGTGTGTGTGTGTGTCATATTATTTTTTGCCCATTTTGTGTCTAAAGCATCCTGTTCAACCTTTGGCTCTTACATTTCTTCCACTTCCTCTTCCACAAACAGTCTCTGAGCCTTGCAGGGTGTGATAGAGATGTCTTATTTAGTGCTAAACACTCACTTCATGTCTTTTCTGCACTTTGCTGAGTTTTGAGTCACCCCGTTGGTCACCATCATCTGAAAAAGAAAGCGTCTCTAACCAGAAATGAAGGTAGCATTAATAGATGGGCATAAACAAAAATATTTAGAGCACAGTTTGGTGGCCAGGAGATGTCCATTTAGCCAAACAACAGATGTAGCTTCCCCACCTCACTAGCCACGGGCTTTTGGTTAGGTTTTCAAGACCAGGCAGGAATTCCCTCCCAGGGAGCAGGCCTACCGCAGGTCCAATCAGAGAGCAGTTGGTTTCCCCCATAACAGACATGCCGCTGTTGGGCACATCTTGCCTGGCTGGCCAGCTATGTAGCTTACAGGGTTAACACTGCTGATGACTTTTCTGCCATCAACAGACTGCACAGAACTTTCCAGCACACTGACAGCTGATAAATAGGGAGGAGGTTTCCAGCTCAGCTCCAGCTTGATTTCTTAGTGACCTGCAGCCCAAGCATATGGAGTCTTCAGCAATAGGGTCTTACCATCTAGTTCTGGGGGGGAACTAAGAGCCTTGGCCACAGCCTATATTGTTTTGGGAGGCATCGAGGGTCTCTCTGACCAACAATTCACTGGGAGGTATCCCACCCCTGCCGATATTCAAAACTTAAATAAGGGGTCTTTGG
This sequence comes from Orientallactaga sibirica, assembly GCA_036365145.1. NCBI lineage: Eukaryota > Metazoa > Chordata > Mammalia > Rodentia > Dipodidae > Orientallactaga > Orientallactaga sibirica. The sequence goes on along the minus strand of JAEOAD010000651.1, from coordinate 177,503 downwards.
CCTGCTAGTACAGTGTAGAATTTATACGCAGTAGTGTCGCGGCTAGGCTGGGCACACAGGGAGTCAGGGAACTGTTGTGCCTGCTTTTTCTGTTGTATACACGCCTTCCAACACTTTCATGCTACCATAGAGCTCTTACTTCCCTTTCCCTTAAGAAGAACATACAGGAAAAGCAGCGCCCCCATGCGTTTCTGCTGAGAATGGCAGCGACCTTGGGCTCTTGGGCGCAGCAACTTTCCTCAGTGAGTTTTGACAAACTAGCATCCAAGTTTGAGTTTGAGGATGCTTCCTGTTTGCATCTGGAGGAGTTTGTGTCCCTCAAGTGTTGTCCACGTAGCATGTGAGGAACTAGGCTAGCTGTATCTGCCAGACTTTGCTTTTTAGCTGCAGTGGTAGAAAACTGGCAGCAGCTTGGGTCATGTGCTGCTGTTTCAGATCTTGGGGGTCTCTGGTCCTTCCCCAGTCAGTTCTGTACCACTAGCGCCTCTCTTGACTTGTCCCCAGCTGTAAAAGGACATGTCAGCCCTGGAAGAGGTATAGGATCTGGCCATAATGCTTACTCCCTTTCAGAAGAGGGCTGCAGAGCATCTGCTGTGACACGCTGAGAGGATTGTGTGAATAATGAATGAATGAACGAATGAATGAATGAAGCCATCTCGAGATTGCCTGAGAAAGGTTTGGGTGGTTGAGACCGAGGCGGCGAGCTCTTCCCTGTCGTTGCAGATCATGGATGTGGGCTGGCCAGAGCTGCACGCACCGCCCCTTGACAAGATGTGTACCATTTGCAAGGTCCAGGAGTCCTGGCTGAACAGTGACCCTCAGCACGTGGTCGTCATCCACTGCAGGGTGAGTATGGCTGCTCCCGTGGGCTCCGGGGGTCGACGGATGGAGATCAGTGCCAGCCATAAGCCGATGCCACCATGCCAAGTGCAGCTGTTGTGACGTGGGGTTTACTGTTAAGTTCTCCCGCTTACCCTTAAAGAATGAGCAAAAAGAATCCTGAAGCCTGCAGAGTTTGGCTTTAGAGATCATAGGACTGAAAGTTCTGCTGTTGCTAGATTTTCAAAACCTTTAGCCGTCCATTCCACTCTACTTGTTCACCTCTCTCCTTCCTCCTCCCTCCCTCCCTCCTTCCCTACCTCCCTCCCTCCCTTCCTCCCTCCCTTTCTTCCTTGCTTTTTCTGAGGTAGGGTCTTGGTGTAGCCCAGGCTGATCTTGAATTCATTAAGTCTCAGACTGGCCTTGAACTGATGCCCATCCCCCTACCTCTATCTTCCCAGTGCTAGGATTAAAGGCATGTACCACCACACTCAGCCATTTCAATTTTTTCTTTTTTTCTTTTTTTGTTTTTGTTTTTTTGAGGTAGGGTTTCACTCTAGCCCAGGCTGACCTCGAACTCATGGCCATCCTCCTACCTCTGCCTCCCAAGTGCTGGGATTAAAGGTGTGCACCACCATGCCTGGCCATTTCAGTTTTTAAAAATATTTTACTTTATTTATTTGAGAGATAGAGATAAGAGAGAGGGAGAGATAGAGAGAGAGAAGAAAGGGCACACCAGGGCCTACAGCCACTGCAAATGAACTTCATATGCATGCACCACCTTGTGCATTGAACCTTTTCAAACAAACACCTTAAATGCTAAGCCCTTTCTCCAGTCCCCATTTCAACAATTTTATGAAATTGAAATGAGTTATATAATATGATTTGAAACATATAGATTCCTAATGATGAAATTGACATCTAGAAATGTTTAAAACACCTCCATTCCTCAAGTAATTTGGGGCTTTCCACGATGGAGCCACCAGGAGCACATTGAAGCCTTGCCTCCATGATGTGCCCGTTGCTTAAGCCATTTTTTGTTTGTTTGTTTGTTTGTTTTTTAAAGGCAAAGTCTCACTCTAGCCTAGGCTGACCTGAAACTCAAGACACTATCCCAGGCCAGCTGGCCTTGAACTCTCAGCAATCCTTCTACCTCAGTCTCCTTAGTGCTGGGATTAAAGGTGTGCACCACCACAATTGGCTTTTAAGCCACTTTTGAAGTACCCAGAAAACATGCCATGAGAGATAAGTTGTCTATTTCAGTTTGAAATTGCTGCTGTCTGTGTTGTCTAAAGCTCACCGTCACTATGGCTGTGGGGCAAAATCTGCCTGCTGTGCAGAATGTACATTTCCTTCCATTCACGCCAGGAATCACGAACAGAGCTAAGCTAAGCCTGGACTGGCTGGGCGAAAGCAGAGGGTGGCCATTCTCCTGTTTGCTACAAAGGGTTGTGCTTTGTGGGTATAGTCAACTCCCTGCCACTCAGCCACCCCTCACTGTTTGTTTGTTTGTTTGTTTGTTTGTTTGTTTGTTTGTTTGTTTGACAGAGAAAGAGGGAGAGAGAGAGAATGGGCACACCAGGACCTCCAACCACTGCAAAAAAAAACCAGAAAAAACTTAACATGGGTCCTGGGGAATTGAATCTGGTCCTTGGGCTTTACAGGCAAATGCCTTAACCGCTAAGCCATCCCTCTAGCCCCAGTTCTCACTGTTGACTGAGGAGGAATCAGCTGCACTTCTCAGAGATTTTATACATGTTTCACCCCTTGTTTGAGAGTCTAACACAGCAAAACCTATGACTTCTGTTAAGAACTGGGCAAGCCCCAAAGCTTGTCACCTACTTTAAAAGACTGAAGCCATGTGCAAGCCAATTCTTACTACCTCTTTATTTTTAAACAACCCGTGAGCCAGGAGGTGTCTTGAAGGCAGGAGAAATCATGCAATGCTGTGTTCAAACAACTTTCGCACATGCACATCCACAGCTGTTCCCACTAGCACCGTGGCAGCTCCTTGCAGAACTGGCACCATGGCCATGCCGCATGAAGCCGAAGTATCTACTTGAAGGCTTCATACCAGAGTATCGGTGGCCTCCTAAAATGAGTATGGACTCTTTCCTCACCTTCCGTTTTTGGAAGTTTTAGGACTTGTTTCTGTTCTTTGGGTGTTTGGTACGATTCCACCCTGAAGCCACGTGTGGCACTGGGCTCTTCTTTGATGGGTTGCGTAGTCTGGTCAGATTCCATCTGTGCTCTGGAGCTGGCAGATCGAATGCGTGCTTCTAAGAATTAACTCATCTTGTCCACTGTGTGGTTTATTGGCCTGCACTTGGCCTTTGGGTCTGTGATTTGCTTGTGGTGTCTCCTTTTGCATTTCTGTTTTTATTTTTTTTATTACTTATTTATTTATTAGAGAAAGAAAGGGGGGAGGGAGAGAGAGAGAAGGAGAGAGAATGGGCACACCAGGGCCTCCAACCCTTGCAAATGAACTCCAGATGCATGCGCCCCCTTGTGCATCTGGCTTACGTGGATACTGGGGAGTCAAACCGGGGTCTTTAGGCTTTGCAGGCACCTTCACCACTAAGCCATTTCTTCAGCCCTGTTTTTGTTTTTTGATTCTTCTCTTCTTCTTAGTCTAGATAACGAAAGTTTGCTTATTTTGTTTATCTTTCAAAACACAGTGTTTCGTTGATCTTTTCTCCTCTTTTCTGAGTCTGTTTTATCCGTCCTGATTTTTATTATTTCCATCCTTCTATTAACTTCGAGTGCATTTTGTTCTTTTTCTAGTTCCTTGAAGAGTAAAGCGAGGCTCTTATGTATGTGTGACCTCTCTTCTTTTATATGTTGGAGTTTATTGCTGCAAGTTTTCCTCTGAGAGCTGTTTTTGCTGTGTCCCTTGCATTTTAGTGTGTTGTGTCTTAACTTTTGTATGTCCCAAGTTCTTGTTTGACTGAATTGTTGTTCAATAGTGTGCTGTTTGTCTTCCACATTTTTGTGAATTGTCTAGGTCTCCTTCTGTTACGCATCTCTAATTTCATACCATGGTGGCCAAAAAACACACTTGACATTGTAGTCTGCTTAAGTCTGTTGAGAGTCAACTTTGTGGTCCCACGCACACACTCTGCATTGGAGAAGACATTCTCAGAGCCACCGAGAAGCATGCGTGGTCTGCTGCTGTTGAGTGGCATGTTCTGTCCATGTCTGGAAGATTCATTTGGTCCGGAAGGTAGTTCAGTTCTGAAGTTTCCTTCGGGGCTTCCTATCTGGATATCTGTCTCGCTGAGAGTGGAATGTCAGTCTCCTGTGTTACCCTAACACTGTCTATCTCTCCTCTTAGCTCTTAATATTTCCTTCCCACACCGAGAGCTAATCTGGAGAAGTGGTGTTATCAGCAGGAAAGGCCACCGTGTGTCGGCTTAGTTTTGGTTGAGGTGGTGTTTTCCTTTAGGTGAATGTCTGTTTGTTGGGGGAGGAATGTGTGGAGGAGTTGGTGTGTGTGAGCTGGTTCCCCTGTGCCACAACGTGCAGGTGGAGGTAAGAGTTCCAACTTTGGGTGCCGGCCCTCACATCCCCCCCTTGTTTTCTTTATGTGGGATCTGAGGATCTGAACTCAGATCCTCACACTTGCATGGCAAGCACTCTCTCCACCGAGCCTTCTCCCAAACCCAAATTACTGTTTTGCAAGGCAAATATCCTTTTATGCAAGAAACCTTTGGCTTTACAGTGCACAACTGCTAGGGTTTTACTAAGTGCCTTCATTTGTATCTATTAAGCATGCCCTTACTGTTCATAGCACAGAGGGATTATATATGATGGTTGATCGGTGAGAATTGGATTTGAATTTACTCAAATAGAGTTAGTGGGTTAGGGATGCAGCTCAGTGGCAGAGCGCTTGCCGAGCACGCACATGGGCTAGTGCCTTAAAACATATGCACAGGGCTGGAGCAATGGGCTAGCAGTTCAAGGCGCTTTGCCTGCAAAGCCTAAGGATCCAGATTTGACTCCCCATAATCCACATAAGACAGATGCACAAGGTGGTACATGCGTCTGGAGTTCTATTGCAGTGGCTAAAGGTCCTGGCATGCCAATTCTCTCTCTCTCTCTCAAAAAGCATGCAATTATAGTTACTTATCAGTTGCCTCCTTTGTTTTTTTAAAAATATATTTTATTTATTTACTTATTTGTGGGGGGGGGATGGGCACTCCAGGGCCTCCAGCCACTGCAAACGAATTCCAGATGCATGCGCCTCCTTGTGCATCTGGCTTACATGGGTCCTGGAGAGTTCAACTGGGATCCTCTGGCCTTGCAGACAAGCACCTTAATCACTAAGCCTTCTCTCCAGCCCCTTGGTTGGTTTTGATGTGATTCTATAGGTCGGGATTTGTTTTTTTCAGGCTCTTCAGGCCGTATGATCATGCTGCGTGCTTCACACAGGCTCCTGTGGGATTGTTCAGCTGTGTTAGAAGTGCAGCCTTGTGCTCACAACTCATACTGACACTCAGACTGACGTGATTTTTCACATACCTCAGAATTAAATTTTAAAAATGTGCATGGTTTAAAAAGGTAGAATAATTCTTAGCTTACAGATTGTAGGACAAGAGGTGATAGGCGAAGTCAGTTAGTGGGCTATGATTTGTTGGCCCCCATTAGTAGGTGCTACAGTATGTTCCAGAAGGCACAGGTCAGTCTGGTTCTGGGTGCAGGTAGCCTGTCCTGAAGCTTCCCCTTTGGTGATGTTGGCTGTATGTGTCTGTGATTGTCGTTGCATTGATTTTCACAGCACCTGCCTGAGACTGGGCCCTCTGTGTGTAGGAGGTGGGTCTGGGTGGGGGTGCCCCAGTGTTTGGTGGAGCACTGGTGTGGGGATGCCGCCAGCTCACTCAAATCTGAGTTCTTGCCTTTCTGAGCTGTGTGCACAGTTCTGTCACCATCAGCTCCCAAGAAGCCATTCACTCTTGTCTCACCTTGGTAAATAAGTCATGTTACTAGCTCAATTCTGGGAATGGTTTCTCGCAGCCTAATTGGGAGGGGTGAATGGCTGCTGTGTGGCTTTGCTCTCTGGGGCTTCCACAGGTACCCAGGTAATACCTACTCTTGCTGAAGTCCCTTTGTGTGGTGCTAGTGCCTTACAACAAGGAAGCAGAGGGGTTAACGCAAGCTCTCTGCCATGTTTCTGTCACATTGCATCCCCACCGTGGGATTCTAGAAAATGGTAACTCCTCTTTGGTCTCCTACAGGGCGGGAAAGGACGCATTGGAGTGGTCATATCCTCCTACATGCACTTCACCAACGTCTCGGCCAGGTAGGCGGGGAGGGGGGCTTGCAGTCATGAGGTGTTGGAAGCTGACGACGTAGGGTGGGGTGTTGGTGTTTCTGAGAATCATCCTGATCATGCCCCGTCCTTGAGTGCCGGGATGGTGGGTAGCCAAAGCCCAGCTTCCAGTGAAGGGCAGAAAGGGCATTTTCCTACTTGGATCTCTCTGTGTGATTGATGCGAAAAAGTTCCACAGAGTCAAGACAGCTAAGTGAGCCCAGTTCTTCTCTAATGAAAGGAAGCCAGCTAAATGTCATCATGATTAAAAACAAACAAACAAACAAAAAAAAAACCAGGCTGGAGAGATGGCTTAGTGGTGAAGTGCTTGCCTGTGAAGCCTAAGGACCCCGGTTTGAGGCTCGATTCTCTAGGGCCCATGTAAGCCAGATGCACAAGGGGGTGCACACATTTGGAGTTCATTTGCAATGGCCGGAGACCCTGGTGCGCCCATTCTCTCTTTCTCTACCTGCCTATTTCTGTATCTCTCTCTCTCTCTCAAATAAATAAAAAATAAAATATTAAAAAAAATTCCTCCCTAGATTCATTCACACCTTGTAAATAATTAGGGCGATAGCCACCATTTTTGCATATTGTAGGAAATCCGCTGAACATTTTTTTCTGCCTCCAAATCGCCCCTGGTCACCCATGAAGCAGTTATTATCATTCCCTTTGTACAGCCTGAAAGATTTTGAGCAAATTGCGTGTGACCTCATGTCCTTGTGTGAGAAGCCCAGTGTGGGTCAGTCTTAGAAACTGGAACAATAATTGTGGGGATTTTTGAGAAAGTCCTGAGATTCTCCTCAGCTGAGCACAACAGGCAGTGTAAGGTCCCAAGGACTTTTGCATTGGGCCAGCTCTCTAGACTGAGCCATCTGTGTACCCCACTGTGCTTTGGGGGTCTCCATTAAGGCCAAAATTTAGTTTAGAAAATCTTCTTCTTGGGCTGTGGTGAAGCCTACTCTAAGCAAGGCCCCGGATACTCCCTACCCGCCTGGCTTTAGAGAAGAGATCTGGGAGTTGTGATGGAGCTGTCTGTGCTTCAGGAGGTAGAAGCCTGCTCATGTCAGCCAACTAACCTTTTCCTTTGCAGCGTGAAAGAGTGAAATTTGACTTTTGGAATGTTTTCTCTGGAAACAAAGTTTGAGGCTACTGACTGCCAGGGAAGAAACCCGATTCCAGAGTGAAACTCAGAGCCCCTTGGGGTGAGAATAAGCCTTGTGCCTGTGCCAGACATGTCCAGATTCCAGCTCCTATCAACCCCTCAGTTATGCCAAAGGAATTTTGTTAGAGACCATACTTAGGTCCGCTGGTTCTGAACCAAGCCCACCCGAGTGGAGCTGTCTGCCACAGTGCAGTTCTGCTTGAAACAAAGTCCCCTCACTGCAGAATCAGAGCAAGAGCCTTGTTCATTTAAAGCACTTTCCCCCAGATCTGTACAACCCTCTCCCTGAGGAGTGAGTCAGCACTCATCTCAGCTTCCTGATCCTCACTGAGTGTCTTCCTGTCCTCACCTGGGTGGTGGGAATTGCAGGTGAACCTATGAAGGACTTAGAATAGTGTCAGTACTCACGCTCGGTGCCGGTACTTGTGTTTGGTATCGGTACTCACGTTTAGTATCAGTACTCACATTCAAGCAGCCACTGATGCTGCTGTGAAGCAGGAGTAATTGTGAAGCACTCTCCACTAAGGGGGCTGGACAGCTGCACTTTTTAAAAAATTTTATTTTTATTTTTATTTATTTATTTATTTGAGAGAGGGAGGGAGGGGAAGGGGAGAGAAAGAGTAAGAATGGGCGTGCCAGGGCCTCTAGCCACTGCGAACTCCAGACGCATGCGCCACCATGTGCATCTGGCTAATGTGGGACCTGGAGAATTGAACCAAGGTCCTTAGGTTTCACAGGCATGGGCCTTAGCCGCTAAGCCATCTCTCCAGCCCAACAGCTGCACTTTTTGTCGCCTGTGATTCTAAATGAACTCCACACGGCCTATCTTCCAGCCCTCTTCCGGTTGTCCAGCTCTGCATTCCAAAAACATGGTGCCATCTACCTAAGCATTGTTGGTTTTATTTTTCTAATCAAGCTGCTTCTATTTTTCTTTGGAATTCGGGTTGCTCCTGATTATTACGCAGCCCCTCTGGAGCTTGCCCTGTTGAATGCGTGTGTCTGATAATTTCCACATTGTTTCCCTTTAGGTTATAGTTCAGACATATTCATAGGGAGCAGCTGTTGAAGCCTTTAATCACAAATTATATGCAGCTGAAAACAGACTGCAAGTCACACAATGAAAACACGGAGTCCCAAAGACAAAGCCCGAGCTCATCTTAGGCTATTAATAACGAACATCCACACCGCCCAAGTGTATTCTCAGTACTTACGTAAATAAGTGAATTCCAGAAAACGGATGCTTAAAAGTCATATATTGAGCATGTAGCTACATGTTTCAACTTAAAAGATGTGCAATGTTTTGTGCTCATTTGATCCCAGCCTCACCAGCCAAGCCTCTTGTTTAGACAAATACAAGCCATTGGTCAGCACTCAGTGGAAGTTAATCACATTAAATTTGATTTTGAATATCTTCTTTTGTCTTCCTTATCCCTGCAAATTCGAGTCTTTGTCATGCCCACAGTTCCTGAATGTGTCATTTTTCTACAGAGTGCATACACTTTTTTTTTCTCCCCAAGTGGAAGGCTCATATTTCTTTTTTTGTTTATTTATTTATTTGAGAGCGACAGACAGAGAGAGAAACAGGCAGATAAATAGAGAATGGGCACGCCAGGGCCTCCAGCCACTGCATGTGAACTCCATATGCATGCTCTACCTTGTGCATCTGGCTTATGTGGGTCCTGGGGAACTGAGCCTTGAACTGGGGTCCTTAGGCTTCACAGGCAAGCGCTTAACTGCTGAGCCATCTCTCCAGCCCGAGGGCTTATATTTCTATCAGATTTTTGAAAATGCTCGTGGCACAGATGTATCTGTGTTGTTAAGTCTTACTGCAATCTTGTTCCACAGTTTATGCTTATTAAGTCAAGCCAGAAAACCTAGAAATCCCCCACAGTGAGAATTCCAGAAAGTTGTATTCTGAGAAAAGGCATTGCAGAGGAGAAACTGAAGGTCAGATATGCTGTTTGAAAGCAACTGTGCCCTCTATGGACTCATTATAGGAACTGTGTGACCCGAAGCCTCACTCCTCTCCACTCACCAAGGCTATTCTGTCCTCAACTTCCTCACACTCCTCTCCAACCACCAAGGCTATTCTGACCTCAGCCTCCACACTGTTTCTGGAAGGGACTCACTGCACTAATGGGATGTACCTTCGGGGCTTGCTCCCTGCACCCATATGGTCTCTGGCTTGTCTCAGAACCATGCCACCTGTCTGCAGAGGACCCTCAGCCGTTTCCTTTCCTGCTGTGCCAAGCAGCAGCACATCTAGGTGTCACTCCTTATTGCAGACCAGAGCTCAGACCCTGCAGACATGGCTCCTGCATTGAACTGAATGGACTGCTGCGGGGACATGTTGGGCTGTGTGGGGACAGATTAAGCTTCGGGAAGAAACTGATGATTCTGACAAACACAGGACACATGTCCCATCCGTGAGAGGGATGGGGTGCCACTGACTTGTGGTTTATTCTCTCTGTCCCTCCCCCTCCTTTCCCCTGTCTCCATCTCCTTCTTCAGTGCTGACCAGGCCCTGGACAGATTTGCAATGAAGAAGTTTTACGATGACAAAGTTTCAGCTCTAATGCAACCTTCCCAGAAGCGGTACGTATCTGTCTTCGCAGCCAGAAGGAAAAGACAAGTGTGGGTTTTTTTTTTTTTTTTTTTTAACTTTTAAACAAATGAAGACAGAAGAGGCATGTCCTCTGACCTCTGTACATTGCCTTTAGATCTTACTTAAGAATAATGGTGTGTGTGTGGGGGGTGTTGCTGTCCAAAGGTAGGGTCTTGAACCAGCCCTCCTCCATGTCTGGTTAAAGCCTCCACACTAAGCTCATTCCCAAAGAGGAAAACCTAGGATCCTCTTGTGGTTTCCGCAGTGGGGACTTAACTTTGATCTCCATGATCGTGTTGGGACTCATTTCTGTTGCTAAGCCAGGAATTAGTGAACTTGACCTAGAGCATGGAGGGTAGATGTTTCAGGATTTGCAGACTGTGTTACCACTGTTTTAACACGAAATAGCCATATGTAGTATGGAAATAGGGTTGTGTTTTCATAAAACTTTATTAATACAAATGAAATTTCCAGTCACCATAGCTTGACTTCTACTCTATAGCATCAGCTCCCTAAAGCCAAAGAGCTGTTTCCAAAATGACAGCATTTCTAAACCATCCAACATAGAAAGTGAGACATCAGCAAAGTGCAGTTCACTCAGAATGCCTGGCACCCAGCAGGCAAGGACAGCTGGTCAGTGTTAATCACCTTCATGTTCTTACAGAACCAACAGATTTCCCCTTTTTAAAAAAATCTTTATTTATTTATTTGACAGAGAAATAGGGAGAAAGACAGAAAGGGTCTCCAGCCACTGCAAACAAACTCCAGATTCATGTGCCCCCTTGTGCATCTGGCTTATATTGCTCCTGGGGAATCAAACCTGGGTCCTTTGGCTTTGCAGGCAAATGCCTTTAAGTGCTAAGCCCTCCCTCCAGCCCTTTCTCTCCCTATTTTTTTTCAAGGTAGGGCCTTACTATAGCTCAGGCTGACCCAGAATTCACTATGTAGTCTCAGGGTGGCCTCAAACTCCACAGCAATCCTCCTACCTCTGCCTCTCAAGTGCTGAGATTAAAGGTGTGTGCCACCATGCCCGGCCCCAACAGATTTTTAATAATATTAATAGTGTGAAGGAGAAATGGAAAGGGTATTATTTTATTATATTATTTATTTGAGATAGAAGGAGAGACAGAGGGAAAGAATGGGCATGCCAGGGCCTCCAGCCACTGCAAAGGAACTCCAAGTGTGCGCCCCCTTGTGCATCTGGCTTATGTGGGTCTTGGGGAACTGAACCTCAGGCCTTTGGCTTTGCAGGCAAGCTCCTTAACTGCTAAGCCGTCTCTCCAGCCCGAAAATCTTGTTTTAAAGGGCTTATACCCTTCACCTGTGCTTCCTTACCTTGCACGTTTGAACCTGTCGTATTTGTTGCACATGGACACAGGATTCAGCTGTGCGCTCCAGGGCTGGTGCCCCGCACACAGATTTGGGAGGATGCCCCATGCCTGGCTCTTTTCCTGTTACTTTGCCCAGTGCCCATATTAGAAGATGCTCACCAGTTAACAACTGAATGCATGGGTAAACCTTGATGGGGGTGGGGCTTGGGATCAGAAGAATGTGCATACACCCCCCCCCAACACATATATAAAACTCTTCAGGGCGCTATGACACAGCGTCACCTGAATGCGCATGGACTGGGCCAATCACTTCAACATGAAGTTCATAATTATCTCTTTTCATATTTGCAAGCAGAGAGAGAGATAGAAGAGAGGCAGACACAGAGAGAATGGGCACGCCAGGGCCTCTAGCCATTGCAAACTCCAGAAGCATGTTCCCCTTGTGCATCTGGCTTATGTGGGTCCTAGAGAATTGAACTGGGATCCTTTGGCTTTGCAGGCAAACGCCTTAACCGCTAAGCCATTTCTCCAGCCCCATAATTATCTCTTGAGAGCTATGGAGAAGCTCAGGATGTGTGGCTGAGAAGCTCAGCAGTAGCCCCAAATTGTTGAGCAGCCCTTGACGACGCAGTGAGAAGGACTGCTCCAGAACCTGTTGCTTGCAATTAGCCACGTGGGCCTGGACGCAGAGATGTCAAGAGTACCGTCATCAGCAGATGCCCAACTTCTGCAGCGAAAATGGCCCATGTGCATCCTCTGCATTGTATATGCACTTGTTCTTTTTAATTTCATGTATAAAGTAATAGTTCCATTATGACATTTTCACATATGTGTATCGTGTACCATGCTCACATTCACATCACATGACTCCTCTACTGGCCCCCTCCCCAAATAGTCCTCCTTTTATTTTTCATATCACATAGATGATAGATAAATAGGGACATACACATATGTTCTGCATATGAGAAAAAGACATGATACTTGTCTTTCTGGGTCTTAACATGACAATTTCCTGCTATACATAATTTCCTTCATTATGGCTGAATATCCATCTATTTTAAATTCTCTCAAGATTACTTACAACACTTAATACAGTGTAAACTATTTGAATAGTTATTATGCTGTATTGTATAGGGAGTCATTAGAGGAGAAAAATCTGTGTATATTCAGTAGAGGTGTAGGTTTTTTGTGTTTTTCCTTCAGTAGTTTTCATCTCAGGGTTGGCTGAATCCATGGATGTAGAGTGTGTAGGCTTTGAGGGCTAATCATGGGTTCTCTTTGGATGTGTTAAGCTGTGAACTGAGCAGCCTCTAGTGGACAGACGGGAAAGTGGTGATCCTTAAAGGAAGGCTTCAGAGAGGCCTGCCCTCCCCTTCCTGTGTAACTGTCAGTGGGCATGTGGCCCTGGACTGCAGCTTCCTCACAGGGAGCTTGTGGGGAAGCAGAATTCTGTTGTCATCTTGTTGCTCCACCATAGGAAAAGTAGCTGTTTTGGGTTTGTTTACTTATTTATGAAATAGAGTATCATGTAGTCCAAGTTGTTCTTGAACTCTCTATGAAGCCAACCTTGAGCTTGTGAGCCTATTGCCTCCACCTGCTAAGTTTGAGATTACATGCTTATTTCACTATGCCTGTTTGAAAAGCCTTTTTTTGTTGTTGTTTGTTTGTTTGTTTGAGGTAGGGTTTCATTCTAGCCCCAGGCTAACCTGGAGTTCACTATGTAGTCTCAGGGTGGCCTTGAACTTGTGGTGATCCTCCTACCTCTGCCTCCTGAGTGCTGGAGTTAAAGCGTGTTCTACCATGCCTGGCTCTTTTTTTTTTTTTCTTAAAAAAAAAAAAAAAGGCTGTCTGGCACATGGGCAGTCCACAGTTTAAATAGGAGCTCAAGGCTTTTGAGCAAGGAGAGACTGCCAGCTTCCTCAAGAGTGGCTGTTTGTCTCGCATGGGAGAGTGGGGATACAAAGTCACCTTGTAGGCTGCAAAGCTACGCAGTGCTTTGAGTTTGTATGGAAATGTAAACAGGCACCAGCTGCCCCTAGTGCCTGGGTGTAGGCCAGTGTTGGCCCAGGAGAGACCAGAGGGTCATCCCACATGAATGGTCACTACACAGTCACATACAGCAGCTCTCATGTGGCCACACTGTCCATGCTGATGTGGACCTTTCATAGGAAGAGCACAGATGTCCTACGGTCCAGGACCACCCAGAGCTGGTGGGAAAGGAAGGTCTTCCTAAAGAGTGGCTAACCAGGTGCTGCATCCCACACCTGTGTGATTCCGTTACCTTTGCTTAGGGCCGCGGAGCCAAGAGAGTGCAGTTTCACCATGAGCAGGGTACAGGTTATTAAAGGAAGTGGATTCATCCTTCCTGTATCTGCACAAGACAGACAGTAGGAAACTGTGCTGTTGTAGTCAGCCCATGGAGCAGGAGGGAGGCCGAGCAACCACGGCCTTCTTACCTGAATTTTGTGGCAGAATCAGGCTTCTGCAACTTGTTAGGTTTGGCCCTATTTCTTTCTTTTTTTAAAAAAAATTTATTTATTTATTTATTTATTTATTTATTTATTTGACAGAGAGAAAGGGAGAAAGAGAGAGAAAATGGATGTGCACCAGGGCCTCCAGCCACTGCAAAAGAACTCCAGACGCATGTGCCACCTAGTATAACTGGCTAACCTGGGTCCTGGGGAATTGAACCTGGGTCCTTTGGTTTTGCAGGCAAACACCTTAACCGCTAAGCCATCCCTCCAGCCCTGGCCCTATTTCTAGCAAGAACATCTGTCACCAGACTGCTGAAACTCTGAAACACCCTGCTTGTCATTACGAATTGTACCTGTAATGAAGCAAGTACTTTTTGTGTAGGTTTTCCAAGAGGACAAAGTATAAAAATACTTACCAACAGCATGCTGTCACTCAATTTGCTTTGTTTCCTAACTCAGCTGTTCGGAGGGACTGAACCTGATTTCAGTGGACATTCAAAAGTTTTTCTTACTGCAAGGTGACTGCGTCTCCGGGACAGACAGGGTGGTTCTTGGCTCTCACAGGGACTTGGTGGTGTGGTGACCCTGTGACAGTCACTTTCAGCTCAGTGCTGCCATTGGCATCAGACACACACAGATGGCTAGATGTTTGGGGACTTCAGTTGCTCGGTTTCTTTCCCCTCCTTTTCATTAATTTGATGGAGGAAGACAAGGAAGCAGATCCGTTCTAAGAGAAGTGTTGCAAGGTTATGGTGGAGGTTGCATAGGTGTAGTGAGACTGCTGCAAGGGACCCCAGGACACTGGTCGGCTCTGGTCTCCATGGGCACAGGAAGTAGTCCTGTGAGGGAGGGTAGAGGTCAGGGGAGCATCAGAGTGGGCCAAGGTCCCAGCTCATGTTCTGGCCACTGTTGTCAATGCCATGCCACACGAGGACCCTGTGATCACATAGTCTTTTAAAAAATTTTTTTATTGGTTATGTATATAGTATATATACAGCCATGATGGTTCCATCATTAGCCTTCTCCCTGTCCTCCCCCCATGGGTAATATGGGTTTTGTCTTATGGGGGTAGCCATCAGTTATGCGGGAGAGGCAATGACTCTGTGCATAATGACCCAGCTCATGGCTCTAACAATCTTTCCACCCCCTCTTCCACAAATTTCCCTGAGCCATGTTGGATTCATTTTAGGTCTATTTCAGTGATGAGGTCTTGAGAGTCTCTGTGTCTCTGGATATCTGATTTGGTAGGAGTTGAGTGTTCTCTGTGTCTGTCTCCTTCACCCTTGTGCTGGTACCAGGTTCACGGAGAAAGCAGCACTCTTGCTTATTTCCCCTATGATTCTGTGGGTTCAGCTGGTGCCCTGGTGAGTTGCAGTGGGGTGGTTCTCTTCAGGATCTGTGTCCATCTGAAAGAGAGAAGCAGATTCTCCAACAGAGAGTAGATCGCATGCTCTTCACAGTCCCATGTGCATTAAAGAGTGTGTATAGTCAGCCTAGGTTGCCTGTGGCATTCCTGAAGTTCATAGAGCAAAAGTCACATCTTCTAGGCCCACCGTAGGTGACCTTTAGCTGGACAATGACAAAAGAGCCAAGCTGGCACTGGTGACACAAACTTTTAATCCCAGCACATAGGATCACCATGACTTCAAGGCCAGCCTGGGATCATAGAGTAAGTTCCAGGCCAACCTGGGCTAGAGTGAGACCCTACCTGAAAAGAGAGAGACAGAGAAAGAGCCAGGAGGAGATGTAAGGGGCAGAGCAGGAGGTCAGGGCCTTTGAGGGCACTGCTTTTCATGGTCCCTGTGTAGAGCAGGGAGCTGTGGGTGCAGTGGGCTGCTGGGGGCTGTAGCATGTGACTTGATCCAGGCACTGGCCTTGTATGGCAAGAGGCTTGGGAACATGTGAGGAGACCTCCTGGGAGGAAGAGCCCGTGCACGCGAGCTGCTTGGGCCTCTGGGATCCCCTGCACAGTGTTTGTAACCCCCAGAGCTGTGGATGGAATGACTCTCCCAGGGCATGGGCCCACAGCCACCTTTTGTGTACAGTGGGACAAGGTGCACCCCCCCACACACACACTCCCAACCCCCCTGAGACTCAGCAGCTCCAACCCAGCCTCTGTCCCCTGCAGGTATGTGCAGTTCCTCAGCGGGCTGCTCTCTGGCACCGTGAAGATGAACGCTTCGCCCTTGTTTCTGCACTTCGTCATCCTGCACGGAGCCCCCAGCTTCGACACCGGCGGAAGTGAGTGACCACCTAGCCCGGACTGGCACCCTAAACAAGCCCCCCTCCCTCAGTCACATGGACAGAGCTCCAGCTTTGTGAGACTGGACCAAGCAACTGATCACCGACAGCCCCTGTGTCCCAAGTACACAACTCTGGCAGGCCACTGAGATTAAGTTGTAGCACTAGGCCTTGAGGCTCACAGGGCCTTGAGAGAAATGGGCATGAGAGAATGTCCCTTACACAGGATCCCATTTTCTCATCCCACAGCCTATGGCTGGAGGCCTGCCCCTTCCCTTGCTCCATGCAGGTGCTTACAGCAAGCATGTGGCTGGGGTCAGGTCAGGACTGTCCCGTTGTTCCCTGTTTGCATCCACTAGGTACTTGCCCATCGCTTTCTTCTCTTGTAAAGAATGCAGTCCCTCTGATCGCCAGTGTCAGTGGCCTGCTGAGCTGCAGCTTGCGATGAGGCCTCCTGGCCCCAGCAGTTAAAGTGCCTGCCACCCTTTGGATGAAGGTCCAACTGTGTCACTGTGGGGACTGGATTACTGTGCCGTAGCACTGAACCCGTCTTCATATGCTTCTCTTTCAGCATGCAGGCCCTTTCTGAAGCTCTATCAAGCCATGCAGCCCGTGTACACATCTGGTATCTAGTAAGTGCCTGCTTCGTTCTTGGGTGGCCCAGGGAATGGAGGCAGAGCCCAGCTGTCTCTCCCGTGGGAAGAGATGGAGTGGTTGGGCCGAGAATGCTAGGGGCCCTGAGGAGGGGGCAGAGGGAAAACCCTGGGCAACAGAGCGCTTTCCCTCACCACTGTTCTGTCCTACCACCACCACTGTCTCTACTAAGAGACCTGATGCTGGGGTCTTCAGGGCAGAGGGGCCACTGCTGCTTGCAGTGACTTACTGGAAAACCCTAGACAGGGCTTCGCTATGGTATTGCCTCCTGTCCTTTGCTTTTGGACAAAGGTCACACACGCGTCTTCAGAAGTTGTATGGTTTTCGGGGTTCTGTTTGCTGTGTGTGTGGAGGGCATTTTGTGAGCATTGACAGAGAATGGGTAAAAGTAAAGAATGTTCTAGCACTGAACAAGAACCATTGCCTCCTTTCCGGGTTCACACTGGACCCTGCACACATGGACGGCACTGGAAATTGTGCCCTCAGCTCTTGACAGAAGTATGGCCCCTCCCTGCCAGCTGAGGCGGTCTTTGGTGAGCACAGGCCTCTGTAGTATGGGACCTTGATGACGCTGGGTGAACTCACCCTTTCCTGGACCTTTCTTGAGCCTTTTCTTTCCTCATTTCTTATAGGGTAGGTTCTCGGGAATTGGATTGATTCTGGGCTAATTAGAACATTTTGTGCTAATTCTTGAGTTTTCAACTACATGGCTGTTTTCTTAGCATGTATTATGATCATGAAAGAATGGACAGGACATAAGGATCTGTCTTCTTGTTTATCCCCAAGCAATGTTGGCGCAGAAAACCCCAGCAGGATCTGCATTGCCATCGAGCCAGCCCAGCTGCTGAAGGGGGACATCATGGTGAGTGCATGGGTGGCTGTGACCATTCTCTTTGCCTTCCCAGGAAAGTGGCTCAAAAAGAAAAATAGAGAGCTGGAGAGATGGCTTAGTGGTTAAGGCGCATGCCTGCGAAGCCTAAGGACCCAGGTTCGATTCTCCAGGTCCCACGTAAGCCAGATGCACATGGTGGTGTATGCATCTGGAGTTCGTTTGCAGTGGCTAGAGGCCCTGGTGCGCCTATTCTCACTCTTTCTCTCCCTTGCTCTGTCTCTAATAAATAAATAAAAATAAAATACTAAAAAAAAGAAAAGTAATTATATCTTAAATTCAAACCGCCCTCATAAACTTCTCCTTCTGAAAGAAAAGAAAAACCTGTATCATGAAAAGTAACCTTCATTTTAAGGGTTTGGTTTAACTTCTGAGTAAAGGTATTTTAATTAGAGAGACAGAACAGATTTTGTCTTTGACTGTCTATGACAGAGCCACTTGATTGATGCAAGCCTGAAGACAGTGTTCGGACTCCGTTGCTGCCCCTTGGCCTGACCTAATCTTGATAATAACGGCGGCAGGTGTCTCTGAGTGTCAGGATGGAAGTAAAGTATGAGCACAGCATTAAAAGAAAAAGTGCACAGTTCAGCTGGTGTTGCTACAGTTTGGCTAATGACGTTACAATGCCTTTTTTGTGTGTGTGTGTGATGATTTTGTTTCTTGGATGATATTTAAACTTTAGGAAAGATTTTTCTCTAAAACAGGAAAACTTGTTAGGCATATATATATATCCACAGCCTCCACTGTGTGTAGATAAAGATATTTATTTTTGAGGCTCAGCAGACCAGTGTGCTGAGGTGACAGGCTGACTTAAGGGTTTGCTTTTTATTTTGTCATAAATGCTTCACCAGAGTCTGATGATACTCATTCATATGGCGATTCTCACCATCATTATGGTGACCCACGGAGATGGTGAAAACACAGATAACATGGGTGACTAGAAGCTGGAACATGGAGTACGCCACGTCCCCTCTGCTCTCTGGAAGAGCGAGGGCCAGCCATCATCTCAGCTATTGGTGGGCTGGTGGCTGCTGGATCTTCTAAGACCAGAAAGTAGAGACATTCCAGAAGCTAGGTGCCTGGGAAACTGAGTTTGATGCTGTTTTAAGTCTTTAGTTTTGGACCCAGAGGGTCAGTGACAACTTTTCCCTGGAGGAGCCTGCTGAAGACATGGGCTTTTGCAGAAGTGCAAGCGTAGGTACCACATAGGCCTGGGGGGCCTCGGCAGGGTAAGATAGAACAGGCCCTTCAGAGACTCAGGTGAAGGCACTCATGACTCGAGCATCAAGGCTGTGGCTTGGAAGGTGTGGTTCAAGAAGGCCTCATGACATCTAGTGTTCCACACATGCCTGTGTTTGTGAGGAAACCCATTGCCTTGTAAAAGCGATAGGTTTGTCAGTTTTCTGTGGGAACTAGACCCAGTGAGAACCACGCTAAGATGAAAGGTGTGACCTCGCATCATTCTGACAGTACAGCACCTGACGGAGGGTGAAGGCTGTCTTGTGTCACCCTGCTGCATTGCAGGCCACTGTCCCCACCAGAAAGACCGGTGTGACCTTACATGCACATACCTTTTTCCCTCTTGAGGAGCCCCTAGCTGGGCACTTCCACCACACCTCATCCCAGTGTGTACGCCTGAGATCCAGCAGGTCAGGAAACGGGGTCACAGTAAACCCCAGTCATGGCCACCGGGAAGTGACTGAACAAGAGGCATAGCTAGGGTGTGGGTGTGAGATGGCAGCAAGCGCTTGGCCACTGATGTGCTTCTGGAATAAACTAACTGGAGTCCTGGAGGAGAGGAACCTTGCCTGGGTGAGGGAGGCACGTGCTGGTAGACTTTCGTGGACATAGCCTGTCTCTGGTGAAATCCCCGTGCATCCTGGAAGCTTGGAAAGCCCCGGCCACTGCCCAGGTTCAGGAAGGCAGTCTGTGCATCGTGGCCACTTGCTGAATAGGCTTGATCAACGATGGTGCTTGCCGGGCACCCAGAGGCCACACAAAGTCATTTCTCATGCTGCGTCTGTGGTCATTGGCTGTTTTCCAGTTAGGTTAATAAGTGACCTTATTGTCATCCAAGGCTGCAAAGGCCAGTAATACCGCCAGTGAAGAACCCTCTAAAGTGATAGTCAGGGGACCAGGCCTGTGGTGAGGGAGGTTTTGAGTCAGGTGGGGGTGGGAGACAGCTGAGCAAGGCCTGGGTGTAACGTGGTGGTGTCTTCACACCTACATGGCTGCCCGTCATCATAGCATCCAGAGCAAGTGAGGCCCGGGGCTAGGAGATAGGTTCCTTGAAACACTGTGAACCATCGTCTGCAGTCCTCGACCCAGGAGCTACCTGGAATGTAGACTGTTTGAGGAAGGTGGGAGGTGGGAGGTGGGAAGCGGCAGCGATGCAGGTGGTCCCAGGAGCCGGTGGACCTGTTCTAGGAAGTCCCCTGATTGTAAGGCACAGGTAAGGGTGACCTGGCCAAAAGGGGGACGGGTGTAGGCCTCTGCTTACCCCTAGTTACAGCTGTCTAGAGGTTTTTCTGGGGGTGGATTTCGAGGTAGGTCTCACTGTAGCCCAGACTGACCTAGAATTCACTATGTAGTCTCAAGGTGATCTCGAACTCACAGCCATCTTCCTGGGATTAAAGGCATGCACCACCATGCCTGGCTTTTGATTTTTTTCCCCCCAAGGTGGAGTCTCAACTCTAGCCCAGGCTGGCCTAGAACCCCGAGCTCCTCCTGCCTCTGCCTCCTGAGTCCTGGGATTAAAGGCGTGTGTTACCATGCCGGCTGTCTTGACTT
Source organism: Orientallactaga sibirica (assembly GCA_036365145.1). Classification (NCBI taxonomy): domain Eukaryota; kingdom Metazoa; phylum Chordata; class Mammalia; order Rodentia; family Dipodidae; genus Orientallactaga; species Orientallactaga sibirica. The sequence goes on along the minus strand of JAEOAD010000651.1, from coordinate 157,227 downwards.
TTATCAGTAGGAAAAGTTTGTGCTCACCGGAAGTGCTCGTGAGCCTAGGTCCTGGCCCTGGCTCCTTGCAGGTCTTTGTGGCTGCCTGCTCTTGTGGAACATTGTACCTTACAAACAGCAGTGTTGATCCCTCAGGTTCCAAAGGTGGGAAGTCTTAAGATGGAGATGCTGGCACATTCCAGATTTGGTTTCTAATTCATCTAGGCACCTTCTCCCTGTGCCCTCACACAGTACTGCCGCCTTCCTCAAGGGCTGCAACCTCCTGACCTTGATCATGTTGCAGAGCCCCCATATCCCAGTACTGTCGCCTTCGGGGTGATGGAATACAGTCAGTCAATCTAGAACTCAGATCACTGTTTCCTCCCCTGGCCTGGCCTCTGCCTGGGGAGGGTCTCAGGTGTCCCTGCCTCTTCTCTGTGCCTCGAGGCTGGTTTCCCTGCTCACCTCTGATAAGTGCCTAAAGCTCCATGTCCCCCCTGTTCCAAAGGGCGGCTTATGCCTAGATCCGCTCTGTCTACTGTTCACCCGAGTGGTGGAGTCCTTTCCTTCCGTCTGCTGTTGGCCACGGTGCCACATCTGTGTGCTGGTCCTATAGAGGGCCCTGGTCTTTCTGGTGACGTCTTTATTCCCCCTGGCCTCCAGCCTAAAGTTATCCTGAAACCTTCCTTGGCTGCCTGGCTGCTGTTTTTGAACTGCTGTCTTCTAGGTTCTCGTTTCTCCTGCTCCCCTGACACCCAGGTTTTGTTTGCTCTGATTCTGACTTACATCCTGATCCACTAGTGTACCTCTAGTGTCCTGGGCTGTCCTTGGTTGATCCTATTGCCCTGTCACTAGGCACTACTAAGTGTCTGAGACTCCCCACCTGAACTCTGCACCTGACCTTCATCTTGGACAACCAAGAGCTCATCCGCTGTGCGTGCTTGCCTCTCTAGAAGTCCTACCTCCAGTGGCCGCTGGGATGGCCCACCAGGGACTCTGAGCACCTAGAGACAGGACCTTTACATCTCCACCCTTGTGGACTCTGTTCAGCTGTGTGTCTCAGAGGACAGGCAGGTGCTCGGGCGCTCCCGAATGCCTGAGCTGTGAGGCAGGAGTGGTCGCAACTTTCTCTTGTTAAATGTAGCCCGGGGCTCATACTGGGCCCTGCCTGTAACTGTCATTCCCAGCTTACCTATCTAGGACCCATGCTAAGACAGAGGATTTCTGTCAAGGATGAAAGTTTACCCGTGTCAGCAAGTCAGCGGAGGCAGGCTCCCTGGAACCCATTCAGCTAGCCAGCCATGTGCTAGGGAAGTGATGGTTGGTCTTCCTCACTGACTGGGGACGATTGCTCCCCGGGTGTGTGGGCGTGATGTGGCCATGGAGCAGTTTCAGGTTATGTTCCACGGAAGTAGAGGCCAGGCATGCCTGTAGAATTGGGGAGCATGAGGTCTGGAGTTCCGGCACAAAGATCTCTGGGGGTGAATTTCATGTCACAAGACATCTCGCTGTGGCCGGTTCGTTCCCATTAGAAATGCTGGCGTCCAGGAGAGTCAAGATTGACTCATGGGAGAGATTTGCTTTTGATAAGGCGATTTCCTTCCTGTACCTTTTTTTCATGTCTCATGTGGAATGTTTTTCGGATTTCATTACGATTTGATTTGTGGTTCCTGTGTTGTGATTCCTTTTTTATGTCCTACACTTACTTTCCGCAGCCTTATCAGATGACGGGAGGCAGGGCGCATGACAGCTGAGGGGGTAATTTTCCATCACCGAGGCTTGTTTTTCCTCACACAGTTTGCAGAAGTGACTGCTAAATGGTGGAGCTGCTGCCAGTCAGAAATCTCAAAGGACCTTTAGCCCATTTTGTTCTGCTAAAGCTGCTATGGTGAAGGGACACTCACTACAGACTGCGTGACTTAAACAACGACAATTTATTTTCTCTCCTTTCTGGAAGCTGGAAGGTCCAGGTGTGTAACAGCCAGCCTCCCGTTGCTAGGATGAAGCTCCAGACCAGAACAGTTTATGGGAGGAAGAAGGGATTTATTGAAGTTTACAGATCCAGGGGAAGTAGTTCCATAGAGGCAGAAGAAGTTGGATCTTCTTTCACGGACCACAGGGAGAGAGAAAGAAAAGAGAGAGAGGAGAGAGAGAAGCAACCTCCACCAAAAGCAAACAAGTACACTTCAGGAACCCTGGGCAAAGCTCAAGCACTTTGTGTATCTTCGGTTGGAATTCAGATCCGCCTTAGGGCTAGATACTAGGATTGGCCCACAGTGATGCCTGAATTTATTGGGAACATCCATTCAAACTACCGCAAGGTGTTCGCAGTTCTCTCTGGAGGTGTTGCCTTGGCTTGTAGATGCTGTTGTTTCTCCATCTCCACATGACCATCCCCTGAGTCTGAGTTCTAATCCCTCCTCTACAAGGATACCAGGGCTGGTCTTCATGGCCTTATTTAAGGATTTATTTATTTATTCACTTATTTGAGAGAGAGACAGAAACAGGAAAAAGCAGAGCGAATGGGTGCTCCAGGACCTCCAGCCACAGCTAATGAACTCTAGACGCATGCGCCCCCTTGTGCATTTGGCTTACATGGGCTCCTTGGGAGGCCTCATGGGCAAATGCCTTAACCGCTAAGCCATTTCCCCAGCCCCTAATGGCCTTATTTAAGTTAAATAACCTGCATAAGACATGAGTCTTCAGGAATGGTCACATTCTATGGTCCTGGGGCCTTTGACTTATGAATATGGAGGGACAAGTGAGTCTCACTCAAGCCTCCTCTAGAATGTGTAGTGTCATCGACAGTGGGGTCCGCTGCTATTGGTGACCTGGCATCTTGGTGGGGCTTGTCACTAGCATACACTGGTGAGCAAGTGCCCACAACCTGTGGCTTACACAGATGGTATAATGGATATGCAGGGACACACGCAGGCCCTACCCCCAGAGTTTGCTGAGATGAGCAGGCAAGAAGTAGCCCCGGAGGAACTGAGAGTAGGTGGTATATACACTGTGATGAGCTCAAGGCCAGTTCCTGTTTGTTTGTTTGTTTGTTTGTTTGTTTTTCCCTGAGATAGGGTCTCTCTAGGCTGACCTGGAATTCACTCTGTAGTCTCTGGGTGGCCTCAAACTCACTGTGATCCTCCTACCTCTGCCTCCCAAGTGCTTGGGTTAAAGGCGTGCACCACCACACCAGGCTGGAAAATACTCTTTCTTGCACATCAGATGCAAGAGGCTTTATGGTGTGTCTGGTGTCCCTGGTTGGCTGAGAGGGCAGAAGCCTGACTGTCACAGATAGATGACAGTCTTTGGAGTTTCCTTATGTCCCATGCCATTTCTTCCCCCTGAAAAGGATCTGAGGAAAGAAAAGAAGCCACAGCAGGTCCTGTGCTGCCCTGTGCTCCTCCCGCGCAATGAGAGCCATGCCTTTGCCACTGTGTAACTGGACTCTGGCGTCATCCGAAATTCCCTCCTGCAGCTTTGCCCCATCTCCCACGCGCCCAGCCACCCACCGTACAAACACAGGCAGCTGCGCCTCTCACATTGGTGCCGCCCCTCACTTCTGCTTTGTTCTGCCGATGGGCCCCTCTGCAGGTATACAGAGGGGTATGAGTGAGGAAATAACTAATGGTATTAAATTCAGGTATCCTGGTGGGTCCCCCCCGCCCCCCACACAAGAAGCTGGCGGTTGTTGTAACTTGGAAAAGACTGTAAGAACTGGAAATGTGCCGGGCATGGTGGCGCACGCCTTTAATCCCAGCACTCGGGAAGCAAAGGTAGGAGGATCGCCATGAGTTCGAGGCCACCCTGAGACTACATAGTGAATTCCAGGTCAGCCTGAGCTAGAGTGAAACCATGTCTTGAAACCAAAACAAAAAACAAAACAAAAAAGCCAACCAACCAACCAACCAAACAAACAAACAAAAAACCCCAAGAACTGGAGAGTGTACCTCGATTTCCCTCCCGAGCCCCCAGAGGGCAGCAGCTCTCCTGGGCGTGCCCTTGTAGTCGGCCTCTGCGCTGTAAGGTGCAATGCCACTGCCAGGCCATCCTTTACCCTCCTGCTTCTAAAAGGCTCCTTATCCCCTTCAGTCAGTCCTAATCCTCCTTGATTTTGACTCAAGTCTGCCTTATGTGCAGGTCAGTTTGCCTGTCTGTCCTGCATTGACACATGAGAGCCGAGATGGCAAGGGTCAAGTTCAAAAGGGGAAAGGTCACAGTCAGTTCTAACTGGTGTAAGTACCCTGAGGTCAGCAGATGGTCTGTTACTGATGACAGCAAAGCTGACGTTAATCTTCCATGTGCTTTGGCCCTTCTAACTGCACAGCCACCCCTCCTGTCTTTAGAGCGTGCTTTCTACGAAAGGTCAGGGTTTTTTTTTCTCTCTCAAGTATCACAATGTTTATTGATAGATACAAGTTTATAAAATCAGGGCATGAACATGACTTGATTAAGTTAAGTAGACTTAATTTCAATACTATAATAAGAGGGACCAATTCAAATTCTCACCATTTGTTTCACACCCACAAACACCACTTCAAGGGCATTAATGATCTCTCAAAACTGATCAGTGTTGTGCAAGTGAACCATGTTTCTTTAAAAGAAAAAAAAAAATGTGTGCGCTTGCCCAGGCTCAAGGATATTAAAAATCTAGCACATAAAGCCCATTACTAGAGGTAGAAATCCAGGCAATATACTATTACAGCAACAACCATCAATTACAGTGAAGAGTTTTTCTGTAACAACCAAATGGATAATCAAGTATTGCAACCACTCAAGTATTAGTGAGCAAAGTGCATTTCTACAGCGTTCACTGTTGCTAGTCAGTTTCCAACTTAAAACAGCCTATGATAACTGGCAGCAAAGGAAGGTCCTTGCCATAGACTGCCTCTGCTTGAGAACTTAGGCTGTAATTACTGCATGCACTAATATGCTATCTAAACATTAAAGATACTCCTAAAATATTTTTATATTTATTTATTTATTTATTTATTTATTTATTTATTTATTTTTGGGTTTTCGAGGTAGGGTCTCACTCTAGTCCAGGCTGACCTATGTAGTCTCAGGGTGGCCTCGAACTCACAGCGATCCTCCTACCTCTGCCTCCCGAGTGCTGGGACTAAAGGCGTGTGCCACCACGCCCGGCTTATTTTATTTATTTATTTATTTATTTATTTATTTATTTATTTATTTGAGAGAGAAAGAGGAGGGGGACGAGAGAGAGAGAGAGAGAGAGAGAGATTGGGCACTCCAGGGCATCCATGCACTACAAACGAACTCCAGATGTGTGTACCCCCTTGTGCATCTGGCTTATGTGGGTCCTGGAGAGTTGAACCGGGATTCCTTTGGCTTTGCAGGCAAACACCTTAACCGCTAAGCCATCTCTCCAGCCCCCACTTCTAAAATATTTGATGGTAGGATATGATTAAGACATGACACTACAAAAAACCTTATGCAGAAGGCAACCTTACTGGCCTGCTTCTGCTTTCAATATTGTGAAAACATTGCAGTGGAATGAAAGGTCAGGTGGTGTAATACTGTCTACCCAAAGGGCCCAAGCTGGAGAGGCTCAAGCCTAAGTACGCTGTGGTGAAGAGCAAGACCACACCTGGGGGCAGCTTATGCAACCTGCTCAGGAGTTCATGTGGCAGCAGGCCCGCAGGTACCTGGCAGGAAGCCTACAGCCTGTGCCAGCTTGTCCCCTCCCCACCTCTGCATTCAGGTCCAAGGCTTGTGAGCGTGTTTTTGTCTGGCGTGCTGCATCTTGCTGCCCTGCTTGGGCAGAGACCTTTGTGTGTATGTGTTTAAGGGTGGCTGGCTCCAATAACTGGACTTGTGAACTGAGGTGAAGTCTCCTCAAGAAGGTGCGTAAATGGCACTGTTGTTTGTCGTTTCTTGCAGTGGGCACTTAGGAGACCTGGGAAAGCAGAGTGGCCCTGTGAGGCCGCTCCAGAAGCCACCTCTGCGTTACTTTGTGACTGTGTTTCTTCTTGTTGGGCCGTGCCTCTAGACCTGAGCCGAGTCTCCATACTGTTGCTCAGCACCAGAAACTCAGTGTGCTTTTGTTTACAACCAGTATCTGCTCACCTGTCATAACCTGTGGTTCATGGATTACAGTTTTGCAACCTGGAGTCATGCTCAGCTCCTACGAGATCAGGATTGGGATTGGCAGCTTTCTTTGACCTTCAGCCTAGATAATCCCACCCGCAGGGTCGGGCCAGAGTGGAGCTTCCATGTTTTAGGGCTGCTTTAAGGCCCTGATCCTCTGGCTTACAATGGTTCGAAGAAGTTGGGTGTGACTTGGCCGTGGCTGACACGTGGGAAGGAGAGTAGTGACAGACTGTACCCGAGGGCTGACTTCTGTAATTCCGGCAGGTGTTCCTGGGATTGCTGCCTCAACTCCGATGCCCTTGGTTCAAGGTGCTAGTTCTCCTGCCTTTGGAGAGTATGAAATGAAAATACATCCCCAAGGAAGAGGCAGTCCGTTAGCATATTGGCTGCTTTAAACCTTTAAACACTATGGATTGATTCCTTCTTTGCATAAGATTTCCACGTGCTTGCCTTGTTCCTTGTTCTCCTTCCCTCCAGGGTCTCTAAGTAGCCCAGGCGAGCCTTGAACTCATGATCCTTCTGCTTCTGCCTTCCAAGTGCTGGAATTACAGGCACAGGCATGTGCTAGGCACGTAGCTCAGGTCCCTGCTTTTGGACTTGCTAGACTCGGGCTTGGTGCCTGGTCCTGGTCCCCATTATCATAGCATCGAGTTGAAGGGACAGGCATGTCTTCGTGCAACTGTCAGAAAGTAAGATTCAGCAAGGTTTCCAAATGGTTCATTGTGGTAGACAGCCTCAGGTCACTGAGACGAACTTCCAAAGTGGGCGCGGTTATGGAGGTAGGGAGATTTATTGAAGATAGAGGGAAGTTCCAGAAAAAGTCGCCCTCTTTCACAGGACCAAGTAGAGAGAGAGAAACCCCACAAGCAAGAACCCAGAAGCCGCACCACAAACAAGCACCTTCAGGAACTCCAGGCAGAACTCGGGCACTTGGGATATTTCTAGACTGGAATTCTAAATCCACCACCTCGTCTTAGGACTGGTTCCTGGGATCCACCCAGGGACGCCTCCTCCAGCCACTTGCTGCAGATCTAAATGACCAACTTTACTCAAGGCCTGAATATACTGGGGGCCATCCATTCAAACTGCCCCATTCACTGAAACAGAAAGAGAACAAGACACACACAGACCTTCCTGTGCCCATCATCACTCAATAATGCGTTTCAGTACCGAGAACCCCGCTCCGGAAGCTTCTGTCTTTTCAGTGGTTCATGTGGCTGTGTTGCAGTCACCTTCTCGTTGTTGGAACAGGACACTTGACCAGAAGCAGCTTATATATTTCAGCGTACAGTCTTGAGGGACCGCGCCATCGTGATGGGGAAAGTGTGGCCAAGCAAACCACTGAATGTCACATCTTACAACACAAGCTCAGAGGGAAAGCAGCAAGAATTTGCTAGCTAAACACTCAGTGAGCTGGGCTAATATCCCTAAAGGCCCAACCCCTAGTGACACACCTCCTTCACAATCAGATATTAAAATCTAGAGAAAGAGACTACAGAGTCCCATTAATCAGATGTCTTCCAAGAAGGCTTCTGGCCTGAAAGGTGTAGGTGTGGTAGCCCTGGGACAAAGGACGTTGCTTATTTCTGTTGAAAGGACACAGGGGCCACAGGGAGGCAGCAGGTGGAATCCTTTGTCATAGTCGGCGATGCGTGACATCCACCTGCATTTTCAGGGTCTGCATTGGCATCAACTGGCCACATCTGATGTGTGTTTGTGTGTATGTGGGTAGGGAGTAGGGGTGAGCACACTACACTGCCCAGGCTTCGGAGCAGCTGGACCTGTGTGGAGTAGCGAGCTTGGCCTCTCAGTGGTCGGTGTTTTCTCTTCCCCTTTTGAACCAGGTCAAGTGCTACCACAAGAAGTACCGCTCCGCTACTCGCGATGTCATTTTCCGCCTGCAGTTCCACACGGGTGCCGTGCAGGGCTACGGGCTCCTGTTTGGGAAGGAGGAGCTGGACAATGCCTGCAAAGGTGAGGCAGTGAAGGCCGCAGGGAGGGGATGCTTGCAGCCGCCCACCCTTGGGGGTGTGGGGACACTGTGTCCTTCCCTGTCCTCTCCCAAAGTGAATGCTGTTGGCACAGTGATCGTCACTATAAAGAAAAGTTGCCAGGCAGTCGATCTATGGTGGAAGCACCCAGAGAAATCAAGAAGTAGGACATATTTCTTTACCATCGAATGTTTTCCTGGTGGCTCTGGGAATGACCCTGGACCAGCAGGACCAGAATCAGCGTGGTGGTTCATTCACTTCTGACACACTGTGACATGGCTTCTTTTTTTTTTTTTTTTAGATGACCGTTTTCCTGACTATGGCAAGATTGAGTTAGTCTTTTCCGCCACTCCTGAGAAGATTCAAGGTAGGTAACCAGCAGGGCCCTGACACAGGCTGGACATGTTGGCCCTGGGGATGTGTTATTTATTGTCTTTGCAGTATTTGGAAACTACGATTTATTTATTTATTTATTTATTTATTCATTCATTTATTTTTGGTAGTGCTGAGGCTAGAACTCAGAACCTTGCTTATACTGGGCAAGTGCTCTCTCACTAAGCTATCTCCCTAGTCCTTGAATTAGTTTTTTTAAAAGATTTTATTTTTATTTATTTATTTATTAGGGACAGAGAGAGGGAAAGAGAGAGAGAGAGAAGAGAGAATGGGCGCGCCAGGGCCTCTAACCACTGCAAACGAACTCCAGATGCATGCGCCCCCTTGTGCATCTGGCTTACGTGGGACCTGGAGAATCGAACCGGGGTCCTTAGGCTTCACAGACAAACACCTTAACAGCTAAGCCATCTCTCCAGCCCCTTGAATGAATTTTTTATAAAATAGGATAAATATAAAATGTTGGGGAGGAGGTGGCTTAAAGGCAATGACACCCACTTAAGTAAGGCCCAGAGACAGTGGAACCTGGACAAGATGTCTCTACCTGGGAACTCTGGCAGGCTGGAGGTGCGCCCTGGTACATGCGAGGATCCACATTCCATCTCCTGTGAAGTTGTAGCAGATGTTTGTTTCGCTCAGAAAGGGCACTCTTTAAGAAGTGCCTATCAGTACAGTAGACTGTAAATATCTGTGTGTCAACCACAGTCTCTTCACCACCAGGATGAATTGTTGACCTCTGTCACGGGACTCCCGGGCATGGCAGTTTTGATGGGCCTCACCCTCCCAAATGCTGGGATTACCCATGTGTACCTCCATGCCTGGCTGAGTGATGGTGTTACCTCCGTTTTTAATAGCTTGGAAAATTACCACCCTTGTTCTGGGTTCATTATCACAGATGTAGGCATGAACATTAAAGCAAAGCTCGCATGTTAAAAGTCCCCTTTGTATTCTTAGAGTGGATAAAGACCGGGTGTGGGAATGAGTGCCAGAGCTTCTCGGAGACGAGACAACACCTGGAGGCATCTGGTTGTCCTCATCTGAAGATGTCCTGAGGTCCCCAGTTTTGCAGAAGTAATTTAGCCTAGAGTCTGGGGTGGTGCCCGAGTAAGCTGTATTCATCCTGCTTTTCCTTTGAGAATTTTATTTTATTTTTAAAAAATATTTTGATTTTAATTTATTTGAGAGAGAGAGAGAGAGAGGGAAGGAGGGAGAATGGGCGTGCCAGGGCCTTGTGCCACCACCTTGTGCATCTGGCTTCCATGGATCCTAGGGAATCGAACCTGGGTCTTTTGGCTTTGCAAACAAGTGCCTTAACTGCCAAGCCATCTCTCCAGTCCTCCCTTGAGCATTGTGAACTGCTCTACAGTTTGTCAGAAATTTTACACAGTCTGATTCATTTGTGGCACATAGGAGGAGAGACTTTACATGGTGACACTTCACTTTTGCATAGAAACCTGGCCTTAGCACTGCCATCCCCCGAGTCAGGTGGAGGGAGGAACTGGGCTTTTGTAGCACTAATGCCATCACTGTGCCTCCGTAGGGTCCGAGCATCTGTGCAACGACCAGAGAGTGATCGTGGATTTTAACACAGCAGACCCGCTGATCCGCTGGGACTCCTATGAGAATCTGAGCGCAGATGGCGAAGGTGTGTGTCATCATCCCGTGCAGTGGCCCCGGAGAAACTGCTCGTTCACGGTCAGATCAGTAACACCCTGCAGCCTGATGAGAAGATGAAAATGACACTGGGTGCACAGCCAGAAGCCACGTCTCTCGTGTGACGCTGCTGGGAGTTGAGGGCACTTATGAGGACCAGGCCTAGTGAATTTAGGGAATTAGGCTTTTACCGGTCAGTTGGTCTGCAAGCTTCTGGCAGCTGGTGGCCTTCCCTCCTGCCCTTCCTGTGCGTACAAGGGCAATACCAAACTCTGGTCAAGAGTGGCCTCTTTCTAAGCTGGGCACTGTGGCGCACGCCTTTAATCCCAGCACTCGGGAGGCAAAGGTAGGAGGATAGCCATGAGTTCGAGGCCACCTTGAGATTACATGGTGAATTCCAGGTCAGCCTGGGCTAGAGTGAGATCCTACCTCAAAAAACCACAAAAAAAAAAAAAAAAAAAAAAAGTATCTTCTTCTCCAAAGTCCCACCTCTGAAGATTGCTATGCAGTGCTTATATTGGGGTGTAAGCGTTTAATATACAAGCTTTTGTGTGTGTATGGGGCTCACTTCATATCCAAGCCTTAATAGGCATTGCATCCCAGATCCGAACTGCATCAGTTGGATGCATTCCAGCATGCTGCTAGATGTAGCCATAGTAGCTGGACAGCCAGAGAGCTCTTCCACAAGTCAGCACTACATGCTTGAGACCACAGGAGACCTCCTCCTCTCTGCTCCTGGGGAGATGCCTCTCCACTTGCTACTGTCTTGGTCTGTTCACATTGGGGATGGTATAAACAGTTCTGGGGACTGTAAATGGAACATCGGGGTCTAAGCCAGGCTGGTGAGGTCAGTAGCCGGATTCTCCCTTTTGCTGTATTGTCGTGTGGCAGAGGGTGTGAGAGCTCTCTGTTGTCCCTTTTATAAGGACATAAATATCATCACGAGGGCTTCGTCTTCCAGATTTAATCACCTGCCGATAACTCATTGGGTGTTAGTTTTCAACATAAGGAGTTTGGAGGGACAGCTATTCAAACCATAGCAGGTATTCAACGTGTGTTTGTTGACTCAATTATCAGAGAAATTAATCTTTAGACATCAAGAACTAGGCCCTTCCTTTCTTCCTTCCTTCCTTCCTTCCTTCCTTCCTTCCTTCCTTCCTTCCTCCCTCCCTCCCTCCCTCCTTTCCTCTCTCCCTTCCTTCCTTCCTTCCTTCCTTCCTTCCCCTCTCTCTCTCCTTCTTTCTTTCTTTCTTTCTTTCTTTCTTTCTTTCTTTCTTTCTTTCTTTCTTTCTTTCTTTCTTTCTTTCTTTCTTTCTTTCTTTCTTTGTAAGAACTAGGTATTTCCTACCTTCTGATGTGACAAACAATAATTCCTTTTGAAATGATTTTTCACTGTGTATCTCCTGAACCAGGCAGCACAAGCCAGGCAGGAGAGCCATGTTACAGGTTGTGCAGCTGGAAGCGTGGGGCCTGTTCAGTGGCTGGTCTGGCTGGTAGGTGGTGAATGCAGGTCTCTGAGCAGCTGAGGGTTGAGTCTGAGGGCAATAAGAGAAGGGACTAAGAGCTTGTAAAGGGAGGAGCTGGTCAGCGGCAGATGCACAGTGGGAAGGAACCAACTGAGAAGGAAGTGCCCGTGTAGGGCGTGTTCCCAGAAGAAGGAACGCGGCAGGCGCATGCTCTGCAGCCAGACCCATGGCTGTGCTGGACCAGTGTGGAGGCACCACATCCAGCTCCCCTATGGAAATGCCACACCAGGAATTGGTCCTGAGAATACGCAGGGATTTTTATGTTGAACAGGAACTAAGATGGCCATGCTGTCACTTAGCAGTATAGTCTTATGGACCACCTTGTAGCTTTTGTGGTCAGTTGCTGACCTGAATGTTGTTTTGCAGGTCTGTAGTCCCCTCGGGCTGTGGAAAGAAGGCACGTGTTCTCTTCCTCACCCTGCCTCGAGGTCTCCTGGGTTCTCCTGGGCCAGTGTGACATGGTTTACCCGTCCTGTCATCACTGCTATTTCCATCTCTTGTTCCTCAGGGAACCGCAAGCCAGTTTTATTGGGAACCAGGCTCTGAGCCCTGGACTTGTGCTATCTGTTCACTATATAAATATAAGAAATCGTCTTTATAAAACCGGGGCCTGAGAAGGGGGATGTGTCCGTTGTTGCATCCAAGACCAAGGCTACTGAACAGAAAGAACAGTTCCCATGGATGGAAAACACGGCCTTTCTGAGTCTCCCTCCGTTTAGTACACCAGCTCTCCTCAGCACCTCTCAGGCAGGGAGACCAAAATGTCTGTGTCTGACTCCAGGCCGTCCTTGGCTTGTGTAATCCCTGGCTTGGCTCCCTGGATCAAGCCACCCCCTGGCAGACAGTAAGTGAAGTTTCAGCTGTTTTAAGGCTCAAGCCCCAAGCAGCATTACTTCAGATAGATGCCTGGAGGTTTGAGGAGGAAAGGGAGGTTTGGCAGCCTCAGAAACATTTTTCTTTAAGCCGGAAAATGATGTATTAAAATGCTTTTTTCTATCCCTACTCCTGCCTCTAGTTTCTACTGGTTTTTAAAAAAAAAACCTGAAATGTTGACTTCTGCTGCTCTAGAATCCCTTCCCATCTTGGACTGTGTCCTCCCCAGCTGCCGTCAGTCGGGGCTCACATTAAGAACACGCCATCTTGTATGGCTGGCACCGTGTTTTCTACACTAAGAAAGGAGCCTGACTTCAATCTGTTACAAAGTGGCAGGAGAGTACAAGTGTCCCACCTTCAGGGTGGAGATACACACATGGTGTTGTCATTCCTGGCCTCATAGCTCTACGGTCCTGGCAAGCCATGGCCTACTATGCTGACAAGCCATGGAGCCTGATACCTACTCCAGAAAACTCAAAAAACTAAGCAATAAAAATATCATATAATTCACTCAAAAAATGGTGCAGAGAGTGCTCACAGGAAGAAATACAAATGGCCGTTACTCACTTAAAGACGTGTTCGGCATCCTTCACCATCAGAGAAATGCAAATTAAAACAGTTTTGAGATAAGTACCTTACTGCAGTCAGGATGGGGCTATACCAGCCTTCGTGAGTACTCACTGTCCCTCAGGACAGGAAAGAATGTCTGGGGTCACAGCGTGATAGTCTGCTAGCTGCTATAACAGCCTGGTCCTCATAAGAACCCGTGAACCCGTTGTAGAGATAAGGGAACGGTTCCTGAGCGAAATTAGAAGCTAGGAGCTGGCAGGGGCCTCCAGAGCCTCTTAGGGTTCCATGCTGTTGGCAATGACAGGTGCCACCAGATGGGCTGTGTTACATTCAGGATACACAGGACAAAGCCCTGTCTGCACCTTTCTCCCTCGGAGACGGTTGTGCTGGTAATTATTGGTTGAGTCCAGAGAGGGCAGAGAATTCCTTTCCTGGCAAGTTGCTGCTGCTGGGGCAGGATCAGATTGGCTGTGATGGGCTAATTGCACATATCATAAACATCACAGAGGTGGAATAGGACATGTGTAGGATCACCTAGTTAATACAGGCTATTCTAGATGTGGCAGTAGAAGAGAAGCATCTGAGCAAACTTGCTCTGGCCCTTGAGCACCGTAACCACTAAGCCATCTCCCCAGCCCCACCTGGCACTTGAGTATAACCATGGGCAGATAGTAGGTACCATAGACTCTCAACACACACACACACACACACACACACACACACACACACACACACACACACTCTCTCTCTCTCTCTCTCCTTTCCTTCTTAGTGGCCCAGAAAAGCAAAGGCTCACAACCTCTTCGTGGTGTCAGCACCACGGGCCACACTCCCATGTGGGAGATGTGTATGTTTGCTGAAATGAGCCATGCTTTTGTTCTGTTTATTTCTACACTTGTATAATATCCCGGTTTAGTTTAGTGATCCGAAACGTATTTTCTAACTCGGTGAGGTTTTATTATCATGTGTATGCAACATGTCTTTTCCATGCACCCACATCAGAACATGTAGTTTTGCAGTATTGGCGGCGCGGGGGGGGGGGTCTCCAGGACCCTGCCTGGAACCAAAATGAACAGGTAGCTCAATTTCCTTATAACCTACACACTCTCCTGTATACTTTAAATCATTTCTAGATTCTTGTAGTACCCAGTACAGTGCAAACACTTAAATAGCTGTACTTTGTTATTTAGGAGAAAAGGGCATAAGCAAAATCTGTATGTTTAAAACAGGCGCAAATTTGGGGATATTTAAAAAAATTTTTTTTGTTATTTATTTGCAAGAGGAGAGAGAGCAGGAGCATTCCATGGCCTCCTGCTACTGCAAATTCCAGACATATCCTCTACTTTGTGTCTCTTGCTTTATGTGGGTACTAGGGAATTGAACCTGGGCTGGAGGTTTTGTAAGCTAGCCCTTTAACCACTGAGTCATCTCCCCAGCTCATGGGTATTTTTTTAAAAACAATTAGCCAGGCATGGTGGTCATGCATTTTTTAAAATTTATTTATTTGTTTGTTTGAGAGAGAGAAAGAAGCAGAGAGAAAGAGAGACCGGTAGAGAGAGAATGGGTGTCCAGATACTGCAAACGAATTCCAGATGCATGCGCCACCTTGTGCATCTGGCTTATGTGGGTCCTGGGGCATCTAACCTAGGTCCTTTGGCTTTGCAGGCAAGTGCCTTAACCACTAAGCCATTTCTCCAGCCCTCATGGATATTTTTGGTTTGTGGTTGGTTGACTTCATGGTGTCAGAATCTATAGACATGGTGTGCTGACTGTACATCAGATACACATCTTTAGTCCAGAAGGATGCACTGCGGGATGCAATTTGGTGTGTCAAGTATTAGGAAAGAAAGGAAGAGAGCAGCTGTTCCTTCCATGACATCTCGGCAGTCAGGAAATGCAGGGAGAATACAGTGGGGGGGGGGCAGGGTGTACATATCTCCCATTGGCAGGGTAGGGACAAGCAGGACATCTTTATTGGGCAGGAGTGTATGAGGCCTAGCGGAAGCCTGGTATGTACTGGAGGAAGCTACAGGGACATTAACAGGACACAAAGCTCATGACTGATCAGGAAGCATCATTATGCCAAGACAGTCTCATTTGTTTGACAGTGAGACCCAAAGAGGCACAGAGCTGGAAGGTCCTGGACAACACATGGCCAGAGGCTGCCGTGCCCGCCTAGAGTCTGGAGAACAGGGAGGATAGTGGAGCGATTACTGGAGCTCCTTCACCAAGAACAGAGCAAGGTGCAGACTCTGGTGCAGTTCCTGGCCTGGAGTGGGGGCTTCACGTCCTTAGGGGGTAGACAGAAAAGACCACGACAGATCCAAAGGCAGATAAGGGAAAGGGAAGGTGCAGGGATGGCCCAGGGGTGCCATGAGTTTTGCTGGGCTACTATGATGCCCACGGTTCCATGAGTTGACCTAGGCATTTCTGACCACAATCCATTGCCAGGCCAAAGGAAGCAGTGCGGGGAGCCCAGCATCTTCAAGTTTGAGCTCTGCCACTTTAAGTGGCTATCTTTCAAACATTCCTGTCGCTCAGGCTCGGCTTCCCAGACAACCACAATTGTTTCAGAGCTCCCGCAGTGGCTGCGGAGCAGACAGTCGGAAGGAGATTCCGTTTGCTCTGCTCCCTTCACATTACGATACAGCCTCGAAAAGGCCACGCTCCCCCCCGAGGACGCTGCTTTGCCATTGATCAGGACCAGCTGAGTCAAGAAGCACTGGCCATCGTGCGTTCAAAGTGGATGGTGGACGTGCCCCATCGCGTTGCGGCCATTCAGGTGTTGCCGTTGTGAAGGTAGATTTGAAAACTCTTTTTAGAAATCACTGCTGGGTGTTAAGATGCGGCAAAGCAAGGCAAGTTTTGACAGTTGGTGGGAGGAGGAGACCCGAGCCTCATGCCCTGCTTCCTGTCATCTGCCTGTGCCCCCAGGGCTCTTCCTGTGTGTGCTTCCTCATGGGCAGGAAGGAGTGCTGCCACCTAGCTGTCTTCTTCAGCCAGTCTGACCATGCCAGCCTTTCAGTGAATGGTTTGGCTCTGTGGCAGGCAGGAAAATGTCTCTAGATTTTGCCTCTGTTGACATAAATATCAATCAGTAAGAGATTCACCAGAGAATAATGACTTCCTTTAGGAATAGAGTGGCATTGCCCTGGGAATTTGTGTGCCCTGGTAAACTGTGAGTAGATTCAAACAGGTTGAGGCAAAGAAACGAGTATTATGTAATAGATTGTAAGACAGTGACCCTTCGCCGCAGTGAATGATAGCAAGAGTGACACAGTCTGAAGATGAACAGGCTGGGTAAGTGATTTTCATATAAAGATGCTGCCGTAGTTATTTCCTCATCACTGTGACAGAATACCCAGCTTCAGAGAGGTTTCAGTCCACCGTGGCAGGCAGGGACGAGGTGACCGAGGCTTGCACTGGACTGTTCCATGGTGTCCATGGAAAGCAGAGAGCACAGAGTGGAACCAAAGGTGTTAACCTGTAAAGACCAGCACTAGTGACCTACTCCTGGCCATCCAGCCCACTCCTCCCATAGGTTCCACATTCAAAAGAGTGCTACAGGGGCTGGAGAGATGGCTTAGCAGCTAAGGCACTGGCCTTCAAAGTCAAAGGACCCAGGTTCAATTCCCCAGGACCCACATAAGCCAGATGCACCAGGTGGCACGTGTGTCTGAAGTTTGTTTGCAGTGGCTGGAAGCCCTAGTATGCCCATTCTCTCTTTTTTTTCCTCTTTCTGTCTCCCTCTCAACTAAATAAATAAAATAAAACAAAAAAAAAGTTTAAAAAAGCAGTGCTATGATCTGAGGGCTGAGTGGTCAAAGCATCAGTCTATGGGGGCATTTCAGATCCAAACCAAATAGTGGCAGTAGCCTTGTGCCATGCCGTCATGTGTGAGAACCCTTTCGTAAAACCTCTTAACTTTATTTGTTTATTTTGGCTTCACTTGACAAGTGGCCCTTTCTGATTGTGACAGCTTTCTTACCTCAAACCCAGCCCTTCAAGCGCTACTCCTTTGACAGTGAAGGCAGCATTCACGGTACCAGACAGGTGTCCAACCCTGCTCTGGACCTCTCTTGCTTGTCAATTGAAGCTATAGGCCTCTGTCACCCATACCTTAAAGGCCCCCTGCCATTAACAACCTCCCCCACGAATGACCCAAGCAACAACACCCTAGGGGGATATGAGGCATGGCACAATGTGGTAAGGGGGACAGAAAGCAATGGCTCCTTCTAGCTGAACCATGAGCGTCCACTCTCCATGTTCAAAGCCATAATCCCGTCACGGAGTGTTGCTTTTTGATAATGTCCTGGGCGGCCATCTCATTAAGGGTGCCTCATTCTTTGGCCTGAGTCGTATCATCTTGGAGTGCATAATTCTGTACTGGCCTGTTGCATAGAGTGGCTATGTGAGTATCCCCATGATGGCCCCAGGAATTAAATGTGTCATCCTCAGGAGAGACAGTAAATGGTGGCACTGAGATGTGGGTAGATTTGACCCATGTTTTGGGGCGTCAGTCCCCAGCCTGTGCCCAATCCTTGACCCTCCTTCCAGGTGGAAGCCCTGAGACCATCCTCAGGAATCCCTACACCCCCTTGGGCAGGGGCTCCTGTGTGTTTGGCAGGTAAGAGAGGGTGAACAGCTTGTCTGTGTTGCTGTAGTTGCTGTGTTTTTGTGGAGTCCAACAGAGCTGTCGTACTCATCTTCCCTCTTGGTTCATGGTTAGCATTTCAAATCACTGCTTTCTCACGACCTCGTGTATTTAAGTACACACACACACACACACACACACACACACACACAGTGACTTAGACTTTGCCCTTGGCCCATCACCATAGCCGTGGATCTTTGCTGTCCAGTCCCACCTGGGGCACTGGCAGCAGCTTAGTTACTGTTCTGCTGGTGTCTTTGCTGACATGTGAATCTGGACGTGGCTCCCACCACACAGCCCGTCCCAACCCCAGGACCGCGAGCTTTGCTGCTTCATGTGAACTGTAGCATGTGTGAAAACCCCCGTGTTGGGAAGGTTTGCTCTTCAGTGTCCCCCAACCCTGTTTCCTGCAGGCATGAGAAGCTGCCTGATTTGTGACATTCCTGTCGCTACTGAGCTTCCGTCTGTGTCCTACATGGGGACACACCCCCGTCAATGACAAGAAGAGGCAGGATTGATGCTTTATGCCTGCAGAGCCTGTGACTGCATTTCTCCTCTTTTCTGCCAAGTCCATGAATGTGACGGGGTGACTTTTAAATATTCGCTGAATGGAATAAAGTATAGGAGGAGGCTGCGAGGAATGAGAAGCTGGGCCCCTTTCCTCATGTGTATAAGCTTATGTGCCTCCAATGCCCAGAGCATCTACTCTCCTCCCTCACCTTTGCCTAGAAGATCAAAACTCATGCATCCTCCATCTTCCTCCTCTTTGATGCTTAAAACACTCAGAGAGACATTTCAGATTGTGCATGTGGAACTGTGTCATACTCATTCAGGACAATGCTGCGAAGCAGGGAGGAGCCAGGGCTTCTGAGAAAAGAGAAGGTTTGCCCTTAAGAGACAAAGGAGGTTTAAGGGGATAAGCATTGCTAATTTGGAGAGAGTTTGATGGGTGTAGCCTCTCTTTTGGCCAAAAGCTAGTGGGATCTTCTTGGTGGAGTCCGTAATTGTGGTCTACATAGGATTCCAGTTCCAGCTATGGGTTCCTTTTCACTGAGCGGATCTCTTAGCCAATCAGAATGACATTGTTTGCCCACCTAGGCTGGATGCCATCATTGTGCGTATGTGTACATCTTGTCAGGCTGATGCTGTCATATAGCAGTGTGCCCTGCTTGCTCACGACATTGTTGGCAATCCTGCTGAGGAGGAATGGGGGCAGGGAGGAGGGAAATGGTGGTGCCAACACATGATGTCTCTATACAAAGATTCAGAGGGGGGGGGTTCTCATAAAAAATTAAAAAGATAGGGTAGGGACAATCTCTTTGACTGGTTTCTTTGTCTGTGTAGAGTCAGGCATCCTACACCCATCTGCACACACTCATGTCTTATACCATGAGACTGCTGGTCTGGGAAGACAACATCCCACATGCTTGATCTTTTTAAGGAAATATTCTTCTGTAGCTTATGATACTGTCTTGGAAAAGTGACATTTCTGGCATCAACAGCTTTATGACCCCAGTTGGTACTTAAAGAGCAGCTCAATCCTCCTTCATCATCCACTCTCCCACCCAAATTTCCTCCAGCCATCTTTCCCACCTTTTTATCTTTACATTTGTCATATTAGAATTCTGTATAGAGTTTGTTTGTTTGTTTATTTATTTATTTATTTATTTATTTGAGAGTGACAGACAGAGAGAGAGAGAGAATGGGCATACCAGGGCCTCCAACCACACTGCCTGTGAACTCCAGATGCGTGTGCCACCTTGTGTATCTGACTTATGTGGGACCTGGAGAATCGAAATCTTGAACCAGGATCCTTAGGCTTCATAGGCAAGCGCTGAACCACTAAGCCATCTCTCCAGCCCATGAATGGCGTTTTATTTGAAGATCAAGTTCATCTACTGACAGTTGACCCTGCTCTGTGTGGCTGTTGCTTGTACCATAGGAAGTGAAAAATCATATTTAAGTTTTCAAAAACAAGTTCCTTGATATCAAGTGTCCCAGGACAAAAGGATTGGAGGTAGTTTTATTCTCTATGATGTCATGAAGGGCAGAGTGTGGAAGTGGAGGACAAAGAGCAAGACAGCCAGTGTGTGTCCTTACTTGAATTATTAATAGACTCAGCAGGGATCATAGGCATGCTTTTGTAAAGCAGCCAGCAATTTCTTGAAAATCAGGATTGTTTTATTTGTTTATTGTTATGAAAGAGAGAGAGAGAGAGATTGGCACACCAGGGCTTCCAGCCACTGCAATCAAACTGCAGATGCATGTGCCACCTTGTGTTTGCATCACCTGTGCATCTGGCTTACATGGGACCTGGGGAGTCAACATGGGTCCTTAGACAAGTGCTGTAACTGCTAAGCCATCTCTCCAGGCTCAAGGCCATTTTAAAAGCAGCATGTGATGATATATATATTTATCAGCCTTGGCCACCTGAACAGATAAAAGATGTATTTGTCCAGAGTGTTCCTTTCTCCCATGGGTGCTGCACTATTTGGAAGATGTTCATTGGCAGAGCACAGTTATGGGCCCACCTGGTTCATGCTTCAGTGTGTCGATGTTCTAGCTCCAAGGAGAAAGGATATGAAGACCCGTGGACCCGGGTAGGAGATGGAGGCAGGGTGCTTTGTTTTCTGAACAGAAGTGATAATAAGTCAGAGAGAGAAAAAAAGAACACCTGGTGATGGAGCTCGACAGGTGCTCTGGCTGAGACGAGAAGTGGAGGTCCCATGGGGAGGGCCTGAGAGATAGACCAAGAGCACAAGGAAAGCCATTGCCCCCCAGAATCTGAAAGGCAGGTTCTGTGACAGGGACCGGCTTCCTGATAAACACCCCAGGCCTGTCCCATCACTTGATGCCTGCGGGTCCCCAGAGGCTCTTTGACAGGCCCCGGATGGGGAGACTATTTAGCCATAGGAGCTTCATTTCCATGTACCGAGAGCCAGAAGTGAGGCTGGTGGGTTTGTGTGCTCAGTGACGGGTTGTTAAGAAGGGTGTGCATCTGGTGATGACGTACTCTTTGCTGCTTTGTTACGGAAAACTGAAATGCTGAAGGCTTCATGGTGGTAACGTTTCATGGAAAATTACACTGTGAAGAGTCACCGTCATCTAGTTCTCAAACAGCCCCATCCTTCCAGAACGATGCCTCGCTTATCAATAGTCACTTCCAATCTCCGCCACTCCGATTCCTGGCAACCATTAATGCACTCTATGAAGACAATCTTGTAATATGTCTTTTGTGACTAACTTCTGCGTGTCCTAAGAATCCATGTTGTACCTCACTTTTTTTTATTTATTTATTTATTTATTTATTTATTTATTTATTTATTCATTCATTCATTCATTCATTTGTTTGAGAGAGAGAGAATGGGCCCGCCAGAGCCTACAGCTGCTGCAAACAAACTCCAGACACATGTGCCACCTTCTGCATCTGGCTTACGTGGGTCCTGGGGAATCAAACCGAGGTTCTTTGGCCTTGCACGCAAGTGCCTTAACCACTAAGCCCCTTGCTTCCTTTTATGGCTGAATCGCGTTTCATTGCATGGGCGCACCACACTGGGTTCTTTCCACTTTTTGACTAATATGAATAATGTTGCTATATACCTATAGATGTTAACCTTAGGAGGTCATCACACCTCTGGTGTAGCAACCACGTTTTGAAACTTGCACATCGTTTTCTAATTGTTTTTACTAGTTTCTCTTGGTGAAGTGTTTTCCCCTTTATGGGATCCCAAACATTCTGCAGGTTGCCTGCCTACTTGGCCAGATAACTTTCAGAGATAAACTTTTTTTGACAAACTTATTCTAGTCTTTTCTTCATTTGATATATGATTCCATGCTCAGAATTGCAACTTTCCCAGGGTTAAAGGTTTGGGGCCTTTCCAAACCCTCTGAACTACAGAGCTGCCTTCTGGGCAGACTACAGCAAAGCTTCAAAAGACCACACTGTTTCTTGAGAAGTTAATGCCTACAGGCCCATGCAACCAAAATCCACAGGAAGGGAACAAAGCAACAGCACTTTGCCTGCCTCGGGTCCCTGGCAACACAAACAGCAGTATCTTCAACCCCAGTGGGTACTGGTTGCTCTATATTTTGTGAAGATTTATGGCAGTTCATTTATAACCGTCATGAACATGAAGAAAATTCACCTTCTACCACTAAAATTATAAACATTTGAACACTAAAAGAACCCCAACCCAGAGCAGTATTAAAGGAAATGCCTGTGGTGCTTTGAGTTAGGTGCCCCCACCAAGCTCATGCGCCCTGAATGCTTGGTCCCCCAGCTGATGGCAATTTGGGGACTGGAGGATTGTAATTGGAGGTGGGCTTATAGGTGTTGTAGCCAGCTTCCCCTTGCCAGTGGTCCTGCTGCTTTTGTCCACCTGATGGTGGCCAGGAGGTGATGCTCATCCTCTGTTCATGCCATATTTTCCCCTGCCATCGTGGAGCTTCCCCTCAGGTCTGTAAGCCAAAATGAAGCGTGTCCTCGCACATGCTGCTTGGTTAGGTGCATGGTGGCAGCGATGAGAAGGGAACTACAGCAGCACCTTCTGAACCCATTGTGAATTCTACAACATCTTGATGTTAGCAATGATGAAAGGACTTGCCAACGTAAAAACATTTTTGTCCTCTTACTGGTTCTTGCACATTTTTGGAATACAGAGATCTATGTTTAAAGATCTTTTGTGGAAAGCTCGGTCCTCAGATACAACTGGACAAACAAGCCAAGCAAGTCTCAAATCCTATGAGGGACACAGATGCTCACGTTAGTCCTTTACCCAGGTTATTCAAGTATCTGCTCCTACTTTTAAAAATGTATTTATTTATTTATTTATTTATTTATTTATTTATTTATTTGAGACAGAGAGGCAGATAGAGATTGAGAATGGGTCAGCCTGGACAGGGGAGACCCTCTAGCCATATTTATTTGAGACAGAGAGGCAGAAACAAACTCAAACTCCAGATGCATGCACCACCTTGTGCATCTGGCTTATGTGGGCCCTGGGGAATCGAACCTGGGTCCTTTGGCTTTGCAGGCAAGCGCCTTAACTGCTAAGCCATCTCTCCAACCCCCTTTTTTTCTTTTGATGTAGATTCTTTGAAAGGAAAACAGATTGTGATAAGCCTTTATGGCAGTGCCTTTGCTTGCAGAATGGGGACAATAATGTTGCTCCCTTTGATCGCAAATACTCAGTACCCTCTGCTCAATTCCAAATACAGTGGAACTGCTCTCAGAAGAAGTGTGTTATGTCTTATCATAAAGGAGAGCTCTTCTCCCAAGGTGAGCAGATTTTATCTTGGTATCTTGTAGGCAGCATGTGCCTCCATGGCGATTGCAAGTGGTTTGTTAAGATAAATGTTGCCCTCTGCCTGCATGTGGGGCCCAGACATGTCCCTGTCTCCCCTCCTTGCTGACTGAGTGGTGACATTTGCGAGGACTGTCATTCCGTAGGAAGTCTGTGGCATGAGAAGGGGCTCTGCCTGTTTGTTGTGATGTCCCTGCTCACTTAAAGACATGTAGTTGAGCTGTGACTGATTTTCAGCTAGAGCAAGGGGCTATTGGCTGAAGTCCACCTGAGTTGAATACAATGAGGCCTGAGATGAAAAGGACCTGCTACAAAACCACAAAACAACCTGCTGCACAGCGAACGCTGACTGTACACCCCACCTTGTGGAGCATGGGTGGCAGAAACAGCTCCCTGGACGTGGAGGGGACCCCAAAGGCTTTCTGTTTGGATATTTTTAAGAAAGCAATGAAGGGCAGAACTTGTTTGTGACCTGAGCCTCTTGCTGGCTCCTGTTGTCCTTCGGCTACTCTTGAGTGGAGTGAAGGAATGAACTCAGAAGTCTAGCAGAGGTAACCGCCCCTCAACCTCCAGAGTTCAAATTTCACTCAACCTGATTGCTCCCAACCCCGCCCTCGTGTTTACATTGCAGCAGCCTCTTGAGCAAAATCTGTGCCTCCTGCCCCAGCTGGAGCACAGGCTGTGTGCCCTGGGAGGGAGATGGTGTATCCCTGCCCCAGGATGTTGTTGAAGGGAGATTGGGGCTGGCAGTGCAGACTGAAAGAGCTGCCGGGAGTTTGAAGGAGGTAAGCACCAGCGTGTACACGTAGGTGTGTGCGTGCATGTGTATATGTGAAGCTCTGGGTGTCTGGAACTGAATCTCATACTCTGCAAGACCTGCCAACTCCCAAGACTCCTGAAGGGAGAGATGGTGCTGGCGGAGGGGCCGTATAGTGGCACAGTGAAGAATCAGAAGCATTACCCTGGCATGCCCTGAAGGGCTGATCTTAGGAATGCTTTTATCTGCTCACAGGCAAGCGGGAAGACTTGAACTTACTGCTGGGAGAAGAGCTCAGGGCAGCCTGACGTGGAGGGAGGGTGCACTCCGAAGCTGGCCTTGCCTCAGGCTCCTGTGTTTCCTCTCTTCTTGACTGGAATGTGTTTCCTGGTTAAAATGTCCACAGGGAGAGCTGGTTATAGGATTGGAAGGTGCCAGGACAGGTGACGCAACTCTGACCAGGGGTGTGCCTTGATGTGTGTCAGCTGAGGGTCAAGGTTATGTCCTGGACCAGCCGTCATGTATGTCTTGATGTGTGTCAGCTGGGGGTCAGGGTTGTGTCCTGGACCAGCCGTCATGTATGTCTTGATGAGTGTCAGCTGAGGGTCAGGGTTGTGTCCTGGACCAGCCGTCATGTATGTCTTGATGTGTGTCAGCTGGGGTCAGGTCAGGTCTTGATTGTGTCCTGGACCAGCCATCATGTATGTCTTGATGAGTGTCAGCTGGGGGTCAGGATTGTGTCCTGGACCAGCCAGCTGGGGGTCAGGGTTGTGTCCTGGGCCAGCCATCATGTATGTCTTGATGTGTGTCAGCTGGGGGTCAGGGTTGTGTCCTGGGCCAGCCGTCATGTATGTCTTGATGAGTGTCAGCTGGGGTCAGGGTTGTGTCCTGGGCCAGCCGTCATGTATGTCTTGATGAGTGTCAGCTGAGGGTCAGGGTTGTGTCCTGGACCAGCCATCATGTATGTCTTGATGAGTGTCAGCTGAGGTCAGGATTGTGTCCTGGGCCAGCCATCTTGATGTGTGTCAGCTGGGGTCAGGATTGTGTCCTGGACCAGCATGTATGTCTTGTCATGTATGTCTTGATGAGTGTCAGCTGAGGGTCAGGGTTGTGTCCTGGACCAGCCGTCATGTATGTCTTGATGTGTGTCAGCTGAGGGTCAGGGTTGTGTCCTGGACCAGCCGTCATGTATGTCTTGATGAGTGTCAGCTGAGGGTCAGGGTTGTGTCCTGGACCAGCCGTCACGTATGTCTTGATGTGTGTCAGCTGAGGGTCAGGGTTGTGTCCTGGACCAGCCGTCATGTATGTCTTGATGTGTGTCAGCTGAGGGTTGGGCCAGCCATCATGTGTGATGTGTCCTGGACCAGCCCTGGGCCAGCCATCATGTATGTCTTGATGTGTGTCAGCTGAGGGTCAGGATTGTGTCCTGGACCAGCCGTCATGTATGTCTTGATGTCAGCTGTGTCAGCTGAGGGTCAGGGTTGTGTCCTGGACCAGCCATCATGTATGTCTTGATGTCTTGATGTGTGTCAGCTGGGGGTCAGGGTTGTGTCCTGGACCAGCCGTCATGTATGTCTTGATGAGTGTCAGCTGAGGGTCAGGGTTGTGTCCTGGACCAGCCGTCATGTATGTCTTGATGAGTGTCAGCTGGGGGTCAGGATTGTGTCCTGGACCAGCCGTCATGTATGTCTTGATGAGTGTCAGCTGGGGGTCAAGGTTATGTCTGGACCAGCCGTCATGTATGTCTTGATGAGTGTCAGCTGGGGGTCAGGGTTGTGTCCTGGGCCAGCCGTCATGTATGTCTTGATGTGTGTCAGCTGGGGGTCAGGATTGTGTCCTGGGCCAGCCGTCATGTATGTCTTGATGTGTGTCAGCTGGGGGTCAGGATTGTGTCCTGGACCAGCCGTCATGTAGGTCTTGATGTGTGTCAGCTGAGGGTCAAGGTTGTGTCCTGGACCAGCCGTCATGTATGTCTTGATGAGTGTCAGCTGGGGGTCAGGGTTGTGTCCTGGGCCAGCCGTCATGTATGTCTTGATGTGTGTCAGCTGGGGGTC
This sequence comes from Orientallactaga sibirica, assembly GCA_036365145.1. NCBI lineage: Eukaryota > Metazoa > Chordata > Mammalia > Rodentia > Dipodidae > Orientallactaga > Orientallactaga sibirica. The sequence goes on along the minus strand of JAEOAD010000651.1, from coordinate 131,366 downwards.
AGGGTTGTGTCCTGGGCCAGCCGTCATGTATGTCTTGATGAGTGTCAGCTGGGGGTCAGGATTGTGTCCTGGGCCAGCCGTCATGTATGTCTTGATGAGTGTCAGCTGGGGGTCAAGGTTATGTCCTGGACCAGCCGTCACATATGTCTTGATGTGTGTCAGCTGGGGGTCAGGGTTGTGTCCTGGGCCAGCCGTCACATATGTCTTGATGTGTGTCAGCTGGGGGTCAGGGTTGTGTCCTGGGCCAGCCATCATGTATGTCTTGATGTGTGTCAGCTGGGGGTCAGGGTTGTGTCCTGAGCCAGCCGTCACATATGTCTTGATGTGTGTCAGCTGAGGGTCAAGGTTATGTTCTGGACCAGCCGTCATGTATGTCTTGATGAGTGTCAGCTGAGGGTCAGGATTGTGTCCTGGGCCAGCCGTCATGTATGTCTTGATGAGTGTCAGCTGGGGGTCAGGATTGTGTCCTGGACCAGCCGTCATGTATGTCTTGATGAGTGTCAGCTGAGGGTCAGGGTTGTGTCCTGGACCAGCCGTCATGTATGTCTTGATGAGTGTCAGCTGGGGGTCAGGATTGTGTCCTGGGCCAGCCGTCATGTATGTCTTGATGAGTGTCAGCTGGGGGTCAGGATTGTGTCCTGGGCCAGCCGTCATGTATGTCTTGATGAGTGTCAGCTGAGGGTCAGGGTTGTGTCCTGGACCAGCCGTCATGTATGTCTTGATGTGTGTCAGCTGGGGGTCAGGGTTGTGTCCTGGACCAGCCGTCATGTATGTCTTGATGAGTGTCAGCTGAGGGTCAGGGTTGTGTCCTGGACCAGCCGTCATGTATGTCTTGATGAGTGTCAGCTGGGGGTCAGGATTGTGTCCTGGACCAGCTGTCATGTATGTCTTGATGAGTGTCAGCTGGGGTCAAGGTTGTGTCTGGGCCAGCCAGCCGTCACGTATGTCTTGATGAGTGTCAGCTGGGGGTCAGGGTTGTGTCCTGGGCCAGCCGTCACGTATGTCTTGATGTGTGTCAGCTGGGGGTCAGGGTTGTGTCCTGGGCCAGCCGTCACGTATGTCTTGATGAGTGTCAGCTGGGGGTCAGGGTTGTGTCCTGGGCCAGCCGTCACATATGTCTTGATGAGTGTCAGCTGGGGGTCAGGGTTGTGTCCTGGACCAGCTGTCATGTATGTCTTGATGTGTGTCAGCTGAGGGTCAAGGTTGTGTCCTGGACCAGCCGTCACGTATGTCTTGATGAGTGTCAGCTGAGGGTCAGGGTTGTCTTGATGAGTGTCAGCTGGACCAGCATATGTCTTGATGAGTGTCAGCTGAGGGTCAGGGTTGTGTTCTGGACCAGCCGTCATATATGTCTTGATATGTGTCAGCTGAGGGTCAGGGTTGTGTCCTGGGCCAGCGTGTCTTGATGAGTGTCAGCTGAGGGTCAGGGTTGTGGCCAGCCGTCACCTGATGAGTGTCAGCTGAGGGTCAGGGTTGTGTCCTGGGCCAGCCGTCACGTATGTCTTGATGAGTGTCAGCTGGGGGTCAGGGTTGTGTCCTGGGCCAACTGTCATGTATGTCTTGATGAGTGTCAGCTGAGGGTCAGGGTTGTGTCCTCGACCAGCCGTCACATATGTCTTGATGTGTGTCAGCTGGGGGTAGGATGGGGGTCAGGGTTGTGTCCTGGGCCAGCCGTCATGTATGTCTTGATGAGTGTCAGCTGGGGGTAGGGTGGGGGACAAGGGTTGTGTCCTGGGCCAGCCATCACAGCCCCTGAGACCCAGCTCTCCTTTATTGCGACATTGCCAAGCCTCACCCAGGAGACACAGAGTGCCTGGAATGTGAACAGCTCCTGGCTGAGTGAGGTGTGGAGAGGGACTCCTTTCTGGGAAGAACCCCGTGGCTCGCTTAGCATGTCAGAGCAGCAGCCTACTCCTTTTCTTGCTTTCATTACATATATTATTTTCCTGTTTCATATTTGTCCAAGATTTCTGTTGTTTTGTTTTGATTTGCTTTTTGAGGTAGGGTTTCACTCTAGCCCAGACTGACCTGGAATTCACTGTGTAGTCTCAAGGGTAGCCCCAAACTCTCGGCAATCTTCCTACCTCTGTCTCCTGAGTCCTGGGATTAAAGGCGTGTGCCACCATGCCCAACTAGAAAATATTTATTTATTTATTTATTTATTTATTTATTTATTTATTTATTTATTTAGAGAAAGAGAGAGAATGGATGTACCTTTTCAAGGCCTCTAGCCACTGCAAACGAACTCCAGACATATGCGCCACCTTGTGCATCTGGCCTATGTGGGTACTGGGGAATCGAACCTGGGTCCTTAGAATTTGCAAGCATGTGCCTTAACTGCTAAACCATCCCTCCAGCCCCCTGTCCAAGATTTTCAGCCCGCCTGTTTTCTGCCAGCACAAGTGTGGAGCTCAGCTATGCTCTTGTGAGACTGTCATTGTCCAGCCTTCATGGACAGTTGCTGCAAGATGTCCTGTTGTCACCAGCTGCAGGTGCTCTCCCTGCCCCGGGCCTGCCTGCTTTGCTGTTCAGAGGGTCACTCGTGTTTGGGGCTAAGGACAGTCAGGGACTTAGAAGGGAGCTATTTCTGGAGCTGTGCTTATAGAGAGAAATAAAGGCTGCCTTTTGCAGAGTAGAACTTTATGACCATCTTGGTGTTAAAGAAAACAGTTAGAGCTGGAGAGATGGCTTAGCGGTTGCCATTTGCCTGCGAAGCCTAAGGACCGGTTCGATTCTCCAGGTCCCACGTAAGCCAGACACAAAGGGGGCACATGCGTCTGGAGGTCGTTTGCAGTGGCTGGAGGCCCTGGTGTGCCCATTCTCACTCTCCCTTTCTATCTTTCCCTCTCTCTGTCTCCAAGAAAGGAAGGAAGGAGGGAGGGAGGGAAGGAGGGAAGGAAGGAAGGAGGGAAGGAGGAAAGGGGGAAGGAAGGAAGGAAGGAGGGAAGGAGAGAGGGAAGGAAGGAAGGAAGAAAGGAAGGGGGGAAGGAAGGAAGGAAGGAGAGGAAAAGGGTGCATTTCATCCCAACCTCTAATACATTTATGCTGTAAATTAGAACATTCTTGAAGGCTCAAATGTCGGGATATTGCTTTGCCCATGACTTTCCGTGGTTTAAAGAAAAAAAAAAAACAATTCAGCACAAACAGGGAAGTCTTTAATAAGCACAGGGGCCAAACCCTATTTCAGTAAAAGAAAAGCCAGCTTTGTTCTAGTGAGAGGTTAGCCGTGCTCCACTAAAGGTCCTCGTGGGAAAGGAGCAATTCTGCACGTGTGATCAGTGAGGTAACACCGCCTCTCCTCCCCCCAGACCTGCGCTGGGTCAGCGCCTCCTGATGATGGAGGGTAGAGCTGCTGGCACCTGAGCCCCACCAGATGTCTCGGGGATGTGACCCGAGCCACATGTGGTCACCCTGCCTTGTGTTCTGGCCCAGCCTGGCTTTCAAGCTGCCTGCCTTGATGATGTCCTCCATGTCCAGTGACTAAACTTGGGATTCCCTCATAGCCTCGTGTCCTGACCAGCACTACAGATGCCTCTGCTGCTCTTGATGGCTGTCAGCAGTGTGGTCTGTTTGGGGACACTCCCGGCTCTTTTGCACATGTTATAGCTCACCTGGCAAATGGACTTGGCAGGTCAAGGAGAAAAGTCTGGAATTTTAAGGGAGAGGTTAGATGACATAGCCAGGGGGTCTCAGGATGTTCACCGTAAGATTCGCTGGGTTTCCCTGCCCCTGGGGAACCAGCGCCTGACTCCATCTCTCATAGCCTCGTAACCTCCCAGGGTCAGCAGAGAAGAGCCATGGGTTTCTTGTGGGAAGTGGCCTGAAGTTCTGAGAGCACACTGGCTGTCCGACCAGCTTGTTTCCGTATTCTTGTCACCATACCAGTTATTTTCTCATAGTTGTGAACAATACCTGACCAGAGGAATGAGTTTATTTTGGCTTACAGTTCTAGAAAGTAGAGTCCATCATAGTGTGGAAGGCACTGAAGGACAGAGAGGGGAGCTGGCATCACATCACACCAACAGACAAGTAGAGAAAGAACAAGCATGGGGCCCCAGCTGTACATCCTAAGGACTTCCTTCCTCCCCAGTGATGTCCTCCATCAAGGCTCCACCCCCTCGATGTTTCACAAACTTCCAGAACAGTGCCACCAGCTGGGGATGAATTAAGCAAACACCGTGGGGGCAGGGCATTTTTATATTCGAACTAGCATAGCCGCTGAGGAGGTTCACCAAAACATAGTACGTGACTGTGAGGGCCTGGTTGCCTAAGCGGTGATGTGGATATAGTTGGAAAAAGTGATGCCCGGCGACACTTTGAGTGTGTCAAACAATGACTTATGGAACCTTGAATTTTTAAAATTTATGTATTCATTAGTGATGAGAGAGAGAGAGAGAGGGAAAGAGAGAATATGAGTATGGGTGTACCAGGGCCTCTTTCAGCTACAAATGCATTCCAGATGCATGCACCACTTTGTGCATTAGGCTTTACGTGGCTACTGGCCACCCTGTTGAGTGTACAGTTGTAAGAGGAACATTCTTCGTGATATTCCCACCACAGCCAAGACAGGAATGTTCTATTGGCCAAACCATCCCTTGAACCCCTTCGCAGCTTGCTCTCCTGACTATAGTATTGCCACCTGTATTCAGGTCCCCATCACTCACACCAAGTCCCGCGGCTTACAGCCTTTGAGCCTGGCTGTGTTCACGCCATGTAGTCTCTGGAGACCCGTATGGGAGGCTGCCAATGGCCATTGGTTCTTTTTTTACAAATATATATTTTATTTATTTTATTACTTATTTGAGAGAAAGAGGCAGAGAGACAGAATGGGCACGCTAGGGCCTCCAGCCACTGCAACGAATTCCCGATGCATGCGCCCCCTTGTGCATCTGGCTTACATGGGTCCTGGAGAATCGAACCAGGATCTTTGGCTTTGCAGGCAAACACCTTAACGGCTAAGCCATCCCTCCAGCCTGGCCGTTGGTTCTTATGAGCAAAGTCTTTCCTTCTTCCTGGGAGGGCTGCAGCTGTCTTGTTCCCACAGTGGGGGACCTGTTCCTCGTCCACTTATCACACTCTATGGATATGGAAAGTTGATTTAGCCGGGTGGCTCCGAGTGAGTCATTTGAGGGAAATCTGGAGACAGGACTGTTGCCAGCCACTTGTGGACACGCTGTCTTCCCGAGGGTCTGAGCGTTGGGTTCCTCCAGTGTGTATAGGAAAGGGTCCTGACTCGGATGGGGGTGCAGGTGTCTTGAGCAGGTGACAGGGACCACGGAGCCCGTGCCAGGAGTAGCTCATCAACTCCAAGCAGAGAAGCACACTGACGGCTTCAGTGGAGGAAGCTGAACCGGAAACGGACCACCGTGCTGACAGTGCTGGTTCTGACCACGTCGGGAGGCAGCGAGGAAGACAGTGGTCTCTGACGGCCCAGGGTGTAGGAGGGTGGAAGTTGCTTATTTTAGGTATTCTATCTGTGGAAGCCTCAGGGAAAATATTTGGGGAAATTCCTTTCCAAAATTAAATGGCTGGATTCATAAACAACTTAATTGAGATTAAAAGGAAGTTTCATTTTTTTGAAAAAAAAATTTTTTTTTTTTTGGTTTTTTGAGGTAGGGTCTCACTCTGGCCCAGGCTGACCTGGAATTCACTATGTAGTCTCAGGACAGCCTAGAATTCACGGCGATCCTCCTACCTCTGCCTCCCGAGTGCTGGGATTAAAGGCGTGTGCCACCACGCCTGGTATTTTTTGAAAAAATTTTATTTATTTATTTATTTATTCATTCAAGAGCAATAGGCAGAGTGATAGAGAGAGAGAATGGACGCACCAGGGCCTCCAACCACTGCAAACGAACTCCAGATGTATGCACCACCCTGTGCATCTGGCTTATGTGGATCCTGGAGAATTGAGCCGCAAACCGGGATCCTTAGGCTTCACAGGCAAGCGCTTAACCGCTAAGCCATCTCTCCAGCCCCCATGGCTAGCTTTTTATGTGGGTTCTGGGGAGCCGAACTTGTGGTCTTCAGCCAGAGAGACAAGTGCTCTTGACTGCTGAGCCGTCTCCCCAGTCCCAGAGAAGTCCTTTCTAAACTGTTAAGTGTTAGCTCAGACACCTTGTGCCCATTTTCTCATCTGTAGTAGGACTTCCACTTTCGGTCCGCGGGTTGCTTGGGAATCGAGTTGAGATACCCAACATCACAGCGACAGTATCCTTGTCCTTTGAGATGGACTGGACCGCAGGCGAGGGACATTGAGGTGCCAGATTCCTACAGCTCTTGGCTTACCGACAGTGATATTCCAGCCTCAGGTGGGGGCGTGGCCTCCACACCCCCTGCATCTTTCCCTCAGTGGGTCCCCCAGTCCTACCTGTTCCCCAGGGCTGGGCCATCCTGAGCTCGGAGTGGGGCTGTGCTGAGATTCCCACTACAGCGCAGATCCAGCTGGCCCCAATGCAGGCTTAGTGAACACTAATGCAGAGAAGGGCACCATGGCTTCTCTAGTGGCCTCTCACAGTGACACGGCTAGCGCCTTTGAAACAAAAACTTGCCTCTTGGGCTGGAGAGATGGCTTAGCGGCTAAGGCGCCTGCCTCCTAAGCCTAAGAACGCTGGTTCCAATGTCTAGCGGTTCCAATCTCCAGGTCCCACGTTTAGCCAGAGATGCAAAGTGACGCAAGGGCGCAATGCCGCACTTGACCACAAGGGGGCGCACACATCTGGATTTCGTTCACAGCAGCTGAGAGACTGCTGGCGCGCCCATCTCTGTCTCCCTCTCCCTCTCCGTCTATCTCTCTCTGTCTCTCTCTCCCAAAATAAATAAAAATAATAATAATAAAAATTAAAAAAAAACTTGCCTCTTAACCAAACCTGTCGCAAAAATAGTACGAGCCGGGCGTGGTGGTGCACACCTTTAATCCCAGCACTTGGGAGGCAGAGGTAGGAGGATTGCCATGAGTTCAAGGCCACCCTGAGACTACATAGTTAATTCCAGGTCAGCCTGGGCCAGAGAAAAAAGAAAGAAATATATTTTTAAATTTAATTTAGTTATTTGTTTATTTGGTTTCTTGTTCTACCTCAGGCTGATCTGGAATTCTCTATGTAATCTCAGGGTGGCCTTGGATACACAGTGATCCTCCTACCTCCATCTTCCAAGTACTGAGATTGAAGGCGTGTGCCACCACGCCTCATTTGAAATGTTTTGTGAATGCCTCTCACCCTGGTCATGAGAAAGGCACGTTTTACAGGTAGGCTTGGAGCTGGGCCCAGCTGTTTAGGAGGCTCAGATAGGAAATTGTAAGTTTAAGGCCTACTTGGGGGGCAGAGTGAGTTCAAGGCCAGCCTAGGCAATTTCGTGAGATCCTATCTCAAAATAGAACAGGAAAAGAGGGTTTGGAGATGGAGCCTGGCAGAACACTTGCCTAGTATGCATAAGACCCCATGGGATGTGGCCAAGGCTGGGAGGGAGTGACCTCTTGCAGGAGTGCTAGGGCGGCTATCTGGCTGCAGAAGCTGTCCTCTAAGGAGATGTGAATGGCCTGTCTGTATTTTCTTCCCCCTCATTCTTTTCTAGCCAATAAATTTCACTGGTGTGTTATTTCATGGGAATGATTCAGAGCACATTTAGGCTTCTTTGGTATAGAAGCTTCCTCTTATATAACAGTTTATCAGCTGTCTCTGAGAGTTGCTGGAGGTGGTGGCAGTACATATTTCCTCTTATATAACAGTTTATCAGCTGTCTCTGAGAGTTGCTGGAGGTGGTGGCAGTACATAGGGAAAGGGGCACAATGGAAGGGTTACTGGAGATAGAGACATGTTGCGCTTTGTACCCTGTATCTGTGCAACTGGAAAATTGGGGTTCTTCCCTGGCTCTGGGACTTTAACTACCTGTAGAATGAGGCTGGCTTTAGATTGCTCCCATACGCACTTGGAGCCACAATAAAAAGTTAAAACCTGTAGCCTGAGATTCTGTGCCCACAGACTCAACTAAAGACTGAAAATATTCTTTAAAAATAATATATTAGCTGGGCATGGTGGCGCATGCCCTTAATCCCAGCACTTGGGAGGCAGAGGTAAGAGGATCGCTGTGAGTTCGAGGCCACCCTGAGACTGCATGGTGAATTTCAGGTCAGCCTGGGCTAGAGTGAAACCCTACCTTGAAAAGCCAAAAAATATATATATATATATATATATATATATATACTGAGTATTGAATGACTTTTTTCTTTATCATTATTCCCTAAACAATATAACTACTTCCATTGAGAATATTATTTTTATTTTTATTTATTTATTTTTATTTTATTTTATTTTTATTTATTTATTAGTCCACTGAGAATATTTAAAGCACACGGGAGAACATGTATAAAAGGACTTACTGTGGATTTTGATATCTGTGTAGCATCCAACACTCTGTCCTCGTGGATTCTGTGAAATGGTTGATACAAAAAGATACAAGGGAGGCTGGAGAGAGCTTAGCAGTTCAGGTGCATGCCTGTGAAACCTAAGGACCCATACTCAGCTCTCCAGATCCACGTAAGCCAGACACACAAAGGTGAGGCAAGCACAAGGTTGCACATGCCCACTAGGTGGCGCAAGCATCTGGAGTTCGATTTCAGTGGCTGAAATGCTTTCTCTCTCTCTTTTGCTTGCTCTCTAAAATAAAAAAATTTTAAGTTCTTTTAAAAAAAGATGCAGGGGCCCTGCCATAAGCACCAGGAGCTTGGGCAACACACTAGGCTCCAGAGGGAGAGGGTGCCTTGACGCCCAGCAGGAGGGCTTGCTCTCCCTGTCCATTGGGATCATGGGGGCAGCAAGAGCCTCACCCAACCCCTGTACTTGGGGGCTCAGACGGGGGTTTAATAGGCCACATCATTTCTTTGGTCTGGATGAAGAAAATTGCTTTCTGTTCCATTTTCCCAAACCAGAGCCACTTCTCACAAGGGATGGTCTGCCATCACGAACAGAGAACTAGTCTTCAGTGTTTAATCAACACTTTTTTTTGTCTTTTTTTCCCAAAGTAGGGTCTCACTCTAGCTCAGGCTGACCTGGAATTCACTCTGTAGTCTCAGGGTGGCCTCGAACTCATGGCGATCCTCCTACCTCTGCCTCCCAAGTGCTGGGCTTAAAGGCGTGTGCCACCACGCCTGGCTCTTAGTCAAAGCTTTTGGAAACTTCCATCAGTGGGCTCTGGGCTCTTGGTTGTGCAGTCCTGCCCCTGTAAGGAGCACTCACAGACTCCTGCGCTTGGCTGTGTCCCAGTAGTCTGTGATCTGACTGCTCACCTGGCTCGGGGCACTGGTCTAATAGCTATCCAGCACCCTATTATGGTGGGGGTCTCTCTGATATGGAGTATACAGAATGGGATGGAGGTACCAAGTCTTCCATAATTGATATGGAGGGGAATCAGTTCCCCTCTGCTCACACTGTACAGAATGCGGTGGATGTACCAGGTTTTCCATAGTTGAGTTTTCCGGCAGTAGAGTAGTTAATTAATCCTGAACAGTTACCACACTGAGCTGGTATTTACTTAAAAACACTCACTCCCCTGCTAGTATTAGTTCTGAGGTCAGCAATCATACAGACCCTTCTACCCACACCCTTTGTTTGATAGCTAGGAAACTGAAAGTCAAGGTGAACTCCCTGGCTGGTAGAGTCTTGAGGGCAGGCCCAAGATAGAGCCTGGGCTTGAGGCAGGTTCTGATGCCAGAGCTTTTTAAAGGAGTGATTCTTTTACACAGCCCTAGTAATTTGGCAAATGGGTTACACAGTACACTTTTTTATTTTTAATATTTAAAAATATTTATTTAGTTGAGAGAGAAAGAAGCAGAGAGAGAGAGAGAGAATGGGCACACCAGAGCCTCTAGCCACAGCAAACGAACTCCAGACTCATGTGCCACCTTTTACCTCTGGCTTACGTGGGTTCTGGGGAATTGAACCTAGATTCTTAGGCTTTGCAGACAAGTGCCTTAACCGCTAAGTCATCTCTCCAGCCCCTACATAGTACACTTTTGGACTCATAGAGGCGGCATTTACATATGGTTTATAAGTTACAGCCATGTTTCCAGGCATCTCTGTGTGTTTTGCACAGAGCTGGGTGTACCAGATGTTTTCAGTCTCTTTATGGTCTGAAAACTGGCCCAGAGGCACTCTCTGTGTGACTCCTTATGGACAGGGCCACCTCAGTGGTGGCTGGCCTCTGGCACACCTGGACTCCAGAGTCTGGTTTCTAGGCCTGCCTCTGCCTCTGCCCCTGCCCCTGCCCCCTCTGCCCCTGCCCCTGCCCCTGCCTCTGCCCCTGCCCCTGCCTCTGCCCCTGCCTCTGCCTCTGCCTCTGCCCCTGCCCCTGCCCCTGCCTCTGCCCCTGCCCCTGCCTCTGCCCCTGCCCCTGCCCCTGCCCCTGCCCCTGCCTCTGCCCCTGCCCCTGCCCCTGCCCCTGCCCCTGCCTCTGGCCCTGCCTCTGCCTCTGCCTCTGCCCCTGCCTCTGGATAGCTGCTTTAACTTGAGTAAATTATACTTGAGGACCTTCTGGTCTTCCTGATCAAGCAATAACAACACCAGGGTCAAACTGTAGCATGTGTCTGTCCTGTAACAGGTGCTCACTCCAGCACTGTCCCTGAGTCTTGGTTTATTTACGCCCTTGTAAATTTCTATGCCCACATCCTCCTTCCCCAAGTTCCACTATACGATGAGGTTCGGCCTTTCCAGATTCAACTACAGCCAGTGTTTTCCATCCCTGTCCCCTCTTCTTGGCACACTTCCATAGCAGAGTTGAGATAGGATGAAGCCCCAGGCTAAACATGCTTTCAGGGTCTGTGTGTTGGGGCCAAGGGAGCGATCAGCACGGCATCCCTACCCCCTCTCAGGCTCATTCCAACATGTCAGCACAGTCCAGTGTTTCCAAAGCAAGCCAGCAAATACTAACTGATGAAGTGTCTGGGCTTGAACCCAGGGGCTGTGAGGCGCGCCCTCGCCCCGTTGCTGTAGAAGCAGGCTCAGTCATCACTGGGCAGACAATGATGGCTCCCACCTTACGTTCCAGGTGCCCAGATAGCTTGAGTTTCCAGCCGTCACTGTCATCCGTGTAACAGAATGCCTGTGATATTGCCGCCCAGAAAGTAAAGAAGGGAGAAGGGAGGGGGGGAGGTGCACCGACTGTGAGCTCCAGCTTATTGTAGCAGGCCCTTGCTGTGATGCATCCTGGGTAGCTGACACGATCATAGTTGCCAGTCCGCAGACTGTGGCTTGGGAGTCTCAGAGTGGATAACGGCAGCAGAGGGTTCAGCTCTTCCCACCCACGTTGGGGGCCTAATTTGTGTTTGCCTGACATTCCATGCATAGAGCTCACTGTGTGCACATCCGCCTCAAGGGCGAGGTCCTGATATAGTCACCAGGCACTTACGTGGCCCAAAGATGCAGTTCTGTATCAGAAGCGCCATTTCCTCACACTTTCTCTTTCCAGTGAATTGCACATTTAGATCTGAACAGCTTTCACAATGCTGACAGAATGGCAGGATGACTTTTGATTCGATGACAGATTATTAGCCTGCATGCTCAAACACTGTTAGATGCACGAATGGAAGTCCTTTGTTTTAGATGAATGGTCAATTCTTGGGGGTCTATGAGCTAACTGACTCCACATTCAAATTAACGACATTAAATGATTCTAAGTGTAAAAAATCCCAAAGCTTCTATATAGGACTCTGTGTGTGTGTGTGTGTGTGTGTGTGTGTGTGTGTGTGTGTTCCACGTGGACAGGTAACTGTGAAACTGGGGTGTAGTTCAGTGGCAGAGCACTCACTCACGTAGTGTGCATGACACCCTGGGTTCTGTCCTTAGCACCACAAACAAGACAAAAGAAGGACAGAAATGACTAGCAGCTGCAGATGTTTGATCATATGAACTCTTTTCACATAATTCGCTCTGCAGAGGGCATGTTTCACTCGTCTGTGTAGCTAAGCGGGCATACCCCCTGTGACAGGTTGCTCCTTTCCCTCCATGACTCACAGCCTGTCTCCCGCTTCCCCCACAGTGCTGCACACACAGGGCCCCGTGGACGGCAGTCTGTATGCCAAGGTGAGGAAGAAGAGCTCCTCGGATCCAGGTATCCCCAGCACTTCCCAGGGTATGCCGGTCACCAGCAGTCCAGACCACGGTGACCACACCCTGTCAGTCAGCAGTGACTCTGGTCACTCTACTGCCTCAGCCCGGACTGACAAGACTGAGGAGCGGCCAGGCCCTGGTGCCCGGAGGGGTCTGAGTCCCCAGGAGAAGGCCGAGTTGGACCAGCTGCTCAGTGGCTTTGGCCTGGAAGATTCTGGGAGCTCCCTGAAGGACATGGCTGATGTGCGCAGCAAGTATAGTGGGACACGCCACGTGGTACCAGCCCAGGTCCATGTGAATGGAGACACTGCCCTGAAGGACCGCGAGACAGACATTTTGGATGATGAGATGTCTCACCATGACCTTCACAGCGTGGACAGCCTAGGCACTCTCTCCTCCTCGGAAGGGCCACAGTCGTCCCACCTGGGTCCCTTTACCTGCCACGAGAGCAGTCAGAACTCCCTCCTGTCTGATGGCTTTGGCAATAACGTTGCTGAAGATCCACATGGAGCCCTTGCTCCTGATCTGGGCCTCACCGTGGAGGCCCCTTATGAGCGGGAGCAGATGTGCAGGGGTGGAGACCCAAAGTCGCTGCACCTCCTGCTAAGGAAGTCTTCGGGGCCCACGCCCACACAGGCCTACGGACAGAGCAGCTACTCCACCCAGACGTGGGTGCGCCAGCAGCAGATGGTAGCTGCTCACCAGTACAGCTTTGCTCCTGATGGAGAGGCCAGGCTGGGCAGCCACAGTGCAACAGGTGGTGCTGGCCTCGCCCAGCCCCGTGTCCCGGTCACCCCTACCCGTGGAGCTAGCAGCAGAGTGGCTGTCCAGAGGGGCATTAGCAATGGGCCAAATCCCCCGGACACACAGCAACCGTGTCCTGGCAAAGGGCTCCAGCCCAGGTATCCAGATGACAGAGTTGTGAACGGAACCCATCTGGAGCTGAACACGGGCCCCTCCCCAGGCTCCCCCACCCTGGACATTGACCAGTCCATCGAACAACTTAACAGACTCATCTTGGAGCTGGACCCTACCTTTGAGCCCATCCCCACACACATGAATGCCCTGGGCATGCCAGCCAATGGTTCCATGTGTGTGGAAGGTGTGGGAAGTGGGCTTCAGGCTGGTGGCAGACTACCTGAACCCCACGGAGGGACCCACCAGGAGTCCTCGGAGACAAGGTAAGCCTATGTTCCATGGGACAAGGGCGTCAGGTCAAAATTGAGCCAATTAAGAGCTTCAATCAGTTGAAACCCACAATGACAAGTCATCCCATTCACATGTTCTGCTCTTACGGTCTGACCGTGCAGCCAGGTAGATTCATGCCACTGTGAGAGTTTGGTAGCAGGTTTGGAGGGTAGGAAGCATGGTGCACAAAACCCACCTAATAAATTAAGATAGCGTAGGAGAGACTGGCAAGATGGATCAGTAGGTAAGAGTGCTTATTGCCCAAGCATGAGAACTTGAATTTGACCCCCAGAGCCTGTGTGAAAAGCATGCATGACTATGCATGCCTGGAGCTTTAGCACTGAGTGGGGCAGAGACAAGAGGATCCCTGGGGTTCACTGGTCAGCCAGTATAACTGAAAAATATCTCTCAGTCCAGGCTTGATGAGAGAATATGTGTCAAGGATGTTGCTGAAGAGCTGTAGAGGAAGACAGCCTATTCATGGACAGCAGGGGTTCCTGAAATCTCATCACTTTAATAACTGGATTTTGATTTCCATCTTAGAGCTTCTTTAATTCCTCTTCTGATGAATAGAACTATAATTTTTTTTTTTTTTGGTTTTTTGAGGTAGGGTCTCACTCTAGCCCAGGCTGACCTGGAATTCACTCTGTATTCTCAGGGTGGCCTTGAACTTATGGTGATCCTCCTACCTCTGCCTCTTGAGTGCTGGGATTTAATTTTTTTTGAGAGAGAGCCACAGAGAGAGACAGAGAGAAAGGGGAGAGGAAGACAGACAGAGATGGGTGCGCCAGCAGTCTCAGCTGCTGCGAATGAAATCCAGATGTGTGCGCCCCCTTGTGGTCAAGTGCGGCATTGTGTCCTTTTGTCACTGCATCTGGCTAAACGTGGGACCTGGAGATTGGAACCAGTGTTCTTAGGTTTAGGAGGCAGGCGCCTTAACCGCTAAGCCATCTCTCCAGCCTAGAACTATAATTTTGAAATTAAAAGACTTTCTTATTTCAGCCATATATCAGCAAAGTTCAGTGTATGTTTGATTCTACATATAAAAAGGTAAAGCATTTATTAATCCACCCATGCTGAATAGGCACCTTGCATCATGCATCAGTCTCTTTAGAACGGTAGTGATATCAGAAGATTATAGATAAACGAACTGGGTAGGAGCCTTCTGAGATGCGTGTGTGCATGAGATAAGTGTGTGCGTGTGTGGTGTATGCATGGGTCTGTGTTCATGTGACACCCCATGCACTCTCCTGTAATAGGTGTGGTTGCCTGCAGTGGCCAAAATGGAATGTTGGGTGCCCTGCTCCATCACTCTTCTGCCCCTTATTTGAGCCATACTCAGAGCTTGCCGCTTTTTCATGACCTCTGGTGTTTCATAGGGCTCCACTCCCCTAGGGACTAGAGTTATCAAACATGCAAGGGTTCCTCTGGCCTTCATGCTTCCTGCTTCATGCTTTCCAGCCCCTGAGACTGTTTTTGTTTCTTTTTTAAGGCAGGATCTCACTCTAGCCCAGGCTGACCTAGAATTCACTCAATAACCCAAGTTGCCCTCAAACTTCCCTACCTTAGCCCCCCAAGAGTGCTGAGATTAAAAGCATGAGCCACCATGCCTGGCAAGATATTTTCAAGATTTAGAAATTAACCTTCTTAAGCCAGGCGTGGTGGTGCACGCCTTTAATCCCAGCACTGGGGAGGCAGAAGTAGGAGGATCACAGTGAGTTTGAGGCCACCCTGAGACTACATAGTAATTTCAGGTCAGCCTGAGCTAAAGTGAGACCCTACCTCGAAAAACAAAAAAAACAAAAAAGAAAGGAAGGAAGGAAGGAAGGAAGGAAGGAAGGAAGGAAGGAAGGAAAGAAAGGAAAGGAAAGGAAAGGAAAGGAAAGGAAAGGAAAGGAAAGGAAAGGAAAGAAAAGAAAAGAAAAGAAAAGAAAAGAAAAGAAATTATCTTCTTATACGAAGGTGCTGTCAGTGAGCTGCTGTCCTCAAACAATAGTGTTGGACACAGAAGGAAAGATCAGCAATGGCACAGGACTGAGCCAAGCATGCCCTTCCTGCAGCTAGCTCTTCTTCCAAGACAAGCTGCCTGTTGTAGGTCAGCATTCAGCTGAGAGACAGAGCAGGCCTGAGCCTTGTGTACTACACTGAGTATAAGAAGGCTGGGCAGAGTAGCGCCAGCCTAGTTTAAACTACCTGCCCAGCCAGCTTTTGGATCTGTCTGAGCTATCTTGGCTTGATGAAATCCCAGCAAAAGAATGCTTACAAACACATTCCACCTTGGCAGGGAAAGGAACATTCCTTTCCTTCCTGGCAGGTAGAGAGAACACTAGAACCCTGTTGATTTTCATGTTCACGCTCTGTGCATGCATTCCCATGTCTCAATTTAATAAAAACGCCCACGATCTACAGGGAAACTCAGAGAAACACGGTGGCAAAGCTGCTAGTTCTGAGTCCGTCGAAGGCCTGGGATATTGCGATGTTGACAGGTGCCTCTCAGTTCTGTGTTCCGAATGGCCTAGCGAAGCCAGTCTTCCGGGTGTGCCCAGGACATCTCTGTGCACAGTGGGTAATACTGCCCGACTACAGCCTTGCTCCGTCCCACACACATAGCCAAAATCTGGGCTATAAAATTCCCAAAGCACCGTATCCTCTCTGCGAGCTCCTCCTCTGAAGCCCACCTTTATTCTGTACCCTGGATGACAACTTCCACATAACTCTTACTATATACATGCCCCACAGAGAGCTCAGCAGCCTGAATCTGCAGGTTCTCCCGCTTTCAGGTCTTGACTTTAAGAATGACTACATCTGTAGTAGGAAGTTGGGAGTAGCATTGCCAGGGCTACTCCTGGGGACGACTGTATGTCCAGCAGAGCCGTGTAGCTCAACATTTTATAAGCTCTGCAGGCATAGCACTCTCTCTATGGTCTGATAATTTCTGGAATCTAATTGTATGTGAAGCCTAGGCAGTTTCTGAGACAGTCTCTCTTATAACCTAAAACCAGACTCTGTATTAGTAGATTTTGAAGTTGATTTTTTTTTTTTTAACTTTAAACCTTACTTTTTGTTTTGTTTTGTTTTTTGAGGTAAGGTCTCACTCTAGCCCAGGCTGACCAGGAATTCACTATGTAGTCTCAGGGTGGCCTTGAAGTCCCACACACATACCATGCCCAGCTAAATCTTACATTTTTTAGTCTCATGTCTTTAGCCAAGCACATCAGTCCATTAAAAATTTAACTTTGATCAAAGTGTCTAGCTACTCACAGTCCCAGAGTTCATTGGGTGCTGGCAGGTCTCCTTGTCAGTTACCCCATAGTCCTGGCATCTCCATTGGGCTCCACGCAGGAAATTCAACAAGCCTGCTTCACACTGCCCATGGCCATTCCCAAAATACAAAACCATTAAATGACCCTCTCTTTCCTGTATTTGTTATACTTTGAAATACCAGATGGGCTGCCAATTTGTTAATTTAGGGGAAATAAAGCAGACTTTGAAGAACAGGACACTCCTTCAGCATTGAGACCCTTCAAGAGTCTGCCTTCTTCCTACTGTCACAATGCAGCTCAGCTGGCCAAAGCTCAGTCATTGTGATCTCTCATATACTTGCAGCTGAACGTGGCAGAAGTTTCAGCCCTAAGATTTCATTTGTTTCTGTGCCATATCCCTCTGCTCACACCAGCCCATTTCTTCACAGTGCAACTCCATACAAGTTCTCAGGACATGGGCATAACAGCAAGCCTCTCACACAGACTGCTTCTAGCCCAGTCCAGGCAAAGCTTTTTCTCACCCTCATAAGCCAAACCTCACAGTCCATAGTTCTTACTGCATTCAGGTCTTTCAACTCTGACCAGAATAGTCCATCAAGCTGTACTTACAGCACTGCAAGACATCTCTTAGACAAAGGTTTCAAATCCTTCCACATTCCTCTCAAAAATCAGCTCCAAAAAGCCAAAAGCCATACAGTCAGGTTTCTAGCAGCAATAATCCCACATTTTGGTACCAATTTTACCGTTGCTGGCAGAAGACACCCAACCAAGAGCAGCATGTGGGAGAAAAGGGTTTATTTTGGCTTATAGACTGGAAGGGAAGCTCCATGATGGCAGGGGAAAATAATGACATGAACAGAGGGTGGACATCACCTCCTGGCCAACATCAGATGGACAACAGCAACAGGAGAATATGCTAAATACTGGCAAGAGGAAGCTGGTTATAACACCCATAAGCCCACCCCCAACAATACACTGCCTCCAGGAGGCATTAATTCCCAAATTGCCACCAGTTGGGGATGTAGCATTCAAAACACATAAGTTTATGGGGGACACTTGACTCAAACCACCACATGGGGTTATCAGCTTGGGTGTATTTTCCAGGAACTTAGAGACCCTTGGCTGATCCATGGCTCCTTGATGCTGGGACCTCAAGGACCAGAATTTGTGACTCTACCTTACAGAAAGTAGAGGATATCCAGTAGTCATTGTCACCCCATAAAAGGCCTTCCAGTGAGATTGGAAGCTTTGCTTCAGTTTCAGAGAAGCCCATGTGTCCCTACAGAGAAAAGGATTAAACAATGTCTTGAAATGTAGTGTTATATATCATTAGTGCCTACTGCCAGGCAATTTTTTTCTCTCTCCCTTCTGCCCCTAAAGAGGTCAGATGTCACCAGGAAGCCTCCACGTGGCCCATGGCACAGTTTAAGGACATAGCAGAGACCTAGAGTTCAGGGCATTTGAATCAGGGTCAGAGTTGCCAAGAGCTTGTAGTAGTTTCCTTCTAGTTTCTGGAACAAAACAACTGACCAGAAGCAGCGTATGGAAGGAAAGGTTTTATTTGGTTTACAGGTTTGAAGAGAAGTTTCATCATAGTGGGAAAAGATGGCAAGGGCAGAAAGCCAGCCATTACGTCTTCACACATCAGCAGGGAGAAAAGAGAGTCAGTGAGCTACCTACCACTGGCAAGCTAAGCTGGCCAATGAAGTCCCAAGGTGACACTCTTCCAGCAAGGCTCTGCTTCCCAGACACTCCACCAGCTGGAGTTCAAGGATGAGGGCTTAATCACAAACATATAAAGCCATGGGAACATTTTACGTTCAAACTACCATATTCTACCCCTGGTCCCATTGACTTCCATCGAATGATGCAAAATCCGTTCAGTCCAACTTTAAAAGTCCCCATAGTCTTTACCATTCCCAACATGTTCAAAATCCTAAGTCCAACGTCTCACCTGAGATTCAAGACAGTCTCTTAACTGTGAACCCTGTAAAATCAGAGCACAAGTTACATATTCCAATACATGGTGGCATAGAATAAACATTCCTATTCCCAGAAAGAGGAATGGCATGGCAAGGAAAGATGGACCAATGCAAGACAGAAAGGTAGCAAGACAAATGTCAAATGCTATGGCTCCATGTTCGGCATGTAGGACTTGTGATGAAAGCATTTGGGCTCCAAAGAGATTGAGAACTCGACCCCTCCCACTGTGACGCTTGCAGCCCAGCAGAATCCACCCCAAACCAGCAGCTTTACTTGTGAGCTGTCCTATCATCCTGACATCTTCAGCATCCTGGTATTTCCACTGCAACCCACAGTTCATCTTCATGGCACCATACCATAATCTCCATGCAGGGACGACATGCCTAGCCTCAGCAGCCTTCTCCAGAATCCAATGACCCTATGATTCCTGCACTTGTCATATTTCCAGAGTCAGTACCAGGTGGGCAACACTGCTAAATCAGTTAATCAAGGGCAGGATAAAGCCTGACTTTGAGGAGCAGCACGCCTCCTGTTGTCCCAATGCAGAGCAGCTGGCCTGTCTTCAGTGGTGGTAAGACTCTTAAACAATTGTAGCTGAAGTGACTGAGCCATGGGACCTGAAACTACATTTCCTCCTGGGCCAAGCTTCACATTTTTCATGTCCTTCAGCTCTGTATTGTCCTCTGCCAAACAATTCAGACCATTACGTCTAAGTCCAGTTTTGTCATGTTCTCAGGACGTGGGTAGAATGTAGCTCTGTTTCTAGTCCAGTTCTGGACAAAGTAGTTTCTTTCCCCTGATAGTTCATAAGCCGAGCTTCCACACTCTATATTTCTTTCTATTTCTGCATTTTGGTAAGGCTTCTCTTAATCCAAAGTTCCAAATCCTTCTATATTCCTGCACAAACTAGCCCCCCAAAAGTTTTTACCACAAGATCAGATTCAGTGTACAACAGCCCCCAGCCCCACTTCTCACTACAAGTTTTCTTTTCTTTTCTTTTCTTTTCTTTTTTTTTCTTTTTTTTTTCTTTTTCTTTTTCTTTTCTTTTTTTTTTTCTTTTTTATTTTTGGTTTTCCAGCTAGGGTCTTGCTGTAGCTCAGGCTAACCTGGAACTCACTATGTAGTCTCAGGGTGGCCTCGAACTCATGGTGATCCTCCTGCCTCTGTCTCCCAAGTGCTGGGATTAAAGGCATGTGCCACCATGGGATTAAAGTTTTTTTGTTGTTTTTTTTTTTTTTTTTGTGCCTCACTCCAGCTCAGGCTGACCTGGAATTCACTATGTAGTCTCAGGGTGGCCTCGAACTCTCGGTGATCCTCCTACCTCTGCCTCCCGAGTGCTGGGATTAAAGGCGTGCACCACCACGCCCAGCTATTAAGTCACAGTTTTGTACTGGAGATCTCAAGTCAGTTTCTGGCCATATACTATAAGGTTAGGCATAAAGCCATTATTCTTCCTCCTGCAGAAGTCAAGCCTGAGGGTAGAGGGAAACACCAAGCTCTGATGCAGCCCCCCCCCCGCCACCCCATGTTCTAGGGGCATGCTAGGAGCTGAACAACAGAGAGATACGTCAGGGACACTTGTGGTGGTCTCCCCAGGCTCAGGGCAGCCCTGAGGAGAGGTGGGGTGTGTGGAGCAGAGTAACAGTGTGTCTTGGGGTCCTCTGTGTGTACAGGTGACTTTTATGCTAATACCCAGGGTGTAACTTAAGAACCTGAACCACTGAATGGTTCCTCTGGAAATGAACATGAGTTGAGTGCAGAGTGGAGGAAGAAACGAACATGTCATAGATATCTTCCTCACCATGTGAGACTATTCCCAAGAGTCTGCAGGCACTGAGGCTCCGGGGGTTTTCTTACAGTACTTTTATGCATTTACAAGTTGTTTGCAATAGTGTGCATTAATTTTACCATCAGTAAAAAACTAGGGCTGGAGAGATGGCTTAGCGGTTAAGGCGCCTGCCTGAGGAGCCTAAGAACGCTTGTTCAAATCTCCAAGTCCCACGTTTAGCCATACGCAAAAGTGATGCAAGCGCACAGTGTCGCACATACGCACAAGGGGGCTCATGCATCTGGAGTTCATTCACAGAGCCTGAAAAGGCCCTGGCACGCCCATTCTCTCTCTGCCTCTTCATCTCCCTCTCTCTGTCTCTCTCAAAAAGTTAAAAAAAATTTTAGAGCCGGCGTGGTGGTGCGTGCCTGTAATCCCAGCACTCGGGAGGCAGAGGTAGGAGGATCACCGTGAGTTCAAGGCCACTCTGAGACTACATAGTGAATTCCAGGTCAGCCTGGGCTAGAGTGAGACCCTACCTCGAAAAAAAATTTAAAAAAAAAAAACGAGCACTATCACCTTGTAAAATCACTATGGAAGAGAGAGGGTTGGGAGTGTTTGATGAACCATCATGGATCCTCCTGGGTATGACTGAGGAGCCAGCCCCTCAGTGTGGGCTGCTACGGGGATCTCACCTCGCCTTATGCCCAACTTCCAACTTCCCAAAGCTCACCAACTCACAGGCGCTCAGTCCTCAGGCAGTTCAACCTGGATGGATGGATGGATGGATGGATGGATGGATGGATGGATGGAGCAAGGGAGGTAGGGAGGGATGGATAGAGGGAGAGAGGGACGGATAGAGGGAGGGATGGATGGATGGAGGGAGGGAGGGATGGATAGAGGGAGAGAGGGACGGATAGAGGGAGGGATGGATGGATAGAGGGAGGGAGGATGGAGAGGGATGGATGGATAGAGGAGGGAGGGGAGGGATGGAGGGAGGGAGGGATGGATAGAGGGAGGGATGGAGGAGGGATGGATGGAGGGAGGGAGGGAGGGAGGGATGGAGGGAGGGATGGAGGAAAGAGGGAGGGATGGATGGAGGGATGGAGGGAGGGATGGATGGAAAGAGGGAGGGAGGGATGGAGGGAGGGATGGATGGAGGGATGGATGGAAAGAGGGAGGGAGGGATGGAGGGAGGGATGGATGGAAGGAGGGAGGGAGGGATGGAGGGAGGGAGGGAGGAAGGGATGGATGGATAGAGGGAAGGAGGGAAGGATGGATGGAGGGAGGGATGGATGGAGGGAGGGAGGGAGGGAGGAGCTAAGGCCTGACCCTTGGCCCTACCTGGCGGATACCAGTGATTGCTTTTGCACCTGCTTTCAAAAATGAGGCTGAGCATTCTTCAGCAAGGCAGAGATAAGGTGCTTGCTGTCTGCAGTCTTTCTGCGAACAGATGAACCTGCTTGGCAGGGTAGGGCCCAGATAAATGTCCCAAGCTGCAGCATTCAGTCTGCTCCCCAGGCCCCAGATACCAAGAGGGCAAAGTGAAAATGCTCTGATTGCTTCTTCCTCTGCCCTGCCTGGTGACAGTGGCTCTGGAAGGCCCAGTTGTGGCTTTGCTGTGAGAACTTGCCCACGCTGAGGTGCAGTAAGATCAGTTGCTTTTCTTCACTTCATGGCTGAGGTCACGTGTCAGGCCCCGGCAGCCAGGTATGAGACCCAGGAACTCTGCATATCCATGACTGTGCAGTGACCGCTGACTCCAGGGAGAGCATTTCAGCCCAGGGAGTTTTAGAGACAATAACTGCTGCCCGGTGAGGAGGGGAGCCTCGAGCCACACATCGCCTCTGGAAGCACCTGGAACCAGCTTTGCCAAAAGTGGACATGCAGGGAGGTCGTTATTCTGGAAAGAACCAGTTTCCAAAAACACTTGGCAAGCTACTTCCTAATGGAAGCCCCGAGATGGATAAAATTAGTCAAATCCAGGAAGAAGGTTCTGCAGGCAAAAGGTTGGCACTAAGGGGGTCCTCCTGTCCAGTGGTGAGGATGGTGTGGTCCCTTTCCTGGCCTGTGTGCCTGTGTCCCTTGAAGGTTATAAGCCAAGGACAGGGCTGGTCCAGGGAGCGAGCTTCATTTAGTTCTCATTGGGGGGCGGGGGTGGAAGTATTGCTGTTACTTTACCCACAGGGAGAAAAGAGGGAAGTGGAAGAGAGAGGGCATGCAGAGAGAGGGATGTGTGTCAGAACTCAGATCCCACATGCGTGCCCCCCTTCTCCACACCTGCAGAGAGGAGCTGCTGGAGGTGGGCGGGGTGGTAGCAAGAGGAGGTGGAAGTTATACCAGGACCAAGCCCTAGGTGTACTGGGCTATAGCCAAATAGCACAAGCATGTGTCCCATGTGACAGGGTATCCCAGCTGTCCTTAGCAAAGAGAGCCTCCTCCGGGAAGCCTTTCCCTATCCCAGGTGTCTGAAACCAGGACAACGGAGTCCACAAGGCCATCAAAACAAGGATTGTCCCCTCCTCTCAGTGACAAAAGTGCTTCTTTGTGTCTGTCATTGGTTCCTTCTTGACTCTACTGGTGGTGGCGGTGATGGCGGTGGGGGGAGGGGACTTGGCTCCTTGATTGGCTTAGCGGATGGTCTGTGTCCTAGGTGTGCTGTGTGGAGGTGGAAGAAGCTCTCAGGAAGTCTCTCTTTGCCGAGCACACTGGTGTCACAGACCCCGTCCATAACGGGACGACATTGTGAGCTTAACTCTTGCCGAGCTCTTCTAAGGTCTTGTTTTGTCTATCTATTTATTATTTATGCATTTATTTGAGATAACCCAGGCTGGCCTTGAACTTACAAGGCTTCTGTGTGAGCCTCTCAAGAGTGGGGATCACCAGTATGCCCCCACATCAGTAGAGACTCGACATCTTCAGCCTACATCTGAGCAGGGGGATCCCAGTGCTGCAGGTTCAGATCCATCCTGATTTGAAACATTATCATCTCAGTAGTCTGCAGCAGGTTTTCCCCTATTGCCCAGTTATAAGAATCACCTGGGGCTGGAGAGATGGCTTAGCAGTTAAGGCACTTGTCTGCAAAGCCTAAGGACCCATGTTCAACTCTCCAGATCCCATGTTAGCCAGTTGCACAAAGGTGAGGCAAGCGCAAGGTTGTACATGCCCACTAGATGGTGCAAGCATCTAGAGTTTGAGTGCAGTGGCTGAGGCCTGGCATGCCAATTCTCTCTCCCCCCTCGCTTTCTCTAGAATAAAATAATTTAAAAAAAGAATAACCTGGAAGAAGTTTTCAAAAGGAAGCAAATTCTAGCTCCAGCTGGAGGTGCCTTGCGTGGGTCATGGATGCCCCAGTGCTGTGATCTGTAGAATGGATGTGAGGCGCCAAGAATGCAGGTGGATTGTGAAGAAGAACTCCAAAACCTCTTTCCCTGTCAATAAGGGGAGGACCGGATGTGGCTAAGAGCAAGGGCCACAGGCATCTGAGTCAGGAATAAGCACGTGTGGTGTCTTTGGCAGCACCATGTCAGGATGGCGAATGTTTATTGTTGGTCTCAGGCAGTGACCCAGCAAGCTTCTGCCAAACTTTGCCATATCGATCCTGTCTCCGGCTGAATCCCTATGCCTGGTCCTGCTCTCATCCCAAGGCCTGTTCTGGCTTACCCTGAGTTCACTTCTGAGCATCTAGGGATGTCCCTGGTTTTGAGTCTGCCTGCAGCAGCCCTGGTGTCTGCCCCAGAACAGCCAACTAGTGCTGACCTGTATGGTGTCTGTGAGCAGTTTCAAAATGCATTCTCATCAAGGCTCTCTACATACCACTGTGAGGAACGCGCCCGTCAGCCCAGTGCTCTCTCTTCACAGGCCCCTCAGCCGATGAGCCCCTCAGCGGAAGGCTGCGGAAGCTGAGCCTTGGGCAGTATGACAATGACGCCGGAGGGCAGCTGTCCTTCTCCAAGTGTGCCTGGGGAAAGGCTGGCGTGGACCCAGCCTCGAGCCTGGGGCCATTCCCCTCCACAGCAGACATCAAAGAGGTACACGATAGCCTGTTTGGTCTCAAGCTCATCCCCACCTGCTCTCCTATCCTTAGTCTCAGGGTGATGGTGTGCCTGGTCCCTGCATAAGACCACCAGCTATTGTTAGCCTCCTGACCTTGCCTGCTCTTCCTGTCCCACACATAGGATTTTTTTTTTTTTGAGAGAGAGAGAGAGGAGAGGAAGACAGAGATGGGCGCACCAGCAGTGTCTCAGCTGCTGTGAACGAAATCCAGATGCGTGCGCCCCCTTGTGGTCAAGTGCGGCATTGCGCCCTTGTGTCACTGCATCTGGCTAAACGTGGGACCTGGAGATTGGAACCGCTGGAGATTGGAACCAGCGTTCTTAGGCTTAGGAGGCAGGCGCCTTAACCCCTAGGCCATCTCTCCAGCCCCACACATAGGATTTTTAAGTGATGGAAAGGGTCGGGAGCATGGGTATTCAGTCAGATGGCCGACATCTGTGAGGAAGGTGCCTTGCGAGGGCATGGAAGCCCCAGTGCTCTGATCTGTAGAATGAATGTGAAGTGCAAAGAATGTAGGTAGATCTGTGAAGGTTTGATAGCACAGGCCTGGCTTTAGCAGCACTCTGTAGATGGATGCACAGCCAATGGCAAATACAAACCTCTTCCTGACTGTCACACAGGGCTGGGAGTCTTCCATACAGATGGTGATTTAAAAAATGGTTCTCAGAGCCAGGTGTGGTGGCGCACGCCTTTAATCCCAGCACTCGGGAGGCAGAAGTAGGAAGATCGCTGTGAGTTCAAGGCCACCCTGAGACTACAGACTACATAGTGAATTCCAGGTCAGCCTGGGCTAGAGTGAGACCCTACCTCAAAAAACAAAAAAAAATAAAAAAAAAACAAACAAAAAAAAAAAAAAAAAACAGGTCCACAGAAAGCATCTCCTAGGAGACGCAGTGATGGCTTTTAAACAGAATCTGAATAGACAGGTGAGCTGTCCCAGATGACTAAGCTTGAAATATGCACTTTGTTCTCACGTTGAAAAATTGGAGCCTACACAATAGAGAAGAGGCGGTGATTTACAGTCTTTAACTCTCAAAGAAGTGTTCGTAGTTGGCATATTTCCCTTCAGCCTTTTTCTATGCTGTGTGATTAAGTCACTGTGTGTTTTCACGTGCCTGTGGACACGCTGGGGTTAAGGACTACCCCACGCTGATCTTGTGTTCGGTGCTGTGACGCTCGCTCCTCTCCTGCAGCTCTCCGTCACCACGTCACTCAACTGTGCAATACTGTATCAAGATACCTGTTCATGGAGACCCTTCCTTCTTCCTTTAGTCTCGTTCCAATGCTATGAGAAGCAAGAGACTGGCTTCCTTCTCCCCTTTGTCCCAATTCTCAGTTAAGGGCTTGACTCAGTAGGCCGTGTTAGGGGGGAAGTAGGGGATGCTACATCTGTGTGGAAGGGACCTTTTCTTGACATCACTTTTTAAAAAATTCTCTTCCCATGCCAATTGCAGACCATGATCACTGCATATTCTCCTGATGTTGATGTGATCGATGGCAGGATTTCGAACAGCAAGGAATCCATGTGTCTGACCCCAACATTTCCTGTGTCTCCTGAAACACCATATGGTAAGAAAGAAGTCAAGCTAGCTGTGTGCAGTTTGGCACGCCAAGGACAAGAGTAGCAGCAGCCTGGGCTGTGCTCCTTTGCAGTGCAAACACCACCACGCTACCCTCCGTTCGGCGCACTCGAGCCCCAGATGGGCTCAAAGGAGGGTGTGGTAAGAGCCTGTGCTCGAGGCGAGAACAAGGCAGCTCTGGTACCGTTTGCATGGTTGCCATAAAAATATTCCTTTATGCAGAAACATTTTTGCGTCACATTTTACAAACTTCGGGTGAGGATGAATCCTGTGGGAAAGGTGTTGACCGTGGCCGTGGCTGATAGCATTTAGTAGGAGCAATTCTATTTCAACACTCACACAATGGCCATTTATGGTCAGGTCAGAAGAGCCTGTCATGGACTCGGCATGGGTGCTTTACCCTGTCCAGCTAGAATGTTGTCCTCCTTCACTAAGAAAATAACTGCCTACAAAGAGCAAGTTCTTTGCACACAGCCTGTCACGTGGACATCTCCAGGTGTCGTTGACCCAGCTGTCTGCCCACACATACTTGTTGTGATTCCTACAGGCCTGAGTGCTTGGTCCTTGTCCCTAAGTGTCCCCAGTGGAGCTCAGGGACACGATCAATATTTCACATTATGTCTGTCTGCAGGGAGGGAGTGTTCACTTTCAGGTGAGTTACTCAGCACTTCTTCCAGGTGGACATTGCCCAGGTGCCTCAGGAACTGAGGATCAGTCAGAAGAGAAGCCCCAAGCACAAGTTTTCTCTCATTTAATTTGCAGAATTTACTTTGTTGGTTGATATTCCCTATAAACGCGAGTAATCACACAATGCTGTTGAAGCGCTAATCCCCGACATGCCTGAGCCTTGGCCACAAGCAGCTCAGTCCATCAGAGGTCCAGAACAAGTGTCCTAACCTGAGCCAGGTAGTTTGGTTTCAGATCCATACCCAGCTCCTCCTTACCGACCCATTCATAGTAGTTCTCTGTCTCAGCCTTGGACGTCTCTGATCAGCAGTTGTGCTTTGAAGAAGGATTCTTGGCCACAAGGTTATTCTGTCCTCTTTGCCCGGGGGAACTTAAACTTGTTGTGGTGAGATGAGGTACATTTCCTAGGACCTTGGCCGGGGTTCCCTCAGCCGTCCGTCAGAGGGTCTCCCCAGGCTACTTGAAGCACTACCCAGACATTCTGGTCTCCAGGGTTCCTGTCTAGCTTCTAGCGCAGTGAAGTTTGGTCCTTTTTGAAAACGGGCTTCTGTTATTGCAAACTCCAGGTTTGAACTATGGGAATGTCTGCTCCTACAGCTTCTAAAATTTTTTTTATATTTTATTTATTTATTTGAGAGAGAGAGAGAGAGAAGAGACAGATAGAAAGAAAGAGAGAGTGGGCACTCCAGGGCCTCCAGCCACTGCAAACGAACTCATCTGGCTTACACGCGTCCTGGGGAATTGAACCAGGGTCCTTAGGCTTTGCAGGCAAACGCCTTAACCACTAAGCCATTTCCCCAGCCCCATCTTCTAAATTTTGTACTGACCGAAAGATGCTGTTCATCTTGGTCATCAGCAGCACATCTTTTTCTTTCCCAGTTGAAATAAGCACACTTGGGCTCTCCCGCTGGACTTCATGCACAGCACAAAGCTCACGGTCTGAATTTAGGCTTTTGTCTTTTTCTGTCTTCTCTGGTAGAGCCACTGTCTCTTCCTGCTACAGGGTGAGAGCTTGGAGATGCGCAGTGACCACTCCAGACATAACGTGCCCATTCAGCACCACGAAGACTGGCTGCTTAAGGGCGAGCCCCCAAGGACCAAAGTACAAGAATCCAGCCTACCCGCCCACAGCCTGTCAAACCCACTGCCAGCCCCTCACCAGCTATAACAAGCCCCGTGTACATTTTAAAATCATATTTCTCAGATTAGAGAGATGGCTTAGCTGTTAATGCGCTTACTTGAAAATCAGCAGCCTGGGTTCAGTTCCCCAGTACCCACACAGAGCCAGATGCATAAAGTGGGGCATGCATTTGGAGTTGGTTTGCAGTGGCTGGAGGCCCTGGTGTGCTAATTCCCTCCCTCTCTCTCTCTCTCTCTGCCTCCCTCCTTCCTGCCCTCCCTCCCTCTCTCTCTCTGTCTCCCTTCCTCCCTCCCTCTCTCTCCTTGCAAATATATAAAATGTTTTTAAAAATAAAATCATCTTTCTCCATGGATTTAGATTGACAACTCAGCTATTTCTCTGTGCTGGTGAGGGCAAGTGAGAGGCCCCAATGTGATTATTAGAGGAATTTCTTGAGGATAAGAATACCAAAAACAATTTAGATGAGGAAGAAAGAGGGTCATTTCAAGCTTTATATAGGTACACTGATCATTGAAACAGCAGGGGACCTCGTGCCAGCTGTGTCTAGAGAGGAATCAAGGCAGGCTGATGGAGCAAAGACAGCTTCGCAGCAAAGTGCCTTGCAGCCACTGAGCAAGCACCAGGCAGGAAGGTGAGTCTCTATGGGAGGACCACACCCTGTGCAGAAAGTAAGGTGGGCCTACACGCAAAAAGTAAAATTATAAGATTTTTAGAGAAAAATAAATAGAGAGGAAAAGATTTGAGCTACAGAGTTGGACACAATGTGATTAGGCATGACATCAAAAGAATACGTGATAAAAGTAGGTCATCAAACCTGAAAACGGCTGAAATGTCCTTCTTCACCAAGAGAGTGGTTTTAATGGAGTGCAGTATGCCAGGCCCCCTGTCTGCTCCCTGTCTGCAATCATAGAGGAAAGGAGGGATTGGATTGCCCTATGTGCACAGGCAGCTGGATGGCCTCCACAGCCTGAGGCTGAGTGACAAAGGCCCTGCCTCAAAGCTTATATAGTGCTTGGTTTCATTTGCATCATAATTGTAGAAATGGAAAAGAGATTGGTGTTTAGTGGGAGGAAAGTGGAGGTTGGCCAAGGAGAGATCCTTGTGCTGATAGTATGTCTGTGTGCCAGCTCTACACCGTTTTATCCAGGTGAGGTTATACGTGGCACTAGTGTTGAGAAACACCAGAGTAAGGGCGTAGGTGTCCCCATGTCATTTCTTAGAACTGAGGGTGAACTTATATTGATCTCAAAATCTAAAAGTTTAACTGAAAAAAAGAAAAAAAAATCTGGAGCTGGTGAGATGGCTTAGCAGTTAAGGATGCCTGCCTGCTAAGCCTAAGAACGCCTGTTGGAATCTCCAGGTCCCACCTTTAGCCAGACGCAAAGTGACGCAAGGGCGCAATGCTGCACTTGCCAACAAGGGGCGCCTGCATACGGAATTCATTCACAGCAGCTGAGAGGCTGCTGGTGTGCCCATTCTCTCTCTGTGTGTCTTTTTCTCTCAAAAACAAAAACAAAAAATCCCTAGGTGAGGGTTGCTACAGCAGCCGTGGCTGCGAGGTGCTGATGCCTGGAGCTGGGTGGAGTCCATGGGGAGCTTATACCATTTTGTCCACTTTGGTATTTGTTTGCAGTTTCCTAGCAGTAAAACGTTAAACTATGACATGAACAATTCCTTGGTATGACTGGACCAAGCTGCAGTCCATACTTGTGTGTCAACCACTCTCATGAATGGCTGCTAAGACTGAAGAGGTCTGGCCCTCTCCCCAGAGGAAATGTGCCCAGAAGAACAGAGCCAACATGCACGGATCCCAGGACGGGAAGACCCCAAGGAGGACGAGGGGCTAGCCCAGTGACCTCTCGCTGAGCTGGTCATGGCCTAGCATAAGGCATCCCATGGAGC
This sequence comes from Orientallactaga sibirica, assembly GCA_036365145.1. Taxonomy (NCBI): domain Eukaryota; kingdom Metazoa; phylum Chordata; class Mammalia; order Rodentia; family Dipodidae; genus Orientallactaga; species Orientallactaga sibirica. The sequence continues at coordinate 101,700 of JAEOAD010000651.1, read as the reverse complement.
GTGAAGAGATGGAGACGAGGTCCTGATCTCTCCTTGGTACAAGGAGCCCACTCCTAAGATCATAGTACCCCTTCATTCATAAGACATATCCCCTCCCATGACCTTCGCCTCACCGCCCCCCAATACCGTTGTATTGGAACTGAGTTTCTAAAGCATGAACTTTGAGGGTCACATTCAGACCGTAGCAGAGCATAAGTCAGGGGAACAGAGAAGCCCCTTGCGGGCCTGCACCTTGGTGACTAAGGGCCAAAGTAGTCTGCTCTTCCCAGACACAGGCCCCTCTTGCCCTGGCCTGTGTCTTTAGTGATAGACTCACAGTGACCATTTCTTTCTCCGGCCCCTCCCGGGAGCGTGTGATAGTGTGATGGAAGGTGGACAGGCACAGGAACGGCAGAACAACCGTAGGCACGGGGAGAACCGCCAGGGCCGGTGCTTAACCCCGGGGCCTGTGAGGGTCCTTGTCTGGCAGGATACCCTGAGTTTTGTGAGAACGATGACCAGCCTGGTTTATCCATGAGACCCTCCATGACAAGCCTGATGTGCAGCTCTGTCAAATGCATCGCCCCACCACAGCCGAACTGATAAGGGAATTTGGGGGTTTCTTTGAGAGCGACGGAGCCTTCTTTGGCTCTTGGGAAGACAAGGGCCTCAGGAGCTAAGCTGCTGGATGGTCATAGTCACACAGAGCTGCTACTGAGTCAGGGACCTCTGGGTTCTTGTCTTAGGAATTGGATGAATGATGATCACGGATGTGGCAGGTTAACTTTAGAAAGATTTCATTGTGGAGCTTAGCTTAAAAGATGAATAGAACCCCTGCCGGGAGGAGGTAGGAGGGGGTTTCTGAAAATGGAAACGCCTTCCCAGAGACCCAGACTGGGGTCTTTTAAGAGAATTTGCTGGATGGGTGTTGAACTAGGTGTCCTTAGGAAAGGGAGTATCCTTTCTTCCAGGCCAGGATAAATTCCTTTAGGGAAGAAGAAATGAAGGCTGGAGAGATGGCTTAGCAGTTAAGGCGCGTGCCTATGAAGCCTAAGGACCCAAGTTATTTCTTTAGTACTCACATAGGCCACATGCACAAGGTGGCACGTGAGTGGCTAGAATCCCTGGCATGCCCATTTTCTCCTCCTCTCTCAAACAAATAACTTTATTTTTATTATTTATTTATTTTATTTATTATTATTATTTTGTTTTTCGAGGTAGGGTTTCACTCTAGTCCAGACTGACCTGGAATTCACTGTGTAGTCTCAGGCTGGCCTCAAACGCATGCCAGTCCTCCTACCTCTGCCTCCTGAATGCTGGGATTAAAGGCGTGCTCCACCACATCCAGCTATTTATTAGAGACAGAGAAAGGGAGACAGAAAAAGGGAGAGTAAGAAAGGGTGTGCCGCAGCCTCTAGCCACTGCAAATAGACTCCAGACATGTGTGCCCCCTTGTGCATCTGGCTTACGTGGGACCTGGAGAATCAAACCAGGGTCCTTAGGCTTCACAGGCAAACGTGTTAACCACTAAGCCATCTCTCCAGCCCCCCAATTTTTTTTTTTAAAAAGAAGAGATAAGACCAGACCCTTCTGACATGTTTATCCTCCAGCAAAGTGGAGGTTGCAAGGACTCCTTTAGGCAGAAAGAGATAAAGGTAAAAACAGATTCTCCCCTACAGGCTTAAAGACACTCCTCATTTTTACTTTCTGGGGATTGGTCACCTCTAAACTGCCTCAAAATTATACTCCAGATACAAGCTTGACAAGTGATAAAATGCTTCCGCCAGCATTGCATTTTCCTTCCTTTACCCTACTCCATTTTCCTTTGAGTTTTTGAACTTGTAATAATACTTAACAGTGGGGATAAAAATGCACAGAAGGTGGACACAGACGATTGTGTATCAAAGCTCTTAATTATTTCGAATTACTGAACTTAGAAAATGCGTTGATCTGTGTTTATGCATAGTTGATGTTTAGGTGCGCGTGATATGTCAGTTGGGGGAGGGGGACATACACAGTCTGTGTAAATGTCTGTGATGCACTTTGCATGCAGATTTGTGCCAGAGGACGTATTCTGGTAAATGACCCCAAGTAGCAGGGGTGGATCAGCAATGTCACTTCTCGCCTAAGATGTTGGGCATGAAAGAAGGAACGTGGACTCCCTCTAAACGTACTTAAAAGTAAACATTAGAGTCCACAGAGGTCAGAGGTCAGAGGCCAGTGCTGCCCGTGCATGAATGCACTGTTGGAGTCCGGTGCCATGAGAACAGGAACTCGCTTGTGTGGAATGCAGCTCAGAACACACAGGCTGCTGGTGTCCTTCGCTGACCCCTGGCCCCCCTGCAGCAGGCCAGCTTAGAGGGTCCCTTGAGCCCAAAACCCGAACCAGGTGAGATGTTGGCTTGTGGCTTTCTGAATGTATTCATCAGTTCTTATGTCTGAAGTAAAAGCTGCTCAGACTTGCCACCAACAGGACTTTTTGTGATCATGATTCACAGCCCTGCAGAATGTCTCTGGGACACTGTGACAAAGGTCTTGCACAATTTGCAGAACCTCTTGAAATATATTTAAGTTTAAGGAGGGTAAGAATGCATGCAGTATGCATGGAATCATGAGATGATATCTTAAAAACGAGAGTAGATTTCAGCTTTCAGACATGGGAGTACACCAAAAAATTTGCCTCGGAATTTTGCTTAATTCAAAGGTTCTTCCTTGTGGAAGCATTCCCAGAGCCCCACTGGCCATAAATACGCTCTGGCCGCACACTGGACAGTTGGGTTTGGCCTGGGCCTGTGACAGTCTGTAGCAGGTGCTGACCTGGTCTTTGTCCTGGCCTGTGGTCACCTTTCTTAGGGCTCAGAGCCAAGAAGAGGCATTGTGCCAAGTAGGCTGCCTTCCAGAGTACAGGAGTGGGTAGGATCCGCAGAGGACATGTGGAGGCATTTTCCTCATTGGGCCATTCAGCCTTGTCCAAGGGCCCTCTCCTTCTGCCCTACCTCTCCCAGCCAACTCCTATGGCAGTGTCAGCTAACCTTAGGCCTTGGAACAGTAAAATACCCTGGCATTTTCTCGGGAATGCTGGTGTCATCGCCCCTTCAGGTTGGCATCCCAAGTCGGAGTGCTCTGTTATACATGGAAGATTTGGCACCTTGGCCACAATGGGGCATCATGGCTTACTCCTGCCCCATTTTTGCTGCCTTCCTGTCTACTGACAGATTAACAGCATGTCTTCCTCCAATATGAGCTCTTGTTTTTTTTGCATGTATGTATGGTGTGAGTGTATGTGTATATTCATGTTTGTGTGTGAGAGTATGCATGTGTACAGGGGCCTGAGATTGTTGTGTTTTTCTCCTCTCCTACTTTTGTTTATTTTTGTACTTTTATTTATTTATTTGACAGAGAGTAAGGAAGAGAGAGAGAATGGGTGCGCTACCACCTCCAGGCACTGCAAACAAACTCCAGGCACATGTGCCACCTTGTGCATCTGGCTAACGTGGGTCCTGGGGAATCGAACTTGGGTCCTTTGGCTTTGCAGGCAAACACCTTAACTCCTAAGCCAGCCCTCCTCTCCTATTTTATTTTACTGAGACGGGGTCTCTCACTTCAGTCCTGATTCAGCTAATCTGACTACTAAACAGCTTGGCCTGCAGATCCTCTGTCTCTGTGCCTCCCAAGTCTGAGATGACAGAATTACAGAATGGCTGCCATATCCGCCTGGCATTTACATGGGTGCTGGGGACCTGAACTCCAGTCCTCATGCCTTCATAGCAAGTACTTTGTTCTCTGAGCCATCTTCTGTGCCCACAACGTGAGCTCCTTTGCCCTTCCCCACTTCATTTTATTTTCTCTCTTTTCTTTCTACCCTTCTGCATAGTTCCAGCCCATGGGTGAGGCCTTCTGCCTTACCAGGCCAGGCCTCATCTCCTCTTGCCCTTCTATGGCTGCCCCACACTAGACCACTTTTCCTGCGGTCTTGGGACTATATGGCAAGACACAGCATGTGGGAAGGGCCATCCAGCCCCTACCTCACCCCCATCTCGAGGCAAAGGGGATTCCAAGCTGGGTTCTAGTGGAAGAGCGTTCTCCATCTCCCTGGCATCAGGAGGCTGTATTAGAGTTGACCCCCAGCCTCCCTTTTAGCCGTGGAACACTCCCAGGCTAGTGGGATTTCAGCCCAGCATCTAACAGAGGAAGTTCTGGATAAAAGTTAGTTTTGCTGGGCGTGGTGGCACATGCCTTTAATCCCAGCACTTGGGAGGCAGAGGTAGGAGGATCACTGTGAGTTCAAGGCCATCCTGAGACTACATAGTTAATTCCAGGTCAGCCTGGACCAGAGTGAGACCCTACCTTGAAAAACCAAAAAAAAAAAAAAAAAAAAAAAAAAGGTAGTTTTGGGGCTGGAGAGATGGCTTAGTGGTTAAGGCATGTGCCTGCAAAGCCTAAGGACCCATATTTGACTCTCCAGATCCCTCGTAAGTGCAAGGTCACACATGCCCACTAGGTGGTGTAAGCATTGGCAGTTTGATTTCAGTGGCAGAGGCCCTGGTGCACCAATTCTTTCTCTCTTTCTCTCTCTCTCAAATAAAATGAAATAATTTTTTTAAAGTTAGTTTGGAACCAGGTGTTGTAGCACACACCTATAATCCTAGCACTCTGGAGATCTAAAACAGGAGGATTGTGAGTTTGAGGCTAACTCAGGCTATAAAGCATGACAAGACCCTCTTTCACATGGCTAGAGGTATATAGCCAAGTGCAGAATCTGTGCAACGCCATGAGTTCAGTCTCTAGCACTGCCTCCTCCTCCCTCCTGCAAAAGTTGTGTATTCTAGAGTGAATGGAATGAGGGACAGGGCTCTTTCCCTGCAGGGGGTCCAGTGTATCAGTGCTGGAAGCTTGTGGAACAAGGCCCCAGATGGTGGGGTGGCATGGGACCAGCGCCGCCTATGGTGAGGACTGGCCTTGTGCTGGAGTCCTTTCCCAGCAGTCTTCCTGGTGTGTTTGCTGCATCTTCAGATTTCGCTCCCTTCCCATGGGTGGGTGTCGTACCAGATGCAGAATATGTCAGTCCTGATCTCTAGTGGGAACTAGGGGGTTTCTGGGAAGAATTTTTTTGTTACTAAAAGTATCTTTTTGCCAGAAAAAAAAAATTGGTGCCACCATGAGCACAACCCCAGAGTCATTAATGCGGGGAAAGAGGAGGTGGAGAGGGAGGGATACATGGGCCTTCTGAACGTGATTCAGTCTGTGGAAACCCACTTCAGCTACTAGAAAGGGCACCCTGCCTTCTCTTAGCCCACCCGGTCCCATGGGCTTGTGCCCAGCCTTTACTTCTGTGACATCCTCAGAGTGGATGGCCTGCCCTTGGGCATGTCCACCCTACCTAGCCGCCCTTCCTGGGCCTGGCTGCACCATGGCCCTACTCCACCTCTCCCCCAGCTCTTCTCTGGTGGGAAAGCCATGGCTGGCGGGAAGGCCTGATGCATATGTCTCCTCTAAGCCCGCTGCATCCGAGGTCAGGCATTTCCGATGGGAGTAGCGTCCTGCAGGCCCATAAACAGGAAGTGGCTGTGCAGACCCGGGGGAGGGCTTCTTATCCAGGGGTCTTCCTGGCGGTACCATAGACATGTAGTCCAGAAGCCTGGGCTGAGAGGCCTGTCCTGGTGGAGGGACTCTTACCTGTTCAAGGCCACCAGGTTGGTGAGCGTTGAGAGGGGTCGGAGTTGAGGACCAAACACTCGCAGTCACCATAGCTTCTGTTGAGCCAGTGGCCTCTGGTTTCTTGTCTTGTCGTGAATTTCGATAAATGAAATCCACAGACCACAGAGAGTTCAGTTCGGGAAGATTTTGTTGCAGAGCTTAAAAGAAGGAAAGAAGGCAGAACTTCTGTGCAAAAGAGGGTTCCCAGAAAAGGGAAAGCCCGTCTAGAGAGACCCATTACTTTCTTTTATGGGCTTCACCGAATGGGGGCTGAGTTGGTCAGCTGATTTCAGGTGTGCAAGTGCCACCATGTCTCTGCTAGGAAGGTACGAAGGAAAAACCCAAATGTCCCTTGCTTTTCCTCCCCTTTTCTCTAGCAAAGTGAAGGCTGCAGGGGCTCCTTTAGGGGGAAGGAGATAAGACAGAACCGGGTTCTCTGTAAGCTTAAGGACATTCCTCACTCTTTCTTTTGGTGGTGGTGGTGGGGGTTCTGTCTCAGGGTCATTTGTGAGCAGCTTTGAACAATGGATAGGGACTCGCAATCAGCTCAGGAGGTTCTTGTGGTTGGAGGGAATCCCATGAAGAGTAGGAAGAACAGAAGAGATGGTACTGCCCAGAACCTTTGGAAGAAGCTAAGGTGGTAAGGAGCAGTTTCTCCTGAGGCCAGGAGAAAAGCCTGCAGGGTCTGAACAGGCACCAAGGAGTTGGATCTGCAACCGAAAAGTCCCCTGGCTGCCTGATGCAGGGATGTAGTGATAGGTGGCCCCTGTCCCCAGAAGAAGACAGGGAAAAGGCAGGGTGCTGAGCAGGGCCCTTGTGTCTGAGAATCAGTTCCTGGAGCTGTGGTGGGGTTCCTGAGGGAAGTTGCAGAGCTTGAGTCAGGAGAAGGAAGAAGGGAAACGGCATAAAAAGGAAGCTAGCTAAGGCGGGGAGCAGGCGGGGCCAAGTCTGGAGGCACTGACTGGGCGAGTTGCCCACGGCGGCCCTAGGCGGCCCAACAATCCGGGGATTCTTTCCTGCGAACCGCTCTCCAGCTGCCCTCTGAATGGGCCTCTTTGGAGGTGGCCGCCCCGCCTCCTGCCCTAACTCCCTCCGGACAGACAGAACACAGAGCCCTGCCTGGGTGGGTGGGGGTCGCCGCTGGGAGCGGACTCACCACTCCCAGCTGCTAGGATCAGATCCTGCACACAGTGCCTTCCATAAGGCCCACGTTTTCCAGGCCTTTCCATGGATTGACCGGGTCCCAGGTGCCCAGGTAAGCTGACAACTGGGCTTCCGTCCAGTCACCTTTCCTGTGCTCTGGAGTCCCTCCTGCTCTGGCCCCAGATGCTGAAACCTGATCTGGGGTGTGAAGGAAGGCCAATCAGTGGGGGTGGGGAGGACAAGGCCAATGGGAGGTCCAGAGGCTTGGGAAGGCGGCAAAAGAGCGTTCTTCTCTGAGTCCTCTTTTCATTTGGTTAGAGTTGACACGTCCCCAGGCATTGGGGCAGAATGACCCAGTATTGAGCTCTTTGTACTGCTCCTGTAGGGGAAGTTAAGCTTTGTCTTTGCTGAGATTCACTGGGGCGAACAAAAGCCTGGTTTACAGATGTGTGGCTCTTTTAGAGCCACAGGATCCCTGGCAGGCACAGCACTGTTCTCTACCCAAACTGATCAGGGAGTCTGCCCATGGGGTACTGTCATTGTCAACCCCGCAGAGCTCCAGAAAACGAACACGGGGCACCATCACAGGCTGCACTGGAAGCTGTGAGCACAGCTCCCTCACGGAACAGTTGTTCCACTACCAATGACAAGCAGCATTAGGAAGAGACAGTTTTTAAATGTGGGGTTTTTTTTTTTTCTATGTTCGGAATGATATCAAAGGAGATAGCTCTAAATAAGTTCAAGACTTTGAAACAAACAAACAAACAAAAAACCAACAACAACAACAAAAACAGGCTTTCTCCAAAGTAACCTGCTTCGATTGCTAGCAGAGATTCCTCACCAAGGAGCGACGGGTTCTTTCACTCCCCTATCCTCCTTGGCGGGGTTGGGGTCTCCTTCCCCATGTGTGGGACAGGGGAGTCTCAGGGCTCTGTAAGTGTGGGCTCCTGGGCTGTCTGTCCATCCTTGTGCAATAATGAGCGTGTGGGTTTCAGCTGGCATGATGGAGAAGATTCAGAGGGAGCGGAGAAAGCTTCTAAGCTCCTCCCGTGAGAAGGCTCTGTAGGCACTGAAAGACAAGGCAAGCCCTGGAGAGTCAGGGCCCACCGCTGCTTCCTGGTCTGCAGTCTTGTGTGCAGTCCCTTCTAAGGGCCAGAGACCCTCCAAGGTAAACAGAAGGGGATGTCTTTTCAAAGCATCCTGAACTTCTAATAGAATCATACACATTCGTCAGTTTCTATAAGCTTCATATGCATGCCAGTATTATCTGAAATCGGCTGCTTAGAGAAACTTTTTCCTACATTGACAGGTGAGAGAGAAAGTATCTTGGTCCATCTGTACAAACAGAGCTTATGTTCTCAGTCAACCTGCAGCGACGTGTTGTCCTGGGGACTGGAACCTGCCTTCTGTGTTCTCTGAAGGTTTTCTGTGTGGAGCCCCAATTACAAGGTTGTAAATTACTCACTGTGAATCCCATGTCTTCCCTGTATGCAAACCTGTATAGCAGGTTCCTTGTTCCTCTCCAAGATGAATATTCCATTGCATAATCAGGGAAAAGCTGCAGAACCCAAGACTTTGTTGTTGGTGGTGGTGGGGGTGGGGGGGGGGCAAGGATCTTGTTGACTTGCTGTGAGCAAATTTCCTAGTTTGCCATTCAGAATCCATTTCCTCATCTCTAAGCAGGAGAGTGATAAAGTGTCCTGGGAAGCTTGTATGAGGATTGAAAGAGACAGTGCCTGCATGTGTTGTAGCAGGGTGCCAGACACGTGGGAAGTGCCCAACGCAATGAGACACTGCTCTGACTTCTTTTTCTGTGGGGAGCATGGATGTGTGTAACGTGGCCAGGGCTTTTTTTTAGTGGGTCTCCTGAGAACTGGCTGGGGGGAGGCTGTCAGTGTTTAGATCTGTGCCCGTAGCTCCCGCAGGCCTGCCCTGAATGCACCAGCAGAGTGTGCATGAGCAGGGTCCGGACTGTCGTCTCTGTTGGTACTAGAAAGTGGATGGCAGGGAGGGTATCTTGTCCACTGCTGCCCTCTTGGCATGTTCTCTTTTCCCCTTCATCCCCTCTTTTGTATTACAAAATGATAGGCTTAACAGTTAGGGCACTTGCCTGCAAAGCCTAAGGACCCAGGTTCGATTCCCCAGGACCCACATAAGCCAGATGCAAAAGGTGGCTCATGCATCTGGAGTTCATTTGCAGCAGCTAGAGAAAATTGCATGCCCATTCTCATTCTGTCTCTCCCCCTACCTCCCTCCTTTCTTCCCTCTTTCTCTCTGTCAAAGAAAGTAAGAGGGCTGGAGAGATGGCTTAGTTGTTAAGGCACCTGCCTGCCAAGCCTAAGAACACCTGTTCGATTCTCCAGGTCCCATGTTTAGCCAGATGCAAAAAGTGACGCAAGGGTGCAAATGCCACACTTGCCCACAAGGGGGCGCACATGTCTGGAGTTCGTTCACAGTGGCTGAGAGGCCACTGGTGCGCCCATTCTCTTTCTGCCTCTTCCTCTGCCTCTGTCTCTATCTGTCTCTCTCAAATAATAATAATAATAATAATAATAAATAATAATAAAAAGAAAGTAAGAAAGAAAAAAAGATAGGCAAAGGTACACAGCTGCCAGCTGAGATGGAGCCAGTTATTGATGTGTGGAAGCCAGTTAATCTTGCTGCTGTCACTTGGCAGGTCTAAGGACAGCTCTGCGTCCTGGGGGCTGCTGAAAGCAACTGTCCATGGGCTTCACCTTAGGCCCCTCTCCACTTACTGGTGATTTAAAGGTGCCCAAGTCACAGTCCACAGTGAGAACTGTGGGCCCAGAATGACCTGTCACTGTAACCTTTCTGCACCCTCCTTCCACTGCCCACTGTCATTTTGCCAGATAATCACCTGGCTTATCAGGGAACCAGTTCCATGTCTGTTTTGCCAACAAGGAGCCATGTGACACGCCTTTGAGTGGTAGCCTCTGTGGGGTATTTGCTTCTTGACTGACCTGGGGGGCGGTGCATATGGTCAAATAGGTAAACAAAACTTTTTTTTTTCAAGGTAGGGTCTCTCTCTAGTTCAGGCTGACTTGACCCACTGGCATTGAACTCACAGTGATCCTTTTACCTTTGCCTCCCAAGTGCTGGGACTAAAGGCCTGCACCACCGTGCCCAGCAGGTAAACAAAACTTAAGTAAGATTCTCTAAACTTGAAGTGGGAGAAAAGAATGGGGGACCAAAGTAATCAGCAGGATGGCTAGGGTACTGGGTCTGAAGAGCAAAGCTTCTAGAATATTTTGTGGAGTCTCTTTACAGTGGTAAGGAGGATAAGAGAGAAAAGCGTCTACACCACAGACTAGACCTAATCATAGAAGATGTAGTGGGGGGGGAGGGGGCTTCTTACCCTCCTCCCCGTTCCTCCTCTCTCTTCTTGCCTTGCCATGGATTTCTGAAACATTGTGGTGGAACTCATTCTTATCCCTCTATAGTCGGGGCTGGAGGGATGGCTTAGCGGTTAAAGCGTTTGCCTGCAAAGCCAAAGGCCCTGATTCGAAAAGCCAAAGGACCCTGGTTCGATTCCCCAGGACCCACGTTAGCTAGATGCACAAGGTGTCACATGCGGCTGGAGTTTGCAGTAGCTGGAGGCCCTGTGTGCATATTCTCTCTCTCCCCTCTTTCTCTCTGTCAAATAAATAAAGTTAAAAATATATTTTTTAAAACAAAAGAAGTGTTTTAGTGGTTGCTTGTGATTTATGCTGCTTATTGTGGTCTCCTGATACTCCTTCCTACTTCTTACCACTCCGAGTGAACTGAAAATCCTGGGTTTCAAGCACTTAGGTCAAGGGCTCCCTATGGCACTTCTATCCCTAATGAGTCCAAAGCTATTGGTGGCAGGGAACAATATTGGGCCTCTTCTTCCTAACCACCTTAGTTTAGGGTCTCTTTCAAATCCAAGTTATGTGGATTGTCACACACCGAGCATCACTTTAGATGCCACTGGGACAGAGAAGTCGGTGCCAGGTAAATCACCATGTACTGCACGATGAGACAATTAGCACCAACTGCCCACGTGTGGCTCTGAGATGACAGGTTAGCTGAGAACTGGGGAGAGGAGGACATGGCTTGGATGGGCCGCATAGAGGACCAGAACTTTGCAGCATTTGGGTGGGCTGAGAACAGATGTCCAGTATGTGTGCAACCCTAGGCAGGTCCCTTCTCCCTGCTGGTCCCTGTCTCGAGGGCCTGGTGGTGTGACAGCGAATAACACACGGTCCCGACAGTGTGTACTATGGCTGTGTGATGGACAGTTTGGGCAGTGCAGAGTGTGTGGCTGCAGAGGGGCCTCTGCACAGGCCTATCATTCCTGCTCAGGGAGGGCTTTCCTGATTGTGTGAGTCCTTCAGTGCTTCCGGCTTGGACATAGTCCACGGTAAATATTTTCACCAACTTATTTAGATATTTATCCACAGCCCTCAGTTGTGTTTGTCACATTTCTCATTTCTCTCCTCGTCCTTTTCATAATGTCCTGGCTGCCATGGAGGTTGGCCATTTCTATTTCACAACTGATTTTGGTCTGTTTTTTTTTTTTTTCCCCATGCTTCTCTGGTGTGCTTGTATTTCTGCTGTTGTCTCTGGCTACATTCTGAGTGTCAGGATTGCATAAGACACTGCCATCGTGGTCCTGAGCCAAGGGCATCGGTCCTGGTAGAGCTTGGTGCTCCATATAATTCCCCATGTAACCTCCTGTCTGTAAAACATAATGGAGGAAAGCTCTTACCAGGAAGTGCTCAGCAAGTGTTGTCATCAGTAAACCTGGGTGGATGGACATCAGGGCCTTCCTCAGTGGGTTACCGACCCTAACTGCTGGCTTAAGGATGCCCGGGGTGTCACAGAAGAGGCATTTCATGATTGGCCGCGCACTTCGGACTGCTGACCTTTCTGGAAGAGGTCAGTGCATAGTAAAAGCTGGTCAGTGTTGTCTGTGTCAGAGGAATGCCTTTCTGCCTTTTTCCCCTTATCCTCAGAGCACAGTGCTGAGCTCCTGAATTCACTTGCATAGGACAAGAGTCCAGGAAGAGATCTACTGAGAGCCTCAGGCACGGAAGGTGACACTACTTTTTGTTTTTATTTTTGGGTTTTCAAGGTAGGATCTCACTCTAGTCCAGGCTGACCTGGAATTCACTATGTAGTCTCAGGCTGGCCTCAAACTCATAACGATCCTCCTACCTTTGCCTCCTGAGTTCTAGGATTAAAGGCTTGTGGCACCATGCCTGGCACAGGACACCACTTTTGACAAAGGAACCATCTGTGGCAGAAACTACAATTTGCTATAAATTAGCTGATTGTCTGGAGTGTCATTAGTTATATTCAGCCAAGTGCCCAGGAAGCCAGAGCTATCTGAACAGTGCTGGTGGTCTGGATATTCATGATGTTTGGACTTTCTGGAAGGGCCAGCGTGTGGCAATGTCTTAGACCCCAGAGCCATTGTGCATTTAGTCCTGACCAGGTGCTGCCCACAGGAGAGGAGAGCTGACCCAAAGAAAGACGGCAATGCAGAATGTCAAAGTCAGTCAGAACTGGTAAACTTGCCTGCAAATCCAAAGGACCCAGGTTCAGTTCCCCAGTACCCATGTAAAGCCAGATGCACAGAGTGGTATATGTGTTTGGAGTTCATTTGCAGTGGCTGGAAGCCCTGGCATGCCCATTCTCTCCCTGTGTCTGCCTCTTTCTCTCTCTCTTAAATATATAAATATATATATATATATATATATATATATATATATATATATATATATATATTTTTTTTTTTTTTTTTTTTAATGCAGCTGCACTGGATATGGTGATGCACACCTTTAATCCCAGCACTTGGGAGGTAGAGGTAGGAGAATTGCCTTGAGTTTGAGGCCATCCTGAGACTATGTAGTGAATTCCGGGTCAGACTGGGTGACCTCAAAAAAAAAAATGTGAATTTCACTTCTTATTAACTAGGTTTAACTGTAGCTGAGGTCTTGAATACTTGCTTGACGGGGGAGGCGTGTCACTGTAAACCCTGTAGCTTGCAGTGTGTCTGAAGTTCTGGGCAGAAATAGCATTGTCCGCTTAGGGTCTTTCTCAGGAATCTGACCAGTGATTTCTCTAGAAAGCTAGTCTTCCCGTTTCTGAAGCAATAGAAGAAACTTCCTGTTATGCACTGTGGGTGTGCAGATGGGGACGCTCCCGGTACCCCAGTTGTCCTGAAAGATGACTCTATAAGGATGTCTTCCTTAGATTCATTGGCATTGAAGTCTTCTACAGTCAAATAAGGTTTCCCAGTCAGCCTCAGAGATTACAGGTAAGGTGCATATTTCCCATGAGTTTGAACATGCCGAACCCCTTAGTGCAGTCATCAGAGGTGAAGGTGATCGGACTGGATCCTGACTCCTTGGGCTTTGTGCACAAAGCCTTCTGGTACCAGCTGGTATGATTTCCCAAGAAGGGCTATGACAAGATTCAGCATGCATTCCATGTCCTGCTTCTAAAGGAAAGCCAGATACTCTGGGAATTCCGCCCGGAGACAGAAAGTACCAAGACTTCCTGCCCATGGACAGACCCCGGTTGTGGGACTGGACTCCTTTAGGGACTGAAGAGTGTGAAGCCCTGGGGCTTTCAAGGCGCGGTGTCTTCACCAGAAGGACGGGTTCGGGTTCGTCCCCTTGTGGATGTTGCTGTGCAATTTGTAACCTCAGCCCCCGGCACCTGTCAGCTGAAGAGTCTTAAACAATGAGGCAGATTTCTCTCAGCTGTAAAAATATTTCTTCTGGGGCTGGAGAGATGGCTTAGCGGTTAAGGTGTTTGCCTGCAAAGCCAAAGGATCCCAGTTCAATTCTCCAGGACCCATGTAAGCCAGATGCATAAGGGGGCGCATGCATCTGGAGTTCACTTGCAGTGGCTGGAGGCCCTGGCATGCCCGTTCTCTCTCTTTCTCTCAAATAAGTTAAATATATAGTATTTCCTCTGGTTTTGAGGTGTTTTCTTTTTCCCAGGAAAGGGGTGGGAGATCCAATGCCTTCTCCCTAGCACTGCTCTGACTGCCCTCTGCTTTTTTATGCTTGCCTGTCCCTGCTGGATGGCTTTAACATCTTCTGTCACCAAGGCCACTTTCTGTTGCAGTGACCAATGTCGGCTTTAAAGCGGCTAAAGAATAAGAAAGGAAAGATTGCCTCTGCCACCAGCCGTGGTTCTGACTCTCGTGCCTGTGAACAAACGATGGACAGGCTGAAGTGGGTGACAACACACAGTGCAGTGTTGTCCAGCCAGAGAAAGGGGAAAGCTTGGGATTTTCATGCTGTGTCACTAAAGGACAAATGGTATAAATTTATGCTTACATGGTTCCTGAAAGAGTGGAATTTGTAAAGACGGAAAGTAAATCAGGAGTTGCCAAGGGCTGGAAGGGAATTGGCTAGTGAGACGGTCTAAATTTTCTCTTTCTTTTCTTTTTTTGAGATAGGCTCTCGCTCTCACCCAGGCTGATCTGGAATTCGCTATGTAGTCTCATGGTAGTCTCGAACTCATGGCGATCCTCCTACCTCTACCTTCCAAGTGCTGGGATTAAAGGCATGCACACCTACCACACCCAGCTTAAATTTTCTTGAAATAAGTTCTGGAGATGGATGGTGCCGGTGGCGGAACAGCACCAAGTTGGACTTCCAGCCCTGGTCACAGGAGTAACTCATTCCTGTTTTATCACAAAAACAACAGTGGGAACAGAGCTGCGCATCTCAGGTGGCTCTAGCCTCAGGTGTGGCGTTCTGAGGTCTCTGTCACCAGGCAAGCGGAACACTCATGGCCTTTTCCCTGCCACACCCCCGGTTTCTCAGCTCTGTGTCGGCTTCATTTTCCAGCTGTGTGTAGTCACTGGGTAGCCAATGTCATCTTCTCATTTTCCAGTAAGTCTTTGCTTTCCTGAGAAGTCAGACCAAAGCCAGTTTTCACAATGCTCATCTTGTGTAAGCTGCTGTAGGCCATCCGTCTCCTGCAGGAGCTGTGCCTAGCGTCTCAAGTGTAGCCTGGGCTCGGGAGCACTCTGTGAGGACAGAACGGTTTCCAGTGCTTCACATTAGAATTCTCTACGTCACACGGAGCGAATGGGTGACTGCTTTCTTCCTAGTGTATATGCATCACACTCACTGAGTGTAAGTGGGACATCTCCCAAGAATACGAAAAAGCAGCCCCACTTGTAGTGAAGCACTCAGTATTTCTTGGTTCTGTTTGTGTCACTGGTTAAAGGGAAGGTTGTGGCATTGTGCTTTAAAAAAAAACTGTTTTAAGAAAAAACTTTTTATTGACAACTTTCATAATTATAGACAGTAAATCTTGATAATTCCCTCTCCTCCCTTTCCCCTTCCCAAATGCACTCTCCGTCACATCCCCTCCCTCTCTTATTTCAATTAGTCTTTTTTGTTTGTTTGTTTTCTGAGGTAGGGTCTCCCTCTAACCCAAGCTGACCTGGAATTCACTATGTAGTCTCAGGGTGGCCTTGAACTCAATGGCGATCCTCCTGCCTCTGCCTCCTGAGTGCTGGGATTAAACACGTGAGCCACCACGGCCGGCTCAATTAGTCTTTTATTTTGATGTCATCGTCTTTTCCCCATATTATGAGAGTCTTATGTAGGTAGTTCCAGGCACTGTGAGGTCATGGATATCAAGGCCAATTTCTGTCTGAAGGATTGCATTGTAAGGAGTCCTACCCTTCCTTTTGCTCTTACATTCTTTCCACCACCTTTCCCACAATGGACCCTGAGCCTTGGAAGGTGTGATAGAGATGTCTCAGTGCTGAGCACTCCTCTGTCACTTCTTCTCAGCACCATGGTGCCTTTTGATTCATCCCAGTGGTCACCTCCATCTGAAAAGAGAAACTTCTCTAACCAAAAGTGAGAATAGCATTAGTATATGGGTATGTACATTAAGAGAAGTGCTTACAGGGTAGTTTGCTGAGCATAATATATGCATTTAGCCAGACAAGAGCAGACGTTACATTCCTAGGGCTCATGACCTCACCTGCCATAGGCTTTTTTTGTTTGTTTGTTTTTGTTTTTCGAGGTAGGGTCTCACTCTGGTCCAGGCTGACCTGGAATTAACTATGTAGTCTCAGGGTGACCTCGAACTCTCGGTGATCCTCCTACCTCTGCCTCCCGAGTGCTGGGATTAAAGGTGTGTGCCACCTCGCCTGGCTTTTTTGCCATAGGCTTTTGATTAGGTCTTCAGTACTAGGCATGTACTCCCTCCTATGGAGTAGGCTTCCTGTCCAATTTAAAAAAAAATAGTGCTGGGCGTGGTGGCACATGCCTTTAATCCCAGGTAGGAGGATCGCCATGAGTTTGAGGCCACCCTGAGACTACATAGTTAATTCCAGGTCAGCCTGAGCCAGAGTGAGATCCTACCTGAAAAAACAAAAAAAGTGTAATTCACAGAAAGATGACCCAACTGTTGGCAAATGGGGATCCCAGCTTCTAAGCTGGGCAATATGGTGCACACGTTTAATCCCAGCACTTGTGCAGTAGAGGGAGGAGGTGCCAGAGTTCCAGGCCAGCCTTGTCTCCAAAGAAAATTAAAGTCAACACCAGGGATGGCGTGGGCACCCTGGCCCTGCCAGGGAAGTGAAGACCTTGCTTTCTTTGAGAAGGCATTGCTGACTTGCCCGCCTATGTTGGCCTCAGGCTCGGCACCCAGAAAGTGTCTTCCCTCATGGAACTGCACATCCGTTTTCATCAGTGTTTGCAGAAAGCGAGTGTCTGCTCACATGGAGCTGTTTGTGTGCTTGCCATCAGTGTTTGAAGAGCATCCACAGGGTTTGAGACACAGGACTTGGATTCTCATCAGGAACATGTGCCCTGCTCTGCCCGTGTGCCCCTCCTTTCCACGGATGACTGTTCATGACATCTGGCTGCTTGTCCATTGTTCCCTGGCTTTCAAGAAGCTTGACCAGTGGCTTTTCATTAATAGACAGCAGATGATGGCACCACTCCTGTCAAACCTCCTATGAAAAGTCATGCTTGTTAGAGCTAGAATTTTTAAACACTTACTTTTTAATTAATAGTTTATTATTCTAATTTTACATTCATAATAGTGACTCCATTATCCTCCTCCCTGTCCTCCCTCTTCCAAAGGGACCCTTATCAATGGGGAATGTGGGTCATTTAACTAAACCCCAGAAACCATCTAATCTGATCTCAGTTGTTGAGATTCTGTGGTTCCAGAAGTTAAGAATGTACCCAGTACCCTATAGTTTGTGCCAGTGAGATTCAGGCTCAGAGATGCACCATCCTTCTGCAGCCCTGAATTCTAATACAGTGAAAGGAAACGAGATGGGCTGATGCTCTGGTCCTCAAGCTTCTCTCAAGTGGTGGGAAAGAAGGCTTCTAATATACCTGTTATAATGCTGGGGGTTCTGGCCCGGAGGGAGAAAAGGAGACAAATGGATTATGGTTGAAAGATGGGTGACGGATAATTGAAAGATTCATGATGGATAGATACACAACAGGTGAATGTTAGGCAGATAGGCAGATGTAGATGAAAGGTAGGTGGTGGGCAGACGGTTGGTGATAGCCCATAGATATTAAAGGACAGAAATAGAAGACGATACAGCATGGCTGGATATGAAAGATAAATTGATAGATGAGAGAGGATAGGTAGGTAGATGATAGGTAGAAGACAGAACACTTGATGGATATTCTCTCTTGTGCTTCTAGTGTATTGATATGTTTATGGACCAGAGACTTAGATGAACTTGTTAGGTTTAAGTAGCAAAATTCAAGTTCTTCATCTGAATAGCAGAATATTTTTCAGGATAGATAATATGAAGCATATACAAGTAATTCAGAACTATTAACTAATTGATATGAGTAAATAATTTTTACATTTTTTTACATTTTTTTATTGACAACAAAATATACTTACATACAAAAAGTGCATAGTATTTCCCTCCCCTCCCCCCATTCTCCTTTAGAACTCCACTCTCCATCCCCTCCCTCTCTCCATTAGTCTCTTTTTTAATTTGATGTCATCATCTTTTACTTCTATTATGAGGGTCTTGCTAGGCACAGCAAGGTCATGGATATCAAGGCCAATTTCTGTCTGGGCAATTGCATTGTAAGGAGTCGTACCCTTCCTTTGGCTCTTCCATTCTAACCGCCCCCTCTTCCGCAATGGTCCCTGAGCCTTGGTGGGTGCGACAAAGGTGTTTCAGTGCTGGGCACTCCTCCATCCCTTCTTCTCAGCACTATGTTGCCTTTTGGATCATCCCAGTGGTCATCGCCATCTGAAAAGAGAAGCTTCTCTAACCAGAAGTGAGAGTAGCATTAATATGTGAATATGAGCATTAAGTGTACTATTTTCCGGGCAGCTTGGTGGGAATAGTATATACATTTAGACAAGAGCATGCTTTATACCCCTAAGGCTCATAATTTTTACATTTTTTGTAAAATTTAGACACACGAACATTAGGTATCATTTTGTTTCATTTTCCTTTTGTTAAAAAATAATTTATTTTTATTTATTTGAGAGAGAGATACAGAAATAGGCGGAGAGAGAGAGAGAGAATGGGCACACCAGGGCCTCCAGCCACTGTAAACGAACTCCAGATGCATGCACCCCCTTATACATCTGGCTTACGTGGGTCCTGGGGAATTGAACCTGGTCCTTTGGCTTTGCAGGCAAGTGCCTTAACCACTAAGCCATCTCTCCAGCCCCTCATTTTCCTTTTTTTTTTTTTTTTTTTTTTTTTTTTTTTATCATCACCGATCTTAGTTTTTGCTTAGTAAGTTGTCGTTTGTATCAGGGAAGTGCTTTGATACCTGGAGTCCTCAGGGATTTTAATATGTCCTGAAGTTTCTTGTCGTGTAGGCTGCTGGCTCACGTCAGGCCCCACTGAGCATGACCCTGAGTGAGTGCTAACTTTTCAGTACAGTCCGAAGCGGCCAATGCGAAGTGAGCACTGTTCTGCTTCCCACACTGCTCCTGCAGCAGCTTGAAAGATAGCATAAAAATAGACTGTTTGGAGGAAAGCCAGTGACCCCTTCTCACCCTTGTTCTGGTAAAGGAAGTAGAAACAGAGGAGAGGAGGAACGACATTCCTGAGATTCCGGGAAGACAGGCATGTGTCCAGCCCAGGCGGACGGGATGCCAGGCACCTAATTCACAGGGCACCACAGGCTTTGAGAAAACCCCAGATAACGGGATGAGACTGGATTTCCAAACTTGGTGTTATGCCCCCTCTACGTTTGAGTGGCAGGGGGAACATGTGAGAATGAAAATGTTCCAATGCTAAGAAGATATCTGCGAGCTAAAAGGCCATCATCATCCCCTCCCCACTGTGGAAACTCACGTTGGTATGGGAAGGCTGCAGGGCCTCAGGCAGGCAGCATTTGTCAGGAATGTGCCTGCCCTGGAGACGCTCTGCTCTGCCTAGCTGTGAGTAGTCTTTGTCCTGGCTGTGGTGTTAAAATGTTCCTTTCTCTGAGGGAAGGGCCAAGGTCTTCCGTGGCTCAGGGCAGATAAGAGCCCTTGCTGACTTCCCACTCTACAGGGGACGGATGGGAGAGGTCATCTCTGATCTCATCACCTGTCACCACCCTGTGTCATTTCTCGTCCTGTTCTCCATGCAAACTTGAGGAAACAGGCCCGAGGCCCTGTGACAGTCCCCTCAGCCTGCTCACTGCCCTCCCTTGTGTCACCACCTGCACAGTTAGTGTGACCTTCACATGCAAGTTTTGCAAGAGCATCAGTTAACACTGCCTGCTCTTCTGGTGAGCGAATTTCTAAAAACCTATGAGAAGCATCTATAGTCTTTTACTCAAGCCCCCTGTATCAGTTCTGGGATTAAGATTTTAAGGGTAGGGCTGGAAAGGTGGCTTAGTGGTTAAGGTGCTTGCCTGCAAAACCACAGAACCCAGGTTCAATTCCCCAGGACCCACGTAAGCCAGATGCACACGGTGGCTCACGCATCTGTAGTTCATTTGCAGTGACTGAAGGCCCTGGCATGCCAGTTCTCTCTCATAAATAAATAAATAAATAAATAAATAAATAAATAAATAAATTTTTAAAAAAGATGTTAAGGGTATTTTCCCAGTGCTGTGGGAGTCCTGTTCCATACACCCCGTTACTGTAGGCAGGGACGGTGCATAGGTACACTTTAGAGGGAGGCCCAGACTCTGAACCCCACTCTTCTCACATGCAAAACTACAGCGCAAGGAGAAGCTGTGTCAGATGCCAGCGCTGGGTCTGCACATCACGGGTACACGTAAGAGGCTCCCTTTGCTGTCCATAATCCAGTCACTGAACCTGCTCACTTGGAAAAGTGCCCAGTGCCCTCATTTCTCTGTGAATGGTGAGCTCCAGCTAGTGTGCTTTGGTTGTTCTGCTGTTGAGCTGTGTGGGGGTCTCATCTCCACGTGCAGGCAGGGGCATTAAGCCCTGCATTAAGGGCTTGGCATACCCACGGAACTTCATGTTTAGACAACTGCTCTTTAGAGTAAGGGTTAAGTCCTATCCAGCGGCCAGGGACCAGAGGGAACCGTGCAGCCACAGTGTCCCCACAGTTGGTGCAAATGAATGATCAACAAAGCCACTTTCATGAGAAATGCTGGGCTTGCTGTTTTCGGGGACAAGCACGGTGATGGTGGTAACAAATGGGATTTTATTTTCCTCTGGCCTACGCTCATATGGAGAGAGTGTCTGGCTCCGTTTGAGCACATTCAGGGCTTCTGGATCTTGGACATGGATCCCGCAGTTCTTTGTGACTCTAGAGCTCAGGGACATGCCGCACTGGGGGATCGCCTGGCACTCTATGAGGACCGCTAGGTGCAACGTCAGTCCTTGGTTGCTGAGCATGGGCTCTGTTCCCCACACACTCACCTGTCTTTCCCCAGGCAAAAGCTTTAGACTTGATTATAAAACACTTCTGGGAGGCACCATAGGGCTGAGAAGAAGGGACAGAGGAGTGCTCAGCACTGAAACATCTCAAACCCACCTTCCAAGGCTCAGGGTCCATTGCAGAAGAGGGGGCGGAAAGAATGTAAGAGCCAAAGGAAGAGTAGGACTCCTTACAACGTGCTCCTCCAGACATAAAATGGCCTGGATATCCATGACCTCACAGTGCCTGACACTACCTACACAAGACCATCATAATAGGAGGAAAAGATCAAACTGAAACAAGGGACTGATTGAGAGGGGGAGGGGATATGATGGAGAGTGAAGTTTCAAAGGGGAAAGTGGAGGAAGAGAGGGAAATAACATGGGATATTGTCTACAATTAAAGAAGTTGTCAATAAAAATAATAATTAAAAAAACACTTCTGGGGCTGGAGACATGGCTTATCGGTTAAGGTGCTTGCCTGCAAAGCCTAAGAACGTCATTCAAAATTGCCAGGTTCCACGTTTAACCAGACGCAAAAAGTGACGCAATGCCGCACTTGCCCACAAGGGGGCGCACACGTCTGGAGTTCGTTCACAGAGGCTGAGAGGCTGCTGGCATGCCCATTCTCTCTCTCTCTCTCTCTCTCTCTCTCTCACACACACACACACACACACACATACACACACACACACACACACACACACTTCTGATTCCAAAGTTCTATGCTGCTTCTTGGAGTGGAGTCCCAGAGGCCAATGCACACCTCCGTCCAGGTCCTAGCATAGTAAGTATTCCCACATCATGCTTTGGACTTTACCTCTAAGCCAGCCATTGCTCATTAATTCATTCATTCGTTTGTTCATCCTGTGTGCAGCTGGGAGCTCCCCTGTGTACCAGCAGTGCCAGGCAATGGTGTTCTTCATCCCTGTTACACCCAGCTAGTCTACAGAAGCCCCAAGTCCTTCCTGGTGTCAAGCAAATGTCACTTCCACTGTGCTGTGGTTTGAATTTCAAATGTCCCCCATAGACTCATCTGTTTGAAGACTTAATCCCCAGCTAGTCGTGCTGTTTGGGAAGCTTGTGGAGCCCTTAGTAGGTGGAGCCTTGTAGGAGGAAGTGGGTCACTGAGGTGACCTTGAGATTGTATGTCCTTTCCCACTTTCTGCCTGTGCTCTGCTTTCTGACACAGTGTAACCAAGCCTCTCGTGACTCTGCCAACATGCCATCCCCACCATGCTGGACTGGATCCTTCATACCGAGCCAAAAGCTTCGTCCCTTCCATTGCAGTGAGAAAAGCAATCCACTCTGGAAGCCTTCTAGGCTCCCTCCAGAGATCCGCCTCCAGCCCACAGGCTGCCTTGCTGACCAACGCTCGCTCATCTTCCTGAGATCAAGCCAGGCCACCCCCCCCCTTGCTCACTCTGGTTGTCCTCATTCTCCCCTCTCACACACCTGTAAGCCACAGTGCAGGATAGGTGGGTCTCTGCAAAGACATCTTACATGAAAATGATTATGGACAAATGTAAGTGAAGGTAGTTATCAGGAAGACAAGTGAAAGTGAAGCGGATGGTTTAAACAGTGTATGTCTTTGTTGTCTACCCCAGCTGCCATAGGAAATTAATTCACTAAGCATTTAAAAAAATATTTCCCATAAATCCTATTGAGGGGAAGGACAGTCACACAATTTCAAGAAGATGACACCTACCACAGAGACTTCCAGAAAAGTCCCAATAGGGCTAGGGAGATGGCTTAGCAGTTAAGGCGCTTGCCTGCGAGGCCCAAGTACCCAGGTTCAATTCCCCAGGACCCATGTAAGCCATATACACAAGATGGCGTATGTATCTAGAGTTCGTTTGCAGCGGCTGGAGGTCCTGGCACACCCATTATTTCTCTCTGTGTGTCTGCCTCTTTCTCTCTCTCTCTCTCTCACTCTCTCAAGTAAATAAATAAAAATATTTGAAAAAAGAAAGAAAAATCCCAATAGGAGACATGTACCATGTAGTTTATGCAAACAGGACATTAGCACTGAGCTTTTCCATACTGAAAATTTTAATAAGGGCTGAAAAATTAATATTAAAATTGTTGTTTTGCCCTTGCCCTCAAATGGACACTTTATAGATTTTTGCCTTGGATATTTGTATTTTTTTAATATTTATTTATTTATTTATTTATTTATTTATTTATTTATTTATTTACAAGCAGAGAGAGAGATATAGAGAGAAACAGAGAGAATGGGCACACCAGGACCTCCAGCCACTGCAAATAAACTCCAAAATGCAGGTGCCACTTTGTGCATCTGGCTGCATGTGGATCCTATTGAACCCGGGTCATTAGGCTTTGCAGGAAAGCATGTTAATTGCTGAGCCATCTCTTCAGCCCTTTTGTAGGTCTTTAAAATACTAAGTAGTAGCTGTGTATAGTTTTAACTCTTTTTTTTTTTTTTTTTTTTTTGTTTTTTTGTTTTTTGTTTTTTTGAGGCAAGGTCTCACGTTAGCCCAGGCTGACCTGGAATTCACTATGTAGTCTCAGGGTGGCCTCGAACTCATGGCAATCCTCCTACCTCTGCCTCCCGAGTGCTGGGATTAAAGGCGTGCGCCACCACACCCGGCTTAACTCTTCCTTTTTAGGTGTCCGTAGTGATTTTTTAAGCTTGCAGCCTGACTGAACACGTTTTTGGGAAGTTCTCAATAACTGTTTTGCAGCATGGCTTCTGCTCCGTCCAGTGTGTGCGCTCCTGGGACTCCAGTTACGTGTAGTAGAAATTTTCCTCTTGCTGCCTGTTTTTATGCCCCTGCCTGTATTCTCCATCCTGCTTCCTGCCAGTGCTGCTCCTTGTCTATTTCCTCCTCACTTTACCACCATTTGCTCATCATTTTCCCTGCTGCATCTAATCCACTGGGAATCGTTGACTTTATCGATTTTGTTTGTTTTGATGGCGTTCTAGAGTTTCCATGTCATCATTCCTATACATTTCAGTTCCCTGGGCAAAATGTGAATTGCTATTTTCTGAGTTATTTTATAGTCCATATGTTTTAACTATCACCAGATTTTGCATCCTCGCTGTCTTGGTTGTGGTTGGTTAGTAGTTGTTGCATTTTGGTGGTCTTGGTTTTTCGTTGATGTGTTTCCTAACAATATTTGTTGATAGCATATCAGACTTACAGAGAGATAAATAAAGGAAGGGATAGGTTCTGGAATGTGGTGTATTCTCCAACGAAGATACAGTTACAAGGTCAGGCTGGACGTTGTGAATCCAAAAACAAAACAAAAGCAACAAAAAGCTCATCTGATGGCCAGAGACATTGCTTGGTGGTTAAAGGAACTTGCTGACAAAGCCTGATGGCTTGGGTTTGATATCTCAGAACCCACGGAAAGCCAGATTCAGAAAGTGGCGCATGCGTCTGGAGTTTGCAGCAGCAGAAGGCTCTGGTATACCCATTTGTATTCACTCATTCTCATCTCCTCTCTGTCTCTCTCTCTCTCATCTGTCTCTGGTACTCTTGTGCCTTGGCCGTAGCCCTTCAGGATCTCACTTTGAGGCATCTGCAAGTGCCCCTTCCCCTAGATGCATCTCTCACACACAACCTTGCTACTTGCCATCCACAAGGCACTGTCCACATTCTTGCTTCTCTGTTTAGCTCTTATCACGTTTACCAGGCATTTGATCCCAACCTCTACCGCTTAGGACTCGGAATGCTTGAAGGAACACTGGCTCCGGGTCCCATTTTCTTTGTGAGTCACTCTCCCGGCCCTGCCTGTCTTGGCAGCTCCGAAGCCCCATTTTCATCTTTCAAGAACAGTGTGGGGGTAGCTCAGGTTTGTGCCTCAAAATCCGTAGGCATAGAGCGTCTGAGATACCATCTTGGAGGAAGTAGACCAAAGGAAGGTCCAAGAGTGGTGGCTTTGTGGGGCTGCTCTGTGGGGAAGGCTTCTGCTGGTTTACAGAGACAAGGCCATGGCCTTTGCGAAGTGCAGAGTGTCAACCGTGAGCATTGTGAGTGGTCCTCTGGTGCCAGCTGTCGGAGGAGCACCTGATCAGCCGTGTGGCCAGCTGCTCAGGGTGGGCAGTGAGTGTGGGGACTGAGTTAGCTGCCTTCACTTTCCAAGACAGGTAGGTGATAGGAAGCCTGCACATGGGGGTATGAAGCCACCTCCTCCAGCCAATCATGTGACTATCTTCATGGGTCACTGCGGTCACAGACAACAGGAAGCTTCAGAAATCAACACAGTTCCTTAGTAGACACGGCAAAGAGGTGAGATTGTGACCCCCGTGGATTGCTTATCCGGGTCTCTGTGCTTTGTGTTTGCTGCAGAACCACGAGGCTGCCCTGAGATTCTCAGCCACACTGTGGGGATGTCAGAGAGCCCTCTTGGACCCAAACCCGCCATGCTTCAGGCGGATGTGCCTTTGACCAACTTTGAGCAGGCATTTGCGTCCTCCTGCGCTTCAAGCAATAGCACTGGCCCGAGGAGAGACAGGTAGGAAGATGAGCCCTTGGCTTTGACATCCACATCCCTCAGAGTGCTGAGATGAAGGAAGCAAAGAAAGATGTGGGAGGTCAGAGCCGGCCTGGCAAATGCATGGTGGGGAGGAACTCGTGCCCAGGGCTGTGTGCAGGGCAGCGCTGCTCAGGGCACAGAGTCTGTGTGCTGGTGTATGGGAGATGTATGCAGTCATATGCTCGCCCCCCCCCCACACACACATACACTGCCATGGAAAATGCATGACCACATTGAAGAATATGGGAAATTTAAAGGGATTACAAAGACCACCTGGCCTTAAGTGGGGCTGCCCCTCTGGCCCAGAGTAGAAGTAAACTCCTTCATGTTTATTACATGGGTTCCTTATTTCCGTTCCCTTATTTTCCCACTTTCCCATTAAAATAAAGGGTTCTCAAGGGACTGAGTGTCATATGTAGAGTGTATGCCTAGTGCTTGCTAATGTAAAAATGAATGTGTTGTAGCGGTTTTATTTCAGTCTGGCTTTCTAGGTTGCTAATGTGTGGTGATTTCCAATACACTCACCCTCTGTCCACAGGGGATATGGTTTTGAGACTAAAGTCATGGATAGGTTCAAACCCTGCATGTACCATGTTACCCCTTTACATACATGCATACCCATGATAAGCTTTGGCCTCTTCACTGTTTCTCTTGGGCGTCTGAATTGCCAGCATCACTAATCCCATGCTTTGGAGCCATTGTTAAGTAAAGTGGGGATGACTTGAATAGTCAGACATGCAACCACTGACCTCTGCGTGAGTAAGGAGCGGGCCACGTATGTAACTTTCCTTTGCTGAACAAGGCACGATTCCCAGAGCAGAGTCGGACAGTGCAAGATTTATCACGCTACTCAAAATGGCATGCAGTGTACAACTGACCAATCGTTTGTTTTAGAGGTTTCCAGTTAGTATTTTCAGACTAAGGTCAACACTGGGTCATTGAAACATGTATAAGAAGTGGGGGACACAGTCTCTTGTGTTGCCCAGCAAGCCTCAGTCCCCTCCTTCCGTAGCCTTGTCTTCCCTAGGTTTTTTGGTGACAGTTGCTAGTTTTGGGGTGTCACCTTGATCCTTACATTCTCTCGTATCTGGCTTGTGTTTTGAACAGCCCACCTTCTACTGAATGCCAGTGGGTAGAGAGCAGCCCTAAATCTACCCTCTCACTACTGGGGATCAGCAGGCCCTCTAGAAGCCCCCTCGGTGCCCACGATTTCTGCAGCCCTGGCAAGAACTCACCAGGACGGTCTTGCTTCCAAAACTCAGAGCACCAGGCCTCTTTCCACAGCCATGAGCTGTCCATGGCGGAGCCACGGGACACACTAGCCTCCTCAGAGAGCCAGGCCTTCCTAGGCTTCAGCCCTGTCCCATTGGGAAGTGGCCTTCCACCTGCTGAGGACCCCGGAGCCTTGCTGGTCAATTCCCATGGAGTATCACCTGCCCCTGGCACCCCACTGACAGCATCAGGGGCTGGCAGCAACGGCCTCCTGTCCCACAACTTTCTCACGGTATCGCCTGGACCCAGCAGCCACCGCATTCCAGACCTGCAGGGTCAGGTGAATCTCCCTGGGCAGCCACCTCTTCCTGAGAAGAAGCGAGCTTCAGAGGGGGATCGTTCCTTGGGCTCAGTCTCGCCCTCCTCCAGTGGCTTCTCCAGCCCCCACAGTGGAAGCACCATCAGCATCCCCTTTCCAGGCGTCCTCCCCGACTTCTCCAAGCCTTTGGACACAGTCTCACCTGTGCCAGGTATGTTTCCACCTCCGCCCATTCACTCAGGAAGGGAGGGGGGTCTCGCCTTAACATTTGACCTGGCCTGCCAGGGAGGTCTCCTGTGCTGGGTCAGTGCCACATGAAAAGTCCAGCACCTTGAGTGTCTTTCCTGTCCTGTTAGTCCAAAGCCAGAGAGGGACCCAGTATCCCCTATAAATTCTTCTCAACATCCACTATGCATTCATCTGATTGGTGGAAAGTCTATTTTTATTTTCCCTTTCCCTTGTAAATATAACCCTTTGAAAGACACGTTCTTTTCTAAGTGAATTCATCTGAAATTTGATTATGAACTATTTCAAGTGCTTAAGAAACAGTGGTACACGGATTAACAACACAAACCATGCTGTTTGTGTCCTGCCTTTTTGTTTATTTAAATCTGTGTTGTTGGGCTGGAGAGATGGCTTAGCAGTTAAGGCGCTTGCCTGAGAAGCCTAAGGATCCAGGTTCAATACTCCAGGTCCCACATAAGCCAGAAGCACAAGGTGGCACATGTATCTGGAGTTCGTTTGCAGTGGCAAGAGGCCCTAGTACGCCCATTCTCTGTCTCTCTCCCTGTGTCTCTAATAAATAAATAAATTTTAAAAAGTAAATTAAAAAAAATAAATCTGTGTTGTTAACACCAAAATATTATATGATCATGCATTGTCTCATCAAATACTGGCTCTCAGCTGTGTGTGGTAGCACACGCCTTTAATCCCAGCACTCGGGAGACAGAGGTAGGAAGATTGCTATGAGTTTGAGAACACCCTGAGACTACATAGTGAATTCCAGGTCAGCCTGAGCTAGAGTGAGACCCTACCTTGCAAAACCAAACCAAAACAACAACAACAAAAATACTAGCTCTCCCCTTTATTTTCCTTCCCCTTCAATTAGAAGCTTCCCGTCCTCCTTCATCCCTAGGCATAGGACTTGAACTTGCAGGAGCATCATAAACTAGAGACTGCAATAAAAAATACCCTTCATAGCCACTGTTTTACAATTTTGCCTTACAGATAATCCAAGCGATAAACTTGTGATTGTGAAATTTGTTCAAGACACTTCCAAGTTCTGGTACAAGGCAGATATTTCAAGAGAACAAGGTAGGTGGAGGACAAGGGGTCCCTGAGATGTTTGTCATACCTGGTTTCAGGTCGCCTGTAGGGGAGGCCCGGCAGTAGTGGGCTGGAGATCAAGTTAGAGCAATTCCACACTTTTTTTTTTTTTTTTGGTTTTGCAAGGTAGGGTTTCACTCTGGTCCAGGCTGACCTGGAATTCACTATGTAGTCTCAGGGTGGCCTCAAACTCTTGGCGATCCTCCTACCTCTGCCTCCCGAGTGCTGGGATTAAAGGCATGCGCCACCACGCCCGGCTTAATACCACACTTTTATCACAAGGCTCTAGGCCAAATACCGTGACCTTTGCCTTTTTATGGAAACCACTCAGTACTGGTGAGGGTGACGGCAAGATGTGGGCGCCAGCCATACATTCCCCACATTCCCCAGTGTGCCGCTGATGCCAGCCCACCGCTGCCTTAAGGAGGAGCACATCCCTTGTTAACTGCTTAGTTCAACAAGGGCCCCAAGTCTCTGTGAAAGCCAGACTTGGGCCAGGTTGGGAAGACAAGCTCTGCGCTGTAGTTCTCGTTGCTGGGACAAAGCACCCAACCAAGGCAGCTGGTGGGAGGACAGTTTTCATTGGGCTTACAGTCTCAAGGGGAAGCTGCATGATGGCAGGGGAAGATGTGGCATGAGCACAGGGTGGACATCACCTCTCTCACAGTCAGCAGGAGAGTGAGCCAAACTCCGCAAGAAGGGAGCTGGATGTAACACCCCTAAGCCCACCCCCTGCAACACACCTCCTCCAGCAAGGTTCCTTGTCCCAAATTGCCATTAGCTGGGTACCAATCATTCAAAACATACAAGTTCATGGTGGGGGATGTTTGATTCAAATCACCACATTCCACCCTTGTGCCACCCCCCCCCAAAAAAACCCATGACCACCCATTATATAAAATGCAATGCATTCCGTCCAACTTTAAAAGTCCCCATAGTTTTTATAAATATCAACATTTTTCAAATATCCCCATAGTCCCAGATCTCTTAACTGTGAGTCTATAGTTCCAAAAACACATAATGGCACAGAGTAAGCATTCACACTACAAAAGATGGCATTGGGCATAGCTAGGGCATAGTGAACCAATGTAAAATCTAAAATGGACAGGGCAAACGTCAGATCCTGTTGTTCTGTGTCCATTTCAAACACATCTCAAAGTCCCTGGGGTTCCAGTTCTTACCCTCCAGCTGGGCTGTCCACAACCTGGAGGAAGCCCACCTTGAGCCAACAGCTCTCCTTGGCAACCATTCGAATAGTCCTGAGTCTCCCCTGAAACCCACAGTTCATCCTCACGCATGGGCTTCCACACAGAGATTCCAACAACCCTGCCTCGTATTGCCCATTGGCCATGTCCCAAACAACAAGCCACATTGTAATCCAGCGACTACTTCCTCTTTTCCTACGTTTGTTATATTTCACCAGGTAGGCTTCTGCATTGGTTAATCTCGGGGAACTTGAAGTGCAAGGAAAGGCTTCCACATTCTTCCTTCAGGTTTCCTACTTCCAGGAGTGAGCATTCTTCCTGCTGGCCAGTCGCAATGGCGGTCATCTCTCAAACAACTGCAGCTGAAGCAGGCTATAGTCTCCTGCTCAAAACTTTTTTTCTAGGCCTGGCGTCATGGGCTCACGCCTTTAATCCAAGCACTGGGGAGGCAGAGGTAGGAGGATCATCGTGAGCTCAAGGCCACCCTGAGACTACAGAGTGAATTCCAGGTCAGCCTGGGCTAGAGTGAGACCCTACCTTGGAAAAAAAAAAAAAAAACACAACACTTTTTTTCTGTGCCATACATTTCTGCTCTGACCAGTCTATTTCTTCTAAGTTCAACTCTGCTGTAGTTCTCAGGACAAAGACAGAATACAGTAAGCCTGTGACACACACAAACTGCCTCTAGCCTAGTCCAAAGAAAGCTCTTTCTCCCCTGTAAGCCACGCCTGCACTGTCCACAGCTCTTTCTGCACGTAGATCTTTCAACCCACAACAGAATAGTTCATCAGGCTCTTTGCCTACAGCCCTGAAAAACATCTCTCAGTCCAAGGTTTCAAATCCTTCTGTATTTATCCTGCAAATCGGTTTCAGGAGGCAAAAAACTATACAGTCAGGTTTCTGGCAACAAAGACCTCACTCCGCTGGTATCAATTTTCTGTTACCGTGTCCTTGCTGGGGCATACACTCAACCAGAAGCAGCGGGTGGGGGAAAGGATTTATTTAGATGTAGTCTTGAGGGGAAGCTTCATGATGGCAGGGGATAGCATGGCATGAGCAGAGGCTGGATGGGTGTCACCACCTGCCATAGCAGGTGGAAAACAGCGGCAGGACAGTGAGCCAAGCAGTGACAAGGGAGAGCTGGCTAGATCACCCCTAAGCAAGGCTCCGTCTCCCAAACTGCTATCAGCTGGGGACCAAACATTCAGAGCACATGAATTTATGGGGGACATGTGACTCACACCACCACACAATGTACGTTCATTGGCCATGTTGTGGACTTGATCATATAACTCACCTGCAAACCAGAGAGTCGTGTACACCTGTTTGGTTCAGCTTGGAGATTAAAAAAAACTCAACATCATTGCTATTTTTTTAAAAGTATTTTCCCTTCACTCTCTTTAAATTGACACAATAGTTGCATTGTGTATGGGATACAAAGTATATATTTGTAGTGTGTTGTGATCAAATCGAGGCAATTAGCTTTTCCCTCTCACTAAGGATTTATCATGAAATCATTGATTTTTTTTTTTTTTGACACATACAAGACACATACAATTTAAACTACCCAGAGGAGTAAATGTCCCTTTGGGAGCCTGGCAAACTGTTAGCTGAAGTAGCCCCTTGGTAACAAGTGGTCTTCCTTGGGCTGAATTCACAGCGCCTCTCTGTACACTGCCCTCTACCACAGAGAGCTGCCGGCCTCGTTCCTCTGATGTCAGATCTTGGCAGCAGATAGAGCTCTCTGCTCCTCGAGGTGTCACGCAGCTTGGTGAATGCAGGCTGGGCGAGGGGTTTTAAAGCTGACAAGCCTGGCTAGTCCTTGCCTGCTTCTGTCCATTGTAGCAGCTCAGGCTTCCCCCCTATCTATGATCACAGCTCAGAAATGTCCAGAAGTGAACAAAACAGAGGATGTGGATAATAGAAAGTATAAGAGTATAAGAATGTGCATTTCTTTCCATGAGCTCAATGAAGCTATTGTCATATTAAGTGGAAGAGATTGGAAGAGGGGGAAAAAGAGAGAGAGAGAGAGAAGCCCAGGGCCTGGCAGGACTTTGATTTCCCTCAATTGGCCTTTGTGAAGAGTTGCTCGCTCGGCATGTAGGAGGGCTCCATGCAGGCGGTGCTGTGGTCTCCTTGGCAGCAGCCCAGCCCGTGATTGTCACTGCCAGTGCCTCTGCCAGTGCAGCTGGGCAGACTCAAGTGCCCATGCAGTGTTCTGCTCCTCGAGGCCTTGGTG
The DNA here is from genome assembly GCA_036365145.1 of Orientallactaga sibirica. Taxonomy (NCBI): domain Eukaryota; kingdom Metazoa; phylum Chordata; class Mammalia; order Rodentia; family Dipodidae; genus Orientallactaga; species Orientallactaga sibirica. The sequence goes on along the minus strand of JAEOAD010000651.1, from coordinate 70,217 downwards.
GGATGCTGCCCTGGGTCACTTAGCATCTCGACTACACATAATTTCATCATTGGCCTGACCTCAGCATGGATCTCAAAAGGTTTATGCGGGTGACCCTCGACTCCAAGCAGCTGAGTTTTCCAGCTGGATTCTGCAGTGCGCTTTCCCTCAGCTCTTGGTTTAGGAAACACCTTCGCAGAGTGGCTGCATGTGCCTGCTTCTTCCAAGGAAGAAATCAGTCTGCAGGCTTCCTTCATTTTTCTTTTAACCATAGGATATGCCTACAGTGATATTTCAGGGAAGGATTGCCGAGAAAACCTAACAAGTAGCTTCTTTGGGATGTAGTTTGCCACATGTTACTGTTGTTATAAAATTAATTCCTTAGGGCTTTGGGGGGGGCGGTTAACATAATTCAGGAGGAGAAGGAAAGCATTAAAGTATATTAGAAGTTAATTCTGTCTCCATTGGATTATCTCAGTCTTTGCTTCTTGTAATTCCTGTCAATGTGCTCAGTACAGGGAAAAGGTGTGAAAAGGTGGGAAGAGAGAATGGCCATGTGTTTCCCCACCTTCCTTCCCTGACTTCAGATAGTAAATGCATTGGCAATATCAGAGCAGTACAAGCTCACCTGGAATTCACTTTGTAGTCCCAGGGTGGCCTCAAACTCACGGCAATCCTCCTACCTCTGCCTCCCCAGTGCTGGGATTAAAGTCGTGCGCCACCACCCCCCTCAACAGTTTTGATTAAAAGATGGATGTGTGCTGTGTCCACATTGTTCCTCCAGCGGAGTAGATCCCTGCTGACCCAAGGTGCAGGAGCTAGGGAAAGAGGACTGTCTCTGTCCATCTTGGGACGCTCAGCAGAGCACCTTTGCTTGGGTGACTTACAGTAAACAATAGTGGCCATGGATCTAGAACCTGGAATGCTAACATCAGTTTCAAGCTCCTTCAAAGCACGGTGAGAAACAGAGGTATAAATGAGCATGTGCGGAAGAGAGAGGACGTGAATTGTGACCTTGTTTCTATACCGCCCACTTCAAAACGGCGAATTCACTGCTGGGATAATTGCTCCCAACGGAGCAGCTGCATTCCTCTGTCATTCCCCTGCCTGGTCAGATTTCAGTGACAGTTTCAGAGGCAAACAATGCTCAGACCTGGCGGGAGCATCCCAAGGTCATGATGCGCGTTGACCTTTGTCCACCTTCAGTCACAACTTTATCCTCCCCTTCCTCTAGCCATTGCCATGTTGAAGGACAAAGAGCCTGGGTCATTCATTGTGAGGGACAGTCATTCCTTTCCGAGGAGCCTATGGTCTAGCCATGAAGGTTGCCACACCCCCTCCTTCTGTCTTGCAGCTGAACAAGAAAGGTAAGGAAGGACTCGGGAATTAACCAGAGGAATTGGTTAAGTGTCTCTTGTTTATTTTGATATGAATAATGTGGTAGACGATCCACAGCTGCCCTGCAGGTTTTCTTTCTAGTATCTCACTTTAAGCTGTGTTTTCTTTTTATTTATTTATTTTTTGGGGGGTAGGGTCTCACGCTGGCCTAGGCTGACCTGGAATTAACTATGTAGTCTCAGGATGGCCTCGAATTCATGGCAATCCTCCTCCCTCTGCCTCCCAAGTGCTGGGATTAAATGCGTGCGCCACCACGCCCGGCTATATTTTCTTAAGTATGCACCTTGTTAACAAAGTACATTATGGTGCTGGGGAGATGGCTCAGCCGTTAAATATGCTTGCTTATGAAGCCTGTCAGCCCAGGTGCCTTTCCCCGGTGCCTAAGTAAAGCCAGATGCACAAAGTGGCTCATGTTTCTGGAGAAACAAGAGTGTCCATTCCACTCCTCCCATAAATAAATTAAAGCATCTTTTAAGTGCAAGGAAGTTATTTTTTTGTTTATTTATTTTGGTGTTTTTCAAGATAGGTTTTCATTTTAGTCCAGGCTGACCTAGAATTTCATTCTGTAGTCTCAGGGTGGCCTCAAACTCAAGGTGATCAGGCGTGTGCCACCATACTCGGCTAAAAGCATCTTTTAAAAAAGAAAGTACGTTATTTATAAATTTCATTTTCTAGTTGTTCTTTTTTGTTTGCTTGTTTTTTTCTTTTCTTGTTTGTTGTTGTTGTTGTTGTTGTTTTGGTTTTTTGAGGTAGGGTCTCACTCTATCTCAGGCTGACCTGGAATTCACTATGTAGTCTCAGGGTGGCCTCGAACTCACGGCAATCCTCCTACCTCTGCCTCCCGAGTGCTGGGATTAAAGGCTGCGCCACTATGCCTGGCACTTGTTTTGTTTTTTGAGTGTTTTTTTTTTTTTTTTTTTTTTCGTTGTATGGTCTCACTCTAGCCCAGGTTGACCTGGAATTCACTATGTAGTCTGAGGGTAGCCTTGAACTCACAGCGATCCTCTTACCTCAGCCTCCCCAGTACTGGGATTAAAGGCGTGCACCACCACGCCCAGCTCTAGTTGTTTTAAGTGAATAATCTGTGTACTGTTCAGAAATCAGAACAAAGCATCCACTAAGGCACCAGGCTTCCATCTTCTGTGCCATCCACCTTTCTTCGTTCTTCCTCCTGGGGAGTCATGTGCAATACACTCCTGTGTGACTTGTCGCCATTTCAGCATCCAAATGCAGGCAATGTGCATTTCCCATGATGTAGTCTTCCACGTGTTCTGAGTTGGGTAGTTTTAGATTGATGAAGTGTGACACTGGTATAAACCAGGAGTCCTTATCAGAGGGTCAGTTCTCAACAGGGTGCTTTTGAGAGCCTTTCTTGGCTCTTAGGTGGGCAGTCACTCAGAAGCTAGGGGGACAGGTGCTAGAGGTCACACAAAGCTTTCACTAAGTTAGTAACCTCCAGATTCTTGTCTTACGAATTCCACAAATGAAACCCGCAGACCAGAGGATAAAGTTTAGAAAGATTTTATTATCGAGTTTATAGAGATAGAGCTTACAGAGTTTCAGAGAAGGGAAGAGTACAGACTCCTGCCTAAAGAGAGGATGGGAGCAGGGTTCCAGAAGTGGGAATTCTACCTAGAGACCCAGATTGGGATCTTTTCTGTCCTGGATGGGGGCTCAAGTAACCAGCCCTGGCACCAGGTTTCTAGGTAGGAGATCAGTTTTCTTGGGAAGGGCCAAACTTCCCAGGCATCCTAACCCTCCAAGAAGGGTATAACCTTATCTCTTCTAGGTATAACCTTATCTCTTCTAGGCAAGGGGACTCCTTTAGGGAAGAAGATCTAAGGAAAGGCCAGGCCCCACTGAATGTTTCTGACCTCTAGCAAAGTGGAGGATTCCTTTAGGGGGAGGGAGTAAAAAAATTACTCAGATTCTCCCCTTACAGGCCCAAGGACATTGCTTACCTTTACTTTTTTTTTTTTTTTTTTTTTTGGTTTTTCGAGGTAGGGTCTCACTCTGGTCCAGGCTGACCTGGAATTAACTATGTAGTCTCAGGGTGGACTCGAACTCTCGGCGATCCTCCTACCTTTGCCTCCCAAGTGCTGGGATTAAAGGCGTGCGCCACCACGCCCGGCCTACCTTTACTTTTTAAAGGAGTTCTGTGACCCCCTAAACTATCTCAAAAGGATACCTAGCTGCCTTTCTACTCTTCCTGTTCCTATACAGTCTGTGGAGCAATGAAAAGAAGTCAAATCATATGTAAAGGTTTGGTAAAGGGTTACTCACAGTAGCCCCTAGTGCAAGGGCCTTCCTTCCCTCCCTTCTCCCTCCCTCCTTCCTGCTCTCATTGAATTTTTAAAAATATTTTATTTTTATTTACTTATTTGAGAGAGAGATACAGAAATAGCAGTTAGAGAGAGAGTGGGAGAATGGGTGCACCAGAGCCTCCAGCCACTGCAAATGAACTCCAGATGCATGCGCCCCCTTGTGCATCTGGCTTATGTGGGTCCTGGGGAGTTGAACCTGGGTCCTTTGGCTTTGCAGGCAAACACCTTAACCACTAAGTCATCTCTCCAGTCCTAATTTTTTTTTTTTTTTTTGAGGCAAGCCCACAGACTGGCCTATTTTTTTTTTTTTGCAAGAGAGAGGGAGGGACAGAATTGGCACACCAGGGCCTTGGCCATTGTAATCTAACTCAAGACCTATGTGCCATCTGGTGTGCATGTGCGACCTTGAACGGTCGTGTCACCTTTTGTGTATCTGGCTTATATGGGACCTGGAGAGTCAAACATGAGTCCTTAGGCTTTGCAGGCAATTGCCTCACCCACTAAGGCATCTCTCCAGCCCACATTTCATGTTGTGCTTGTTTCTTTTTCTTTCTACAGCTGGGGACTTGTCCAATGAACTTGTCCGGCATTTTTTGATTGAGTGTACCCCAAAGGGAGTACGGTTGAAAGGCTGCTCGAATGAACCATATTTTGGTAAGTTGCTTAAGTTGCTGTCAGAACTTCATATGCAAGGACCTAGATTCCCTTTGCCAGCTGACCTGAGATTTGAGACCCTCTCGCTTATAGTGAATCACTCACATCTCAGCCCCCAGATTTAAGACTCCCTATCTGAAGTCATCTTTAAGATAAAACTGAATAATTATTCTTAAAAGCTTTGTTAAAACCAAATTAAAAAAAAAAAACAAAACATCATGACCAAGAGTAGAAATCACAGCTGTCACAAGGTCCCGTTTTGGTGAGGAGGCAGATAGGTCCTGACCTGGGGTTGGATCCCAGTGTGATCCCACCCCTCAGGCATGAGGAGGAGGAGCGTGGCGCTTCTGTCCTGCCACTTGAGCATCCTTCCTTCCCTGTGCACAGAACGCCTCTCCTTGCTGGACAGGCCACACACAGCCCAGGGCAGATGCTCTCCCCTGTTAGCCAAGCCCTTTCAGAGCACTGGGCATGGACAATATAAGTGGTATGCATGGGAGTTCCTTTGATCTCCACTCCTATTTTCAGATCAGCAACTATTCCAATTGATTGTGCGTAGCGTGCTACAGTGTGTGTACCAGCTGTGTGCTTATACCAGGCATGTACTGCACGCCCCTTACTCACCTCAGTTACCTTGTTGACCCTGTGAATCTGTGAGTTTGGCTTGCACCACATCCTACAGTGTGAGCTGTGGAAGGCAGAAGGCCCAACCTTTGTGTGGTGCCTTTGCTGGCTGCGCACACAGCATGTAGAGAAATTGATGATGTTTGTTGGTTTTATCTGCTTCACAGGGAGCCTGACAGCTTTGGTGTGCCAGCATTCCATTACTCCCTTGGCCTTGCCGTGCAAGCTGATCATTCCAGAGAGAGGTACGAGGTGGGGCTTCGGGGCTGGACTGGTTCTGTGTAGGAGCTTCTACGATGGTTACAGAACACTGTTTTCAGGGACTACAATGATCCTTTGAGAAAAAAAAAAAAAAAGACTCGGACTCTTCTCCTGAAATGTGCTCTGGATAAACCCGAATGAAATCCAGAGCTCACAGTCCACGCCACAGGTTACATGTCTGTAGCCATAACCCTAATGGGGGCAGAGGCAGGAGATCATTGGGGTTCATTGACCCAATGGTGAGCTAGCTCTAGGCTGAGTGAGAGACAGGGTCTCAAGGAAATAGAGCAGAAAAGCAATGGAGGAGGATCCCTGAGGTCCGCCTCTGACCTCTGTATTTCATATCTGTAAACACACGTGCTATACACACAAAACAGATTTTTTTCCAATTAAAAATAACAGGGAGGCATCCTTTGCCCTTCAAATAATGGATGTTTCCTATAAATTCAGCAATCAGGAAAATACTGTGTCAGACTGGGTCACCCCATGTTCAGCACGGGATTATAGCTGCTGTGGGTGGGATTATTATCACCGAGAGAACGCACTTGTTCAGTCACTGGCTGGAAATGCTGTCATCAAATTGTCCGGCTTTGTCAGGTGGGACTCCCGTACCAGGAGCAGCACTCATTTCTGTGTCTTCTGCCCCTTCCTGCAGATCCACTGGAAGAAATAGCAGAAAACTCTCCCCAGACAGCAGCCAACTCAGCAGCTGAGCTCTTGAAGCAGGGAGCAGGTCAGTGGGTACAGCTTAATTTCCACATCTCTTGGTGATTAGACAGAAACCGATTCTCTGCTAGAACTTTCCTTGGCTGCATATTCATTATTCAGGTTTCCTGCTTCTCTGTGGGCTGTGAAGGAAGTTTCCTTTTATAGACGGCTGACACACAGCTGGGTGGAGCACAGCTGTAGGGCAAGAGGACCAGGGCTTCAGAGGCTGGATTTATTTATGACTCGAACAAGACCAAATTCAGTGGGATAAATGTCAAGTCCTGTATTTACTGTGGGGGGCGGGAGGGTGGTAAATGCAGTCAGACAGGATGTGGGTGATCTGCCTTGCCAGCAGAAAATGGAAAAATGTTCCGTAGCTGTGACTCAACGATCACTCGCCGTGAGTCAACAGTTGGATCCACTCTGCCATCTGGTTGGTCAGGGCTTCCACTCTGGAGACCAGACCACTTTGTGGAAGCATCTTCAGTCATAGATTTTACTGTTTAGAGCAATGACAGGGTCAGAGCAAAATTGAGAGGAAAGTAGAGATCCCCCCTGTGTAAATGAACTCCCTTTCTCACACCATCCTCTCTGCAGTGTGTGTGTGTGACAGTTGATGAGCCAACACGAAAGTCCTTAGAGATACGGTTCACTCTTGGTGTTAATGGGTTCAGGAAATAGTGTGTGTGTGTGTGTGTATGAACTCACCAGTATAATGTCATACAAAATATTTTCATTGCTCTAAAATTCCCCTCTGCTCTAACTATTCCATATCCTTCTCCATACCCATGCCCCGAAAAACCACTCTTGCCACAGTTTTGACTTTTCCAGAATATGCTTTCTGTTGTAAATGTAAAATATGTACCATTTTCAGATTCATTTTTGTCCCCTTCCGTTGGTAATACGCATTGAAGTCTTTCATAGACAGGTGCTTTATTCTCAGCATAGAATAACATTCCATTATCTGGATAGATCAGTTTATTTATGTATTCATTAAAGAACATCAGGGTTGCTTCTATTTTGGGTAACTATGAATAAGGCTTCTATAAACATCCTAAACAGTCAAAAAAAAAAAAAAAAAAAAACAAACCACAAGCGTTTGCCTAAACACAAGTTTCCAACTCCTTTGAGTCCATACCAGGGAGCCTGAATGCTAGATCCTGTGGCAAGAGTACACTTAGTTTTTTTTTTTTTTTTTTTTTTTTTTTTTTGGTTTTTCGAGGTAGGGTCTCACTCTGGCCCAGGCTGACCTGGAATTAACTATGTAGTCTCAGGGTGGCCTCGAACTCACGGCGATCCTCCTACCTCTGCCTCCCGAGTGCTGGGATTAAAGGCGTGCGCCACCACGCCCGGCAAGAGTACACTTAGTTTTATGCGAAACCACAACACTGCTTGACAAAGTGCTTTGACCATTTTTGCATCCTGACCAGCACTGGATCAGGGTCCCTTTGCTGCAGGTCCTCAGAATCATTTTTGTCAAACTCCACCCAGTCACCTGCGAAGATTCTTACTGAAAGTGCATTAAATCTGTGGATGAATTGGGAAGAGCCAGGGTCTTAACAATATTGCATCTTTCTATTCATGGATTCCATTTATTTAGTTCTTTGATATCTTTCTTTAGAGTTTTTTTTTTATATAGATCTTATATATAGTTTGTTAACTTTACAACTAAGTAATTTGAGATGCTGCTAAATTTTAAATTCAAGTTTTACATGGTCATTGCTGTTTCTATCAGAAAGTTGTTGGTTTTTATATATTGAATTCTTTTTTATTTTTTGTTGTGTGTGTTTTGTGTAAGTGTCATATGCACGTGTGTGTGCTGCATGTAGAAGCCAGAGGATAGTGAAGCTCACTGTTTTTCATTTAGACTAGTTGACCTGCAAGCCCCAGTGATCCAGGCCTCTTCTCCACTCCCTTCTCAGCACTGGGGATACAGGCACACGTGGCTACGTCTGGATGTACGTGGGTGCTGGGATCTCTGGAGGGGGGTGGAGTTCACCTCAGCAACCTCCCTTCATTTGCTTGGTCTGATGATTGAGTATGGTTGTTCAGAATAAGCCCAGACATTATACCAAGACAGTGGAATTTTGATCTCTGATCACTACAGGTATTATTTTTCCTAAACTTGAATTCCACCTGTAGCAGACAACTTCAAGTTCGCTGAGATGAACTTCCAGACCAGGCAAAGTTATAGAGAAATGGATATTTATTGAGCCTTACAGATCAAGGGGAAGTTCCATAATGGCAGAAGCTGGCCTGCCTTTACAGGTCCAAGCAGAAAGAGAGAAGCCAAAAGCCACACAGCACAGCACACTTCAGGAACTCCAGCTAGGAACACTTTGCATATCTTTAGATTGAAACCTCAAACCCACCACCACACCTTAAGATCCGCCCAGTGACACTGCCTCCAGTCAGGTGGCTGCAGATGCAAACTATAAACCAATAAAACACTGAATATATTGGGAGCCATCTATTCAAACTACCACACACCCTAGAGTACTGGACCTGCTGAAGTTCTTTGAGAGCATCATGTCCCATTTCCTCATTGGCAGCAGAAGCCAAGACATAGAAATTTAGCAGTTTGGACTGGAGAGATGGCTTAGTGGTTAAGGTGCTTGCCTGCAAAGCCAAAGGACACAGGTTTGATTCCCTAGGACCCACATAAGCCAGATGCACAAGGTGGTGCAAACGTCTGGAGTTCATTTGCAGTGGCTAGAAGTCCTGGTGTGCCCATTCTCTCTCTCTTTCTCTCTGTCTACCTCTTTCTCTCTCTCAAATAAATAAATACAATATATTTTTTTAATACAATATTTTTTAAAAAGGAAGTTAAGCAGTTTGCAATGAGGGGAATAAACTTGTAATTCTGACCAGTTTCATCCCTTTTCACTTGATATTAAAGCCCTTAGGACTTTGTTCCAATCTCTGAACAATTTCTATTTGTGTTTTGAACCTCAGTTCTTCATTGTTCCGTCTTGCAGGGGATTGTAGGCTAGTCCTGAAAAGAAACGCTGTTTTCCCAGACTTCTACTTTCCTGTAAACATCGTGGCTATATTTTTAGAATTGAGCTCTGCAAGTATAATTTCTTTATAAAAGTCATACATGTTCTTACCTTATGGGGGTAGCCATCAGTTATGCAGGAGAGGCAATGACTCTGTGTATAATGACCCGACTCATGGCTCTTAACAGTCTTTCCACCCCTTCTCCGCGAATTTCCCTGAGCCATGTTGGGTTCATTTTAGGTCTGTTTCAGTGACGAGGTTTTGTTGAGTCTCTGTGTCTCTGGATATCTGATTCAATAAAAAAAAAAAAAAACTCTTTTAAAAAATCATGCTTGTTCTTTTAGGTTGACGGGGGAGGGGGGAATGCAGAAAAGAATGGGGGACCCAGTGACTCGTGACCCTGTTAGTTATCCCACGCAGTGTTTCACACTGGGAAGAAAGGAAGTTATCCCCATCACAGACAACTCTGAACTCAACCAGATCGTTCCCATGACTTCCCCTCATTTGGAATCATGCCATATGTACAGTTCTTTTAGCATTTATTTTTCTACTTTACACCCATTGGTTTTGAAAACATAATATGTTTATGGTCTTATAATTTTCCATTTTGTACTTCACCTCTCATGGTTATTCATATAGCTGATGTCTAAATTTTTAATACTGAAAACCATGCTTGGAGGGCTTTCGACTTGATTTTTTTTTTTTTTAATTGCTTGGGTTTTTTGAGGTAGGGTCTCACTGTAGCTCAGACTGATCTGGATGGAATTCACTCTGTAGTCTCAGGGTGGCCTTGAACTCATGGCAATTCTCCTACCTCTGCCTCCTGAGGTGCTGGGATTAAAGGCGTGTGCCACCATACCTGGGTCTACTTGCTTTTTAAAAATAATTTATCTTTAATTTTTTTTCTTGGTTTTTTGAGGTAAGTTCTCACTCTAGCTCAGGCTGACCTGGAATTCACTATGTAGTCTCAGGGTGGCCTTGAACTCATGATGATCCCCATCTTTAATGCTTTTATTGGAAACTATCTTTAATTTTTATTGGAAACTATATATGAACATACTGAAAATTGATCACGTTCTCATCATATCCTCTTTTGTCCCCCTTCTGCTGCCCCTGTTCCACTGAGTTGGGTATTGTTAATCACTGTGAGGTCCTGAATGCACCACTCAGACTCTGGGGGTGGAACACCTCACAGTCCACCTTCCCACCCCATGTCTCTTAAATCCTTTCTGCCCCCTCTTCGGTAGGGTTCCCTGAGCCTGGAGAGGTATTACAAGTCTCCTTTAGTGGGGAGCTTATCAAACCCTCTTATTTTCTGCTTTAATCAATTTTGAGTCCCCTTGGTATCTGCTGCCTTCTCTCTGTAGGTGGTTCTCTGGCTAGGAGTGAGAGCAGCCCTCACATTCCGTCTCCCACATCCTGTGTCATGTTTCCTAGGCAACTGTGGTAGAAATGACTCATCCCAGGATAGGCTTTCTCTCCTTGGCATTTTGATGGGTCTCAAGTCTGCACATCCTTAAACAGCAAGTTCTCTGAAAGTGACAACAGCATGGATCAAAGGACATAAACATTTCATTCAGAAGATTTTTTGATGGAAATAACCTCTCCATTTAGCCAAAAAGCAGTGGAAGCTTCCTTCTGGGGTCTGGTGCCTGCCAAGCCATCAATTTGCAACGTGGTTCTCAGGACCAGACCTGAAGTCCCTCCCTCCCTCTAACCCAGGCTAACCTGGCTCTCAGTTTGCAGTCCCAGGCTGGCCTTGAACTCACAACAATCCTCCTACCTCTGCCTCCCAAGCACTGGGATTAAAGGCATGCGCCACCACACCCAGTGAGTAGAGTAACCACGTGAGAGAAGGCAATTCTACCAATTCGATGATCAGAAAAGCGAAGCCCCTCTCCACCTGCAGGGTGGGGGCTAGAAGGATGAGGGACTGCTCAGAACTATGCTTACACTTAGTCATTTTCCTTCCCTGTCAGTGTGGGGAGCTGGGATGGCAGCCAGTCATCTTTGCACAACCCCTCCAGCCCTCTGAGCAAGGCAGCTATTGGGAATGGAAAATAGACGCTCTCCTCTCAGGTCCTCTTTCTTGGGGACCTCAGGGTTTCCTTAGCGGTCACTAACTAGGTGTTTGTGTCAACGCCGTGGTCATCCTGACTCCCTGTGACTCCGGGGAAGGCACCTAGACAGGAAGAACGCTCCTCTCTCCAGCCAGTGGGGGTCACTCCAGTAGCTTGTCCTTTCGCCTGCCTTCTCACACTGGAGCAGGTGTGTCTTTGGAACTGGGGCCTAAAGACACTTGCTTTCCAGAGTGCTTGGTCTGGGTCTCACACTTGAGTTATGTAAATATTAGCCTCTGCCTGTGTGTCAGCAAAGCATGTGTGAACCCAACAGTTCTCGCTAACATACACCTCTCCCCTGCCCACACCTCCGCTCGATGTCTTACAGCTTGCAACGTGTGGTACTTGAACTCTGTGGAGATGGAGTCCCTCACCGGCCACCAGGCAGTCCAGAAAGCCCTGAGCATGACCCTGCTCCAAGAACCTCCCCCAGTGTCCACAGTGGTACACTTCAAGGTGTCAGCCCAAGGCATTACCCTGACGGACAATCAGAGAAAGTGAGTGCTGGGTGGGGTGGGGGCGGGGTAGAATATTGACCCCCCCCATTGTGCCCTGGTTGTCTGGCTGTCACTTGCTCCCTCTAGTGTGAGTGGTCACCCACATAAATCCTTCATGGGTCTTAAGGTTATTACTAATCCAGTCTCAGTTTTGACTATTTCTGTCCTAAAAACAAGCCATTAGTCTTGAACGATTTTCTTAGAAACCAATAACTTAAAAAAAAATACTTTTAACATAATCATTTGCAAATGCAAAATTCTTTTAAGTCATTACTTTATTGTTTTTTTTTTTCTTTTTGGTTTTTTGAGGTAGGGTCTCACTCTAGCCCAGGCTGACCTGGAATTCACTATGTAGTCTCAGGCTGGCCTCGAACTCACAGCCATCCTCCTACCTCTGCCTCCCAAGTGCTGGGATTAAAGGCGTGCACCACCACGCTCAACTTTAAGTCATTACTTTTAAAGACAACAGGAAAGACCAGAATCTACTGACTTGTCTTTCAGTGTCATTACTTTCCTAAGTGGAAGGCGTTGCATTCTGGTCAGAGTATGTTCTTCGAAGGGCTTTGACCCTAGTTACTGGATCACTTATACCAGTGCACACCCGCTGAGCCCCAGTGGGGCAGAGACCTTGCTCCCAGGCGTGTCCTCCCACGGGCCCTCCAGAATTATCTCCTACAGTTCTTCTGCTATGGAGCCTTTCACCTCAGGGCCCAGGACACTACAGATGCAAGGATATGGCATTCATTAAGGAAACAATCTGTGATTAACAAGGAAAGCAAATTGTCTGCCACGGACATGGTGGGCAGTGGCGGTAGCCCTTGCCCTCCGGCGTCCTCACAGGACACTGCACAGACCAGCCTGAGCCTCTTTGCATGATGGTCCCCTGGCAGGCCCTCGCCCCTGCAGAACCTTCTCAAAGACCGGTCCTTCAAGTGGGGCCTTTCCTTCGTCTTCCTAAATTGCCAGTGAAGATGAAGACAGACCCTTCCATTCATTGCTTTGGGGGATGCAAGTTTGGTCAGGTTTTACTCATACCCTTTCATCTGGTCAGAGCCAGAGTCTGGCTTTGCTGGTCAGGATCCCTCACCCATTGGCGGCAGGTGATTCTGGGCAAGTTCCTTAAGACCCTAGTGCTTCGTTTCTTCATCTTTCAAACCATTGCCCAATTATTTGCTATAGAATTTAGCAGCTCAGAAAGAGCAGTGGATCCATGTGCCCTGGAGACCAGCCAGCAACAATGGGCTCAGATACGAGAATGGGGTCTGTTCCGAGACCTAGCACCAGATTTGTCTAGGCAGTATCTTGTGACGGGGTGGGTGGACTGGCCTCTTGATGCTCTCTTTGCATGGAGACTGAGGATTGGAGGCAGTTAGAGGTCCCCCAGGAAAACATGGGCTGGATGGTCCAGTAGGCCCAAGCCGGTTCCCTGTGCCCGCTTTCCCTGCCTCCCGTCCGGTTCCTCAGAGCATGTTCACTCTATACGGTGCTTCTGTTGCTGCTCACACAAACCCCCTCTGCCCGGCTTCATACTGTTTGTCGACTGTTCACACATTCACACTTTGCTCTTCTTCCCAGGTGATAAGAAAAGGCACCATTTTCTTCCTCACAAATGTTTGTACAGGGGAAGTGAGGGAGGTGGCCCAGCACACATCACCCATCATCGTAAAAACCCAGTAACAGGAACACTCCTTTCTCCCCACCTGCCCCCCAGGCTCTTCTTCCGGAGGCATTACCCTGTGAGCAGTGTGATTTTCTGTGCCTTGGACCCACAAGACAGGAAGTAAGAAATTTTCGTTTCTATTTTTCATTTTTTAACACTTCAAAAGTATTTATTTATGTCCCAGCACTCGGGAAGAGGTAAGGATCGGAGAGAGACTACACAGTTAATTCCAGGTCAGCCCGGACCAGAGTGAAACCCTACCTTGAAAAACCAAAAAAAAAAAAAAAAAAAGAAAAAGAAAAAAAAAAAAAAGTATTTATTTATGTGAAAGAGAAAGAGGCAGAGAGGGAGGGAGAGAGAATGGGTGCACCAGAGCCTTCGGCCACTGCAAACGAACTCCAGATGCACGCGCCAACCTTGGGCATCTGGCTTACATGGGTCCTGGGGAATCAAACCTGGGTTCTTAGGCTTCTCAGGCAAGCACCTTAACCACTAAGCCATCTCTCCAGCCTAGAAATTTTCATTTTTATAAATGAGGTGTATATTTTTTTAAAAAAACTTACTTAAGAAATTAACACAACTCTTTTGTCTCACTCTCAAGGTGGATCAAAGACGGTCCTTCCTCCAAGTAAGTTGACAGCATTTCTTTACACTCTCTGTGCACGTAACCACCGTCCAAGGCTGAGTTCTGTTACAGATTTAAAAGAAGGGACTTATTTAAAAAAAAAAAAACTTTTTAAGCCGGGTGTGGTGGCGCACGCCTTTAATCCCAGCACTCGGGAGGCAGAGGTAGGAAGATCACTGTGAGTTCGAGGCCACCCTGAGACTACATAGTGAATTCCAGCCCAGACTAGAGTGAAACCCTACCTCGAAAAAACCAAAGGGGAAAAAAAAAACCTTTTTAAAAATCAGTTATGTCAGCGAGATGGATTGTTTGCTTTAAAATGAAAGGGTGGGGGCAGAGGTTCTCTCGATGGGGCTCTTGTGTTTTCACTATGGTGCTGGCATGAATGCTGCTGCTGCTGGCTGTGCACTATCGAGCTGGGCCTGTAGCATCCTGGCCCATGCATGCTCAGATGGACTGTTCAACCGGTCCAGCTGTTTTGGAGTGTGTGACATAGTACTGCCAAGGTCCTCAGAGCTGTGTGTGAGCATGGATGAAGCCAGTGCCCAGAATATACCAAACAAATGCAGGGCAGTTTGTCCCCAGTGAGGACCGATTCCTAGCCCAGCATGCATGACCACCTCTTGATAAGCCACATTGCCAGCCGCAACCCCACAGGCTGTCTTTCCTCTCCAGGCTCACTTCCTTTGCAGAGTTAGCACATGCTGACTGACCTCATGTGTCCGTCACCGGCCTCCTGCCCTAGGGTCCCATTTCAGGGATCCTCCTTGTCTGTGCACCTAATCATTGCTAGCATTGCCACCCTTAAGCGCCAAGTCCTGGGCACTCAGGCTGCTGGCTGGCAGAGCAACACCAGCTTTACCTGCTTGGTTTGTGGGACTCTACAGGGTCACAAGAACGTTGCTGGTAAGCTGAAGCTTTCTTTAAGGCAGAAGACAAATGATAGCTAATGATGTGAATTTGGAGAACAATTGTGACTGTGTTAAGATTCCTACAATCCTATTAAGATAATGGCTTCAAAGCTGGGCGTGGTAGCACACACCTTTAATCCCAGCACTCGGGAGGCAGAGGTAGCAGGATCACCATGAGTTCGAGGCCACCCTGAGACTACACAGTGAATTCCAGGCCAGCCTAGACTAGAGTGAAACCCTACCTCGAGACACAAAACAACAAAAGATAATGGCTCCAAGTCTCTGAGGAATCGTGGGATGGGCTCGTCTTTCCAAACTGCTTCCTGAACTGGGCAGAGTTTGCCTGACGGGAGTCCCTGGCGTATTTCCTCTCTGGCACCAGTGAGTGGGGGTGTCTGGATCTAGACAGGGCTGGAAGCTTCTGACAACCTTCCTGGAGAATCTGCATGTCCATGGGAGATGAATCCTTCAGGATAGTGCCAGGAAGATCCTTGCACCTCAACCTTGTAGAGCCCCAAAGAGCCGGAGGTCAAGGGTATGGACAGCCCCCACCAGAGCTGGTGCATGATAGCCCTTGTCAACATGCAGTTGCTACCGGTGGGGAAGGAGGTGGGAGCCTGGGGTCATACACGGTGCTCTAACCTGGACATTGTTCTTCCAGAGTCTTTGGATTTGTGGCCCGGAAGCAAGGCAGTGCCACAGACAACGTGTGCCACCTGTTCGCAGAGCATGATCCTGAGCAGCCCGCCAGTGCCATTGTCAACTTTGTGTCAAAGGTCATGATCGGCTCCCCTAAGAAAATCTAATAGCCCCTTATAGCCCAGACCCATCAGCTGCCTCGCAGGGCCCTTGCCATGGCAGTGGGGTAAGGTGGGGGCCCCCATTTGTACATTCCAGCCTGAGAGGGGAATATGACAGCTCTTCAAAAACAAGAACAATTTCACCAGGATTGGCCTTTCCAGAAAGTAAGATCTCATCTGGTCCCTCTCTGTAGCCAGGCGTATTCTGGGTGGAAGGAGACTGGCCCAGAATATGCCTGCCCAAGGTCGCCATGAGACAGGGACATGCAAGGAGAAAATATAAAAGGCAAAGTGGCCAAGTCTCTGGCCTACCAGCATCTGTGTAGTTGAGGTGCACCAGCCTGCTTGGCAGGGGCTGAGTAACCACACCACCGGCAGAAGCACTCCGTCCAACTACGTCCTTCCTTGTCTTGCCCACGGCAAATACTGATGGAATTGAGAAGAGGACTCGTGGTTAAGGAAGGTTTACACAGGCTAGGCCCTTCTTAACTGGGATGTGAGCTGGGGAACGATGGAATGGAGATGAGAGGTCAAGGGCAGTGCAAGCCTCTGGTGTCAAGGAGAACACGTGACATCAGGGAGCACCGATGGTAGGAGGACTCTATGCTTCTGCTCATAGAGTCCAGCCAGGCTGGGCAGGGGCCAGGAGGACCCTGAGAGGGAAACGAGGAGATGGAAGCAAACATTGCTATTGCTATATAATTTATATTTTACTTATGCCAAATTATTTATGTCTGCCATTGCCATATGCACCCGTGTCAAATGCTGCAGCCACCCAAGCTGTGATTTCTACGAGGCTTGTCCTTTTGTAGTACACACCACATGCACCCTGAAGAAGGTGGTTTGGGGGTGATGCCCCCCACCTATACTTCTGCAAAAAGTAGTTTTGCCTCAAGCAGCCAACTCCCCATTTCATGCTGTGACCTGTGTAGTCCCGATGTGGATGGCTTCCTTTCCCGATGGGATTGTCTAGTAAGGGTGGAATATGGGGGCGCTGTGGTCACTCAGCGTTCTCCTCGTGGGTCCTCGGAGTCACCTGCAGGCCTACAGCATGTCTGGCCTTTTGAAGCTGTTAGCATGCTACTTCTTGGTGGCTTCCGGTGGGGGAGAGGGGCTGTATGGGAAGTGTAAGCCATGACCCTTTGCTGCATCATCTTAACCACTGAACGAGGTATGCTGGTTCTCAGATGCTCATGATAACGCTGGGGGTCTCCTGCCTTCATCTATCAGGTGGTCCCAACACCTCCTGGAGTGAGAGGTAGAGATGAGACGTGTTGAAACAAAGCTACTGTTTCCTGTGCCCAGATCTCAGGGTGCTCTGTGCAGGCTCTGATCAGCCATTCCCATCCCATCCAGCTCAAGTTCCCACTGGCTGCTTTCCAGAGCCCGGGCCTAGCTTACGCCTCTCACAGCTGATGGGCTCGGGCTGCCAAACGGAGCTTTGGAAATACTCTTGGTGGATTCTCTATTTTAAAGTGAGGGACAGAGGTTGCAACTGCCGCAGAATTGGGACCAGTCAAATCATGGTGGGCGTGTGTGTGTGTGTGTGTGTGTGTGTGTGTGTGTGAGAGAGAGAGAGAGGGGGGAGAGAGATACAGAGAAAGAGAGGTGGACCACTCCACTTTTTAGCTCCTATTAATGCACCAAATGCAAGTGCCTCATTTCTGTGCCAAATGTTTGCCTTGGTCTTTGCAGACCTCCTTCCCAGACGTGCACTAATGTGGCTGTCAGACGGAATGTGCCAGCATTCCCTAGAAGCCCACAGAGGCTCCTCCTGTTTCAGCTTTTCACGTGTAGTTGGAGCCTGAGTAGGGAGGGCTGAAGTTGTGCTATCCCCAAGAAATACCCTATCCCTGTAATAGTTTATATGCAAATGTGACCCAAAGACCACAGGCCGGATCCTTTACCTTTCTGCTGGAGGGAGGGCCTCATTAGAAATCATCAGGGCGGGTCGACGCATAATAAGTACCAGCCTGACAGTGAGTTAGAGATGCCGGGGCCTCCTACGGAGGTTATCTTGGAATGCATTCAAGAAGCTACACATATTTGCTTTCTAAACTGATAGACAGGTATGATGTTTCGTCAGGTAAAAGTGGTCAAGGATATCAGAGAATTTGCTCCCAGGGAGAGGCTCCTTCAGAGGAACCACAGGAAGCCGGCTTCTACAACTTTCCAGGAGCTGGCGGGGACAGGTTTCTTTCTTCCTTTGTGTGTGACAAGTGCATGCAACAGGACAACTTCATGCCATCAGAGGATGTGCCCTGAACCCTGCTCAGAAACGCAGGAGAAGGAACAGAGCCCGGGCATTTTGCCTGGGCTCTAGTTGGGCACACCCATGGTGTCCTTGGGAATAAATGCAGTGAGTTCAAAATAACAACACTCATCACTTACGGTAGCCAGAGTCCCACTAACCTGTTCATTAAACAATCCTGTATTCCTTCAGTGTTAAGCTGTAACCATGTTAAAAGCCACAGTGCATTTATCCTCAGTGTCAAAGACCTTGTTATGGCTCCGTATCTGCCTTACCTGTTAGCGCGTATTTTTACTATTCTGATATTGTAAAGAGTATGTATCCAGTATGTAAATGAATGTTCTATAAGTCCTTTGTATAGTCAATTTTCTCTGCTCTTTAAATATCATCCCTATTCAGAGTATAATAAAAGAAAATATGACAGTAAGTCTCATGAGACAGGTGTTTCTGTGCTCCACGTTTTGCATTGTGCACACGCGTGTGCATCTGTGTATGTTCATGATGAATGGGAAGTTTACCCTAACATACAATCAAAAAAGACAAAGTTATACTAAATATGTGTTAACACAAAAAAATAATATTATTACATTGATCTGTAATTCTGCCTCGGTGGAATGGATTTTGAATTCTTTTTCTCATTGTGATGTTTCTTTTTTTAATATTTTTATTTATTTGAGAGAGAGAGAAAAAGAGTCAGAGAGAAGGTGAGGGAGGCAGAGTGAGAGAGAATGGATGTGTCAGGGCCTCCAGCCATCGCAAACGAATTCCAGATGCTTGCACCACCTTGTGCATCTGGCTTACGTGGGTCCTGGGGAATCGAACCTGGGTCCTTTGGCTTTGTATGCAAACACCTTAACTGCTAAGCCATCCCACCAACCCCTCCTTGCAATGTTTCCATTAACAGCCTGTCTGACACAGGGGTGTGACTTGTGCTTCCAGACCCCATCTGTGGAACAGGTTTGGGATGCACATCGCCTCAGTGGCTGGCGATCAGGGCTGCAAGTTTCTGCAGTGAGCTGTGGAGATGGCTGTGTCCTCACTGCACTGTCTGCCTGGCTTCGCTGCTCTTCTTGGTGCCTTGTCGTCGCTGTCGTTTTATGGTAGCCCTTGGGACTGGACTGAAGCACAATGTCTGCCTCGCTTTGATTGGCATTTGCATGATGGCTATGGGTTATTTGCGTTCTTTACATATTTATTGGCCACGTGAATGTCTATGGGGCTGTGGTAATTCTTCCATGTATTGATTGGATTATTTGTTCCTTTATTTAGTTTCTTTTTTTCTGAGGAAGAGTCACTCACTGTTCATGGTTCCTTTCCGTTCACCAAATTAGCTGGTCTGTGAGCTTCTAAGAAATTCTTGTCTCCACTCCCCCATTGCTATAGACATGGTGGGACTATAGAAGCCCAATCACAGCCTCCAGGGTTTTTCTTTTTAACTTTTTTATTAGTTTTTATGAGGGAAGGGGAGGGAGAGAATGGGCACACCAGGGCCTCTAGCCACTGCAAACCAACTCCAGATGCATGCGTGCACCACCATGTGCATCTGGATTATGTGGGCTCTAGGGAATCGAACCTGGGTCCTGAGGCTTCACAGGCAAGCGCCTTAACCACTAAGTCATCTCTCTAACCCCAGCGTTTTACTCAGGTACTTAGGCTTGTGTAACAAACACTTCAACCATTGAGCCATTCCCCCAGCCCATTTAATTTTCTAAATACATTACAGGCATGAATTACCTGTCAGATGTCAGATGTGGATGCCTCCAGATTTTCCCCATTTTGTAGATGATGTCTTCACTCTGTTAATCATTTCCTTTGCTGAGCATTGATTTTTAATTTCATACAATTCCGTTCATTAAATTTCAGTGTTAGCCGGGTGTGGTGGCACATGCCTTTAATCCCAGCACTCAGGAGGCAGAGGTAGGAGGATCGCTGTGAGTTCAAGGCCACCCTGAGACTACAAAGTTAATTCCAGGTCAGCCTGGGCCAGAGTGAGACCCTACTTAGAAAAAACAAAAAAAAAAAAAAAATTTCAGTATTATATCTTTAGCTTTTCAGATCCTTTTCATAAAGTTCATGCAAATTCTATGTAATGAAATATTTTCTCCTAGTAGTTTCACATTTTCAGGTCTTGCATTAGCCCTTTGATTATTTTGAATTGACTGGAACAGAGTAGGAGATGGGAATCTTATTTCCTGATTCTAAACAGAAATATACAGATTTCTAAGTACCACCGGTTGAAGGGGACTTTCTACCGTGTATCATTTGGCACCTTATCAAGCACATAGCTGTATCTGTTTCGAATCAATATTTATTACTAGGGCTCTGTAGTATAATCTGAAGTCCCATTTCCTAATACCGCTAGCATTACTCTTCTAGCTTAGTGTCTCACTGAAAATGCTTTGGGTGCTTTGGGTCTGTTTTTGCATGTGCATAGGATGCATGGTGTGAAGTGTGTGTGTGTGTGTGTGTGTGTAGTCTGCACAAGTATGTGCTAGTAAGTGCCCTGTGTGCTCACCTGCAGTGCCCGGTGGGCTTCTCTATGGGGACCAGCGGAAAAGAGTCTCTGAGCATTCTCAGGGTTTCCCATGGTGGCCAGGACACCCTGTCCTCCTGCATGAGTACCACTGGGATGGCCTGCGGGTATCAACTCACCTGGCCCAGTCTACATTCGCTCTACCCCCACTCTTTCTCCTCCCTCTGTTTCACATTCCTTTCCTTTCTTGGTTATTGAGTCACAGATTGGCATCCCGTGACTCTTTACCACAATAAGAAGTTCCACCCACTGTGGGCCCAGTTAGCCAGAAACACCGATGAGCAAGCCGAGTCCTCAGGCTGAACTTTCCTACCGTAGTTCCTGTCAAGCATCTACATCTTAAAAGTAGCAAATCATGCATGCATCGCCATCCCCAGCCGATGGGGTCTGGTGCAGTTGGGCAGGCTGAGAAACCAAGGTGCTGTTGCCCATATGGCCCCTTCATAAATGGACTAATAGAAGCAGCCGGCAGTCCAGCGCATGGCAGAGCTGTCATCCTGAAAGAAGTGTTCACTTACCACCTAGCATGGGCTCTGCTACCCACATAGGGCTGTCAGCATGTCTATAAGGAGGCAGTAAACCCGGCCACAATGCTAGTCATCTAGTAAGTGTCTGACCCCTAAAACCTGGTGGGTCCTCCTGACACCTCTTGGAACACCATCAAAACAATGTGACCTTCCTGCCTGAGGGGAAATGACATGTGCGGACTTAGGAGATGCAGGCTTTTGTCTGTGGGTGTATGTCCCCCTTAGGTTGAAGAAGGTGGTGCTACATGCCAGGAGTTGTATTTCCTCTGGGAGAACAGAAAGTGTGTCAAGAGAAGGGAAATAAAGGTGCTTTGCAACACAATCCTGCTTGACGGGCAGCCCTTGTGGACAGGACAGAGTCCACATTGGTCTCAGGGACCAGCAGTTCCAGGCAGGCGGCAGGGACAGGTCTGTCTCCACCGCCACAACACAGTAGTTAAGTTACAGAAATGTACAGCATGGGTGCTGGGGATCCAAACATAGGTCCTCATTCTCATACAGGTGTAAATACCCACTGAGCCACTTCACAAATCCCCTAAAGTTGACATATTACTAAAATAATTCACAAAGTTAAAGAAATTTATCTTTAATCCAATGAATCCAGAGGATGAAGAAGGATTAATAATATGAGAACAGAATGAAATACAATGTAAGTTCAAAGACTGCACAGCTATTGTTTCAAAAATAATTATGAATATTTTTTACTGACTACAGTATAACAAATATCCCTGTTCAATAAGACAATCTAAATTTGCAGCAATTTATCTACAATTGCTTGTACTTACAACTGACTTACAGACATAAATGTTCAATATCAAAAACCAAAAATAAATAAATAAATAAATAGATCATATATTATTACTTTCACATATGCTCACATAAAATTCACAAAGCAAACTGCTACTGAATAACATCCTAAGTCCAACCAATTTTTAAAATTTTAAAGAGGTTATCAATTTCACAAGTGTTTTAAAGCATCTGAATCTGGGAATGTAGCTGAATTCTTCTTCTGTAACTCTCAAATTGATAGGAGTTCTTTATGATACAAACTGTTGAAGTATATTACCAAATTATATCCCTATGCTTTATAACCTTTGTTGGGCTGTGACTTAGAGTAAAACAATTTCAATAATACATGTTAATAATGCCTATATCACCCATGAGTTCTCTAATGTAGAGTAATAGTTTGGGTACTTTTTGTTTTTGTTCTTGTTATTTGCTTTTTGTGGGTACAAGCTTTTCCTCACTCAGTATATTCATAGAGCTTCTCACCCGAATGAGTTCTTTTATGAACAGTGAGGTGTACATTCCGCGTGAAAGCTTTTGCACATTCTTTACATTCGTAAGGCTTCTCCCCTGTATGAGTTCTCTGATGTCGAGTGAGGCTCACCTTGCGAGTGAAAGCTTTCCTACAGTCTATACATTCATATGGTTTCTCCCCTGTGTGAGTTCTCTGATGTTTAATAAGGTCTCCTTTGCGAATGAAAGCTTTTCCACATTCTGTACACTCATATGGCTTCTCACCTGTATGAGTTCTCTGATGTTGAGTGAGGTTTCCTTTGCTGGTGTAAGCTTTCCCACATTCTGCACATTCATAGAGCTTCTCACCTCTATGAACTCTCTCGTGTTGACTGAGGTTTATTTTGCTGGTGTAAGTTTTCCCACATTCTGAACATTCATAGTGCTTCTCACATACATGAATCCTCTCATGAACAATGAGTTGTGCCTTGTAATAGAAAGCTTTCCCGCATTCTGTACATTCATAGGGTTTCTCCCCTGTATGAGTTCTCTGATGTCGAGTGAGGTGCACCTTACGAGTGAAAGCCTTCCCACATTGTGTACATGCATAAGGCTTCTCCCCCGTGTGAGTTCTCTGGTGTCGAGTGAGGTGCACCTTACGGGTGAAAGCCTTCCCACATTCTGCACATCCATAGGGCTTCTCACCTACATGGCATCTCTCATGAACAGTGAGGTACACCTTGCAAGTGAAAGTTTTCGCACATTCTGCACATTCATAGGGCTTCTCTCCTGTATGAGTTCGCTGATGTCGAGCAAGGTACATTTTGCGAGTGAAAGATTTCCCACATTCACTACATTTGAAGGGCTTCTCACCAGCATGATTTCTCTGATGTTTAGTGAGTTCAGACCTGTCACAGAAACCATTCCCACATTCCCTACATCTGTAGGTCTTCTGACCTGTATGACTGTGACATTTAATGAGAGTTGAGTTGTAATACAAAGCTTGTTTGTATGGGTGAGACATCAAATTCTGTGGGTGCTGTGACTCTTGGCAACACATCCTCATGCATGTGTTACCTTCATAACATTTTATTCCTTGGTAGATTTTCTGATGCACTTTTAGTTCAGTCTAGAGATAAAAAGAACATGGTTACATTTCTTATATGCAGAGGCTTTTACCTAGCCTGTGCTTCCCTATGTTTTGTGAGCTGTGATTTCTTACTGAAATATTTATCACCAAAAAATTTATGTACATAAATTTGTAATATATGTACACTGTCATGAAGAGCATATGATGCTACATATGTTATAGTCAATGGTTTGTATCCTTACATGATATATTTCTTGAGTTATATAACTAAGTGCCAACTAAACAGTGAATTTCCAATATTTACTAGAAATACTTAGAAATTTTATTAATATAAAACTTCTAGATATAGGCTTTGTTTTGATGATATACCTGGTCAAATATACTGAAATGTCTGATGAAATGGCTCACAAGTTAAAGGTTATGCTGTAAGCTTTTTGGCCCATTTTTAATTTCCCAGATCCACATAAAGCTGGACAGAAAGTGACACATGTGTCTCTAATCCCACGTAGCCTAAATCAAATCAGAGGTGGAGCCCGGAGAATCCAGTAGCTCATGCGCCAGCTAGACTGGTGCACAGAAAAAAAAAAAAGAAAGAAAGAAAGAAAGAAAGAAAATAACAAAGGAAAAACCTGTCTCTAGCAGAGTGGAAGAAAATACATTAAGGCTATCCTCAGACCTCCACATACATACAGGCACACCACTATTCACACACACAACATCTAGAAATACAAACACATACACATACCTATTAAAAATACAATGAAGGGCTGGAGAGATGGCTTAGCAGTTAAGGTGTCTGCCTGAGAAGTTTAAGAATGCCTGTTCAAATCTCCAGGTCCCACATTTAGCCAGATGCATGCACACAAGGGGGCGCACACATCTGGAGTTTGTTCACAGCAGCTGAGAGGCCCTTCTCTCTGTGTGTGTCTCTCTCTGACTCTTTCAAATTAAAAAAAATTATATATATATATATATATATGATGAAAATATCACTGAAATTCAGTTGTTGTTATGGAGCTTAAAATGCTCTGGATGTTTAAAAGGTTAGTCAGGTTAACCACCACACATTCTTATTAGGTTCACTATGGAGAAAAAGTATATTCTACTACATGTTCATAAGTCAGTGTGTATAAATGTCATGTGCATGTAAGTGTGTTTTGACTAGAAGCCAATGTTAGGCCTTTTCTTGAAAGGTTCTCCAACTTATTTTTGGAGACAGGGCCACACACTGAACTAGGACCTTACTGATTTTAACAGTCTGCTCAGCCAGCACACCGCAGGGATTCAACTCTTCTTCTTCTTCTTCACAAAGATGGCATTATGGGTGCAGGCCAACATACCGAATTTTTACATGTTTATTGTGTATTCAAACTCAGGTCCTAAGCACTTTATTAATGAGACATCTATACTATCCACAAGTTAATTTCTTAAGAAAATATTACTGGATAGTTTCAACTTATTATGTTCAGGTTTGAAATATGTTGAGAAAACACAGGAAAAGCTGACAGCACCATGGATAGATTTTGATAAATAAATCGATAAAACATTTTACTTACTTCAACTAGTTCTTCATTCAAAGTTTTGTCCTTGGTCATGTCACCTTGCCACAAATATCTCTTGTGATTTTCCTGGCTGGTGTCAACTGGGTCAGTCACTTTAAGAACATCAAATGACATTCAATATATACTTATATATTAGACTTGTCATTTTTGTGCAATTCTATTGTGACAGTGCACCCTGTTATCATCATAAAAGTTGTCCAATAATATGGAATTGTCATAACTGTATATATTTCAGTCCTTTAGAAATGATTATGATATATTTCTTGGTTATATTCTGTTAACACAGATGGAGATAATTCAGTCATCTATTTCTCATCTGCAGATTTCCACATAGTACACTCAATTGCAACTTTCTCACTTAATCCATTTCTCTATTGTATTACCTACACATGTAATATCCTACATTACACCTCTTTCACATGTGAAATGGGAAGATTTTAATTAAACTAGCTATATTTATGAGTCAGGCAAGGTTAACTATTCTCTCATCCTAAGAAGGAAAAGAGGTTAGGGAAAAGATTCCAGTGCATTTTTCTTGAAATAAGTTCACTTCACCCAAAGAAAGAAAAGAATGCAATCCACAATGGACTTTATCAAGCAATTTTTCCCTATCCAAATATAGAAGACAGCCTTATACAAATATAGAAGACAGCATGTGCCAAGTTATTTATTTGCCTTGTGTTGCACACAACACATTCACCTTCTCATCCTATGAACTGTCTAAAATAAAAATAAACAATTTTATTAAAAATAAAATGAAGACCCTAGGCAATGGCTTAGCAGTTAAAAGTGCTTGCTTTCAAAGTATTCTGACCTGAGTTCAAAAGTTTCCATAAACTTTTGGGTACTCAACAGATATTTAAAGTACCTTATAATCCCACAACACAAGCTATTATATAAAAGTATTATACAAAAATAAAAGGGGGGTTGGAGAGATCACTTAATGGTTAAGGCACTTGCCTGCAAAGCTGAAGGACCTTGGTTCAATTCCCCAGGACCCACATAAGCCAGATACACAAGGTGGTACATGCGTCTGAGTTTGTTTGCAGTGGCTGTAGGCCCTGGCACACCCATTCTCTCTCCCTCTCTCTCTCTCTCTGCCTGCAGCTTTCTCTCAAATAAGTAAATAATAATAAAATATTTCAAAAAATAAATATAAGGGGGATATATAGAAGATCATGATTCCATAAGAACAAATAAGGACTTTGAATTTAAAAATAAAATTGCTTCTCTCCCAAAACATTTATCTTTCTTTCAATTTTTTAATTTAATTTTATTCTACAGAAAAAGAGAGGGAGAGAAAAAGTCAGATCAGATGGGGGCCTTCAGCCACTGTAAATGAATTCTAGACACATGCATCATCGGGTCCTGGGAATCAAATCTGAGTCCTTTGGCCTCACAGGAAAACACCTTTAACTGCTTAGTTATCTCTCCAGCCAAAACATATAGTTTTATAAAAAAAAAAAAAAAGAAAAGAAAAAAAAGTAATAGACAGACCTCAATGGCAGTGACCAACTCAACCTTTAACTTGGGGCAAGGGATGTGCTGCAGTTTTAGTGTCTGCAGAACCTTTACGGATTCCATCTCATCTAGTGAAACCTTATAATGAACTGTACTGCAATTATCACAACCTGATGCCTGACATTAGCTGACTAACATCAGCCCACATCCTGGCCCCAACTCCAGGAAGAGATATTGTGAAGACTTCCTCTTTCAGCACCCTTCTGACAAACACTCCACATGGGGAGATATTAAAGATTTGGTAAACCAAGGTAAAAGATCCTTAAAAGCACAGGAACCACCCTGTAAACCCCTAAAAATTGGTTTCTGACAATACAAGCTGTTATCACTATAAATTTATAAAAGATCACAAAAATTTTTTTATGACTTTGGGTTACCTGTTATTGACAGGAACTGTTCATTGATTCATGTCTTAAATCCTCCTTTGTTTAGTCCTGCAATTTGGGCTGATCCTATGCACCACAGAACTGATATCAGACTATGGTAGTTTGAATGGGTGTCCCCAATAGACTAAGGAGTTTTATTAAAGATTCTTAGATTTCCACCTGCCTGACTGGGAGAGGTCACTGTGGAGGATCCTCGGGTCAGCCCTAAGTGTTTAATGAGGGTGAAGCTGGAATTCCAGCCAGAAGAATGCAGAGAGCAGTCTAAGCTCGGCCTGGCTAAGCCCCCACTGTGTTGGTGCTTGTTGGTGGCACTGGCGATGATGTCTATGTGCTCTCCTTCCCCGCTGCTTGGACCTGTGAAAGGAGCCGGGTTTTTCTACCATTATGGAACCGCCCCTGGGTCTGTAGCTTCAATAAATCCCTTCATGCTCCCATAAATTGTGTCTGGACATTCATCCCAGCAACATAAAGCTGACTGGGACAGAAGTTTGCGCTGAGCAGCAGGGTAGATTTGCTGTGCTGCACAGTACTTGGTGCTTACAATAAAAGCAGTGATGAATCAAATCACTGAAAAGCACATTAGAAAGCATCAACAGAAAAGATCATGCAGAAGAATGAATTTCAGGAAGAGAGAAAAGGCTCAAGACAATGACACAGTCAGATACATATAAAGAAACAACTTAAACAACATATCCGTGATTTCAAGATGTATGGGAGACATTCAGTAGAATAAACCTCAGAACTCAAGGCACAGAAAAACAGCTGTCAACTCACCTGGCCCAGTCTACATTCGCTCTACCCCCACTCTTTCTCCTCCCTCTATTTCACATTCCTTTCCTTTCTTGGTTATTGAGTCACAGATTGGCATCCCGTGACTCTTTACCACAATAAGAAGTTCCACCCACTGTGGGCCCAGTTAGCCAGAAACACCGATGAGCAAGCCGAGTCCTCAGGCTGAACTTTCCTACCGTAGTTCCTGTCAAGCATCTACATCTTAAAAGTAGCAAATCATGCATGCATCGCCATCCCCAGCTGATGGGATCTGGTGCAGTTGGGCAGGCTGAGAAACCAAGGTGCTGTTGTCCATATGGCCCCTTCATAAATGGACTAATAGAAGCGGCCGGCAGTCCAGCGCATGGCAGAGCTGTCATCCTGAAAGAAGTGTTCACTTACCACCTAGCATGGGCTCTGCTACCCACATAGGGCTGTCAGCATGTCTATAAGGAGGCAGTAAACCCGGCCACAATGCTAGTCATCTAGTAAGTGTCTGACCCCTAAAACCTGGTGGGTCCTCCTGACACCTCTTGGAACACCATCAAAACAATGTGACCTTCCTGCCTGAGGGGAAATGACATGTGCGGACTTAGGAGATGCAGGCTTCTGTCTGTGGGTTTATGTCCCCCTTAGGTTGAAGAAGGTGGTGCTACATGCCAGGAGTTGTATTTCCTCTGGGAGAACAGAAAGTGTGTCAAGAGAAGGGAAATAAAGGTGCTTTGCAACACAATCCTGCTTGACGGGCAGCCCTTGTGGACAGGACAGAGTCCACATTGGTCTCAGGGACCAGCAGTTCCAGGCAGGCGGCAGGGACAGGTCTGTCTCCGCCGTCACAACACAGTAGTTAAGTTACAGAAATGTACAGCATGGGTGCTGGGGATCCAAACATAGGTCCTCATTCTCATACAGGTGTACATACCCACTGAGCCACTTCACAAATCCCCTAAAGTTGACATATTACTAAAATAATTCACAAAGTTAAAGAAATTTATCTTTAATCCAATGAATCCAGAGGATGAAGAAGGATTAATAATATGAGAACAGAATGAAATACAATGTAAGTTCAAAGACTGCACAGCTATTGTTTCAAAAATAATTATGAGTATTTTTTACTGACTACAGTATAACAAATATCCCTGTTCAATAAGACAATCTAAATTTGCAGCAATTTATCTACAATTGCTTGTACTTACAACTGACTTACAGACATAAATGTTCAATATCAAAAACCAAAAATAAATAAATAAATAGATCATATATTATTACTTTCACATATGCTCACATAAAATTCACAAAGCAAACTGCTACTGAATAACATCCTAAGTCCAACCAATTTTTAAAATTTTAAAGAGGTTATCAATTTCACAAGTGTTTTAAAGCATCTGAATCTGGGAATGTAGCTGAATTCTTCTTCTGTAACTCTCAAATTGATAGGAGTTCTTTATGATACAAACTGTT
The DNA here is from genome assembly GCA_036365145.1 of Orientallactaga sibirica. Classification (NCBI taxonomy): domain Eukaryota; kingdom Metazoa; phylum Chordata; class Mammalia; order Rodentia; family Dipodidae; genus Orientallactaga; species Orientallactaga sibirica. The sequence continues at coordinate 41,315 of JAEOAD010000651.1, read as the reverse complement.
GAAGTATATTACCAAATTATATCCCTGTGCTTTATAACCTTTGTTGGGCTGTGACTTAGAGTAAAACAATTTCAATAATACATGTTAATAATGCCTATATCACCCATGAGTTCTCTAATGTAGAGTAATAGTTTGGGTACTTTTTGTTTTTGTTCTTGTTATTTGCTTTTTGTGGGTACAAGCTTTCCCTCACTCAGTATATTCATAGAGCTTCTCACCCGAATGAGTTCTTTTATGAACAGTGAGGTGTACATTCCGCGTGAAAGCTTTTGCACATTCTTTACATTCGTAAGGCTTCTCCCCTGTATGAGTTCTCTGATGTCGAGTGAGGCTCACCTTGCGAGTGAAAGCTTTCCTACAGTCTATACATTCATATGGTTTCTCCCCTGTGTGAGTCCTCTGATGTTTAATAAGGTCTCCTTTGCGAATGAAAGCTTTTCCACATTCTGTACACTCATATGGCTTCTCACCTGTATGAGTTCTCTGATGTTGAGTGAGGTTTCCTTTGCTGGTGTAAGCTTTCCCACATTCTGCACATTCATAGAGCTTCTCACCTCTATGAACTCTCTCGTGTTGACTGAGGTTTATTTTGCTGGTGTAAGTTTTCCCACATTCTGAACATTCATAGTGCTTCTCACATACATGAATCCTCTCATGAACAATGAGTTGTGCCTTGTAATAGAAAGCTTTCCGCATTCTGTACATTCATAGGGTTTCTCCCCCGTATGAGTTCTCTGATGTCGAGTGAGGTGCACCTTACGAGTGAAAGCCTTCCCACATTGTGTACATGCATAAGGCTTCTCCCCCGTGTGAGTTCTCTGGTGTCGAGTGAGGTGCACCTTACGGGTGAAAGCCTTCCCACATTCTGCACATCCATAGGGCTTCTCACCTACATGGCATCTCTCATGAACAGTGAGGTACACCTTGCAAGTGAAAGTTTTCGCACATTCTGCACATTCATAGGGCTTCTCTCCTGTATGAGTTCGCTGATGTCGAGCAAGGTACATTTTATGAGTGAAAGATTTCCCACATTCACTACATTTGAAGGGCTTCTCACCAGCATGATTTCTCTGATGTTTAGTGAGTTCGGACCTGTCACAGAAACCATTCCCACATTCCCTACATCTGTAGGTCTTCTGACCTGTATGACTGTGACATTTAATGAGAGTTGAGTTGTAATACAAAGCTTGTTTGTATGGGTGAGACATCAAATTCTGTGGGTGCTGTGACTCTTGGCAACACATCCTCATGCATGTGTTACCTTCATAACATTTTATTCCTTGGTAGATTTTCTGATGCACTTTTAGTTCAGTCTAGAGATAAAAAGAACATGGTTACATTTCTTATATGCAGAGGCTTTTACCTAGCCTGTGCTTCCCTATGTTTTGTGAGCTGTGATTTCTTACTGAAATATTTATCACCAAAAAATTTATGTACATAAATTTGTAATATATGTACACTGTCATGAAGAGCATATGATGCTACATATGTTATAGTCAATGGTTTGTATCCTTACATGATATATTTCTTGAGTTATATAACTACGTGCCAACTAAACAGTGAATTTCAATATTTACTAGAAATACTTAGAAATTTTATTAATATAAAACTTCTAGATATAGGCTTTGTTTTGATGATATACCTGGTCAAATATACTGAAATGTCTGATGAAATGGCTCACAAGTTAAAGGTTATGCTGTAAGCTTTTGGCCCATTTTTAATTTCCCAGATCCACATAAAGCTGGACAGAAAGTGACACATGTGTCTCTAATCCCACGTAGCCTAAATCAAATCAGAGGTGGAGCCCGAGAATCCAGTAGCTCATGCGCCAGCTAGACTGGTGCACAGAAAAAAAAAAAAAAGAAAAGAAAGAAAGAGAAAATAACAAAGGAAAACCTGTCTCTAGCAGAGTGGAAAGAAAATACATTAAGGCTATCCTCAGACCTCCACATACATACAGGCACACCACTATTCACACACACAACATCCAGAAATACAAACACACATACCTATTAAAAATACAATGAAGGGCTGGAGAGATGGCTTAGCAGTTAAGGTGCCTGCCTGAGAAGTTTAAGAATGCCTGTTCAAATCTCCAGGTCCCACATTTAGCCAGATGCATGCACACAAGGGGGCGCACACATCTGGAGTTTGTTCACAGCAGCTGAGAGGCCCTTCTCTCTGTGTGTGTCTCTCTCTGACTCTTTCAAATTAAAAAAAAATTATATATATATATAATGAAAATATCACTGAAATTCAGTTGTTGTTATGGAGCTTAAAATGCTCTGGATGTTTAAAAGGTTAGTCAGGTTAACCACCACACATTCTTATTAGGTTCACTATGGAGAAAAAGTATATTCTACTACATGTTCATAAGTCAGTGTGTATAAATGTCATGTGCATGTAAGTGTGTTTTGACTAGAAGCCAATGTTAGGCCTTTTCTTGAAAGGTTCTCCAACTTATTTTTGGAGACAGGGCCACACACTGAACTAGGACCTTACTGATTTTAACAGTGTGCTCAGCCAGCACACCGCAGGGATTCAACTCTTCTTCTTCTTCTTCACAAAGATGGCATTATGGGTGCAGGCCAACATACCGGAATTTTTACATGTTTATTGTGTATTCAAACTCAGGTCCTAAGCACTTTATTAATGAGACATCTATACTATCCACAAGTTAATTTCTTAAGAAAATATTACTGGATAGTTTCAACTTATTATGTTCAGGTTTGAAATATGTTGAGAAAACACAGGAAAAGCTGACAGCACCATGGATAGATTTTGATAAATAAATTGATAAAACATTTTACTTACTTCAACTAGTTCTTCATTCAAAGTTTTGTCCTTGGTCATGTCACCTTGCCACAAATATCTCTTGTGATTTTCCTGGCTGGTGTCAACTGGGTCAGTCACTTTAAGAACATCAAATGACATTCAATATATACTTATATATTAGACTTGTCATTTTTGTGCAATTCTATTGTGGCAGTGCACCCTGTTATCATCATAAAAGTTGTCCAATAATATGGAATTGTCATAACTGTATATATTTCAGTCCTTTAGAAATGATTATGATATATTTCTTGGTTATATTCTGTTAACACAGATGGAGATAATTCAGTCATCTATTTCTCATCTGCAGATTTCCACATAGTACACTCAATTGCAACTTTCTCACTTAATCCATTTCTCTATTGTATTACCTACACATGTAATATCCTACATTACACCTCTTTCACATGTGAAATGGGAAGATTTTAATTAAACTAGCTATATTTATGAGTCAGGCAAGGTTAACTATTCTCTCATCCTAAGAAGGAAAAGAGGTTAGGAAAAGATTCCAGTGCATTTTTCTTGAAATAAGTTCACTTCACCCAAAGAAAGAAAAGAATGCAATCCACAATGGACTTTATCAAGCAATTTTTCCCTATCCAAATATAGAAGACAGCCTTATACAAATATAGAAGACAGCATGTGCCAAGTTATTTATTTGCCTTGTGTTGCACACAACACATTCACCTTCTCATCCTATGAACTGTCTAAAATAAAAATAAACAATTTTATTAAAAATAAAATGAAGACCCTAGGCAATGGCTTAGCAGTTAAAAGTGCTTGCTTTCAAAGTATTCTGACCTGAGTTCAAAAGTTTCCATAAACTTTTGGGTACTCAACAGATATTTAAAGTACCTTATAATCCCACAACACAAGCTATTATATAAAAGTATTATACAAAAATAAAAGGGGGGTTGGAGAGATCACTTAATGGTTAAGGCACTTGCCTGCAAAGCTGAAGGACCTTGGTTCAATTCCCCAGGACCCACATAAGCCAGATACACAAGGTGGTACATGCGTCTGGAGTTTGTTTGCAGTGGCTGTAGGCCCTGGCACACCCATTCTCTCTCCCTCTCTCTCTCTCTCTGCCTGCAGCTTTCTCTCAAATAAGTAAATAATAATAAAATATTTCAAAAAAATAAATATAAGGGGGGATATATAGAAGATCATGATTCCATAAGAACAAATAAGGACTTTGAATTTAAAAATAAAATTGCTTCTCTCCCAAAACATTTATCTTTCTTTCAATTTTTAAATTTAATTTTATTCTACAGAAAAAGAGAGGGAGAGAAAAAGTCAGATGGGGGGGGGGGCCTTCAGCCACTGTAAATGAATTCTAGACACATGCATCATCGGGGTCCTGGGGAATCAAATCTGAGTCCTTTGGCCTCACAGGAAAACACCTTTAACTGCTTAGTTATCTCTCCAGCCAAAACATATAGTTTTATAAAAAAAAAAAAAAAAAAGAAAAGAAAAAGTAATAGACAGACCTCAATGGCAGTGACCAACTCAACCTTTAACTTGGGGCAAGGGATGTGCTGCAGTTTTAGTGTCTGCAGAACCTTTACGGATTCCATCTCATCTAGTGAAACCTTATAATGAACTGTACTGCAATTATCACAACCTGATGCCTGACATTAGCTGACTAACATCAGCCCACATCCTGCCCCAACTCCAAGAAGAGATATTGTGAAGACTTCCTCTTTCAGCACCCTTCTGACAAACACTCCACATGGGGAGATATTAAAGATTTGGTAAACCAAGGTAAAAAGATCCTTAAAAGCACAGGAACCACCCCTGTAAACCCCTAAAAATTGGTTTCTGACAATACAAGCTGTTATCACTATAAATTTATAAAAGATCACAAAAAAATTTTTTTATGACTTTGGGTTACCTGTTATTGACAGGAACTGTTCATTGGATTCATGTCTTAAATCCTCCTTTGTTTAGTCCTGCAATTTGGGCTGATCCTATGCACCACAGAACTGATATCAGACTATGGTAGTTTGAATGGGTGTCCCCCAATAGACTAAGGAGTTTTATTAAAGATTCTTAGATTTCCACCTGCCTGACTGGGAGAGGTCACTGTGCGAGGATCCTCGGGTCAGCCCTAAGTGTTTAATGAGGGTGAAGCTGGAATTCCAGCCGGAAGAATGCAGAGAGCAGTCTAAGCTCAGCCTGGCTAAGCCCCCACTGTGTTGGTGCTTGTTGGTGGCACTGGCGATGATGTCTATGTGCTCTCCTTCCCCGCTGCTTGGACCTGTGAAAGGAGCCGGGTTTTTCTACCATTATGGAACCGTCCCTGGGTCCCTTCATGCTCCCATAAATTGTGTCTGGACGTTCATCCCAGCAACATAAAGCTGACTGGGACAGAAGTTTGCGCTGAGCAGCGGGGTAGATCTGCTGTGCTGCACAGTACTTGGTGCTTACAATAAAAGCAGTGATGAATCAAATCACTGAAAAGCACATTAGAAAGCATCAACAGAAAAGATCATGCAGAAGAATGAATTTCAGGAAGAGAGAAAAGGCTCAAGACAATGACACAGTCAGATACATATAAAGAAACAACTTAAACAACATATCCCTGATTTCAAGATGTATGGGAGACATTCAGTAGAATAAACCTCAGAACTCAAGGCACAGAAAAACAGCTGAGATGAACGTAACAGGAAGTGATCAACTGCCTCAGGGAATAATAAGAGAATGTTTCTGCAGCTAAATTCTTGGAGACTGAGCAAGACATCTTTGATAAAGAGTTACTGAAAAAAACAGGGAGGAAATTAAAAACTTCATAGAAACAAGGTGGGGCATGGTGGCACATGCCTTTAATCCCAGCACTTGGGAGGCAGAGGTAGGAAAATCAATGTGAGTTTGAGGCTACCCTGAGACTAAGTGAATTCCAGGTCAGCCTGGGCTAGAGTGAGACCCTACCTTGAAAAGCCAAAATAATAATAATAATAATAATAATAATAATAATAATAATAATAGAAACAAATAAATATGAGAGCACAACCCAACATATCCTCTGAGAGACAGTTAAACCAATCTTGAAAGTTTATAGCTATAAGTGCATATTTTAAAAAATTAGAGCAAGCCAGAAGTGATGGCACATGCCTTTAATCCCAGGAGGATCACCATGAGTTCAAGGTCAACCTGAGACTACACAGTGAATGCCAGGTCAGCCTGGGCTAGAGATTAAGACACCTACCTCAAAAACCAAAAAAAAAAAAAAAAAAAAATCTCAAACAGCAAAATGAGCCACTACATCTAATGAAGAATAGATATAAGGAAGATTTGGTTCTTTGAAAAAGTCAACAGATTGATAAAACCCATAGCCAAACTAACAACAAAGAAAGAGAGGGGCTGGAGAGATGGCTTAGTGGTTAAGGCATTTGCCTACAAAGCCAAAGGATCCAGGTTCAATTCTCCAGAACCCACATAAGCCAGATGCACAAGGGGGCGCATGCATCTGGAGTTCGTTTGCAGTGGCTAGAGGCACACCCATTCTCTCTCTCTCTCTGCCTCTTTCTCTCTCTCAAATAAATAAATTTAAAAAAAAAATAAAGAGAGGACACAAATGATCAAAATCAGAGAAAACATGGAGCTATTAAAAAAGACCTCAGTGAAACCCAGAATATCAGTAGAGAATAATTTTAAAACTTAAAATTCTAAAAAGCTATAACACCTAGAAGAAATGGACAAATTGCCAAACATATAGAAACTTCAAAAGCTAAAACTGAAAGATGTCAATAACTTAAACAGACCATTACCACCAGTGAGATTAAAAGATATTATTATAAGGTTCCCCATATCAAAAGCCCAGGTCCAGATGGAGCCACTGCTGGATTCAATCACACTTTAAAGGAGAAACCAATATCAACTCTGTTCACTGTGGTCGAGGTTTTGGTTTCTGCTTGTATCATGAGACAAGTTTTAAGGTGTGGAGTTTCTTATGTTTCTCTGCATTGGTTTTGTGTTTTTCTGCTTTTTTTCTGTGATTACCTGGAAAAGTCATGGCAGTTAAATTAAAATAAACACCAGTGAGTTCACTTTGAAGTTTTCCTAAAATAAAACCAACTATGTTTTTTCCTCTCCTTACAGTAAAAATGCTTGCGACTCCTATGTGACCATGACACATGACAGACTTGCTTCACTTTCTCCACCAAATGCAGGTGCTTTGCGAGGAGAAGCATTTCAGGGGTCGCTACTGGTTCACCACAAAACCAGAGACAACTGCCAGTGGAGTCATGAAATAACAAGTGTTGGAAGACTATGACATGAAAGGACTAAAATATAAAACAAGAGGGAAAAAAAGACTGTAGAAATCAATACTAACTAATTAGCAGATAAAAATCTAAGAGGGGCTAGAGAGATAGCTTAACAGAAAAGCCTATGGACCCAGACTCAATTCCCCAGTACCCATGTAAGCCAGACGCACAAGGTGGCGCGTTGCCTGGAGTTGGTTTGCAGTAGCTAGAGGCCCTGGCGTACCTGTTTCTCTCTCTCTCTTTCAAATAAATAAAATAAAAGTTTAAAGTTTAAATGGCCGGGTGTTGTGACACATTCCTGTAGGCCTAGCATACAAGAGGTGCAACAGAAGGATCAGGACGTCAAGGTGAATCTCAGATACATAACAAGATTGAGGCCAGCTCAAGCTACATAAGATTCTGTTTCAAAAGGCAGGAAGGAAATTTTCTAAAAAGTTTTATATGTACGTTGAATCAAATCTAACAAAATATACTAAAGTAGAAAACAAAATGACTTAACATAGGTAACCTTCTCCTGAAAGTGTAGAAATGAAGTGTCTGATATTCACAAACATCTGTCTTCAGAACTGGGTTTGACAAAAATTGGTGGAAAAGCTCATTGTGACAACAACGGAGGAGCTCTCTTCCTGCTGCTCTGCCTGGCTCAGTAAACGATCACTGACCTGGGAGGCTCCAGAACGAGGCTTCTGTTACACACCATGGCCCAACTCCATGTTCCAATTTGAAGATTAACTCAGGCTTGATCAGGCAATGTTCTATAAGTGGAAAACAATATGCAAATTATGCCAGAGAATAAGTGAGGTACACAAATGAAAGACAACAGCTCCAATTCAGGAACCACACTGTGACGAGTGAATCAGAAATCTTCATTAGGAGAGAGAGAACGGGCACACAAGCGCCTCTGGCTACTGCAAACCAACTCCCAACACATGCACCACCTTGTACATCTGGTTTACGTAGGTACTGCAGAATTGAACCTGGGTCCTTCAGTTTGCCAGCAAGCACCTTAACCATCAAGCCATCTCTCCAACCCCCAGTCAAAAATTTCAGTGGGTCAAGTAAATAGCTCAGTGATTAAGAGTACTCGCTGCCTAACCATAAGGATCTGACTTTGATCCCCAGAACCCACATGAAAAGCTGGACAAGGCCATGGAGGCCTGTATTTCCTGTGTTTCAGGGGTGGAGACAGGAGAATCAGAGGGGTCAATGGTCAGTAAATCTGACTGAAACCCTGAAGCTTCAGGTTTAGTGGTAGACTAAGTCTGAAGGAAGTAAGGCAGAAGAGTGATCGTGGAACACACCTAATGTTCTCCCATGGCCTCCATATGCATGCACGGTGCGCATATCTGGAAAACAGTGAATATAGCAAACACACACACACCACAAGTTAGAAGAGTGCAGTTAATAAAATGAACAAAAACATTTTAAGTTAACTGACTTCACAGCTCAACTGATTAGTTGGAGAATTACATTCTGAATACAAACCTGGTTATTTAAAAATAAACTAGGGGCTGGAGGGATGGTTTAGTGGTTAAGATGCTTGCCTACAAAGCCAAAGAACCAAGGTTTGATTGCCCAGGATCCATGTAAGCCAGATGCACAAGGTGGCACATGCATCTAGACTTCGTTTGCGGAAGCTGAAGGCCTTGACGTGCCTATTCTCCCTCCCTCCCTCTCTCTCTCTCTCTCATAAATAAAATAAAATTAAAATAAACTAGGAAGGGTCTGGGCAGATGACTCAGCAGTTAAAGGCACCTGCTTGCAAAGCCTCCTAACCTGGGTTCAATTCCTCAACAACCCACAAGAGGCTGGATGAAAACTGGTGTGTGCATCAGATATGTGTTTGTAGTGGCCAAAGCCACTGATGCACATATACACACATGTTCAAGTAAATAAATAAAAATAATTAAATAATAAAGATAACCTAGGAAGATAAATTTAAGGAAATATGGGATTTTAAATATATAAACTATTAAGAAAGAAGCCAGTTGGCTAATGAGTTTTCAAGAAGAAAAAAGAAAGGATAGCAAAATACAGATTCAGCATGGGAATGTTATATGACAGGTAAGACAGGAACATGTAAAGAAACCCTAATAGATGTCACCAACAAGTGACTCTGTGACATTACATTGAAACTGACAAAACTCCAAGACAAGCAGAGTTCTGAATACTTCAGGAGGGGGGAGATGGCTCAGTGGCCAAAGGTGCTTACTTGAAAAGCTGCCGGCCTGAGTTTGGTTCCCCAGGACCACGTAAAGCCAGATGCACAAAGTGGCTCATGTGTCTGTGGCAGGATGTCCTGTGCTCTCATTCTCTCTCTCAAATAAATAAATAAATATTCTAAAAAATACTTCAAGAGGAAACCTTATTATGCTGCATATAAAAGAACACACACACACACACACACACACACACACACACACACACACACACACGGCTGGAGATCTGGCTCAGCAGTTAAGAGCACTTCCTGTGTAAGCATGAGGGCCTAAAACGATCTGAGAGACGGTTTGAATTCAGTCTCCACAACCCACATAAACAGCTGCACATGGCCATGGGTGACTATATCCCCAGTCCTGTTTGAATTCAGTCTCCACAACCCACATAAAGAGCTGCACACAGCCATGGGTGACTATATCCCCAGTCCTGTTTGAATTCAGTCTCCACAACCCACATAAACAGCTGCACACGGCCATGGGTGACTACATCCCCAGTCCTGTGGGAGCACAGACTGGAACATCAGTGGGGCTCGTGGAAAGAAGGCTCTGGGATGACATAAGGACAGGCAAAGGAGCCATGGGGGTTCAGCAGACTTCCTACTCAGGCCCCCCAGGCAAGGTCGAAGGGCACTCACTGCACAGGCACGTATACTACACAACACACACACACACACACAACCACATTACAGATACAAGTAAAGTCTTACTGTAACATAAGTGGAACAGAACAGACAACCTAACTATTAAAGCCTGCATAGTCAGTGTTATGCTTTGGATCTAAAACACAACAAAGAACAGGCGCTAAAGCCGTTGTCCATAGTCACATTAGCAGAGAACCCAGTGAGAGGAAATGATGTCATTGGGGAAATGCCACAGAGGAGAAGTTAGGATGTCAGTCCCTCCTCTGCTTCCTGGCAACAATGAGGTCAGCATTACTGAAATACCATGTATTCCCTGACAGGGTCCTTCTTCTTCCTCACCACAGATCAAGCTGAAATTGTCAAGTCAACATGCACTGAAAATGCTGGGAAAAAGTGAGCCAAAATACAATCTTACCTAAGATGTTTCTCCCAGAAATTTTGTCAGTATAATGGAAAGCTGAATATTATATTCAATCACCTGATTTTCAAAAAAGTCTTCAATAACTTACACTTAGAAGGGACTTCTTATACATAAATTGCACCAGGAAACATGGATATCAACAGACTAAGGAAGTAGGTCATAGACCCCTCTTTTTTTCACCATATACATAAATCAAATATGAAAGGATAAGTTTACATATAAGACTTGAAAGTATAAATGTCCTGGAATATACAGGAATCACATGGGGACAGTGAAGTAGACAGAGTGCTGTAATCCATGTGGGGAAAAAGCCAACAGAAGCAAAACTCAATACATGGGATTACATCAACCTCAAATCATCAAAACATAAAATCCAGCAACTAACAGAAGATATCAACCTGCAAAATATGAAAATAACGGCAAACTATTTAATCAAAAGCCATTGCTTTCCAGAATATACAAGGGCTTTGAAAACATAAAGAGAAGAACATGATCTGTTTGAATGTGGGTGAAAAGCATGAAGAGACACTTCTCACACAGCACATGTACAAACAGCTTGTCAGCACGTGAGCAAATGCTTACCAGCTCTCTTAGCAGCAAAATGCAAATTCCAACCACAATCACTGCTCTGCAGTTAGAATGGTTATCAAATGTACAAAATAACACATGCTGAAAGTATCAAATTGATAACAGCAGTATAAATTACTGTAGCTAGTAGAAATATGGTACGATGGGTGCATCCTCCAAAAACTAAATAAATACAAAGGAGTGAGAAGATGGCTCCACAGTTAAGTTGCTTGCTTGCTTGCAAAAGCCTGCTGACCCAGGATCAATTCCCAAGCCACTTGTGTAAGCCAGACTCTGACCGTGGCACAAAGTAAAGAACATGTGGCACATGCAGCCAAGGGCTGCAGTTACCCCCCTGCTGCTATATAACCACCTCCCAGAAGTGGCTTAGGGGAGGAAAGGGTCTATTCCAGGCTTACAGTTTCCAGAGGAGGCTCTAGCACAGCAGAAGAAGCTGCCTCACTTCAATACATCCATAGCAGAGAAAACCCACCACAATGAGCACGAACAGTCAGAGCTCAAACTGGCTCTGGACACCTAATAGGGCTGGACTCGAGATCCACTCCCAACGACACACCTCTTCCCCACCAGAGCTCTGCCTGCTGGAGACCCAGCTGCAAGCTCAGTCTTAATCAAAACCACTGCAGGCTATGGGGACATATATTCACATTCAACCACTATGCCAACTCACTATTCCTCACTGAAATAAATGTAAAGTCTGGCACATAGAGTGATACGGACAGGACTGGGGGAATTGTGTTAAGTTGTAGTATAGTGACTTACTCCAGGCTTGACATTTTAAAATAGAGGACCTGTGAGCATTCCTAAGAGACCTTGGCCGATGGTCACATCAATAAAGAGAACCATTAAGTACATATTTAAGTTAATGATAATGATAAAGAGCCTGCTAAAATGATTTTATGGGCTGGAGAGATGGCTTAGTAGTTAAGATGCTTGCCTGCAAAGCCTAAGGACCATGTTCAACTCTCCAGATCCCACGTAAGCCAGATGCACAAAGGTGAGGCAAGTGCAAGGTCACACATGCCCACTAGGTGGCAAAAGCATCTGGAGTTCAACAGCAGTGGCGGAGGCTCTAGCACACCAATTCATTCTCTCTCTCTCCCTCTAACAGAAAAAAGAAACAAAAGAAAAACATGATTTTACAAGACTGCCATGAATTCAACTGAGACTTCAATCAGAACTGTCTTTTGCCAAAATGCATGTGGCATAAGAAGGTAAAAACGATCTAGGTTTGAGATTTTTTATGAAACACCTGAGAACCATCTTTGCTTTCAAACAAACCCTTTAATCTCATTTAGGTGCCAAACTGGAAGGAATTTTTCTCCATATTTGTATTCAATAGATGTTTCTTCAATGCTGCCCCAGTAAAGTCAAAGACAGAAGTGAAATATGTCACACACAAAAATAAGTCTCATGAATATTCTCATTCTGCTTGCAAGCCAAATATGACCTGAAGGAAGGAGACAACAAAACAGGGGGTCACAAGACTGTAGAAAGATATAGGGGGAGAGTGAGATGGAGAGAGGACAGTGTTTGCTGGGAGCATGTGGACGTGATGAAGAACTTGCGTGCTACAGAAGTACATGAATGGCAGAGAGCAATTGACTATTTCAACATAGCTATAGAGAGATTCCAAATGTTCACATATTGCCTGAGCTGATTTACCTTCATCTGACAAATATACATTACATAGCTGTACTGCCAAGCCATGTTGTTCATAAACATTTGCCACTGCCTGTGTCAGTTAAAATGCATTACCATCGAATTAGTATGAAAATATAACAATGGGGGCTGGAGGGATGGCTTAGTGATTAAGGCGTTTGCCTGCAAAACTAAGGACCCAGGTTCTGATTCCCCAGCACCCTTGTAAACCAGATGCACAAGGTGGCACATGCAGCTGGAGTTCATTTGCAATGGCTAGAGGCCCTGGTGCACTCTGCCTCTATCTCGGTCTCAAATAAATAAATAAAAATATTTTAAAAGATCACAATGATTCCCATACTCATCATTCAAAGCGAATTTAAGTGCTATGAGAGTTACCGGGGAGTGAACTCACCCAAGAACACCAGGCTGTTGTAGTTCTCCAACATCACATCCCGGTACAGGGTCCTCTGAGCGGCATCCAGCTCCTGCCACTCCTGCCAGGTGAAGTCCACAGCTATGTCCTCAAATGATACTGACCCCTGTAATGACACACTTCTCTTCAACCCAAGTCCTCAGCACTGGAAACAAAAAGTGGGAGTTGGGAGTAAAATCTACTCTGTGGGTAGTACCACTGCCTTGGAGCTGTCACTTGATTTGTATCATGGGAGAAAGAAAAAAACAATGCATGGCTGGAGACACGGCTTAGCAGATAAGGTGCTTGCCTGCAAATCCAAAGGACCCAGGTTCAATTCCCCAGTTCAGATATAAGTAGATGCATAAGGTGGCACATGTGTCTGGAGTTCGTTTGCAGTGGCTGGAGGCCCCAGAGCACCCATATTATGCCTGTCTGTCTCTCTCTCTCTCTCTTCCCCTTTCTCTCAAATATGTAAAAATAAAAAATATTTTAAAAACAATATAAATATCTAAGGCAGGCATGGTGGCACATGCCATTAATCCCAGCCCTCGGGAGACGGAGGTAAGAGGATCACTGTGAGTTTGAGGCCACCCTGAGACTACATAGTGAATTCCAGGTCAGCCTGGGCCAGAGCGAGACCTTGCCTTGAAAAAAAATATCTTACCTGAGTTAATGTAGTAATTCAAGAAAATGTGATTAAAGTTTTCCAAGGAATTACAATACAAGGTATGTTGCCCATTGACAGCACACCAAAATCTCCAGGTCCATGGAGTGCGCTCATACACTGAGGGTCTCAGCTTTAACATGGTCAATTTGATGGAATGTGGGCTAAATCCCATGTTCTGTGAAAAATCTGGGTATATGCAAATTCCTCCTACCTAAGAGAAACAAATGTAACCATTTCCTTGGTCTAAAATCCCAAGCAGTAACGAAGAGGGAAAAAAATTCCTGTCTAAACACAGAGCATGTATCCCTCCCCTTACAGGTGCTGACAGTCTAGATTTTAATGAATTTTCACCAGAGATTGAATTCATACAAGAGCAGACTTCCTGAAGTCTCAACATGCCTGTCAGAATGGCTATGTCAAAAAGGATGACAGATTCTAGGTTTGGTGGCTTATGCCGTTAATCCCAGCACTCAAGAAAATTATCTGAAGAAGGGCTGAAGCAGAGGGTAACTGTGTAGCGACATCAGCCTCTAGAAGAAACCTGGAGCTGATCTCACCTCAAAAAGCCAGACATGGGCTGGAGAGATGACTTAGTGGTTAAGGCACTTGCCTGTGAACCCTAATTCCCCAGTACCCATGTAGCCAGACCCACAGGGTGGCGCAAGCATTTGGCGTTTGTTTAAAAAAAAAAAAAAAACCAGACAGTGGGGCTGGAGAGATGGCTTAGCAGTTAAGGCTTTTGCCTGCAAAGCCAAAGAACCTCAGTTCAATTCCCCAGGACTCACATAAGCCAGATGCATAAGGAGGTGCATGCATCTGGAGTTCATTTGCCCTGGTGCGCCCAATCTCTCTCTCTGTCTCCCCTCTCTCTCCCTGTCTTTCTCTCTCTCAAATAACAAAAATTTTTTGAACTAAAATCACTTGTCCTCAATCTATTTCGCACAATTAAAGAGGGAACGCTCCCAAACTCCTTCTGTGAGCCCAACATTACTCTAATACCTAAACCAAGCAGAGACTCAACAAAAATAGAAAATTATACACTGATATCCCTAATGAACTTAGACATAAAAATACTTAATAAAATCCTTGCAAACTGAACTCAAGAACACATCAAAAGCACCATCCACCTTGATCAAGTAGGTTTCATCCCAGGGATGCAGAGATACAGGGATGTAGGGATGGTTCAACATATGGAAATGAATTAATGTAACTCACCATGTAAATAATCACAAGCATCACATAATTTTTTCAATACATGCAGAAAAGGCCTCCAACAAAATACAACACCCTTCATGAGCAAAACACTGGGGAAATTTGGTATGAAGGGACAATATCTCAATATAATAAAGGCTATTTATAAAACATCCAAGGTCCAGATCATACTAAATGAGGAAAAACTTAAAGCATTCCCATTAAGGTCTGGAACAAGACAGGGGTGCCCACTCTTCCCATTGCTTTTCAACATACTATATGAAGTTTTAGCTCAAGCAATAAAACAAGAGAAACAAATAAAAGGGATACAAATTGATAAGGATGAATTCAACTCGTCCTATTTGCAAATGACATGATTTTATATAAAAGTGACCCAGAAGACTCCACCAATTCTTTCAACAAAGTGGCAGGATACAAAATCAATGCACAAAAATCAAGAGCCTTCCTATAAGCCAAAGATAAACAGATGGAGAAAAAGATGAGTGACACCATCCCGTTTTCAATCATCACAAGAATAAATAAATAAATACCTTGGAATATCACTAACCAAGGATGTGGAAGATCTACATGATGAAAACTTAAGAACACTGAGGAAAGAAATGGAGGAGGACACAAGAAAATGGAAAGATCTCCTATGCTCATGGAATGGAAGAATTAATATTGTGAAAATGGCCATCCTACCAAAACTATCATATATATTCAATGCAATTCCAATAAATATCCCAGCAACAGTCTTCACAGAGATAGAAAAAATAGTCTCGAAATTCATATGGAAGAACAGAAGGCCTTGGATAGCCAAAAATATCCTTACCAAAAGAAACACATCTGTAGGTATCACCATACCTAATTTGAAGATGTACTGCAAAGCCATAGTAACTAGAATAACACAGTACAGGCACAAAGACAGACAATAGATCAATGGAATAGGAAGAAGACCCATCTCTAAGTCTAAGCAAATATAGCTACCTCATCTTTGACAAAGGGCCCAAAAATACACACTGGAGAAAAGACAGCATCTTCACAAATGGTGTTGGAGAAATCGGATAACTACACAATGAAGAATGAAATTAGACTCACTTATCTCAGTCTGCACAAAAGCCAACTCTAAATGGATTAAGGAGCTCGATATAAGTAGGGGCTGGTGAGATGGCTTAGCAGTTAAGCGCTTGCCTGTGAATCCCAAGGACCCTGGTTCAAGGCTCGATTCCCCAGGACTCATGTAAGCCAGATTCACACAGTGGTGTATGCATCTGGAGTTCCTCTGCAGTGGCTGAAGACCCTGGTGTGCCCATTCTCATTCTCTCTCTCTCTCATTCTCTCTCTGCCTCCTTTCTCTGTTGCTCTCAAATAAATAAAAATAAACAAAATTTAAAAAATAAAAAAAGAAAGTAGAAGAGCAAGCTGGGCATGGTGGCTCACACCTCTAATCCCAGCAATCAGAATGCTGATGTACGAGGATGGATATGAGTTCAAGACTAGCCTGGGGTAAAGAGTGAGTTCCAGGTCAGCCTGAGCTTGAAAGAGTCCCCACTTGAAGCAAAGAAAAAGATTGGAAATGTGGCTCAGTGGCAGAGCTCAAGAGGAAGTACGTAATTTAGGTCGCCAGCCAAGACTTGGGAACTCTACAAACCCTAGGACTTGATAGTGGCAAAATCCAAAGAAACCAGGGAATAATTAGCCAGTGAAAACAGAGAAAAGGGGGCTGGCGCTCACGCACCAAGAAGTTGGACCATCAGAGAAATACAGACATTCAGAAACAGTGACCACAGAGATTCAGAGACAGACAGCCAGAGACACAAATCCAGGGCCACACACAGAGCTATCCAGGTGGGCTGTGACATGGCAGGACCATGTGCCCTTGGTCAGCATCTCTAGGTACAGACATAGATCCAGGAAACACATGGCACCAAGGAAGGAGGCAAACATCACCCAGTAAAGCTGGCACTGAGGTGTCTGGTGAAACCTGGTTCCCGAGCTGCACCAAGCTAGGGATCCAGTCTCCACCTCTGGGTGCTCCGTACCCTCTTTGATAGTCCACTGGAGCCACAGACAAGGGACCCTCAAATCTGGGCACCAGATCAAACAACAGAGTCTCCAGCACCACACTGTAGCCATGCAAGTGCCACGTGACACTGAATGACTGGAGTCCAAAGCGCCAGGGGCCCTAAGGCTCCTCGAACCCTCACCAAGCAGCTCAAACACACTGGCAGTCCTTGGGCATCATGACAGCCTAGAGACGGGCCAGGGAGTGGCCTCCCAAGGGTGAGGGCCAAATGTGGCCACCTAAAGTCACTAGAGCCCAAAGAGAGATCTCAGAACATCGAACAGATGGGAGAGAAGCGACTCTCCCAGGGACAGATATAGCCTTGTCTGGAAAGCACGTTGCAGTGTACCGGAAACCAGACATGATCGGATCAAGGTTGAAGACAGTGTCCGAGGGACAGCATTCAGCAGCCAGGCAGCAAGGACACTGGGGAGCAAGGGGACATGGTCCTGCTGTCCAGAGTCAGCGGTTGTAGCTCCCTCCCCTGGATCGAGAAGCCACCCCACAACTCACCATCTGTAACTTGTGAGGAGTGTGCTATCCTCCCTCGGACCTTCCTGTGGCAGCGTGTCACAGGGATTCCCAGAAATTTGAAAAGTTCAATACATCTGGAAGAAAAGAAAGGCCATACATTAATGTCACAAACACATAGGACTTACATGTGGCCAATTATTACTTTATTTTTATTTTTATTTTTTTATTTTATTTTATTTTATTTTTTTTATTTTCCAAGACAGGTCCATCTAGCTCAGGCTGACCTGGAACTCGGTCTGTAGCCCCATGCTGGCCTCAAACTCAAGGCAATCCTCCTACCTCAGCTTACAGTGAGCTGGGATTAAAGACATGTGTCACTGTCCTAGCCAGCTCCACAAAGCTGGGATGAACATCCAAACCAGACAGTTTATGGGAGGACGGGACTTTTCAAGCTTCCACATCCAGGGGAAGTTCCATCCTTTTAGAGATCCGAGCAGAGAGAATCCACCAGCAGCCAGCAAACACCAAAAACCAGCAAGCACGCAACCCACAGAGCTCAGACTGCTCTCCGCACCTTTGGGCTGGAATCCCATCCACACCCAAACACACCTCTGAGCTGGACTCTACCATCTGTTCCCAATGACAACTATTTCAGCCAGGCGGCTGGAGACCCAAGTTACAAGCTTAATAAACACTGAATTTATGGGGGGCACAGATTCAAATTCACACCACCAGAGCCACTACACCTGGCTTTGTACTGGAATTCTTGACTCAACTGATGAAAGTCTTTAAGCACATTCCAGAACAAGGGGCTCCTTTCCCTTCCCAAATCCCCTTAACTTCCCCACTCTTTCTATCCTGCTTCATTTGTTCCATAGGCCAAGCCTTCACCCTTCGAATCTCTTCAAAATTCCCTCCTCTGAGCTAGGGCCCACCTTCAGGTCCCCTGCTAATCTCCTCTTCCCTCAGAATGTTGTTTCCTTCCACCCCTCCTGCCTTCGCCTGTTATCTTCACTTTGTCCTCAGACTGCTATAGACTGTCCCCTCCTCAGACCACACTTCCTTCCTCAGATATTCACCACACCCCTTGTCCTTCACCTCATCCCTGAAACCCTCACAGGCTCTCTGACTGAGGGAGACACCTATTCCCATGGGCACTCACTTCCTCTCTAAGACCCTGACACGCATCCCTCCATCCCTGGTCTCCTCCCTCAGGCTCTTCATTCCAGCCTACACCCTCACTTTTACCATCACTTCTCTCAGGCTTATTTTCCTCTCACTCAGCCACCTTCAGAAATATGGGCCCACTCAAGTCTCTCCCATCTTTTTGAGGCCCCTCTTTGCTTAGTGTAACCACAACCTTGCAGAGTCCAGCGATAAGCAAACTACTGGCCTACTTGTCCCACAGTGGCAGAAAATGGGAGTGTCACCCTCTCCTGGCCATCAGCTTCCCTTTCTGTTAGTCAAGCTTCCTATCACAGCCGGCTTTGCACTGAGAACCTCCACTGGACAGGTACGGCTAATTCATTTTGATACTCACAACCACCACAGGGGTATACGTTTTACCCCACTTATTAGGTGAGAAGACTACAATTCAGACAGGACAAGTGACTTGGCCAGGATCACATAACTGTAAGTGGTAAAACTGAAATTCAAAATCCTAATAATTTATTTTTCCTCTGAGGCAAGGAACCAATATCTAGCCCAAGCTGGCCTTAAGTAACCAATTCTAGTGCCTTAGCCTCCCATGTGCTCAGAATACAGGTAAGTATGACCCTGCCATGCTCAATCTAAACAATGTGATAGCGTCTTATTTACAGACGAAGACTGTGACACCCCACATCACATGGGCTGGCTAGCTACCATCCTCTGACTGCAAACCCTGTGTTCTTCTCTCCTACACACAACATTCTGAGACCCACTGGTGACAGGAGTCAAAATCCACATGTCTGCATTGTTCACAATGATCAGTGCAGTTGGGGTAGGGGCACACAGTGTAAGTTTCCCAAGGGGCCAAGGGGCAAGCCTGATGTCACAAGGCTGTGATTTGCCTCTAGCATACAGACCCAACTGAAAGAGGAAAGATTGAGCTATGGCTGCCCCACAGATGGACTGACTGTGCTCTGTGCCACAGATGCAAGCAACTGCCAAGCTCCTAGGGTTGGAGGAGCTGTCTGAAATGGACCTCACTCCAGGAAGCTGGCATGCATTCATGCCTGGGATTCAGGTCAGCATGAAGGAAACGGAATCTGCTGGTCCCAAGTGGACATCTAGCTGTGGAGTCAGATAGGGACTGCCTGACCATGAGACAGTCGCTCCCCATCTGAGTCCCCACTCGTCCCTTTTCCTCAGTGGGTAGAATCCACTGGCTATTTCTGAAGCTCTTGCTTGGAGTTAAACCTAATTCTGTTCCTTGCTGATTCGATGAGTGCAGCGACTCTCTCCATTGTGCATTTGAGGGACGGCTGTGCTCGAAGATCCATGAAGATGCTCCGGAGCTTATGAACTCACCCCTCCAGTGTCCCCATCCAAACTATCACAGCTGGCCGGTTATACATTAAGATGAAATAAGGTGCTGCAGCCACAAAGACCACACTTCCAATCAGTGATCTCCCTATCCATGGACACAGTAGCATAAAGTGAAGAAGTTATTACTTGGACCAACTTGGACCTGGAGTTTGGCCCAGCATGAAAAGCCTATGTTGTCTCGTCTATGTATTTAAAAAGGTGACAAGAGATATGACAAGCAATGAACGCAGAAATGGTAGCACATTTCTGGATGGATGATTGTGGAGCCCCAACTCAAGAGAAGACAGGAGAGGACTCTGCCCTTGCCTCCCCAGGTCCTGTGTATCTGCTTCCTGTCCCCAACCCTCCTGGGTCGTTCTCCCACCCACATTAGTAGGGGAATTCACAAAGCAAGGTGGGAGATGGGTCTACCAACATCTAAGCAGGAAAGTCTAGTGGCCTCGGGACCTAACTGGCCTGCTGGTTTTCTGCATCATCCCTCCTGTGACTCCCTCTTCCTCTCACTATCCTTGCAACTCTGTCTGCCAGCCTCTTTGGGAGATTCCCTGGGCTCAATCATGTGCAATGGTTCTCGCTGAGTACAGGGACCCTACAAAGTAAGACATATTCAGCCCTTCTGTGTCACCCACACCCCCAGATCTGGCCTTGGGAGGGTGTTCAAAGGCCAAAGTGGAGCCAGGGAAGGGTAGCCAGTGACACGTGGCAGTCACTGCCCTGCTCTTCTGCTTTCACTGCTACAAAAGAGCCAGCCCTGTTGGTTCAGGGCCTGTAATCCCATCTCACCAGGAAGCCAAGGCAGGAAGAACAGAAGTTAAAGATCTGCCTGGCTACAGAGAGAGACCATGTTTCAATATAAAAGTTAGGGCTGAGCTGGGCGTGGTGGTGCATGCCTTTAATCCCAGCACTCTGAAGGCAGAGATAGGAGGATTGCTGAGAGTTCAAGGCTACCCTGAGACTACTTAGTGAATTCCTGGTCAACCTGAGCTAGAGTGAGACCCTACCTCAGAAAACCAAAAGAAAAAAAAAAAAGTTAGAGCTGGGAAGATGGGAAGGTGCTTGCTTGCCTGCCAGTTCAGGGTGCAATTCCCAAGCCCCCACGAAAACTGGACCCAAAAAGTGGCATAAGGGTCTGGTGTTCATTTGCAGCAAAAATAGGCCCATAAAATACACACACACACACACACACACACACACATAATTTTTTTATTTTTATTTTTTGGTTTTTGGAGGTAGGGTCTCACTCCAGCCCAGGCTGACCTGGAATTCACTATGTAGTCTCAGGGTGGCCGTGAATACACAGTGATACTCCTACCTCTGCCTCCCGAGTGCTGGGATAAAAGGCGTGCGCCACAATGCCCAGCTCAAAAAATAACTTTTTAAAAGTTAAAAAAAAAAAAAGAAAGAAATATAAGATTTAATTCATTGCCACAGCTTGCCTCGCAAACACAAATCTCTAGGTTGGAACCCTGGGATCAGATACATACAAGCCAGTGGCAGTGCAGGCAGAGGGGAGTGGCGCACACATTACATGCAGACTGTCAGAAAGACATTCACAGTCTTTCAGAGACGGATAACAGATGCAGAGACTGACAGCTTGAAACACAAACCCAGGGTGCACAGGTGAGCTGGGATGAGGTTGAGTCTACTACCCTTGGCTTTATCTCATGGTACTGGGTCCAGAGAACTTCTGGAATGGGTGGGATAAAGTGTCATCACACAGTCTGACAAAAGTCCCTTCAGTTTAGTTTGTAGCAAGGCACCTGGGGAAAGCAGCTTCCCCACCCAACTTGCACAGACTTCAGGGACAAGTGGCTTATGTACCTTTAAACTTAACACTAATCTCTGTCAAAAATCTGCCATTCCACAAGCACCCCTGCATGTGACCAGATCACACTGCACCCCAGGATGCTGGGAGCCTAGATGTTTCCCTGGACTGGTCTGGTGGCTGGAACAAACTGGGGTCTTCCCAGGCTCATGGCAGCATGCCTAGGAACAAGGTGACTGGGATCCGAAGGGTCAGGCCCATGTGGAGGCCACCCAAGATGACCAAAGCCCAGAAACAGCTCTCGGACACAAACAGATGAGGTAGGCAGGAGGCAGACTGGAACCAGATGTCATAAGGACAGATACCAGATCATCTACACATCAGGTTGCAACGCTTTGGAAAGCAAACATGAGGGTCCCATGAAGATGGGCATTAGGAACACTGGAAGACACAATACCAGAGCTAAGTGGCATAGAAAATAGGGGGTTGATGGCTGGAATCTGGGAGCCAATCTCCAAATAGTTAGCCCATTTATTGGTGGAAAGTACTATTTGAAAGTTTCCAACAATGGTGTAAGCAAGCAGGGGTCAAAGATTCTCAGAAGCAACCAGCCTGACAAGAAGTACACACCAGGGCTGGAGAGATGGGTTAGTGGTTAAGGTGCTTGCCTGCAAAGCCTAAGGATCCAAGTTCAAATCTCCAGGTCCCACGTAAGCCAGTTGCACATGGTGGCACATGCGTCTGGCATTCGTTTGTAGTAATTAGAGGCCCTCACAAGCCCATTCTCACTCTCTCTCTCTGTCTCTAATAAATAAATAAAAATAAGTCTCTTTTTTAAATTTTTTTTTTTATTTTTGGAGAGAGACACACACAGAGAGAGAGAGACAGAGAATGGGCATGCCAGCAGTCTCTCAGCTGCTGTGAACAAAATCCAGACGCGTGCGCCCCCTCGTGGTCAAGTGCGGCATTGCGCCCTTGCGTCACTTTGCATCTGGCTAAACGTGGGACCTGGAGATTGGAACCGGGTTCTTAGGCTTAGCAGGCGGGCGCCTTAACCGCTAAGCCATCTCTCCAGCCCTCTTTTTTTTTTTTTTTTTTTAAAAAAGGACACACCAGTGCAATGGTGGCACACATGCTTGGTGGATAACCACCGGCTTTCTGATTGGCTATGAGATCCGCTCAGTGGAAAGGAACCCACAGCTGGAACTGGGAACCAGGTCAGACTTCTATGGAGACCAAAATTAGGGTCTCCAACGACAAGCTCCCACTAGTCTTTGGCCAAAAGAGGGACTACATCCATCAAAATGTCCCTAAATTAACAATGCTTATCCCATTTAACCCCTGACTTCATTCTCCATTGGAGAATGTGTTTTTCTTTTTCAGAAGGTAACCAGACCCAAGGAGATAAACCACCACCCTTCGCACTTCAGCCAAGGGCCGAGGTGAAATCACAGAGGAACTGGGGGGATGATCAAGAGCGCTGCTTCCACCATGAGCCCGACAAGTGGCGCCAGGGTGAAGGAGACAGACGTGGAGGACCCTCAACACCTACCAAAGCAGAGATCCAGAGGCTCGTGAGAGCTCATCACTGAAGCAGTCTTAAAACTCACCCACCACAGCTCAGGGAATTTTGTGGAAGAGGGGACGGGAAGACTGTAAGAGCCACAGGTTGGGACATCCACGACCCAGAGGCCCTGCCCGGTCCCCAGAGACTGACAGCTGCTGTCATGGTGAAAACCCGCGACCCCACCGAGGAGGCCCTCAGCGGACTTGGGGCAGGAAGGAGGGAAAAGACGGGACGAATACATGATGCGTGCATGCAAAGTATATCCATAATAATACAAAAGCAAAGAATGGGTTAGGGGACAAGAGTCCAATGGTATAAATAGGAGATTGCACAGCTTCCTGGCAGAGAGAAGGCTGCTGTCGGCACTAAACGGGGTTCGTGGGCCAAGTTCCCCCAAAAAACGAGAGCCCGAGGGTGAGATGCTCACAGTGGCCCAAACGCAAAGCCCGGGCCTGGGGGTCTTCGGAGAGGAACACGGGGAGTAGCCGGCGCCCCGCCAGCCCCGCCGCTTGCAAACGCCTTCCCTCCCGAGTGCAGACGCGGGCACACTCACCGCTCCGGGCACCCCGGGCATGCAGCCAGCGCCGAGGCACGAGCCGGGCAGGGCACAGCAGGGCAGGGGAGGACGCAGCGTCCGCACAGCCCCGGGAAGCGCTGCCCCGAGCTAACAGTCCCCAAGATGGGGCGCAGACACAGTTCGGCCGGAAAGCCCGCCTCCCGCCGCAGCCTGCGCGTCTGATTGGACGATCTTCACCGCTCTGCCTCCGATTGGACAGGACTACGGGGCCCCACCCCCTGTGGCTTGACTGACCCTGACAACGGAGGACGTTGTCCAATGGCTGCAGCTGCGCGAAGCCCGGAGTGTGGTGTGGCCGGGCCTGCGTGCCCAGTGCTCAGTTTGGACCGCGATGCCCGGGGACCCCCTCGGGGAGCCCTGGGAGTCCTGTCTTGTCCCTTTCCTGGGGATTTCAGCTCAGACAGCAACGCTCTCTGGACAGTCTGTCCTGGAGTGTGTAGCTGACAGATGATTTGTTCTGGGGAGTCCGCTGCCGGTGCACGGATCCTTTGGGGGAGGGGGGTGTCCGTGGATTCTTGTCTTCCACGAATGGAATCCACAGAGCAGAGGATTAAGGTTTCCAATGATTTTATTAGCGCTTAGAGCTTTGGGAGGGAGACCTGAGAAGGGTGGAGCTGAAGGGAAAGATGGGATTGACATAGCTTTTGACCAAAGAGGGGGGTTGAGAAGCCCAGAACTTAAGAGAAGGAAGGAAGGCAGAGCTCTTCTTGTCCAGGGAGGTAAGAGAGGATTTAAGAAGCCCATCTCAAGACTCAAGTTGGGGGTCTTTTTATGAGCCCCATGGATGGCCGGCTAGTTTAGCAAGTCTAGTTCTGGGATCAAGATTTCTGGAAAAGAGAGCAGTCTTCTCAGAAATCTAGCAAGGGCCTTCTCAGAAGGGAGTGGAATGACTCCCTAATGGGGCACAGATAAGGAAAAACCGGACCCTTCTGATGTTCCTGACCTGTAATAAAGTGTAAGGACCTAGATTTCTCCTACAGATCCAAGAATTCCCAAATTTAGTCAAGAAGAAAGGACAAAGCTATTCACTTTGGGGGCCTGTCATCCCTAAACTGCCTCATAGACAACATCCTGAATCGGAGGAGGGAAGGTGTATCCCCAATATCTGCAGTGGTGGGGACAGCCTCTGGTTCTCCATTCTTCGTGCCTCTGGCAGCTGTTTTCTGTTTCTAGCCCTGCCCCCCTGTCCCCAAGCTCGGCTCCCCCATTTTCTGGGTTCCACGGCACTGCAACCTGTGTCTACAGATCTCATATATGTTCTGGAACTGGGACATCAAGCTCCATTCTGTCATCCATGTTTCTGGAACTCCATGCTTGCAGCCTGGGCTCTTTAACGTCAGAACCAGCAAACCTGGTATTTAAGGGCCTCTGGTCCGACTATGGCCATAGTGGGAACCACCAAACTTCACAATTGCCATACGGAAGTTCTGGGGACCAGGAAGGTCCGCAGCCCCACCTGTAGCCTGGTACCTATGGAGGGCACACAGAATGGGAACTTGTGAAGCCACAGCCAGGTGCCTGTGGCTGTAGTGGTGTCTGGCCTGGTGTGCAGAGCTAAGGGACCCTGGTTTATGAACCCTACTGAGTGAGAGGCAGCCCAGGTGCTTAGACCAGGTGTCCTGCTGCTGGCTAAATTTAAGAGGCTTCTGTCAGCCTGGGGGGTGGCCGACCTCCCTCTGGCTCAGATATCCCAATGTTACCTTCTGCCATCAATCTTACCCACAATGTTTTTTTTTTTTTTTTTTTTTTTTTGGTTTTGAGGTAGGGTCTCACTCTGGCCCAGGCTGACCTGGAATTCACTATGTAGTCTCAGGGTGGCCTTGAACTCACGGCAATCTTCCTACCTCTGCCTCCCGAGTGCTGGGATTAAAGGCGTGCGCCACCACGCCCGGCTTCTTGTTGTTTTTTATTTTATTTTTCTGTAGTAGGGATTGAACCCAGGGCCATGCCCATACTAGTTAAGCACTGTGCCCTGAGCTATAACCCCAACCCTTTTGGGGAGGGGTCAAGATAGGGTCTCACTCTAGCTCAGGCTGACCTGGAATTCACTCTGTAGTCTCAGGGTGGCCTCAAACTCATGGCAATCCTCCTACCTCTGCCTCCCCAGTGCTGGGATTAAAAGGTGCCTGTCCCTACACCGGGCCCCCAACCCTCTTTTTAAGGCTTACATGTGCCTGATTCAGCCTCAGCCCAGAAAATGAAATTACTTTGCTATAACTTGGCAACACCACCAAGATTTTAGCTTATTATGAAAAAAAGTTTTGTTTTGTTCCAGATGCATGTGCCACATTTAGCATCTGCCTTTATATGTGTACTGGGGAATTGAACCCAGCCTGTTAGGCTTTGCAGGCAAGTACCTTAACCACTCAGCAATCTCTCCATAACCCCAGATACAGGTTTTAATTCAGCCAGCAAGGATATGTCTCTTCACTGTTCAATAACATCTAATGTTATTGTACGTGTTTACTAATTCCTCTGAACATCTCGGTTTGTTTTCTAGTTGATTGGATTATGGTTTATTCCTTATTTGCTTACTGTCAATATCAGGGATTTGCTGATTCATGTTGTTTGACGTCATGGACTCTTTCTTGGTGCTTCGCTATTTACTTATCACCTAAAGAAATATCTTCCACCAGGCGTGGTGGTGCACACCTTTAATCCCAGCACTTGGGAGGCAGAGGTAGGAGGAACACCATGAGTTCGAGGCCACCCTGAGTCTATGTAGTGAATTCCAGGTCAGCCTGGGCTAGAGTGAGACCCTACCTCGGAAAAAAAAAAAAAAAAAGAAGAAGCCTGGCATGGTGGCACACACCTTTAATGCCAGCACTCTGGAGGCAGAGGTAAGAGGATCACTGTGAGTTCAAGGCCACCCTGATAGTGAATTCCAGGAGCAAGACCCTGATTCAGAAAATAAATAAATAAAATAATAAAAAATTAAAAAGACACCTAAGGTTGTTCTTTAGTCTCCACATGAACATGCATACATGTTGACCCCACATAGTACATTCATACACACATGCACACATACACATGTCTTTTTTTTTTTTTTTTTTTTTTTGGTTTTCCAAGGTAGGGTTTCACTCTGGCCCAGGCTGACCTGGAATTCACTCTGTACTCTCAGGGTAGCCTCGAACTCATGGCAATCCTCCTACCTCTACCTCCCGAGTGCTGGGGTTAAAGGTGTGCGCCACCACACCTGGCCCACATGTCTTTTTTAAATTTTTATTTATTTATTTGAGAGAAGGAAAGAGGCTGAAAGAGAAGAATGGGCACACTAGGGCTTCCAGCCACTGCAAACAAACTCCAGATGCAAGCATCACCTTGTGCATCTGGCTTATGTGGGTCCTGGGGAGTTGAACCAAGGTCCTTTGGCTTTGTAGGCAAGCGCCTTAACCACTAAGCCATCTCTCCAGCCCCCACATGTCATTTCAAGTGATTTAGAGAGTTATGATAAAGTTAATGTTGATAGGAGGTGGTTAATATTTTTCAAAAATATTTTATGAGAGACAATGAATATAGGCACATTAGGGCTTCTTGCTGCTGAAAATAAACTCCAGACACAAGCACCACTTAGTGCATCTGCTTTATATGGGGACTTGATCGCAATCTGGAAAGCTGTGCAAGTAAGTGTCTTTACTGAATCATCTCAGAAGTGGTTAATCTTTTTTTTAATTTATTTTTTATTTATTTGAGAGAGAGAGATACAGAAATAGGCAGGTAGAGAGAGAGAGAGAGAGAGAGAGAGAGAATGAGCGCACCAGGCCTCCAGCCACTGCAAACGAACTCCAGATGTATACGCACCCTTGTGCATCTGGCTTACGTGGGTCATGGAGAATTGAGCCTCGAACCGGGGTCCTTAAGCTTCACAGGCAAGCTTTTAACCGCTAAGCCAACTCTCCAGCCAGAAGTGGTTAATCTTGAAACCAAGAACTACATATATGGTTTGTCAAGATAAGGGTCTCACTAACCCAGGCTGACATAGAACTCACTCTGTAACTGGGGCTAGCCTTGAACTCACAGTGATTCTCCTACCTCAGCCTCTTCAAAGTTGGGGCTAAAGATGTGTACCTCCATGCCTGGCTTGATTTACATTTTTGTTTTGTTTTTGTTTTTGAAGTACGGTCTCTCTCTAGCCCAGGCTGACGTGGAATTCACTATGCAATCTCAGGGTGACCTCGATCCTCCTACCTCTGCCTCCGGAGTGGTGGGACTAAAGGTGTGTGCCACCACGCCTGGCTTGATTTACATCTTAAAAAATTTTTTTTAATTTATTTGAGAGCGACAGCCAGAGAGAGAAAGAGGCAGATAAGAGAGAGAGAAAGAGAATGGGCGCACCAGGGCCTCCAGTCACTGCAAACGAACTCCAGATGCACGCGCCACCTTGTGCATCTGGCTTACGTGGGTCATGGAGAATCAAGCCTCAAACTGGGGTCCTTAAGCTTCACAAGCAAGCACTTAACCACTAAGCCATCTCTCCAGGCCCTTGATTTGCATTTTTTAAAGTTTTATTTAGTTCAAGGAGAGAGAGAGAATATGAATATAGAAGTGCCCAGGGCTTCTAGCCACTGCAAATGAATTCCAGATGCATGCGCCACTTTGTGCATCTGGCTTTCTGTGGGTCCTGGGAAATCAAACTCGGGTCCTTAGGATTTGCAGGCAAGTGCCTTAACTGCTACACCATCTCTCCAGCTCGACTTATCGTTTTTTTTTTTTTTGTTGTTGTTGTTCTTGTTTTTGTTTTTTTGAGGTAGGGTCTTACTCTAGCCCAGGCTGACCTATAATTCACTCTGTAGTCTCAGGGTGGCCTTGAACTCATGGTGATCCTCCTACCTCTGCCAGATGCACAAGGGGGCAAATACGTCTAGAGTTTGTTTGCAGTGGCTGGAGGCCCTGGCGTGCCCATTCTCTTTCATTCTCTCTCTCTCTCTCTCTCTCTCTCTGTGTCTGTCTCTCTCAAATAAATAAGTAAAAATAAAATATTTTTAAGTATATTTTTATTTATTTGACAGAAGGAGGCAGAGAGAGAGAAGGAGAGGCAGACAGAGCAGACAGAACCAGAGAGAGAATGGGCATGCCAGGGCCTACAGCCACTGCAAAGGACCTCCAGATGCATGCACCATTCTGAGCATCTGCCTTACATGGGTCCTGGGGAATCAAACCTGGGTCCTTTGGCTTTGTAGGCAAACACCTTCATCGCTAAGTCATTTATCCAACCCTAATATATATATATTTTTAAAGCAAAAACTTGATTGAGAGGGGAAGGGGATATGATGGAGAGTGAAGTTTCAAAGGAGAAAGTGGGGAGAGGGAGGGAAGCATGGGATATTGTCTACAATTAAAGAAGTTGTCAATAAAAAAATTAAATTAAAATTTAAAAAGTTAAAAAATAGAAATAAAAAGCAAAAACGATTTAAAAAAAGAAAAAGAAGAGAAAGAAACCGCTAGTGCTGTACCACTGAGCTCACCCCAGCCCCAAAGAGGGAAAACTGGGGGAGGACCCAGGAAAGGATTCTAGAAGGGCAGACCTAGAATCTGCAGCTGGTAATCCCAATCCACACTTGAGTAGTTTTGGCAGAAGGATCTAGAGTTCTGGGTCAGCCTGGGCTACATTGGCACACCTTTCCTCTAAATGAGACAAAACAGTGAAGGGTGGTGGTGGATGTCGGGGTGGGACAAATGCTTATAATCCCACATGCAAGTTGGAAGGTTGTTTGTTTGTTTGTTTGTTTGTTTTTGAGGTAGGGTCTTTCTCTAGCCCAGGCTGGCCTGGAATTCACTATGTAGTAAGATGGTGGTCTTGAACTCTTGGCGATCCTCCCACCATTGCCTCCTGAGTGCTGAGATTAAAGGTGTGAGCCACCACACCTGGCGAGTTTGAAGTTTTAGAAAGGAGTAAAAATTCAAGGCTAGCCTGGGCTACATTGTGAGGCCTAGTCAAAGAAAACTTAAGTGGGCTGGAGACATGGCTTAGTGGTTAAGGTGTTTGCCTGAAAAGCAAAAGAACCTTTTTTCCATTCCATAGAAGCCACATAAATCAGATGCACATGGTGGTGCATGTACCTGGAGTTTGTTTGCAGTAGTGGCTAGAGGCCCTGGTTCACCCATTCTCTCTCTCTTTGTTTCTCTCTCTCAGATAAATAAATAAATTTTTTTTAAAAACTGGAAGCTGCCCAGGCATGATGAGAAAACCTTTAATCCCAGCACTTGGGAGGCTAAGGTCAGAGAATCCAGGTGGTGAATTCCAGGTCAGCCTCCATACAGTGAGACCATACATTAGAAAACAAAAATATTGTAGGCCAGGC
Organism: Orientallactaga sibirica; assembly: GCA_036365145.1. Classification (NCBI taxonomy): domain Eukaryota; kingdom Metazoa; phylum Chordata; class Mammalia; order Rodentia; family Dipodidae; genus Orientallactaga; species Orientallactaga sibirica. The sequence goes on along the minus strand of JAEOAD010000651.1, from coordinate 11,150 downwards.
ATGATAGCTCACACCTTTAACCCCAGCACTGCATCAGAGACCTAGGTAGGAGGATCAGGTCAGCTATGCTAGAGACACTACAGCAAACAAATAAACAAAACAAGGGCTTGGTATGGTAGCATAGCCTTTTTAAAATAAAAATTATTTATTTATTTATTTGCAAGCAGAGAGAGATAGAAGAGAGGCAGACAAAAAGAAGAAGAAGCCTGGCATGGTGGCACACACCTTTAATGCCAGCACTCTGGAGGCAGAGGTAAGAGGATCACTGTGAGTTCAAGGCCACCCTGATAGTGAATTCCAGGAGCAAGACCCTGATTCAGAAAATAAATAAATAAAATAATAAAAAATTAAAAAGACACCTAAGGTTGTTCTTTAGTCTCCACATGAACATGCATACATGTTGACCCCACATAGTACATTCATACACACATGCACACATACACATGTCTTTTTTAAATTTTTATTTATTTATTTGAGAGTTTCACTCTGGCCCAGGCTGACCTGAAAGAGAAGAATGGGCACTCATGGCAATAGGTGCTTCCAGCCTGGCATGTCTTTTTTAAATTTTTATTTATTTATTTGAGAGAAGGAAAAAGAGAAGAATGGGGCAAACTGCAGATGCAAGCATCACCTTGTGCATCTGGCTTATGTGGGTCCTGGGGAATTGAACCAAGGTCCTTTGGCTTTGCAGGCAAGCACCTTAACCACTAAGCCATCTCTCCAGCCCCCACATATGTCAGTTCAAGTGATTTAGAGAGTTATGATAAAGTTAATGTTGATAGGAGGTGGTTGATATTTTTCAAAAATATTTTATGAGAGACAATGAATATAGGCACATTAGGGCTTCTTGCTGCTGAAAATAAACTCCAGACACAAGCACCACTTTGTGCATCTGCTTTATATGGGGACTTGATCGCAATCTGGAAAGCTGTGCAAGTAAGTGTCTTTACTGAATCATCTCAGAAGTGGTTAATCTTTTTTTAATTTATTTTTTATTTATTTGAGAGAGAGAGATACAGAAATAGGCAGGTAGAGAGAGAGAGAGAGAGAGGGAGAGAATGGGCGCACCAGGCCTCCAGCCACTGCAAACGAACTCCAGATGTGTACGCACCCTTGTGCATCTGGCTTACATGGGTCCTGGAGAATTGAGCCTCGAACCGGGGTCCTTAAGCTTCACAGGCAAGCTTTTAACCGCTAAGCCAACTCTCCAGCCAGAAGTGGTTAATCTTGAAACCAAGAACTACATATATGGTTTGTCAAGATAAGGGTCTCACTAACCCAGGCTGACATAGAACTCACTCTGTAACTGGGGCTAGCCTTGAACTCACAGTGATTCTCCTACCTCAGCCTCTTCAAAGTTGGGGCTAAAGATGTGTACCTCCATGCCTGGCTTGATTTACATTTTTGTTTTGTTTTTGTTTTTGAAGTACGGTCTCTCTCTAGCCCAGGCTGACGTGGAATTCACTATGCAATCTCAGGGTGACCTCGATCCTCCTACCTCTGCCTCCGGAGTGGTGGGACTAAAGGTGTGTGCCACCACGCCTGGCTTGATTTACATCTTAAAAAAATTTTTTTTTAATTTATTTGAGAGCGACAGCCAGAGAGAGAAAGAGGCAGATAAGAGAGAGAGAAAGAGAATGGGCGCACCAGGGCCTCCAGTCACTGCAAACGAACTCCAGATGCACGCGCCACCTTGTGCATCTGGCTTACGTGGGTCATGGAGAATCAAGCCTCAAACTGGGGTCCTTAAGCTTCACAAGCAAGCACTTAACCACTAAGCCATCTCTCCAGGCCCTTGATTTGCATTTTTTTAAAGTTTTATTTAGTTCAAGGAGAGAGAGAATATGAATATAGAAGTGCCCAGGGCTTCTAGCCACTGCAAATGAATTCCAGATGCATGCGCCACTTTGTGCATCTGGCTTTCTGTGGGTCCTGGGAAATCAAACTCGGGTCCTTAGGATTTGCAGGCAAGTGCCTTAACTGCTACACCATCTCTCCAGCTCGACTTATCGGTTTTTTTTGTTGTTGTTCTTGTTTTTGTTTTTTCGAGGTAGGGTCTTACTCTAGCCCAGGCTGACCTATAATTCACTCTGTAGTCTCAGGGTGGCCTTGAACTCATGGTGATCCTCCTACCTCTGCCAGATGCACAAGGGGGCAAATACGTCTAGAGTTTGTTTGCAGTGCCTGGAGGCCCTGGCGTGCCCATTCTCTTTCATTCTCTCTCTCTCTCTCTCTCTCTCTGTCTGTCTCTCTCAAATAAATAAGTAAAAATAAAATATTTTTAAGTATATTTTTATTTATTTGACAGAAGGAGGCAGAGAGAGAGAGAAGGAGAGGCAGACAGAGCAGACAGAACCAGAGAGAGAATGGGCATGCCAGGGCCTACAGCCACTGCAAAGGACCTCCAGATGCATGCACCATTCTGAGCATCTGCCTTACATGGGTCCTGGGGAATCAAACCTGGGTCCTTTGGCTTTGTAGGCAAACACCTTCATCGCTAAGTCATTTATCCAACCCTAATATATATATATTTTTAAAGCAAAAACTTGATTGAGAGGGGAAGGGGATATGATGGAGAGTGAAGTTTCAAAGGAGAAAGTGGGGAGAGGGAGGGAAGCATGGGATATTGTCTACAATTAAAGAAGTTGTCAATAAAAAAATTAAATTAAAATTTAAAAAGTTAAAAAATAGAAATAAAAAGCAAAAACGATTTAAAAAAAGAAAAAGAAAAGAAAGAAACCGCTAGTGCTGTACCACTGAGCTCACCCCAGCCCCAAAGAGGGAAAACTGGGGGAGGACCCAGGAAAGGATTCTAGAAGGGCAGACCTAGAATCTGCAGCTGGTAATCCCAATCCACACTTGAGTAGTTTTGGCAGAAGGATCTAGAGTTCTGGGTCAGCCTGGGCTACATTGGCACACCTTTCCTCTAAATGAGACAAAACAGTGAAGGGTGGTGGTGGATGTCGGGTGGGACAAATGCTTATAATCCCACATGCAAGTTGGAAGGTTGTTTGTTTGTTTGTTTGTTTGTTTTTGAGGTAGGGTCTTTCTCTAGCCCAGGCTGGCCTGGAATTCACTATGTAGTAAGATGGTGGTCTTGAACTCTTGGCGATCCTCCCACCATTGCCTCCTGAGTGCTGAGATTAAAGGTGTGAGCCACCACACCTGGCGAGTTTGAAAGAAAGGAGTAAAAATTCAAGGCCTAGCCTGGGCTACATTGTGAGGCCTAGTCAAAGAAAACTTAAGTGGGCTGGAGACATGGCTTAGTGGTTAAGGTGTTTGCCTGAAAAGCAAAAGAACCTTTTTTCCATTCCATAGAAGCCACATAAATCAGATGCACATGGTGGTGCATGTACCTGGAGTTTGTTTGCAGTAGTGGCTAGAGGCCCTGGTTCACCCATTCTCTCTCTCTGTCTTTCTCTCTCAGATAAATAAATAAATTTTTTTAAAAACTGGAAGCTGCCCAGGCATGATGAGAAAACCTTTAATCCCAGCACTTGGGAGGCTAAGGTCAGAGAATCCAGGTGGTGAATTCCAGGTCAGCCTCCATACAGTGAGACCATACATTAGAAAACAAAAATATTGTAGGCCAGGCATGATAGCTCACACCTTTAACCCCAGCACTGCATCAGAGACCTAGGTAGGAGGATCAGGTCAGCTATGCTAGAGACACTACAGCAAACAAATAAACAAAACAAGGGCTTGGTATGGTAGCATAGCCTTTTTAAAATAAAAAATTTATTTATTTATTTATTTGCAAGCAGAGAGAGATAGAAGAGAGGCAGACAAAGAGAGAATGGGCAGGCCAGGGCCTCCAGCCACTGCTAATGAACTCCAGATGCATGTGCCCCTTTGTGCATCTGGTTTATATAGAACGGGGATCCTTTGGCTTCGCAGGCCAACGCCTTAACAGCTAAGCCATTTCTTCACCCCCCTTTTTTTTAAAAAGTATACCTGAATTTCTATATCTGCATTTATTTAGTTGATCATAACATATTATGTAGAACTCACTAGGGGAAAATGTATCCCAAAACGAAGGAGTTTTTTTTGGTGTTTTCTTTTCTTTTTGGTTTTTCGAAGTAGGATCTCACTCTACTCCAGGCTGACCTGGCATTCACTATGTTGTCTCAGGGTGGCCTCGAACTAACAGCAATCCTCCTACCACTGCCTCCACGCCTTTAATCCCAACACTGCCTCAGAGACCTACGTAGGAGGATCACTGTAAATTCAAGGCCAGCCTGGCCTAGGGTGCGATTCTACTAAGCTGGGTGTGGTGTAGGCGGGACCTCACATCAGCTCCTGTCTGGCAGGATAAAAGCAGGAGTCACAGCAGAGGATCCTGCTAGAGCAGCTTGTGGCTCAGTTTGCAGGTCTGCGTCCCTAGCCGCTGACATCTTCCCATTCGTGAGCAGACATCAGGTAGGGGGAGTGCAGGGCTGGTGTGGGGAGGCAGGTAGGCAGGCTGCGTGGGAGATGGTGGGACACAAGGTGAACCAGGGGAAAGAGTCCCCAGGCCCAGGCCAGGGTGCTGAGGGGAGAGGTTCCTGGAGAAGCTGAGGCTGAGGGATGGGCTCTCAAGGCCGTAGAGGGGCCTTGTATGTGTGCAACCCTGTAGGCCTTGCTTTGAGATTCCTGGGTCAGCCAAGGCCTGGGTCGCTGGAAGAAAATCTCTGCTCAGCCTTGTAAGTATTCTAGTTGTTTCTCTGTCTTTTAATATTTATTTATTTTGTTTTCTGAGGTAGGGTCTCACTCTAGCCCAGATTGACCTGGAACTCACTATGTAGTCTCAGGGTGGCCTGGAACTCATGGTGACCCTCCTACCTCTGCCTCCAGAGTGCTAGGATCAAAGGTGTGCGCCACCACACCGGCTCTTCTGCTTTCATTATTAATTATTCTTATTTATGCTTCTTTTGGTTTTTACGTGTTTGTGAGCATGTGCACACCAGGGTTTCTTGTCCGTGCTGAAGAACTCCAGATGCTGTGGCCTCTTTTGTTGTTCAGACTTAGGTGGGTGGTGGGAGTTGAAGCGCTGTTGGCAGCTTTTGAGAGCAAATGTCTTCAAGTGCTGAGCCATCTCTCTAGCCCCCCACCCTGCCTTTTTTTTTTTTTTTTTCCAGGTAGGGTCTCTCTCTAGCCCAGGCTAACCTGGAATGTGGCCTTTAATTCACAGAGATCATCCTACCTCTACCTCCTAAGTGCTGGGATTAAAGGCGTGTGCCACCATGCCCAGCATCATGTCCTTATTTTTATTTTTTTAAATATTTATTTACTTATTTGTTTGAGAGAAAGAAGAGAGAGGGTTTCACAGGCATGCTGACCTGGCATCCATCCACTGCAAACAAACTCCTGAGATTGCATGTGCCCCCACTTTTTCCATGGGTCCTGGCTATTGAACTGGGTCCTTTTTTATTTAAATGGACAAAAGCCTTAACCGCTAAGCCCTCTCTCCAGTCCATGTCCTTATTTTTTAGACAATTTAATATCCATACTTAGGTATGCACATGACTTAGACTAAAATACCACCATCTGACATTAGTCTGTGTTATTTATTTTATTTTTTGGTTTCTCTCTCTCTCTTTTTTTTTTTCGAGGTAGGGTTTCACTCTGGTCCAGGCTGACCTGGAATTAACTATGTAGTCTCAGGGTGGCCTCGAACTCATGGCGATCCTCCTACCTCTACCTCCCAAGTGCTGTGGATTAACACCTGGCATTTATTTTTTTTTTTTTTTTTGGTTGATCTCGTCTCTACTCTAGCCCAGGCTGACCTGGAATTCACTATGTAGTCTCAGTGTGGCCTTGAACTCACAATGATCCTTCTACCTCTGCCTCCTGAGTATGCCACCATGCCTGCCCTTGTGTTATGGTTTTTGAAACAGGGTTTCACTACCCCTGAGCTATATTCCAACGTTTTAATTTTTTTGGTGTTTTTTTTTGGGGGCGGAGTTTCAAGGTAAGGTCTCACTTTAGCCCAGGCTGACCTGGAATTCACTCTGTATTCTCAGGGTAGCCTCAAACTCATGGCAATCCTCCTACCTCTGCCTCCCCAGTACTGGGATTAAAGGCGTGTGCCCGGTTTATGTTTTGCTTTTTTGAGGTAGGGTCTCACTCTAGCCCAGGCTAATCTGGAATTCACTAAGTAGTCCCTGGCTGGCCTGGAACTCTCAGAGATAGGTCCTCCTACCTCTATATCCCACTGGCGATTAAAGGCGTGTGCCGCCACACCCGGCTCTTTTTTTATTTTCTGGTTTTTCAAGGTAGGATTTCTCCAGCCTGTCTTAGGGTGGCCTCAAACTCACAGCAGTTATCCTACCTCTGCTTACCAAGTGTTGGGATTAAAGGCGTGCACCACCACACCTGGCTTATTTATTTTTTAAATATTTTCATTTATTTATTTGAGAGAGTGGGGTTAAGAGGCAGATAGATGGAGAGAATGGCACACCAGGGCCTCCAGCTACTGCAAACAAACTCCAGATGCATGCACCACCTTGTGCATCTGGCTTACATGGGTCCTGGAGAATCAAACCTGGATCCTTATGCTTCAAGATAAGTGTACTAACCACTAAGCAATCTCTCCAGCCCCACATTTTATTTCATTTTAACATTTCTTTCATTTTATGGAAGTTTTGTTTCTTAATCCTAAATACTTTTTTTTTTTTTTTTTTTTTTTGGTTTTTCGAGGTAGGGTCTCACTCTGATCCAGGGTGGCCTCGAACTCATGGCGATCCTCCTACCTCTGCCTCCAAGTGCTGGGATTAAAGGAGTGCGCCACCATGCCTGGCTCCTAAATACTTTTTATAAACAAAACATTGATTCTGGTTCCCACCCCTAGCCAGAGGCCCCATGATTTTTTTTTGAAAATACTTTCATTTATTTGTCAGCAGAGAGACAGAGAGAATGGGTGCATCAGGCTCTCCAGCCACTGCAAACTTGAAATGCTTGTGACTCTTTGTGCATCTCGCTTTATGTGGGTACTGGGAAATGGAACCTGGGTTCCGTAGACTTTGCAGACAAGTGTTTTAACTGCAGTGTCATTTCTCCAGCCCTCCCTTTTATTTATTTATTTGCAAGCCAGGCGGGAAGAGAATCACCATGGTTTTTAGACAAGGTCTCCCACTGGCCCAGGCCTCTTTAAGGCTGGTGGCCCTCAGTGGAGGAGCATTTGAGGGTGTGCCACCTTTGTGTTTCCAACTCCCAAGTGCTGGGATCACAGGCTTCAGTCAAACCCCTGACCCCAACCTGTCTCTGGGCGGTTTTGTGTTTTGCTTTTGTTTTTGCAGGTAGAGTCTCATTCTAGCTCAGGTTGATCTGAAACTCACCCTGTAGTCCAAGGCTGGCCTGGAAGTCACAGGATTAAAGGTGTGTGTCACCACACCCTGTTCTAGGCTGATTTCTTTGTTTTGGTGTTTTTTTTAATGGTGGTACACGCCTTTATTTTTATTTTTAAAATTTTTATTTATTTATTTATTTGACAGAGAAAAAGGGAAAGAGAGAGAATGGTCGGGCCAGGGGCTCTAACCACTGCAAACGAACTCCAGACATGTGCGCCCCCTAGTGCATCTGGCTAACATGGGTCCTGGGGAATCAAACCTGGATCCTTTGGCATTGCGGGCAAATGCCTTAATGGCTAAGCTATCCCTCTAGCCCTTGTTTTTGTTTTGTAATTTTTTAAAAAATATTTTATTTTCATTTATTTATTTGAGAGAAAGAGGCAGAGACAGACAATGAGAATGGGTGTGTCAGGGCCTCTAGCTGCTGGAAACGAACTCCAGATACATGCACTACCCCATGCATCTGGCTTTCTTGGGTCCTGGGGAATCGAATCTGGGTCCTTTGGCTTTTCAGGCAAGCAACTTTTAACTGTTAAGCCATCTCTCCAGCCTGTTTTTTTTTTTTTTCTGTTTTTTAATTTTGTAATAAGGCCTGCTCATGAAGTCCGCATTGGCCTTGATCTCTTTTTTAATATTTATATGTTTTTATATCTTCAATTTTAATTTATTTGAGAGAAAGAAGCAGAGAGAGAGAGAGAGAGAACACCAGGGCCTCCTGCCAGTGCAAATGAACTCCAGACACAAGCACTACCTTGTGCATCTGGTTTCCATGGGTCATAGGGAGTTGAACTTGGATCCTATGGTTTTGCAGGCAAAAGCCTTAACTGCTAAGCCATCTTTCTAGCCCAGCCTTGATCCTCCTACCTCAGCTGAGATTATAGAGGTGAGCCACCATGCCTGCCTTTCTCTGCCTTTGAAGCCTTGTTGAAAGCAGTGCTGAATCCCTATCCCAGGACACTTCTGGAACCTGCCACCCAGGTCTGGAGTAGTTGTTCATATGTGGTGTCTGGATGGAAGCCAGGAACCCTGGGTCTTGCAGAGGCAAAAGCTGCAGGGAGGTCCCTGCCTAGAGTGTTATGGAGGTGTATGGCTACATTTTATCATCCATTTATAGGACCCTGTGTGACTGTCCTGTACTGAAAACCTGTCTTTCAGCCTGGAAAATAAAACTGATCTTCAGAATGAACCCGTGCGTCACTGGCATGACTTACATGCAGGGTGTGTTCCAGCAGAATGGAGATGGAGTCCCCAGTCCCTTCGCTATGGGGGCAGGTAAGGGATTTTTTTCTTTTTGTTCAAAGTAGTGTCTCATATTAGCCCTTGCTAACCTTGAACTCACAGTGATCCTCCTCCCTCATCCTCCTGAGTGCTGGGATTAAAGGTGTGTGCTACCATACCTGCCTGCAGATTAAAGAGATTTGGTTAGAGACCCACTTTTGAAAATCAGTGCCAGAGGGCTGGGGATGTGGCTTCGGGGTAAAGCTCATGCCTGGCGATGTGGAGGGTCTCCTGACTTGACGGGCAGTGACAGCGGGTGACACAGGCATGCCTGCAGTGTGCAGGGGCGTTCCAAGGGGCTGCTTCCTGCGCTGCGAGGAGTCAGGGTGTCCTGAACCTTTGCAATGGGGGGTGTCTGTGTTTAGCAACAGCCTGACCTTGAGACAATGACAGTCTGCTTTGACCTCCAGAGTAACTAGGATCCCAGGCAAACACTGCTGGGCAGGCACAAGACCTCATTCTTATGTTGTAAGCCTGTTAGGGTTGTAAAATGTGCCTTAATTGAAATCCATGCTTCCGTTTTGTGTTTTATTTTTTAAAACTTTTTCCAGGCTGACCTGGAATTCACTATGTAGTCTGAGTGGCTTCAAACTCATGGTGATCCTCCTACCTCTGCCTCCTGTGTGCTGGGATTAATGGCATGCCCCACCACTCCTGGCCAAACTTTTTTTTTAATTGGCAACTTCCACAATTATAGGTAATAAACCATGAAAATTCCCTCCCATCCCCCACATTCCCCTTCACAAATTCCCTCTCCATCAATTTCTTTCCCTCTCAACTAATCTCTTATTTTGCTGTCATCATCTTTTCCTCCTATTAAGGTTTTTTGTAGGTAGTGCCAGGCAATGTGAGGTCATGGATATCCAGGCCATTTTGCGTCTGGAAGAGGGCATTGTGAGGAGTCCTACCCTTCCTTTGGTTCTTACCTTCTTTGCCCCACCTCTTTCACAATGGACCCTGAGCCTTGGAAGGTGTGATAGAGATGTCTCAGTGCTGAGCACTCCTGTCACTTCTCAGCACTATGGTGCCTTTTGAGTCATCTCTGAGGTCAGCGCCATCTGAAAAGAGAAGCTTCTCTGACCTGAAGTGAGAGTAGCACTAATATATGGGTGTGGACATTAGGAAAAGTGCTTAAAGGGCAGTTTGGTGAGCATAATAGATGCATTAAGCCAGACACCAGCAGGTGTTACACCCCTAGGTCTCTTGACCTCCCCAGTCTTAACTTTTGACCAGGGTTTTCAGCACCAGGCTTGTATTCCCTCCCCGTGGAGCAGGACCCCAGTCATGTGGGACCTGGGGTATTGAACTTGGGTCCTTAGGCTTCATCAGCAACCCCATGCTTTTTATTTTTTGAGGTAGGGTCTCACTCTATCCCAGGCTGACCTGCAATTCACTGTGTAGTCTTAGGGTGTTCCTGAACTCAGTGACCCCACCTCCCCTGCCTCCCAAGTGCTGGGGTTACAGGCCTGTGCCACCCTGCCAAGCTCATGGTATTTTGAATAGATTTTGTTTTCTTTTCCTCCATCACCCTCTCCCCTTTGCCCTCCCCCCAACACAGCGTCCTTCTGTGTGTCCACACCTCCTGTTTCCTTTTGTTCTGGCTTCCTTCACCTCCCATCACTTCTGCCTGTCGTGGTACCCTGTCTCCAGTAATAGCCCACATTCCCCCTCGCATCCCCTTATTTGCATGCAAACATTAAAAGTTAGGATGCACATATCAGAGAGACCCTAAAATCCAAATGATTTCAATCTATCTGGAGTGTCAGCGTGTACATGTAATACAATCCTCATGCGACATCTCTAGCTTACTCATGCTACTTCCTACGGTGAGAATGCGACACAGGTAGCTGTCAAGCTGTGTATTTAGGTACAAGTGACCAGTGCACACAGACCAAATGATTTTTCATACTTTCAAGGAGGAGTTGGGTGAATCTTGGTGTCCAGTGCCGGCAACTAGCTGCGCATTGTGGTGCGTGTCTAATCCCAGAGCATGGGGGGTAGAAACTAGAGGATCAGGAATTCAAGGTTATCTGCCTCAGCTTCATAACGCTCAAGCCATCCCAGGCTATGTATGTGAGACTCGGCTTTAAACCAATATAAAACACAACAAAAGTGGGCAATTATTGTTTATATGAGAGAAGATGGTCTGGAGCAATTGATAACGTTGGTTTTCTGTACTGTTTACCAGAATAGGAATAGAAGTGAATAAGTAGGACTTTTGTTGTTGTTTCTTAAATATTTATTATTATTATTATTATTGGTTTTTCGAGGTAGGGTCTCACTCTGGTCCAGGCTGACCTGGAATTCACTATGTAGTCTCAGGGTGGCCTCAAACTCTCGGCGATCCTCCTACCTCTGCCTCCTGAGTCATGGGATGAAAGGCATGCGCCACCACACCTGCCTTTTTTTATTTTATTTTATTTTATTTTATTTTATTTTATTTGAGAGAGAGAAACAAACAGGTAGAAAGAGAGAATGGGCATGCCAGGGCCTCCAGCCACTGCAAACAAATTCCACAAGCATGCGCCCAATGGTGCATCGGGT